>CM074718.1:516085014-517285014 GCA_037306005.1 Rhinophrynus dorsalis
ATATTTTTTTTGTCAGTTGGATAGTGGTGGGTGGGCTGGAGGGGGCGGGCCAACTCCCTGTATGATAAACATGCCCCCACTGAATCATCAGATGGGAGCAGTAATGTCCCCATTGACAGGGCTGGATTTACATCTCAGGAGCCTGTAGGCACAGAAATTTGAAGCGCCCCCCAGCGCCCCCCCCCCGTGGACCATCTGCACTGGATACCTCCACAATGCTCCTAATCTCCACGTTGCCCTCCCATCATCTCCATATTTCCCTCACATTGTCCCCTTCAGCTCCATATTGCCCTCACAATGCCCCCCATCAGCTCCATATTGCCCTGACAATGCCCCCCATCAGCTCCATATTGCCCCATCAGCTCCACATTGCCCTCACAATGCCCCCCGCCAGCTCCACATTGCCCTCACACTGCCCCCCACCCCATCAGCTCCAACTTGCCCCCACCATCTCCACATTGCCCTCCATCAGCTCCACATTGCCCTCTATCGGCTCCAACTTGCCCCCATTAGCTCCACATTGCCCTCACATTGCCTCCCCCCATTGTCCGTTTCCTACCTCCATGGTAGGAGATCTTTATGTGCCTCCTTGCGAGTGGGGCAATTCTGGAGCAAATTAACAGCATCACATGGAGTAAATAAAGAAAAATCACATTGCTTTAAATGTTTGAGTATTTTGTTTTTAAAGGGGCTGTCACATGAGAGCCTAGGCTATCACGCGATGCGGGTACTTAGATACTGATTTGCAGTGCGTTGGAAATTTCTTTAGCGGGGTTGTTATTTAACCATATTCAACGCATTGTGAATTGGTGAGTGGTGCATGTCTGTATTTTGATGTATGGTGTTTATTTTTTGGGTTGTGTGTGAGTGGGGCATATATGTGGTTTTCATTTAGTGAGTATGCAGGCCATGTTTTTTTTTTCAGCAAAGGGAAGTCGAGGGCAGGCCAACTCCTCGCAGAGATTATCACAGGACTGGCAGCATGGAGGAGATAGGAATATCCCCTCCTTACTGCCGCCCCTGGGTTTTTATGTCTCCAGAGGTGACATAAATTATGCAACCACAATCCATACTATTCTCTTTACTAGTACCCACAGTGACCATCAGTGGGCACAAAGTACCTAATGCCATCTTTCTCAATACCCACACAGACCCCAGTGCCCACTTTCTCAGTTTCCAAACTAAACAGTAATGTTCACTATCTCAGTACATACAGGTCCTTGGTGACACTTTCAAGTACCAACATTAACTCCCAGGACCTGCTTTCCCTGTAACTTCCCAGTGCCCCAGTGCCCACACTGTCAGTACTAGACATCTTGAGAATACTTATCCCCACTGACACTTAGCTTGGACTGTTCATGGACTGTACATGTAGTGAAGGGAATTCAATCATACCCCAGGCAATTCTTACTGTATAGCTGCAGCTACCACCATACTCCACAGCCACGTACGATATTGGTTTCACTTCTTTCTTTTATTCTGCTATACTCTGAGACAAGTGGTGGTACTACACTATGCACTGTCCTATGAGAGAGTGATTAGACATGCAGTGTGTCTCTTCTCTCTTTAGCTCACAGGTGGTATACAAATACCAGCGACAATTGTTCTGCTATCACCAAAGGCAAATGAGCCATTTACACAACTATAAGGGTCTTGGCTGAATAAGCAACCCTGCAATGCTTTGCTATTCAGTGTTAGGAAGTATATCTTATTCTTAACACTGCCACCTGGGTGATAGATGTGCATCCTGACATGAAAAAACAGGGCACTGTAGGGAGCATATCAGGAACCTCTGGTGAATGACCAAAATCTATGATCTCTCCTATGAAAATACCCCAATAAAAGTATGTGTGTAAGTACTGCACTGCTCAGGTGAAAACATCTGGTCAGGCCCAGGCCTCACCTCTTACCCTTGCCCTGAACAACATCCCTCCTGTTCTCGTTTGATTGCAGTACTGATAAATGAAAATTAATGAGAAGAAGGGGGGATTCTGAGGTTTTAAATCCTTTGAGCACCAGAGGGGTGTGTAATGCACTTTCCACACTTAAAGGTCTAAAATCTTAAGAAAGGTGCAAGTATTCCACTGTGTGTGTGTGTGTGTGTGTGTGTGTGTATTAAATACAATTCTAGCAACTCCCATGACTGCATAGTCCAGCAGGGGATCCCCGATCCTGCAATAGGACAATCCCCCCAAAGGTGCAGACCACACTGACTACTCAGTTCTCAATATAAAATTCCCATGTTATTCATTGAAGCTTCTATTTCAGTTAAGGAAGTTTTCAGATGTCCTGAGAAAGAAGACAAATCTCTTGAGGAACAAAGGAGTATGCAACAAATGGTGAAGCAATGCTCTGTACACCCCTCTGATCCTCAAGGGGTTAATATATTTAACAAAAGGATTTTCCTAGGTTGGTGCCATTCATAAAGCAGTTGTGTGTGTGTGTTTATTGTTTTACATTTAAACACTGAGAAAGACCTAGATTGCATTTGATAAGTGCTATTACTGATTTACAGATTCTCTTTGAAGTTTAAGGAGAAATTTGTAGGTAAAGCCCTTGATAAATGTATCAACTTCACTAGAATACAGGCCAGTTTGTAAGTAGACAGAAACATTCTACCATAGTCTTCAGAATGTTGACATGATTCTACAATGCCATGGATGGGTCTTTCTTAGTGATGAGCGAGCACCCCAATGCTCGGGTGTTCGGGTGCTCTGACCGAGCACCCCCTGAGGCTCGAGTGCTCGGCCGAGCACCCGAGCCCCATTGAAGTCAATGGGAGGACTCGAGCATTACACCAGGCACCCCCTGCTCTGATGAGGGGAGGGTGCCTGGACCATAGGAAAAGGGAAGAAAAGGATGGAAACACCACAGAAATGGTTCAGGGACAGCATAGGGAGGATGTCTGGATGCATCTTGGACTCCAACATCGCTGCTGGGAACGATCTTACGCCCGTAGTACGCCATTTTTACAGACTGACCATAAAACACACAAAAAGGAAAATAAAAACGACTTTAGGCAAAAAATTGTTACCAAACAATATTTGCTGTATATTTACTTGTATATCATCTGCAAATTCTCCCAAAAATTTCCTTGATTTTCTGAAGTGAGGCCATGATTAAGAGGGAAATGTGCGCAGAGGCAAATTATCCCAAAAATTTCCTTGATTTTCAGAACTGAGGCCATGATTAAGAGGGAAACGTGCGCAGAGGCAAATTCTCCCAAAAATGTCCTTGATTTTCAGAACTGAGGCCATGATTAAGAGGGAAACGTGCGCAGAGGCAAATTCTCCCAAAAATTTCCTTGATTTTCAGAACTGAGGCCATGATTAAGAGGGAAACGTGCGCAGAGGCAAATTCTCCCAAAAATTTCCTTGATTTTCAGAACTGAGGCCATGATTAAGAGGGAAACGTGCGCAGAGGCAAATTCTCCCAAAAATTTCCTTGATTTTATTGAACTGAGGCCATGATTAAGAGGGAAACGTGCGCTGAGCTGACCATCTAAAACATTATGGGTGAGGGTCTGCTGCAGAGCTGACCATCCTAAACATTATATGCGAAGGCCCGCTAGTGAGCTGACGCTATAAAACATTATATGAGAGGGCCCGCTAGAGAGCTGACCCAATAAAACATTATATGAGAAGGCCCGCTGGTGAGCTGACCTATATAAAAATTGTAAAACAGGGCCCGCTGGTGAGCTGGCCCTATATAAAAATTATATCACAGGGCCCGCTGGTGAGCTGGCCCTATATAAAAATTATATCACAGGGCCCGCTGGTGAGCTGGCCCTATATAAAAATTATATCCCAGGGCATATGGAAGAGGAGGAGGAGGATGAGAAGATTAAGAGTCAACCATATACCCGTTTTTTGGGTGGAAGGGGTGAATGGGAATACAGAGTATTCCCATCATTGTAAATAACAGATATAAAGTGAGTTTATGTTCCCCCGGGGCTTTCCTCCAGTGGAGTGGAGAAGTCAGGGGAAATCCAGGCCTTGTTCATTTTTATAAGTGTCAACCTATCAGCATTGTCGGTGGAAAGGCGGATACGCTTATCTGTTATGATGCCACCAGCAGCACTAAATACCCGCTCAGACAGAACGCTGGCGGCAGGGCAGGCCAGCACCTCCAAGGCGTAGAGTGCCAGTTCATACCACGTGTCCAGCTTGGACACCCAGTAGTTGTAAGGCACAGAGGGATCATTGAGGACGCTGACACGGTCTGCTACGTACTCCTTCACCATCTTCCAAAACTTTTCCCTCCTTGTGACACTAGGCTGCGCATCAGGGTGAGGGTGCTGGCGGGGTGTCATGAAGGTGTCCCACGCCTTGGAGAGTGTTGCCCTGCCTTTGTCGGAACTGCTGTGTGCTCCCCTTTTCTCCCCTTCTCGGTTGGCCAAGGTAGCACGTACTCTGCTGCCAGCGTTGTCAGATGGAAAATTTTGGAGCAATTTTTCAACAAGAACCTTCTGGTATTGCACCATTTTGCTTGTCCTCTCCACCGGAGGAATGAGAGATGAGAAATTCTCTTTGTAGCGGGGGTCCAGAAGGGTGAACACCCAGTAATCCGTGTTGTTTAAAATGCGTATAACGCGTGGGTCACGGGAAAGGCAGCCTAACATAAAGTCAGCCATGTGTGCCAGAGTACCAACAGTCAAGATTTCGCTGTCCTCACCAGGAGGATGACTCTCAATATCCTCATCCTCTTCCTCCTCTTCTGCCCACCCACGCTGAAGAGATGGAACTAAAGTTCCATGGCTACCCTCTGTAGCGGAGGCAACCGTGTCTTCCTCCTCCTCCTCCTCCTCCTCCGCCTCCTCCAATTGTCGCTGAGAAGACGAAGTGAGGGTGCTCTGGCTATCACCTTGTGTAAGCTCTTCCTCCCCCATTTCCACCTCTTCCACATGCAAAGCGTCGGTTTTAATTGTGAGCAGCGAGCGTTTCAGTAGACACAGAAGTGGGATGGTTACACTGATAATAGCGTTATCGCCGCTCACCATCTGTGTCGATTCCTCAAAATTGCGTAAAACCTCGCAGAGGTCTAACATCCATTCCCACTCCTCACTTCTGATTACAGGAAGTTGAACGGAGAGGCGACGACCGTGTAACAGCTGGTACTCCACTACTGCCCTCTGCTGCTCACAAAGCCGGGCCAACATGTGGAAGGTGGAGTTCCAGCACGTGCTCACGTCACACAGCAGCCGGTGAGCTGGCAATTGTAAGCGCTGCTGCAGCTTCAACAGGCCGGCCGAAGCTGTAGATGACTTACGGAAATGTGCACACACGCGGCGCACCTTGGTCAAGAGATCATGCACATTGGGGTAGGTTTTTAGAAATCGCTGCACCACTAAATTAAATACATGCGCTAGGCATGGTACGTGTGTGAGCTTGCCGAGCTCCAAAGCCGCCACCAAGTTACGCCCATTATCACACACAACCATGCCTGGTTGCAGGTTGAGTGGCGAGAGCCACTGCTCGGTCTGGTGACTAATCCCCTGCAACAGCTCTGAGGCCGTGTGCTGTTTGTCCCCAAGGCAGATCAGCTTCAGCACGGCCTCTTGACGCTTCCCCACTGCAGTGCTACACTGCTTCCAGCTACTGGCTGATGGGGGAGTGGCACTGCGTGTAGAGAATTCGGAGGTGGAAACGGAGGAGGAGGAGCCAATAACGTAGGTGCTGGCGGAAACCCTGATGGAGGTAGGGCCCGCAATCCTCGGCGTGGGTAGCACCCGTGCCATCCCAGGGTCCGAGTCGCTCCCAGCCTCCACGACATTCACCCAGTGTGCCGTCAGGGAAATGTAGCGTCCCTGGCCACAAGCACTTGTCCATGTGTCCAAGTGGACCTTCCCAGTAACTGCGTTGGTCAGGGCACGGGTGATGTTACGGGACACATGGTGGTGTAATGCGGGGATGGCACACCGGGAAAAGTAGTGGCGGCTGGGGACCGCGTACCGAGGGACAGCTGCTGCCATCAGGCTGCGGAAGGACTCAGTGTCCACAAGCCTAAATGGCAGCATTTCGATGGCCAGTAATTTGGAAAGGTGTGAGGTTAGTGCTATGGCCTGTGGGTGGGTGGCTGGGTATTTTCGCTTGCGCTCAAATGCCTTGGGTAACGACATTTGGACGCTGCGCTGGGACAGGGAAGTGGATGTGGTCGCTGATGGTGCTTCAGATGGTACAGGTGCAGGGCGGGAGGTATGCGGGCCTGCGCCTTCGACAGGCGATTGGCCGGCAACGAAAACAGGGGAAGAGGAGGCAGTGGTGTGGCCTGCAGACACAGATGGGCGATCCAGGCGTTCCTCCCACTTACTACGGTGCTTGGATGCCATGTGTCGGATCATGCTGGTGGTGGTGAGGTTTCTAGTGTTCATGCCTCGGCTCATTCTGGTGTGGCACAGTATCACGGTGCCCGTGATTTGCTGCAGTTACTTGTCTGTCACCAGTAGGGGGCTTCTATTGGCTGTCTGCAGATAGCCCGCCTCTTATTGACTATTTAAACCTGGATTGGGCACCCTTTGAGTGCCCTTTCGTGTTGTTTCTGACCTTCTTGCTATCACTATGCTAGTGATAGCTGGGCCTCTGTTCCAGTGTTCCTGAGTTCCTGATCTCATGTGTTCCTGAGTTCCTGATCTCTACTGTTCTAGTGTTTCCTGCATACTGAAGTACTTCCAGTCCTGGTTCCGGCCTAGTCTCTGGTGTTGCAGTTCCTGCTGAACTTCTCTGCTGTTTTCTGCCCTGACTGATCGTTGCTGGTTCCTGTCATCTCATCACCTGTCTTCAGTATCCTGGCGACCTTCTGCCTGGTCGCGTTGGTGACATTGCTACAATTCCGTGTTGGTCCCAGCGTGCGGACGCTGGTTTGCTCCCAAGCCTTGCGGCTATACAAACTCGCTTGTTACACCAGTGTGCGGTCACTGGTTTGCTCCAAAGCCTATCAGCTATACAATTCTGTGTTGGTCCCAGCGTGCGGACGCTGGTTTGCTCCCAAGCCTTGCGGCTATACAAACTCGCTTGTTACACCAGTGTGCGGTCACTGGTTTGCTCCAAAGCCTATCAGCTATACAATTCTGTGTTGGTCCCAGCGTGCGGACGCTGGTTTGCTCCTAAGCCTTGCGGCTATACAACTCACTTGTTATACCAGTGTGCGGTCACTGGTTTGCTCCAAAGCCTTTCAGCTATACTAATCTGTGTTGGTCCCAGCGTGCGGACGCTGGTTTGCTCCTAAGCCTTGCGGCTATACTACTCGCTTGTTACTCCAGTGTGCGGTCACTGGTTTGCTCGCTAAGCCTAACGGCTATACTATTCAGTGTTGTTTCCAGCGTGCGGACGCTGGTTTGCTCCAAAGCCTTGCTGCTTAACGATTCTGCTAATTTGCCAGTTCCATCTGACTGCTGCTATTGTCTCTGGGCTGCCCTGCCCGGTATTGGTAAGGCCGGTAGAACCTTTTGCCACATTCCATCTGAGGTTGCCTTACCCGGTATTGGCAGGGCCGGTAGAGCCTACATTGTGTATCTATTGAGGCTGCCTTGCCCGGTAATTTGGTAAGGCCGGTAAAACCGTTATGCTATTCCATCTGCAGGTTGCCTTACCCGGTATTGGCAAGGCCGGTAGAGCCTAAAGACTGTCCTATCCGGTATATTGACAGGACCGGTAGAGTCTGCCTTCTGTCTGTGCTATATTCTGTATATATATATATGTATGTTATTGCCATCCTAAGTTATCATTTATTATTTCAATAAAATTTTTTTTTTACCTAAAACTTGTGTCTGAGAGTCATAATAAACCGTGACACACAGGTTGCAAACTACAATTCTTTTGTCGTCCGCACTTTCCTTAAAAAAACGCCATACCGCGGAACACCTACCCTTTGGCAAGGTAGATTTACGCAAGGGGGTGCTCCGTGGAACATTTGCGGGCCGGTTTGGTGCGGTCCGCCTTCTTTCTGTAGCCACACCACTGCCTCTTCCAGCCTGTTGCGGTGCTGCAGATGGCTCACCCTCAGGACTGCTGTCATCGCTCGGCTCTACACCTTCCCAGGTGGGGTCAGTCACCTCATCGTCCACCAAGTCCTCCTCCACTTCCTCACTCTGATCATCCTCCTCAAGTCTTGATCCCACCACATACTCAGTCATTGACAACTGTATAACATTCTCCTCAACAAGGTCTTGAGACGGAAATAGTGGTTGATTTAATGGCAACTGTGTCTCATCATCATCATCATCATCCACTACTTCCTTTGACCTTAAATGCCGTTCACATCTGTCATCTTCTTGTGATTGGGTAGCCTCTAGAGGTTGTGAATCAGGGCACAAGATGTCATGTTCCTCTGCAAGCGTGCTTGGAGAGAGGGTCAAATGAAGGATTGGTGATGAGACGAGCTCCTCACTATATCCCAGTGTGGGATCACTTCTTTGACCAGACCGTGTATGGTGGGAGGAAGGATGATCAGAGTGAGGATTATGTTGACCAGACTCTTGGCTACTGAGAGTGGACTTGGTGGAAGACAGGGTGGTGCTTAACCGACTGGAAGCAGTATCAGCTGTCATCCAACCGACCACCTGTTCGCAGTGGTCGGACCTCGAGAGTGATGTCCTGCGACGCCCTGTAAAATTAGACATGAAGCTAGGTATGGTGGATGTCTTTCTTTCTTGTGCTCTGGCACCAGGCACAGTTTCTCCGCGTCCTGACCCGCGCCCTGAACTATCAGGATCACGTCCACTTCCCCGTCCCTTTTTACCCGCCTTCTTCATCTTACACGGAATATGTGACTTTAATATTTGAGTTTGAAAACTTAACAGTATTTCTTCCTATTCTGCAACTGTGCAGAGTACACAGAATAGGCTGCTAAACTGCGGTGACACACACTGAATGGAAAATGTGACTTTAATATTTGAGTTTGAAAACTTAACAGTATTTCTTCCTATTCTGCAACTGTGCAGAGTACACAGAATAGGCTGCTAAACTGCGGTGACACACACTGAATGGAATATGTGACTTTGATATTTTAGTTTGAAGACTTAACAGTATTTCTTCCTATTCTGCAACTGTGCAGAGTACACAGAATAGGCTGCTAAACTGCGGTGACACACACTGAATGGAATATGTGACTTTGATATTTGAGTTTGAAGACTTAACAGTATTTCTTCCTATTCTGCAACTGTGCAGAGTACACAGAATAGGCTGCTAAACTGCGGTGACACACACTGAATGGAATATGTGACTTTAATATTTTAGTTTGAAAACTTAACAGTATTTCTTCCTAGTCTGCAACTGTGCAGAGTACACAGAATAGGCTGCTAAACGGCGGTGACACACACTGAATGGAATATGTGACTTTAATATTTGAGTTTGAAAACTTAACAGTATTTCTTCCTATTCTGCAACTGTGCAGAGTACACAGAATAGGCTGCTAAACTGCGGTGACGAACACAGAATGGAATATGTGACTTTAATATTTGAGTTTGAAAACTTAACAGTATTTCTTCCTATTCTGCAACTGTGCAGAGTACACAGAATAGGCTGCTAAACGGCGGTGACACACACTGAATGGAATATGTGACTTTAATATTTTAGTTTGAAAACTTAACAGTATTTCTTCCTAGTCTGCAACTGTGCAGAGTACACAGAATAGGCTGCTAAACGGCGGTGACACACACTGAATGGAATATGTGACTTTAATATTTGAGTTTGAAAACTTAACAGTATTTCTTCCTATTCTGCAACTGTGCAGAGTACACAGAATAGGCTGCTAAACGGCGGTGACACACACTGAATGGAATATGTGACTTTAATATTTTAGTTTGAAAACTTAACAGTATTTCTTCCTAGTCTGCAACTGTGCAGAGTACACAGAATAGGCTGCTAAACTGCGGTGACACACACTGAATGGAATATGTGACTTTAATATTTGAGTTTGAAGACTTAACAGTATTTCTTCCTATTCTGCAACTCTGCACAGTACACAGAATGTGCTGCTACATTGCGGCGAAGCACACTGAATGGAATATGTGACTTTGATATTTTAGTTTGAAGACTTAACAGTATTTCTTCCTATTCTGCAACTCTGCACAGTACACAGAATGTGCTGCTACACTGCGGCGAAGCACACTGAATGGAATATGTGACTTTGATATTTTAGTTTGAAGACTTAACAGTATTTCTTCCTATTCTGCAACTCTGCACAGTACACAGAATGTGCTGCTAAACTGCGGCGAAGCACACTGAATGGAATATGTGACTTTGATATTTTAGTTTGAAGACTTAACAGTATTTCTTCCTATTCTGCAACTCTGCACAGTACACAGAATGTGCTGCTAAACTGCGGCGAAGCACACTGAATGGAATATGTGACTTTGATATTTTAGTTTGAAGACTTAACAGTATTTCTTCCTATTCTGCAACTCTGCACAGTACACAGAATGTGCTGCTAAACTGCGGCGACGCACACTGAATGGAATATGTGACTTTGATATTTTAGTTTGAAGACTTAACAGAATGTGCTCTAATCTGCAACTTTGCACACTAAACAGAATGTGCTCTAATCTGCAACTTTGCACACTAAACAGAATGTGCTCTAATCTGCAACTTTGCACACTAAACAGAATGTGCTCTAATCTGCAACTGTGCACACTAAACAGAATGTGCTCTAATCTGCAACTTTGCACACTAAACAGAATATATATTTTTTTTTTTTTTTTTCCCCCCCACACAAAATAACCTGCTGCCCCCACACACAGTAGTCCTAAAAAGGACTTTTGGTTCTTTTTTTTCACAATTTTGCTTGTTTTCCTCCCTACACTGCCTTTCCCTTCCTATCCTCAGCGCTCCCTGGCTAAGACTGAGCCGAACTCGATGGTCAGGTGCTATACAGCACCCGACCACGGGTTCTGGCCAGCCAATCAGTGTAATGCCAGCAGCCAACATGGCTGCTGGCATTACACCGATGTCAGAGCCTCCCTGCACGTTTATTGGCTGCGCAGCAGCCGCGAAACGTGCGGGGAGGAGACCCGAACATGGCGGGTGAGCACATGCGGTACTCGTACGAGTACCGCCATGTGCCGAGCAGAGCGATGCTCGAGCCGATCCGAGCATCGGCCGAGCATGCTCGCTCAACACTAGTCTTTCTTTCTATGGCTAATCTCATTTGAGCTGATTAAACCTATTTTCTATTGTGATTTGGAGAAAAATAAATACAGACCTAAACCTGGGAATCAGCAAATACAGAAACTGTATTTTCTATTCAAGAATTATACTGTATAGAGTAAAACCTTTGTTATCTGGTATGCACTGGGATTTAGCTGTTCCATTTAGCTAAATGTTCTGGTTATCTGAGATTCCCTTACAAAACAATGGATAGAAATAGTAAAATACAATTATTTTTTAAGAGATGATAAAATGAAAATTCGTCTGCTGCTAGAGCTTTCAATTTGACAAAGTTCCAGGCAACAAAGCTTTTAATGTACATATATATGCGTGCTGTAAGAGGGTATAAGATGGTACCGTGTTAGCCATAGAAAAAGTAGGAGACCTTTTTGGCTAACTGGGTGGCTCTAGGATGCAAGCTTTCAAGACACTAGGGGCTCAATTCAATTGCCTTCAAGCAAAAATAGATATTGAACAGTAGACACACAGTTGTACCGTAACAATCCAAAGCCCTGCCAACAGGACCCACAATGAGTGCTGGGAAGCAGAACCCAACTTGTGGCCCAACGTTTGTTGTCTGTTTTTTGTCCCCAAAACTCACGCTAAATAGAAATAAGAACATCAAAGGAAAACAGTTAACGCTCTGTGTTTGACACAGTGTCAAACATCGAGCATGAGCTCAAAAACACAGTTACCCTCCCAAACACTAACCATACATTACCCCCAAAATTGACATTAAAGTGAAACAATACTAGCCTTACATTATCATATCACCCATACCCCATAGATACAACACTTACCTGTCATCCACTCTAAGTCTTCTTCTGTTCTCTTCATCTCTGATCTTCTTATGTACCTTCTTCTTATCGTTCTTCTTCTTCCTCTTCCAAAAATCTTGTGCCTGCCAGCGACGGCAGAGATGCAGATGAAAAATCCCCCCCATTTACCTCTCGGGCCATTGTCTGAGCCACAGTCACTGTTCAAAATGGTTCCCACACTTCCACTGACTGGGATGTGGGGTTACTCACCTCCTAGCCAATCAGCTTCTAGCAGGTTTTGTCATACTTCCTGCTAGAAGCTGATCAGCCAGCCTCTGTTTTCTTCAATGTGGCTTGGGCAATGGCCTGAGAGGTATATGGAGAGGGGATTTTTCATCTGTTTTTTTACCGTTTATTGAGCAAGTTACTTTACGGGGCATATATGATTTTAACTTTCATTTCTTTTTTCAGTGAGGCGCATGATTTTTAAAAAAGGAACAAGAAGAAAGATAAGGAGAAGGAACATAAGAATAAAGAAGATCACAGATGAAGAGGATAGAAGATTACAGATGAAGACTTACAGTGGATGACCAGGGTGCTGAAGCTCCTGCTGGACATCAGACTTACAGGTGTTTCTTTTCATGAGATAGTGCTAACGTTACAGAGTTTAACCCTGTGAGTGCCAGTGTGGTATGCAATGCTCTGCAATGCATTGCATACGCTACTGGCACTCAAAGAGTTAATTTTAGAGATGCTGGTTTTTAACATGCATTAGGGGACTCAACACCTACTTTTTGTAGGTGCAGATTTTTGGTGATAAACTGGAGTCCCTTAACGCATCTTACTATCCAACGCATGGAATTGAATCACAAACTCTAATCTTTTTCATTGTTTCCAGTGGGCTCAAATTTAGCGCCCAATGTGTTTTTTTTTATTCCTTTGGTAGTTTTTCAATACACTACATACCTGACTGCTACTTAAAACTGCCAACGGTACTTTCTTTTTTGTAACGGGGTCTATTAAATCGAGCCCCTATCCTGTAGGTATAGATCTTCTTTATTGCATCTTGGAGGCTATGCAATATACCAACCTCTACTTATTTAAAAAAAAAAAAAAGGGATTTTGTAAAGGTAAAACACTTTAAAAATATGACCTTTACAAGAATGTGCGCTTGTGTATTCTTTGCCCTTTAAAAACCCTTCATTTAACTTCTTCCTAAAAATAAAACTCAACTTTTTGATCTCACTAGCCTGAAGCATGTGTTTTGTACAGTTTAACCAGGGAATTGCTTCAGCCTCCTCAATTCACATTGTTGTGTATAACAGGTAGTTAGAGGAGAGACTGGCAGCCACACACAGCTTTTCCCCAAGCAGATGGAGAGACGTGACATCCAGAAGGTTTTCGGTGTGTTAAACACACAATGATTTTAGAAATACAAACAGGAGAGTGCATAGGGAACAGATGCTGTAAAAACACAGAGGCACTGTGGTGCTTGACTTGTAGCGGTGAGATACACTGCTCCCCTAGCTTTTATATCACAATACCAGAACTGGGATTCATTACATATATATTAAAGCTGAATCATTCCTGAAAAATAAGTGGATCTTAATTTGCTTAACACAAGAACTTACCCAGGTAGGTTGATATACAGCAATCAGGCATGTCTATTTATACAAAGGGCCGCATTTTCCAATAGGCAGAGTAGGGAACTGCCTAGAGCTCCAAATTTTGAGGGGAGCCTCAGCTGTGCTTGCCACACCCACATTCTGAGTTATAGGTGTGGTCGGAGCAATTTTATTGCCCCTGCACCAGTTTTAGAACCCTTTACAAGCTATTATTTAGCCCCTTGGATGCTAAACAGCTCTCCAACGTATTGCTTTACAATGCGTTGGAGAGCTCTCTAGCAACCAAAGGGCTAAAGGCTTTTTTGGGGGCTTTGCTTGTTATAGGCCAAGGAATAGTGGATGGGACTGGATGGGGGACCATGAGAGGAGCAGGGGTGTGGTCATGGGTGGATCTAAGGGCACCTAGTGTGCCTTTCCTAGGGGTACCAGGGATGTAAATCCATCATATAAATATTTGCATTATACTTGCAGTTTCTTATATAGTAACCGCTAATAAAGTCTCTAAATTCCACCTCCTAATGATAAACCATGGGCTTCAATAGTTTTGAATGGTTCATAAGGGACATTGTAGATTAAAACAGAGACTAAATGCAAATAAAATAACCAAAGTGAAATGCATGACTGGGGTTTGAAGGGCACCTACCTAGGAAAGTCAGTGAAAATTTCCCCTTTAATAACAATGGACCTAATGCACAAAAAAACGATGGGCAATCCTACAGCAAGGGCACAGTGCGGGAAATTACAACTAAACGATATGGCGGTTTAACCCCCTCAAAGCTCGAGTGGCCTCTACAATATTTAAGGGGTTTAAAGACCCATTTACATCAAACTTTTTACTTGTCTCCTATGGCACAATTGGTTTACACCAGAATGCTCCATTTCATCTTTGTGAACTGCACAATATATAAACCAATTGAGAGGCAAATTTGCTCTCATTGAACCATTACATACAGTAAAGATGAGTCATGGGCAATGACAGAGCAGCAAGAGGCCATGTGACATGAGCTATTATAGTGCAGAAGAACAGGAGGTCAAGCTTGCCATTTTTATGGGGGTGCCTTTATATAAAGAACCGACTGCTCGACAGGAGAAGAATAATTCTCTAAATCTCCATTTTAAAGGAGATTTTATCCCACTGAATATTTGCGTGGTCACCAGTGCTACCCTTTTACCATACTAAACCATCCTCTCTACATCCCACATCTTCGGCCCATCTATCTATCCGTCTAGTTTATTTCTTTCTCATCCAACTTCTCTCTACTGCCCTTTTCCCAGAAATACACACACACTTGTAGCCAAAACCCCAGTTCACTACAACTATATAATCAAACTGCACACACACAAACATATCATTTAGAAACCGTGATTACCACCATTCTCTATAAGCCCTGCAATTAATATTTTATTATAACTGTACTGATTGAGTGGAAACAATCAGGGCAGAAATTCTGATAATATGCATCGTGTGAACAAGCTATGATGTCACAGGAAATGTAAAAAAAAAGTACTAATTTTGCTAATACCTTATACTATATATCAAAAACATTTGTTGATGTGAATGTTTCAATTACCAAATATGTACAGGTTTACCTACATCCATGGAATGCACCGACTCCATAATAACAGAAGCACAAAAGGGGTGTTTAACTTTATGAATAAAAATTCACTTTCCTTTGGTAAAATGGTACAATTCCCTAAAATAGCTCAATCATTATATAAAAGCATATATTTCCTGAAAGTGGACTAATTTGTGGATCAGAAAATGATTGAAGTTTCTTCCTACATGAATGATGAAGCAGGGACCTTTGTTGGTTTTCAGAATACTTTCAAAAGTTTCTACTAAATTCACAAGATACTGTACAACATCTCAAGCGAACTTAGCGTAACAAAAAAAAGTATGACATAAGTATGAATGCCACATATTTACTGAGTACACTAATATCCAAATGTAAGTCCAGATGCTCAAATATACGTCCTTGATTTGAGCTCCAAATTGTTAACAGCACATAACAGAATTTCAGTATCATGCAGATAACCAAAAAGCACTATAGGTAGTCTGAAGGCATACTTACCCCATAACATTAAAATACCCCCATAAAAACATATATTCACTGAAAGTAAATATCCTAATGTAGTACAATGGGTCTCTTGCCTTTCTACCCATAACCTGATGTGCAGAAATGTTTCCAGAAGGTGGCGATAAGGGAAAAAAGGGCAATATTTGTATATTTCCACCACTTCAATTGTATTGACATTTTTTGAAAACTATGGAATTTCTCACTATATTCATAACCTACTTCTTTTATGAGAAAAATGACACCTCATTGGTATGACTTGATATTATAGGGGGCACAGAAGCACAAAACTACACCTACTACAATCTCTCATTTCTCTTTTTTTTCTTTCAAATGTTACTTGACTGAAACCAGATGTTTATAACAACTATATAACTTAAGAAAAGGTAAATAAAGCATGGTATTTTGACAAGTAGACATCCAGACACATCAAATAAGTGGTCACTTGCCTTTCTACCGCTTGACTAATGTGCACAGCTGTTTCTAGAAATTTGTAAAAACACACACTTTTTTTTACACTTCAAAGATACTAAAATCTTTCAACACAATGAAAGTTCTTAGTGTATTAAGTACCTAGAGCCAGCCTGAGAAAATGGTACTCCATTGGTATGGGTTAACATACTGTAGTGGGTGCCAGGAGTATGGATACCAATGGAATAAGGGAGGCAGATAGTGTATGTGTGATTCTATGGCTACCAGTGGAACATGAAGACTAGAGTGTCAGAGAGTATAATATGTTGTTCTGGGGCTACCAGTGGAACAAGGTTGGGTTTTGCACCAGATGTACAACAAAACTCATAAAGGGATTGGAGGATGTGAGTTATGAAGAGAAACCAGCCAAATTATGTTTGTAATGAAAATAAGTAAGGGGTGACATGATTGCCAATTACAAATATTTTCAGGGCTATTGAAAATAGTTATCTCAGGAACTATTTACTTAAAAAGCTGAGCAAAAAACAAAAGGTCATCCATTAAGAGTAGGGGAAATACACTTCTGTATAATTCAAATATATGGTGTACTGGATACCATTCTAGAGCAGAACAATATTTAGAATTATGACAGTAAGTTTCAAAGCAGATAGGATATTGATCCAAGTAAACATTCAACATATTTTTGGAGTCAAGATGGAATTTTTACCCACTTTGGACTTATTTGGAAATGACACCAATATGGGCTTTTCCTTCATCTGGATAATCAAAGGTGATATGGCAAGGGCTGAACTTGATGGACACGTCTTTTTCAGCCTCATCAACTAATTTACTATTTTATGTTGCTATTTCAAAACATGTATTTGTGATTTTGTGGCTCCCAGTGGAACAAAGCAGGGGAAGCAGACAGTGTCTATATGGTTATATGGCTAGGAATGGGATCATGGAACGAGGCTGGGGTTTTAGACAGTATATGTGGGAATCTGTGACTAACAGAGGACAGTAGAACCAGGCTGCAATGTCAGGCAGTGTACATGGAGATCTGTGAGTACCAGTGGGGAGTGGAACCAGGCTGGAGAGGGTCAGGCAGTATAAGAGATGATCTTTGACTATCAATGGAGGGATCAGAAAGTATATGTGGAGATCTTGGGGATCGGTGAATACTAGTGGAACCAAGATGGGGGGAGGGGTATCAGATACTGTATGTGGGGATCTGTGACTGCCAGTTTGCAATGGTTTCTGTGAGTACCAGTGAGTAGTGAAACTAACTAGGCATGGGGGTAAGACAGTGTATTTGGGGATCTGTAACTATCAGTGGGCAGTGGAGACAGGCCAGGAAAGTAGGCAGTATATGTGTCAGAGTGTCGTCCAACCCATTGTAAAACAATGCTGGGCATTCCTATGGCACACTCAGGGTTTTTTTCTTATATTTTCAGACCTCTTTGGAAGGGCATTAGAACCCATCCTAATGCCCCCTGATAACTTACATGACAGGAAGGTAATCACTGCCTTCTTTCACTCTCCCTAAAGCAAGCCAGACAGTATTTCCTGAAGTTCCAACTTGATGTCACTTATGGCGTGAATGGTCATTCTTGCTCCTCACACTCAACAAGGAAGATTGGGAAACCCCAGTTTGAAGAGGAAAGGAAAGAAGGCAGTTATTACCTTTCTATATCACCAGTACTGATTGTCAATAGCGTTTGGAGAGGCAATCAATACCAGGGGGGTATCAGGAGGGTCCTCATCATGTCCCCCTAATGAGATCCGATTTATTTAACTTTTTTAAGGGAAGGAGGGAGGGTAATTTCCATGCATTATTCCATAAAGCCTTTACAAAACAGGAACATTTTGCAAAACCATACAGCACTGAAAGTGCTTTGTACTCATCTGACAATCAAAGGGTTAATAATGTTACCTGGCTCCCAAAGACTTGAAAAAAAATTCCCAAAAAATAAAAACTAACAATATGCAAACATTTATATTTTGATGTAAATTTGTCCCATTGTGTGCTGATAAACAGCTCACTACATTCTGTCTATACAACTCTATACTACAATTCTGGCTTAATGCATGAATTAAACTGAAAATGGAAAAATAATGCTTTGATCTTCTTTTGATATGTAAATTACTTATCACAAAAGCTGTAATAGGTTGCATACATCCAATCAAATGTTGATAGCACTGAATAAAGCCTGTGCAATGGCCACAATGAAGCTGATGTATTAAAAAATATAGGGCTTTTAACCCCTTAAGGACCCTTGACGTACCAGGACCGTCACGGTCCTTGAAATACTCAAGGACCGATGACGGTCATAGTACGTCACGTACTTTTTACTTACAGCGCTCTACCGGGAGCGCTGTAAGTAAAAACAGGGCCTGAAATTGACCGCTCCAAGATCGGAGCGATCTCTATCAGGCCCCATAATGACGCGCCGATACACGCGACAGGTCACGTGTACCGGCGCGTCCAAGTGCTCCTATGCGGTCATTATGGGACGGAAATGTCCGAGGACCACCGGTCCATAAGGGGTTAAAGGGATAGTAATGTTTCATAACAAAAGCAACTCTAATTAATCATCATAGTATTTGGACCTTGGAGAGTGTTATTTCAATTCTGTCAGAGTTTAGTTCAAGAGTAATTAAATGACAAAGTATCCCCCCCCCTCCCCTTTTACTGATGTAACTCTGCTCAGTCAGATCAGAAGGGAGGTGCCCAGGTAGATTGCAGAGAGGGACAATCTTCAATTAAGATAAGGGAAAAACCTGAAAAACTTGTCAAGGGGGCAGGGCTTTCATTGTTCTCATAGGAAGAAGATTGTCCCCTGCTGTTATCTGTCTGGTCTAGCAACCAGATTCCACATCCAAGAAGAGATGGCTGACACTGGGTAAAAGGGGTGGGAGGGGGAAACTTTATCCTTCAATTACTCTTGAACCACAACACTGACAGCATTGAAATAACACTCTCTATGGCTCAAATACTATGAAGATTAATTGGAGCTGCTGTTTTTGTGAAACATTACTATCCCTTTAACTCCTTGAAAGCTAGAGAGTTCTCCAATATATTGTTTGATTTCCACACATTGCAAAATAATGGGGGAGATGCACTAAGGTGTGATAAAGACATGATGAAGCGGAGATTACTTCTCCAGTGATATCACTTCTCCAGTTCCTATGTTATTCCATTGAGACAATGCACTAAGGTCTGTCTATAAAAAAACACAGGACTTGGAGAAGTGATATCACTGGAGCAGTAATCTCCTCTTTACCACCTCTTTATTACATTGTAGTGCATAATCCCCAGTGTGTTATATACCTCTCTGGCATTCGGAGAATTAAATTAATGAGAATTTGGGGAATTTTTATGTTTCCCCTATTGCACACTTAGTTTAAGCCAAAATTACTCAGGAGGGTTATGAACTAAGTTACAATAAACGTGTGATAAAGAAAGAGAAAACTTCTTAAGTGAGATAAACTATATCGTTCAAATATTCCATGGCCTATACACTAACATATCCGCAACCTGAGACATCTTAGAACATAAGCTCAATGAAATAACATAGGAACCTGATATAGTTTATCACACATTATCACACTCTTTAGCCACCACTAAAGAACATTCTTTATACCAGGGCTAGGCAATCTGTGCTCTTTCATTGGCCAGCTGAAGATGATGTGATGTTTAGTCCAGCATTTGGAGTTGCATAAATTGGCCACCTGGCTGAGGACTGTGGGAATCGTAGTCCAACAATAGCTTGGTATTCACATGTTACCTAACCAGATGAGGCTTATGGGAGTTGTAACTGAGCAACCACTTGAGTGACACTGCTTACCACCCCAGCTGAGAATAACGAGAGTTGCAGCAACAACATAGCCGCAGGGGCATAGGTTGCCTTCTTGCTAATTTACAGGGACTGCAGTATGCAACAATGTGAGCCATTTCAGCACATAATATTAACCCTCTGATTGCCAAAGACAACTTGAATGTAGTTATTCCTCTAAATTGTGGAATAGTTTATACTTTAGCTTAGTAGACCTAATCATTGTTAACAAAACAAGCACACCAGGGTCCTGTTCTTGAGCTTTAAACACTTTAATTACTGCAGGGAGGATTTTTGTTGAGAAATGCTGGCATCTTTTTTTCTTCTCTCCTTACTAATATAACAAAGAGAAGCAAATAATGAAAACATAGTTTGAGAAACCAAAGAAACAAAACACCCATGGCTCTTTTGATAATATCTGCAATGAGAAGTCTTTTTGATGGATTTACTGCGGTAAGGAAAACAGCCTGCTGAATTAACCCTATTAGTGCTAGGGGTTGAAGAGGGAGTTGCTAGGTTCCAAAGAAAGACCCAGAGTTTTGGTCAACCTAACGCACTATGCACGGTGCAACCCAGTTGCACCAGTACTAGTAATGCGATTAGCACCATTACATCTCAAAGCATGGCAACAAGATCTGGGGCTTTAACACTGAGACCTATATCTTTAGCCCCCTCATACAGCAACTAGCAACAAACCTGACATGGAGCAGCAGTGGGCCTGATGTACTAAGAAAACTGGAGAAATTAACTGAAGAACAAGGCAAACAAAAAATCCTAACATTCTCATTGATTTAAATGGGATGTTTAACACATATCCTTGAAAATGAGCTCCCTGGATCTGGACTTTCTGTTGGGGAATATGAAAACAAGTCTATTGATAAAATGTAAACAAATCATGCATTGGTCCAGACTTCCCATTAGGCCAAATTTTGAGGTTTGGTGCCTCAGCTATTCTTGCTTATTATAGGCCAATTTGAATGCTTTTGGGTACTCCCACTGCTCTGTGACAAGAAACAGAGGATGGCACTGGGGGCAGGGTCATGTGAGAAGTGGGGGTGTGGCCATGGGAAAAGTTAAGGGCACGTAGTGTGCCTTGCTTGGGGCTGTAACATTGGATAACTATCCTGCTTTGATGGTTTGTTGAGCAGAAAACTCTCTGGAAATCGAGAAGAAAAGTATAGGCAATTTGACTGTACATATATATGAACTTGATGAATATGTGAAACAAAACAAGAGGTTTCCAGTACATTAAACCAAAGGGACTTTTTATTTTTCCATGGCAGAAGAAATGGTTTGCCCTAGAATTGCTCAATGTAATCTTAGTACATCAGCTTGACTGTCAGAGTTAAAACATTATAGGATCTGTCACCTTATTCCTTTTACCCAGTGATTCTCAACCAGGGTGCCATGGCACTTTGGCATACCACGGCGTTCAACATAGGATGCCTCATGCTTTCTATGAAGATTTTGACAAAAATCTGAATACTGACTTTTAAATGTAGATGTATGGAAATTGATATGCACACTATGTGTAATGTTGTTATTATGATTGTAAGAACTAATAATAACTGTATATTTATATATTGTACCCTTCATTATGCCCTTGATAAATTACATTAAATGTCTTAGAGGTGACCTGAAAGTCCAGATTGTGTGTGAGGGGTGCCTTGAGCAGAAAATGATTGAAAAACTACTGATTTAACCCTCTAAATACCAAAGAGGTATCTAACAAATCTCTTGCACTCAGATGATTCATATAGGTACCTTATGAAAGATGCATACTACATAGCCTCATAGGGACCATTGAAGTCGCACTGCAGTAGCAGGCAAACTGCAAACCTCCAGGTGTTGTTGGACTACAGCTAAGGGTGATAGGAAATGTAGGCCAACAACATCTGGAGAGCCAAATTTCCTTGTATTAACCCCATAAGGACCCATGACAGTCCTGGCACGTCACGGGTCCAACATACGATAAGGGCCCATGAAATGCTAGGACCGTCATGGATTTCAGGGCTCCCCATGTAGCTTCACGCCCTGAATTGGATAAGCAAAAAAAAAAGCTCTGTGGTCCTTAAATGCTGTCCACGTGCGCGATAGGCCAGTCCTTAAGGGGTTAAAAAAACATGAAGCCCTCCTAATAATCAACCCCATTTGCCTTAATCTCTGCATAAAATAGCCACTATGAATCTTTAATTTGCAATGTATATCATTCCAAGCAGGCAGACAGGAGTCTTAGTTGCAGGACTCCAAGACCCCAAATTCCTCCCACTGATGTCATTCTGAGAATGGGAGGAAACCTTCGATGGGATGAGTTAGAAGTCCTGGAGGGAAATGCAGTAAGGTCTAATGGAGAGACGATAACTTATCAAGTAAAAAAAGATGGTACCGTGTGGAGTAGATAGATACCAAGAGTGGTACCCCATGCCTTAAGAAGGGACCTTAGTGTCCTGAAAGCTTGCACTTTTTATGTCCTCAGTTAGCCAATAAAAGGTATCACCTTTCTACCACTGTTGTGAGTTTTTTGCTACACTGAATCCTAACTTATCAAGTGAAATGAATTCTCCAGTCCATATGTTATCCTATGGAGCCTGAGACACTGTAGTGCATAGGCTCCATAAAACGTAGGGATTGGAGACTGTATCACACTTGGGCTTTATTACACCTTAGTTTTGTGGTTGATAACGTGTATGCAGTGGCAGTTTGGGGCTCTGTGACAGCCATTTAAGGGTGCCACTTTTTTCTATGAAGACCTTGACAAAAATGTGAATATAAAGTTTGAAATGTTAATTTAAGACATTGTTAGGTACTGTATGCCATGTACGTCATTCTGATAGTGGAACCTAAGTATAATATTATACCATTTACAAAATACTAAGGGGTGCCCTGAAATTACCAGACTGTGTGCTAGGTGTGCTGTGAGCAAAAACACAGTGAGAACTATCATCTTAGTTCATAACCCACATGGAATCCTTCAAAAAAGAATCATGTCTGCCTCCATGGACAAGAAATCCAGTACTAATTAACGATGAATTCTGGAAAACTAATCCCTACAGAGTTGATTAATAGTGGCCATTAGGATTGTCTGCCCAGATTAAGATACTTGGGGGGGTGTTATATTATTAACCCTTTGAGTGCCAGAGCGGTACCCATGCATTACTTTTGTGTGCAATGTGTTTAGTACCCCTCTGGCACTCAAAGGGCTAAGAGCTGTCAGTGTTCCTTTAACCCTTTCACCCTTTGAGTGCCAGAGGGGTACGCAACGCATTGCTCTGCAATGCGTTGCATAACCCCTCTGGCAGTCAAAGGGTTAAATGGATAAGGTGTCAACCCTAATCTATTAAATTACCAAAATTGCCTTAATTATGCACCACAGAGAAATGTTTGGATACGTTAGTAAGTAAGGTGTTAAGAGTAATCAACAACAGAATTACACAGTGCATGAAAGCCACAGCCAAAAACAAAGCAAAGTAAATTAATGTTGCAGACTAATACTAAACCACCCACGTCTGCTTTCTAAACACTAATTATTTGCCCATGCATTGACTCGATAACAGCCACTAAGCTCTTAGTAGCTAATAATTAAGCATTTATTCTTTCCTTTTCATGTCAAAGATTAAACAGTCTGCAAAGTGTTATTTAACCCTTTAAGGACCCGAAGGGCAAGCAATGCATTGCTTAGCACCCCTTTGGTCCTTAAAGAGGTTGGATCCAGGACTGGAACATAGTACAGAGGTCTATGGGATCATGTAAAATGTTGATCATGGAGAAAATGGGAAATATCATTAATTGGATTTGACTGAGACTGTAGTTGAGAATGTAATGCAGTTTTAGGGTCCACTTTAATGACCTCAACTAGAAATCTCCCGGAGGAAAAAAAAAAAATATATATATATATATATATATTTATATATATAGAATAGAGGGAGCGAGAGAAAGAACGAGGATTGGAGGCACTCTCTCTACCTAGCATCAATGCCCAGGTGTACATTCCTTAAAAGGCTTAAGTATAATGACAGAGATGGGAGGCAGCACCAGTGGGTCTTTTCAAATAGGATTATTAATTAGGCACAAGGGTCAACATTTCTATCCTACAACAGGACCTTTCTCAAGACGACTAATACAAGATGGCAGACCAATTATATAAACTCTGTGTGGTATTCCACGTGGCCTCAGGGACAATGGTGACATCATCTCGCTAGTGCCGGTAGAGTGGCTACAGCAAGTGACATCAACGCCCTGCCGGATAACAATATACATGAATAAACAGTGTGATTAACTTATAAATGAAAACATCATACGTATAGTCTGGAGTGCAAGTAAAAATCTAGTAAAAAACTACGTCAGTGTCAGCAAACCCCTGGCCGACTCGGAGAAATGTGACCACACACGGAGACTCATGTCTCCAATGTATTGCGCAGCTCAGAATATAGGATGGATGGTGCTAAAAGAGATCATATACAACAATGTCTAAATTGCAAACGTCCAGCAGAGCAAAAGGAAGTAATAAGGAGTGAATACATTAATAAAGTCTAGTGAGGATAGCCCTTAAACAAACAGTCTGATAGCATATTCAATGTTGATCAAAGTTTATAAATGTTGCTATGCCACTGTGCTATGCAGGGCAACGAAACACATACTTGTGACACTAACAGGAGAGACGCTCACAGGTGCAAAATAAGGATGATAATTTGAGACTTAGGTTATGTCAGATGCACAATGTAGCTGAACGAAAGGAATATACCATGTAGGGAATGCAACCAAATGAATACAGTGCATGCAAAGGTCAAAATTCCACCTACAGGCTCCAAGTACACCCAAAGTTATGCCTTATCTGTATGTGAATGATAAGCATCACCATTAATGGTTTATTCTGTAGTCGAGAAAGGTTTAGGTATACCTAATATAGACAATAGGACCCAGTCCTATTATGGGAGGGTGTTTGGAGTGCTTGGAGTGGCAACACCCGTTACCATACAGGATCTATGCCCCTACAATAATTTATTAATTATTTGTTTTAATTATTAATCCATGTATAGCAAGTGACGTTAACGCTTTGAGTGCTCACCTGTATGGAATTATAAGGGTTATTGAAGTGTTCTGGAATTGCAGGGAGACATGAGGAGATATCAGTTGGGGTGGATTAACCCTTTGAGTGTCAGAGGGGTATGCAAGGCAATGCGTTGCATACCCCTCTGGCACTCAATGGGTTAATAATATCTCCACTGCCAAGAGGCCAGAAACATTTTGAAATGAAATACATTGGTAGCTGTATATGCCACCAAGGAGTTACAGGAGAAAAAATGTTTTGTTATGGAATATATATATATATATATATATATATATATATATATATCAAGGTTATCACAGCTCAAACATATTTTATTTATTTCAATTAAACTGCAATTTTTTTATTGTAATCACCAGTTGACTCTGTTCATATCCCTTACTATGGAAATTCATTGTCCAAGACTCAAACTCTGCCAAAAAATAAGATATAAAAATAATTACCTTTTGGACACCAGTTGGAACGGCTGCAAATAGATTTAACCCTTTTACTGCCAGATAGTTATCTAACTCAATGTGTTGGATTCCTCTCTGGTACTTAAAGGGTTATGAAAAAGCAATTAGCTGTAATCATTTTTTGGAGTGGAAGTATCCTAGTTTGTTCATCAGTAAAAGTCCTACAATAAATATTTTCTCATAATAAAATGCACTGCTCCTTTAAGCCTTTGTGTGCAGGCGCATGTGCAACTCATTCTTTTGCAATGCACTATCTACCACTCAGATACTTCAGTCAATAAAAGGGTTGTCTTATTACCGCCTGCAAACTAATACGATAGCTGCTTCCATTTTCATACTAATTTCCACGTCCCTCTGCACAACTTGCCATTTTCTGGTCAAAATTTATGACAATATAAGTTCTGCACCCAGATGCTTTAATGCATACCCCTCATTTTGTGGGACATGTAGTTCTAATCTGCTGTCCAATTCTACTTCTAGAATGGAAACCAGGCACATCGGGCATTTACAAAACAGCAAACTAGCATCAAAAATGATATTATACAGTTATCACCCAAAAAAGCTTGTTTCTTTCATGAATCACACAGATTAACACTGGAGTCAGGTAGATCATCTGTCTTAATCAAAAACAAAATGTACTAAGCACACTTTCCTGTGTTTTATGAAAAAAAAGTACTTTTCTCAAGGTGACTTGAGAGGCTCTGTTCTTTACCAATCAGATCCACAATGAATGCAAAAAGACTTATCTCCGCTGGTGTCCTGCTGTTCGGCTCTCTCAAGGGATATATAGTGATATTAAAGGGACAATCGCCGAACCCTCATTTGTTTGGAATGAAAAGTCATTCATTTTGCAGACTGGCAAGCAGGTAAGGTTGCAGACAGCAAGCTAATGAAAAAAATCTGGATCCGTGCTAAAAGCACTGTTTGCCAGGCTGTGCTACCTTCCGAACACACAAAAGAAAAGTATATAGAAACTTAGAGCCATATGTACAATGGAAACAATGGATCAAAGCTGAAGCAAACCAACTACATCATAAAGGACACATAATGTGCTGGATCTCTGTCTACCGTTCATTGGGTTAAAAGTCACCTCTTGAACGCTCAAAACTTTGAAACACCTTGGAGACATCTCCAGATTTCAAAGGATCAAATCAATGTGAATTAGGGGAAGTTTTATTTTTCCCTTATAGTGCAGTTGGTTTAGTCCAGAATTGGTCCACTTTTGCAGTTACACTTATGGTATCCGCTGTTAGTACATACTGGGAATTTTGTACATGGGATGGGATTGTTTCCTACCAGACAGGTGTATAGTTAGTTGCAAATATAACTGTGACCTTGAGGTGGCCAAATTAACCTTTACCAAGATCTAGAAAACCCTTAGATTAATAGGGGTCTATTTAATAATATACCACTATAAAAGTGCAGAACAGACAAGGATCCGCTCTTAATTTATTAACATTAGTGTCAGTACTAACAAAAAAATTACTTAATTCAAGTATTGCCAGGGACATGGTTGACTGAAAAGGAAAGCTGAAGTCACAACCAGTTTCAGAAAAATGTAAATATGATCTGTTTACTCAGAAAGAAAAAAAACTTACAAAATATATATTTTCATATGTTTTGCAAATATTCAAAGCTTAATCAAGGTGCACCTTTGTTACCATGTAATTTTAAAGTAGCGTCTTACCGGTCTTTAGAAAAGAGCGGAAGCAGCAGCAATTATGTTGGTTCCAAAGTAAGTACCTTACGTAATTGGTAAACAACTGAGAAGACAAAACCTGTATCCCTTATCCGTCATATTTTATAAGCAGACTATTCATGTTACAGTACGTTTTAAAGTGTGCAAATACATTTTATAATATAATTAAGTTTAACCCCTTGTTGATTCAGTTGTCTCCACACATAGCTTAACGGAGACCTCTAGAATCCAATGGTTAAAAAAAAAGGTTCTTAAGCATAGCTTTTACATGGTATAACTTATCTTTAATTGCTAGAAAAGATTAATATTAAAGCTTCATTGGTCTCATTAAGTAATTTAAGTAATAGAATTTACAAGAAACTTGTTGGTCATGAATAACAAGGACCTTTTTATAGGTGCCACATTCAAAATATGGTTGTTTTTACATAAAAGGTATATACACAGAATTTGAATCACTATAAGAGATGTTCTCCTGAATGTGTGCAGGTGCTGAGGAAATTTGTGTTTTATTCGGCCGTGGCTGGGGATTAGATTTATGGAAGAAGCATAGAGACAGAGAGAGAGAGAGCAGACCATGCTGGACCAAAGTGGACGAGAAGACTGAGTTAAAGGTTTTCACAGTGCTATTAGTGTCAGCATTATGGATAAAGGCTCAGTAACCAGGGAGAACTGAAAGGCAAAGACATTAAGTGACTTGAGGTCACAGGTGAAGAGTAGGAAAGAAGTGGAGCGAGTGAAAGAAGCATGATCAGTAAGATAATGTTAGAAGATGGTAAGAAGATAGTGGAAAAAGTGAGATATTATGATTTTAACATGCTCAGCCTCTACTGAACACAAGGTTTAAAAGGTGGTCATCAGTATGTGTATTAGAAGCCAGTACAGGCCAAAAGTTGTTAAAGGGAGAAAGTGAGTAGCCCAGGAAAGAAAGACATCATCCACATGCAGCTGAATCACTCAGAAGAAGGGAAGGGGTGTCTGATGACAGGAAAAAGGACAGCCAGAACTCATACTTAGACAGAAAATTTGAAGGCATGCATAAGACATTAGGTGGGCAAATGATGGTTACAACCTGTACAGATACATGTGACTCAACAAAGTAGAGTGAGTAGGGGCAGTGAGAGATTTGGAAAGCAATGTGTAGAGAGGCCAAATCTGACCTCCTCCATATCCATTCTGGACTGGAATGTGAGAGAAGGAAAGTCCGACCCACAGGAGACTGCTGGTGCCAAAGTGGAGTCCGATTGAGACAGATACATTTCAATTAGAACTAGTAAGTTCAGTGTGAGAAAAGAAGAGCTTGTGCATCATATTATATTAGTTAATAAGAGAGTGAGCGCTCCAGAAATCACTCATAAATGAAAGAAACTGTGGTTGAAGACAGGGAGTGGTGACCAGGTTAGATACTCTCTTGTACATACACCAAAGTGTAGCTGCATGATTTTGAGGCTGTCAGCAGAGAAAATTAGCTGTTCTGGAATAATTACTCCATACGCTATACCCAGAGATTTATAAGTCTGAAGCTTTTTGTTACTTGTCTATTCCTTATCTGTGTGTGGAATCCCTGCAGCTTTTTTCCCTCTTCAGTTGCTGTAAGGTTCTTATGTTCAAAAGACAGTGGAGGAATTATCTGTAAAATCAACTGCACTATAGGGGGATCAAAAATGTTCAACTGATTTAAAAGGGGATTTTAACTCCAACTCACTGCATGTTAACAATCAAGGGCTTGAAATCCTCATTTATATCAATGGGAATCATTGGCATTTATACTTTTTAACTATGGTTCAATTGGCTTGCCGAATAATCCCTCCACATTTTTTTTGAACATATGACCTATCTAAGTCTCTATGTGTGGTTCTGCTTTGAGTATTTGTGGAATTAGTTATGTGCAATAAATCACACCTACATCCCTCCCCCTACAGCTCCTGCAGGTGTGGATACTGCTGCCTCTCTCTCTCTCTCTCTCTCTCTCGGGGACCTCAAACCTGAAGGAACTGTCTGTTAGTTTTACAGCTCACATACTTACAACTTGACAAGTGTGACAACTGTTTTCATCCTTTGAGCAGGGATTTGGACTTCTGCCACAATCAGCCCACAAGATAGCTTCCCTGGGATCTGCTCAGCTAATTATTTGTCAGCCCTGGAAAAACATATGCAGTTCATGGTTGTTTGTAGTTCATTATCTCCTAGATGCATCCCCTTAGCTGCCAGAGAGCCAGTAACACTGTAAATAAAATACCACTGATAGAATATAGCGCTAAACTCACAATCCCTGGGTCTGGAGGTGAGCAATATACAGATCAAAAAATGCATATTTTACATTATGACAATACCATACCTCCCAACATTTCAGATGGCCTATCCTATTGAAATGTGGCCGTCAGTTTGGCAACCATCATAATGATGAGATCAGAATGTCGCTCGCATCAAAAGGACGATATTCTGATGTCTCAAGCTTAAGTGTTGACAAATAGAGGGCTACATTTATATGTGCAATACTGCGCAATGCTCTCCCATACCTCTCATGCTGCCAGAGTTCTCCTGCAGGCCAGTGATCCCCTATCCCAGCTCAGCCTCAAAGAGGGTCTCCTAAAAAGAGACACTTGGGAGGTATGCAATACATCAGTGATACATTAACCTATATTTCAGCTGTACAATGGAAGATGCAGGGAAACCTTAAGAAAGGACAAGGGGAAGAGGGACTTTTTCCACAGGTGATAAACTATGTGTACAATCATATTACATAGTGAGTTCATGTATCAGACTCAAACATGGGAGATGTCAGAGTGTGCATATACATACAACAGCAAATGTGCTTGAGGGAATCTTAGGGCCTTATTCATTAAGCTAAAGAGATGCAATTTTTGAGCAAACCATCAGCACCATGGGAGGGAAATGAGAATGACCATTGATTTAAATGGAGCTTTTAACCCCTTGAATGCTAAAGAGGCCTCCAAAGCATTGATAAACAATCAAGAGGTTAAATGTCTCATTGATTCCAGGGCACCTCATAGGGTAATAACATTGAAACCTGGGGGATCACGTAATCCCACTCACATATGTTTCTGCTTGACCGATGGACAGGACAGTAGCTAAAGAGGATATATTGTGCATGTGTGTGTATATATATATATATATATATATATATATATAAAACTGTGTCTGGTTTACTGATTGCCCCTCTTTGGGGCAGCAGGCGGGCAGAGTTTACCCGCACACCAGTAAAGCGATACAGGGCAGCAAGTTTCACAAGAGTAACCACACATGTAAAAATCACCGCAGTGAGATTCACCATTAAATTGAAGTGGTTCCCCAACATGCACCACAAGTTAAGACGGAGATTTTAACCCCTTGAATGGTAAAGAGGCCTCCAAAGCACTGATAAACAATCAAGCAGTTAAATGTCTCATTGATTCCAGGGTACCTCATAGGGTAATATCATTGAAACCTAGGAGATCACATAATCCTACTCACATCTATTTCTGCTCGATCGATGGACTGGACAGGAGCTAAAGAACATATATTGTGCATGTGTGTATATCTATATATATAAAAAAAGACTTCTGTGTGCCGAAGGCCACTGCTATGCCTGTGAAAATCATGCAGGGAGTTGGCCCGCCCCCACTATCCAGCCCGCCCACCACTTTCCAAGTGAGGGAAAAAACAAAATGGCTGCCACTTGGTCTTACACCACAGACACACACACATGCCCCACACACACATGGCCCACACGCATACCACACACACACACACTACTGTTACGGTTCAGTACACTCAGAGACATTAGGTTTAGGTAAAAACACAATTTTATTGACGCACACAAGAAATAATGTAACCCTCGCGGGTCCAGTATATAGCATCAAACTGACACCGGACAGGTTACAAGCGGGTTACCCACACGGGTCCAGTATGGTACACAACACAATACTGACACAGGTCAGGTAATATCTTGATACAGTGTTTGAGTCCGATATGTACAGTGGAGCCACAGGCAGAGTGGCTAGCAATAGCTGCGGTACAATGTCGCCTAACGCAGCAGGAGGCGACAATGGCAGAAGTGTAATGGCAGACAATGATAACTCGCATGGTTCACCACGGTGGACGCCCACCATGGACTACAATAGACTGGTCAGAGCTCGTGCCAAATGGAGGCCCAACGGAGCGGTCAACACCAATGCTCTTGCTATGCCCCAAAGGGATAATGTGCTTCACATAAAATGGATAGCGACCAGAAGCGCCCAACTGACCTATGGAATCGGTACGCACAAGGTACTGGAAGCAACCCACACTGGTATAGCAAGTAGATAACAAGGCAACACCCCCGAAGGGGTTAATAATCGCAATGGTCTGGATAACGGCAACCACGGGAAGCACCCAACTGAACCAAAGTAAAGACCAAGCAATGCACCACGGTGTGAGAGGATACTGGCACACTGAGACTCTGAGCCACCTGGTAGGATCGGACAAGATACCGGAGTACCGGAGTCGTGCGATACAATCTGAGGGAACAGTGCAACCGTAATCAGCCGGAGATGCCGGGGTTTGCCCAGTCAAGCAAGCTGAGAGCATGAACCACCGCCAAGCCGATTCGGTACACAGCACAGGAACGTCAGCCAAGCCAGGTCGGAACAGGAAGCAGGAACGTCAGTCTCGCCGGGTCGGTACACTGAGCAGGAACGTCGGTCTCGCCGGGTCGGTACACGGAGCAGGAACGTCAGCCAGGCCGGGTCAGAACAGAAAGCAGGAACGTCAGCCAATCCGAATCGGTACACAGAATCAGGAATAGAGACTAATGGCGTGGTCAGGCAGTCCGGGGTCATACACTGGTATCAGGATAACAGAACTAGCGCTAGGCATCAGGTACACCACGAAAGGGCACTAGCCGAGTGACAGCCCAGGGTATAAAAAGGCTGTCACTAGGAGGAGCAGTACAGCGCAGCCAATAGGAGAGCAGCATCATCGAGATGGACAGAATGTCTCCCAGATCAAGGGCACCGTGATAACTACACACACACACACACACACACAGTAACATGGAAGTGAGCAGGGGAATTGGCCAGCCCCCAGATTCCAGCTAAAAAAATGGCTGCCTCATACACACTGTCTCACAGGCCTGCTCCTCTCCTTTCCTGAACGTCTAGCCATGGCAACAATTGAACAGCCATAGAGGACACACCTTACTCTCCTCTCTGGTCCGCCTGTCAGCCTCTTGCGCTAAAAGAACTAAGAGCACAGCACGGGGAAAGGACAAAGGACCTAAGTGGCGACACACGAGAGGCAAGGGGAAATTACTAAGAGGCACTGGGGCAGAACACTGCCCACATACCCATCAGACACTCAAAGGGTTAATACACTTACTACAGGCAGCTCCTACACAACTAATAACCCTGATTAGTGCTGTACTCGTCGCTCCTGCTCTGCTTTGTCTGTCACCCGGTTCAGACACGCCAGTTACTCCACATTTATATCTACAAAGTTGTACATGGGCGCGCAGGGCGATCCTTAACCCTCTGACTGACAGAGAGATGGCAGAGTGCTGGCGCATCTGAGTGGCTGGACCGTGTTTAGCGGGTGACAGGTGAGCACGATCAGCGACTAAGCAGGATCTCATGACGTCCACTATACAGCGGATGCATGAGAAGCGTGTGGGAGCGGAGGTCTTTATTTTCTTATATCTCTCAAACCATAACGGTTTGAGAGATGGGAATAAGGGCATTAAATGTTTTTTTATTAGTCCTATCAATTCGCCAAAAGTTTTTAGGGGGTTTACTATCCCTTTAAAAACAAAACTCTAATTATTATATTTATGAATGAATATGTTTATTTATATAGTGCTACAAGTGTACGCTGAGCTTTACAATTGAAAGGTTTAGACAACACAGGGTTACAAATGCATTGCAAAGTGAAACACTGGAAGTGAGGTCCCTGCCCGAAAGCTTACAATCTAAAGATTTAGGAATAAATGTAAATTACCTAGCTATGTTTTTTGGACTGGTTTATTTTGATAGTTCAGTAAAGATTGTCTATCATATGCCTTTGCTTTTAAAGCGGAACTATCACCCTATATTAAGCCCACCAATAATTAGGCATATGGTGATTAGGTCCTTAACAGTGTTATTATCGGGTACAGGTACTAAGTTCTGAAGTAATCTTCTTTTTTCTGAGGCTGACAGCCAAGCTTCTTGCTTTAGAGCTGTCTGCGCGCCTGCACCGTCAATCCCTTCTGGTACCTTAAGGTACCATGCAATGCCTCCTAGAGGAGACTGGGAGAGACAACACAGACATGCTGATATCTCTAAGCCAAGATGTCTGCTTGCAAGCCTGGCCACCGGTCTCAGAAAAAGAGAATTACTTCAGCAATTGGTACTTGTGCCCGATAATAGCACTATTAAGAACCTAATCACCATATGCTTAATTATTGGGGGGGGGGCTTAATATAGGGTGATAGTTCCACTTTAAATAGGCTCCTTCGATCAAATCTACCAGGTAGTTCTTACAGAAAAATCATTCTTTTAAAATATTGGTACAATGTGCCACAGTGTCTAACCAAAACATAAAGGATATTTGTCAATAACCATTTATGTTACAAAAAAGGGACTAGTACCACAGATGGCATATATTAATTCTCTATAAAGCAAACTAAAAATGTCTTTGAGTGACAGGTCCACTTTGACCCCTGGAAGGCTACAGACATCTCTGAGCATTTCTTCGCAGCATGTCGGATATGTCATTAGCATTCCATGGATGGAAGTAATACTAACAATAACTATGAAAAATGCAAAGTGAAAATGTATGAATTCACAGCATTGTTCCACTGGCATTAGACTCCATTGACAGCTCTGTACTTGGAGGGTATGCACTAGAGATGGGAGAAAGATTTTGGAAAAACTGAACTTTTCACCTCTCATGGGAATTCCAGTGAAGAGTGTGTTTTTCTGCTTTTTTTCCACAGCACACATACAAGCCTTGTACCACTTCACTGGTAGCCATAGAATCACACATACCAACCCGAAGCATTGTCCCACGGTAGCGATAGAACTATACATACTACACACACTGACAGCCCCCCCAAGCTTTATCCCACTGGAATAAAGGAAACCAGCAAAGTTCTTGCAGGGAATTTTTGGGGTTAGCAAAAAAAAAAAAAAAAGTGAACATTTTAGGATATTTGTATGCACAGGAATTTACAATGGAAAAGTGGAAAATTGTTGTTTTGCTTCAGAAATAAAGCAGGACTTTTCACCCATACCTAGTACGCACTAACATGCATTATCACTTTGTGAATACCAGCACATAGACACTGACAACGATAAGAGCTGACTGCAAGCCAGACCCTTACACCTACCCCATAGCATAGATAGAATAATGGAGTAGAGTTACAAAAACACATACAGGACTTATAACAAGGCATAGAGGAAAGAAACACCCTGAAATATCCATAAACTTCAATACTACCCTCCCATTGCCTCAAACAGTGTGAAGGAGAGAATTTTAGGTGTAAGTTGCTAAGCAAATTGGCATTAGGTAAGCTTAGGACTGCATAATTGAATTCAGAAGCTGATGTAGCACAGAATTAGATTTGTAAAAACCCCCTCCTGCCATAATAGAAATAATACACATAATACCAAAATGGTACACCATGAGAAATATAGAGACTAAACTTGACACGTTTTTAAAAGATAATATATATATATAAAAAACATGTTTTTCTTTAAAGGAATAGCTGTGTTTTATTGTGGAAATAATTTATATTTGGTGGACTAAACTGTGAGATTTGAAGTTTCTCTGTTCAGTCTCATTGGACTATGTGCATAGAATTTAGTGAAGGTCCTTCAAGGCCAACATTAGCAGTCTATTGGTGCTGCACGTGAAAGTTTGTGGAAGGGAGCCAAAGACTTCCAGCTTGCATTCCAACCCACTGCCAGTAGAGGAGGTCAGTTTTCTGAACTCCTGAATGGTTGACAGCAACCATTTTAATGCTGCAAAGGACAGTCTCAAGCTTTTTAACAAGTTTGCACCAATACCAGCAGACCAAGTAAAACATGATAATTGCCCTTTAAGACTATTATTTGAAAGTTATTGGAATTAAATACTTCTAATGTAATCATTCCATACTAGGTCTGGGACTGGCTAAGATTTGTCTTACTTAAGATGAGAATCCCTGGCAGAGTGAGAATCAATTCAGTCCAGTTTCAGTGGATTGGGAATTAAGAAGTAGCACAGTTTCAAACACTGTTGCCACCTCATCCCATTAATATCATTTGCTTAAGGAACACTTCAGACCTAAAGTAGGGATTAGTAACCTTTGGCTCTGAAAACTGTTGTTGGACTACAACTCCAAACATCTTCATGTGGTGAAATCTCAGCTGAGAATTATATAAATTATAGTTCATTGCTTTGTAATGTGATGGGCAGCCGCTGGCACTCAAAGGGTTAAAAAGAAGAGGTGGCAAACCTGTATTAAGGATCATACTATTGGGCATGGAGGTGCAACCATGCACACACAACCCTATGGAGCTGTTTATTAAGTAAATGTTGCGTTTAAGATTCAAGACCTTAAATATATACCTTTCCTGTTAAAGCTATTTACATACCTGGGAACTCTCAGGGATTGACCTGAGACTCAGGGTTTTGAACCAGATCTCAGAGTCTCTCGGTGAAGGGTCAAATTCTCAGGGTGAGGGAGTCCTGTGTTTCTTTCTATAAGATTTACACCAATTTACAGCTTATTTAATGTCCAAATTAGTGCCATTTCTAACAGAAAGGAAGAGGGAGAAGTCCTGCTTGTCTTAGTATGCCCAAGAAGTGCTATCTCAGAACTGTACATGTTAAAGGATCCTTGAGGACTGATTGCAATGCTTTGAATACCCCTCTGGCAATCAAAGGGTTAAACAGGCTTGTGCCTGCTTCCATGTGAAAAAAAAAAAACAGTAATTGTCATGTCCGCCTCCATGGACATAGCATCTAGGACTGAATGAATATGTAACAAGGATAAAATTAAGTGGGGCCGTTAGCATTTTCTGACCATCGTAAGGTGAGTGAGGGGTTATCATTACTATTATTAGGAGGTGTTCATTCTCCTTTAAAGGGATAGTAATGTTTCACAATAAAAGTAGCTCTGGTTAATCTTCATAGTAGTTGGGCCATGGAGAGTGTTATTTCAATACTGTCAGAGTTGTAGTTCAAGAATAATTGAATGATAAAGTATCCCCCTGCCACCCCTTTTATTGATGTAACACCGCTCACCTCAGAGCAGCAAGACTGGATGGATGGATCACAGAGAGGTACAATCTTCAGTAAGCATAAGGAAAAACCTGAAAAAAAGCTGTCAAGGGGGCAGGTTTTTCCGTATGCTCACAGTAAGAAGAGTGTCCCTTTCTGCAAACTGCCTAGTCAAGGGAGCAGGGGGGGAGATGTATAAAACTGTAAGAAAATGTCTGTACAAGTGTCTCAAAGCGACAAAAGTATATGTATAAACATCTAATGACATTTTGCCAAGTGCTAACTCCAGTTAGTTGACTTTTGTGAAAAGTGGAGTAGAAATGGGCTTGGCCAAATAAGAATTGTGTCCCAGTGTATTTATACAGAAATTTGCTAATTGTCCCAAAAATAATTGCAGTTCTAGGGATTAAATCATAAAGTCAGGTAAAACGTGTTTCTTATTGGAAGTATATAATACCTGTATGTGTGCAAAAATATATTTACAGGTGTGAATATTCGTGAAATATTCTCATAATATTCTCATATAGAGATATTTATAAACGTGACTTTACCAATTTATAAATAAGACCAGGCGTTGTGAATTTTAGCGACAATTCTCAAGTATACACTAAGAAGGCTTTTTAAACATCTCCCCCTATATTCCACATCTGAGGGGAGGTGGTTTACACTAGGTAGAAGAGGCTGGAGAGGGATACGTTATCATTCTATTACTCTTGATCTACAACTCTGACAGTATTGAAATAATACTCTCCATGGCCCAAATACTATGAAGATTAATTGTGATACATTACTATCCCTTTAATTTTAACTTCTCCAGGGGAACTGAACACAAGTGTTCCAAGACATAGCAATGGATAGATACTTTTGCTTGTATTCCAAGTACCAGTCCCAAGTCATTTTGTTGCCAGGTTCACTTTAAGTCAGCTATTAATTGGATCCGATCTCTGATACATTTATACATACATAATTATTGAGTTTGAAACGAAAGCATTAAGCCTACCCATCCCTGAATATTACATGGCTGTTAAACATCTTATTTCATTATATTAGACCCATCTGACTTGGCTAACAAACACTTCGGCGCTGCAGATTAAGACTTTGAAGTAATATTCTCTTGTGTATATGTTTGCCAGTTAAGTCTGTAAGTGGGAAATAATATGCAGGTATTTCCAGGACTCTGCGCTCTGTGACAGCAGGAGCCTGGTCAGTCTGACAAAAATAAATTATTCATTTAGATCAATTTACAACGTCAGTGAAGTTACCAAGAGGGATATTCATGTTGTTTCCAAGCAGGCAGGTAGTGCACATAGGCAGATAAGCTAGGCATTTCCACTGGCAAATGTTAGCTGCTCTCTACAACAATTAACCCTATGAGTAAGCTAAAAAACTGCAATTCTGGAGCCTACCAACAGTACCGCAGAGGACAAATGAAAATGAAATGAAATGGAGCTTTTAACCAGATGCATGCTTGAAATGTTTCCAGTACAATGCTTTGCTCAGTTTGCATTAAATTGGTTAAAAGCCCTGTTTAAATCAATGGGAATTTGGATGTTGCAATTGGTGTGGTCCAGAATTGCATATTTTTAGCTTCCTGCATGATGTCCTCAGAGTGATGTTAAATGGACTACCTTTAATTTGTGTGTTGGCCAAATGAAGATTTGCGGTTAAGCTGTAACCCTTTGAGTGCCAGAGGGGTACGAGACGCATTGCTTCGCTATGAGTTGCATACCCCGCTGGCACTCAAAGGGTTAACAGTAATCTTGTTCAAGTCTTTATAATTGACACATGGTAGAAGATCCCTTCATTCAACAAAAAAGATGCACCACAGCTGGAGCAGTGGAGTGCCTGATGAAATATTTTCATTGCAATGCGCTGGGTACTTCTCTGGCACTGTAAGGGTTACATTTTATACACTACTCTTTAACTCCTTTAGTTCTGGTTCTGTCAGAAGGCAGACTTCCAAATGTAATAGAGGATCCAAGCTGAAGGTTAGGACAGTCAAAGGTCCTCTGCGAAAGTAATTTGTTGGACTGGTAAGGCTCTGGACATTATTGTCACTTGACTATGCAGGATGATGAGCAAGATGGATTTTGGATACAGGAGATTCCAAAAGCTGACAATTTTGTTGGCAGAAGAGTGAAGAAAGGGAAACCATGCTAGAAGCCCAATCCATAGACATAATATGGTTCCAAAATCACAGCAGGCCCAGTGTCACTGGGAAAAAGAGAGACTGACTAAGTCAAACTGCAGGGACTCCTTATTAATATAAGAGCCCAAAAAACAGACACACGTATGGTTTCTGATTACTTGTCCAAAGGTGATTGTACTTCCTTCAAACATTTGGATGGTGATAGGGTAAGACTTAGGAGAAGTGGGAATTCTTAGAAAGCCAGATAATCAATGATCCATAAAATTACTACTAGTCCCAGAGTTGCTGATAGTCTTAAGCTTCACCGGATCAGTGGTCCACTATGATGCATATGGATACAAATACAAGAAGCAAAAACTTTCAAAAAGGATATACCAGAAGCAAGAGTATTAAAGAGTACTATGATGACCCACTTTCCCACAATATAGACAAAGCTTAAGCCTCTTCCTTCTGGAGTGGTGACGAAACCCGCTAGAAGCTGCTTGGCTGGGAGGTGCGTAAGCACACATTTTGAACAGAGACTGGCCATATAAAAGGAAAGTCTCTGTTCAAAATTCCCTCACCGGGACTCGGGCAATGACCCGGAAGATATGGAGAGGGGTCTGTGCCTCTAAACATTGCTGCCACCACCAGCAGAGCAAGCAGAGGGGGTGGCAGTGTTTTTTTGTTTTGTTTTGTTTTGTTTTTAAGAATTGGAAGAACATTTATTTATTGGAAAAAAAACAAAATACTTATTCATTTGACAAAGGAATGGATGAATTTTATTTTGAAAAGATTTGCCACACTGCATTTAACACTTTGAGCACCAGAGGGGTACCCCTCCAGCACTCAAAGGGTTAACTCTGGCATATCTTGGGGGGGATATTTTTTGAACATTACTTGCATTAAAGTTTCATTATATTTTACAGGAAAGAAGACAAAGAAGATACAAAGAAAGAAGATTAGAGAGAACAGAAGAAGGAAGACTGAAGAAGAAGACAGTGAATGACGTGTTACACAGATCTGGGCGTTAGGCTGCACTTTACTGTTAGGGGTAGTGTTGGGTTACTGTTTGGGAGGGTGACTGTGTTTGAGTTAATGATTGGTGCTTGACAGTATGTCAGGCACCGATCGTTAGCTTTTTGCCTTTGATCTTCCCAATATTCACACTATTTAGCATGCATTTGGCAACTTAACACACAAAACAGACATTTGGCAACAAGTCCTTTAGCACAGAAGGTCTGTACAGTGAAGTATGGGGTTGCTGGCAGACCATTCAAACAAGTAATGTTAGGGGTTGCAATATGCATCTCAGCCTTTACTGAATGGCCTGCTCAAGTGACTGCCAGTCAAAAATCTTGCCTAGAGCTTACATGGGCTGCCTACCAGGCACTCCCCTCCTGCATCCAGATCGGCAGTGGAATACAGGAGAAGGTGAGGAAAGGAACACGGGTGAGAAAACTGTGGCTGTTACATTTCTGTCATCTGTGTGAAAGAGCCCTTAAACTTTGAATATATACTCTGGCCCGCTTGATAAGTAAAAGTTAAATCTTTTACTGATTACTGTATTGCAATATTAAGAGTTGTGAAATGACAGCCTATTAACTGAAAAAAATTGCAAAATTGTACTCAGGCCGTCAAATGCGTCTTTGTTTGCAATTATTTACAAGCCCTAATAGAATGTGGAAATGAGAAAGACGTGTTTCTCAAGCACTTGTTAAGGAAAGATAAATTACATCTGTCACAACAGTTCTAACACTCGGCACGAGTCTGCAGTGACAGCGGATAACAGCTTTGTGCAGTGTATAACAGGACCCAGATCATTACAGTGAGAAGAAGATTATTTGTCCCACATCTCAATTCCATGCACAAAGAGGTCATAAAAATATGTTCACATTCAAGTACCTCAGTGTAACTGAAGCCAGGCTTTCACATACTGTACATCATTTTTATATCAGGGTGTGCAACCTATAGCTCACCAGCTATTGTTGTATTACAACTCCTATCATCTTCAGCCAGCTCAGGTTATACACCCCTCTTTTATATATGTCTATACACAGTTGTAGAGAAACAGAACAGAATAAGAATGATGGCAAGAGTAGACAATAGATGTTAAAGGGATAGTAATACTTTATTATTACTATCCCCCATATTGTAGATATTTGTAAAATAATTTAATAGCCCCCAGGTTCATCTCTCAAACTTTTATGGGTTGAGAGATAAATGAAGGCAAAGTTCCTCCTCCCTCCCCCTTCCCTGAAGTCAGCATTGTACAGACTGCAGGGGAAGTCTGTCGTACGACAGGCTTGAGGCTCTGCAGCTGAGCCGAGATCCCGTTAGTGAAAAATAATTATTTCACTGAAACAGTTTTCTACATGTGCTTGGTTTGCAAGACCATTTCAGTGAAATAATTATTTTTCACTAACGCGATCGCGGCTCTGCTGCAGAGCCGCATGATGAAAGCCAGACCAGATATCCCTGCAGTCAGCACAACACTGACTTCAGGGAAGGGGGAGGGAGGGGGGAACTTTGTCTTTGGTTATCTCTCAAACCATAAAGGTTTGAGAGATGAACCTGGGGGATATTAATTTATTTGACAAATATGTACAATATGGGGAATAGTAAAAATAAAGTATTACTATCCCTTTAAAGTACATAAAGACCTTGCCCCTGGTAGTTTAAAGGGAAATTTGTTCTAGGAATTAGCTGTTCTTATTTTGTTTAATAGATTAAAGGGATAGTAATGTTTCATAATAAAAGCAGCTCTAATTAATCATAATAGTATTTGGACTTTGGAGAGTGTTATTTCAATTCTGTCAGAGTTGTAGTTCAAGAGTAATTCAATGACAAAGTATCCCCCTCCCGCTCCTTTTACTGATATACTGCTCAGCCAGAGCAGAAGGGAGATGCCCAGGTAGATTGCAGAGAGGGACAATCTTCAATTAACATAAGGGAAAACCCAGAAAAACGTGTCAAGGGGGACAGGACTTTCATTGTTCTCATAGGAAGAAGATTGACTCCTGCTGTTATCTGTCTGGTCTAGCAACCAGATTCCAAATCTGAGAAGAGATGGCTTACACTGGGTAAAAGGGGCAGGAGGGGAAACTTTGCTTGTGAATAGCTTTCAAACCATAAAGGTTTGAGAGATAAGACTTATATCGTTCTTCATGTTTTTTTAATGCCTACAACATAAAATAAAGATAAAACGAAGTATTACTATCCCTTTAACTTAGCTATGTAGGTGTCCTTCAATAAACAGTCAGGTCTGTCTGGTTATTTTTGTATTATATCTGACGTTGCCTGTATATAGTGATCTCTATTAAAGCCTGTAAGTTACACTTCACTGAAAACAATGTGATGCCATAGACCTGAATGGATAGTAGACTTGTATACAGTGAAAACATTTGTTTCATCCAAATTATTTGTCCAAAAACATTTTTAAAAATTCAGAGAAAATGAACTTCATTTGTCGTTAGTCAGAATTTCATTAAAAGTATTTGTTTCATGAAGAAATTTATAGCTAAACTATTGTGAGCAACAGGGGACCTGTATGTGAAGATCCATGTGGCGATGCAGTGTATGGTGGGGTTTTCTTCATCATTCGGGCACCACTTTTGCACTGAGAGTCTGTGTTCTGAGAACAAGTTTGAAAGTTGTGCCCCAAAAGATGATGAAAACCCCAGAATGCACAGAGTCGCTACATGGATATTCACGTACAGGTCCCCTGTTCCTCTCCATTGTTTAATGCCGTAACGACTGGTGACAGTCCTGACGTTAAGGACCGGTGATCATCCTGGCATGTCATGACTTTTTTCGATTCAATTGTGCCAAAAAGCTGAGCTGTTATCCATGGGAGATCCTAAAACTGACTTCTCCAAGAGGGGAGCAGTCAGTTTCAGCATCTCCAATGGAGAGCTGGTACGTGTAATCTCTCACCTGGAAACACGTAAAAAAAAACCTTGGTCCTCCAGTACATCCCTGCCCCTGGATCCTGCAGTCCTTAAGGGGTCATGTAAGTAGGGGACAGAAACAACTGAGAAGGTCCAGCTCTGAGTGCAAGCCGTTTTTGTGGAACTACAACTCCCCTTACCCTCAGCCATCCAACTTGTTGGTCTGCAGTTCAAGATCAGGATTTTACCTCTATTAACTTGTAGAGACTGGGTCTGAATTTTAGGATCACAGTAATAAATTGTCAGTAACTTGTTCCAGGTTTCTGCTGTTTAAATGGGAATTATACATATAGGAACAACTTAATTTTATTGTGATTAAAAGTGTTTTCACGTAGAAGTCCTGCATAGCAACAATCAGCTATATCTGGGGTTTTTTTTAGACTTTTTTGGAACACTTTCTGCAGTTGCCTGTATTTGCTGTGCACCATTTTAGGTCGCTATTTATTTTTATCCTCCACACAAACAAACAAAACAAAATAATAGGGTTTATCACTCTGAATGCAATTATCCATAGAGTGAGAGTTTGCAGATGATTCTAATGCCAGAATTGACAATATGAGGCCTTGTAGCTGCTCCCAGATTACAACTCCCATAATTCAGCTGGTGGACAATCATGGGAGTTGTAATCTGACAGCACTGTTATAATGGGACATGGAAACCTTCTCAAGGTAATAATATGTCCTTATGCAGTTACAACCACAGCAGAGTTCAAATGCAAACCCTGAATACAGTAACTTTAACTGATGCTGTAACAAGCACAAATCCATAAGCATATCCTGTTTAACAAGTAAAGAACGACTTATTTGAAGAATATAATTCCCCTTTCTAAAGAATTTACTGCAGTTTCAAACTAACAGATCTTCACATATTCTCAGACACACTTAGTGCCAGAGAGGTTAGCAACTTGTTACAGGGCAATGTAATGTTCACTTCTCTTATATTCAAAGAGTTAATTCAAAGGGTTAGTAATGTCAGCTTATAATGTCATGCTATATTGTAGATATTAAAAAAATAAATTATCTGGGGCAAGTCCTGTCTCTAAAACCTTTATTGTTTGAGAGATATAACGTTTTAAAGTTCCCCCCTACCTCCCCTTGCACTGACGTCAGCTCTCTATCTGACAGAAGGAGATCCTGTTCCTGGGACCAGCTGGCGGCTCTTCAGCAGAGCCGAAATACCGCAGAAATTCTTCATTGGAACAGTCTACAAAGTATGCCTGGTTTGCAAGCACACTTTTTAGACCGTTCCAATTAAGTATTTCTTTATAGATAGCAGTATATCAACTCTGCTGAAGAGTCGCCTCGAGTCGCACGACTCAAATCTCCTTCTGTCAGCTTTACAGCAAACCATAAAGGTTTGAGAGATGGGATTTGCTACAGGTAATTTATTTTTTCAATATCTACAATATAGCATGATATTATAAGCGTACATTTTAAATATAAGGGCTTGCATGATTTAATCACATCTAATCTTGCAGTAATTCAGTGCTGTCAAAATGTGTTGAAGGGAGGTCACAGGAAGACTTTTTTCATTCACAAGTAGGATGTGTATAGGTAGCCAAGTCATAAACACACATACACACGAACACACACAGGAGGTGGAAAGAAGAAAGAAATAAGAAAAAAGGAGAAAAACAAGGGGAAGGATTTAAGAGACATGGGGGGTTAAAGAGACTGGGGAGAAGAAGAAGCATTGGGTTGAATTACAAAAGGCAAAGGCAAGATTGGGAAAATTAAGCAATGAAACACAATAGTCTAACTCCTGTGCTGCAGATTTCCGGTTCACAATAGAAATTTCACCATCTAATTAACGACCAGCAAAAGGGCTTAATGGCGCCATAGAGGGCGACATTTCAATAATAAACATGTTTCCATCTGTGCCTTAACCCTTTGAATGCCAGAGAGGTCCACAATGCATTGCAAAGCACAGCATTGTGGACCCGTCTGGCTCTCAATGGGTAAATGTACCTTGCAATATCCACAAACATCTTACCTTCCTTCTCATATTTACTGCACCCTCCCTATACAGCAGTGATTTTCTGAAAGCTGGAAGCAATATTCACTACAAGTAAACAGCAATGATGAAATCTATTATTTACTAAGAAAGGCGACGGTCTTCTTGCAGATGGTGGCATTTTTATACACATCTACTTACATTGTTTGCATCTATTCAGGACACCAGTGTATGATTTTGCAGTGGGATAAAGCCTAGCTTGGTAGGCTGCTGGAAGTAGAACTTTTCCCCTCTTTAGGTAAATAAAGACACATGAGGAAGTCATCTGCTGGCTGTTATCACGGATGGGGGCGGCATGCTTTAAGGATGTGTATGTACTATGAGCCGCAGACTTCATTTCATGCTGTCCTAGGGTTAAGCTTAATCTGTCAAATGTCAGCAGAATGCCAGCAATACAGTTGACAAGTAAAAATCCCTACAATCCTCACTGATGTTAATGGGTTTTTTTAACCCCTTGATTGCTAAAGCCACTGCTTTTTCACTGTTTTCCACTTGTGTCCTGAACAGAGGCAAAATAGTGTTAGCTGATGTGTGAAAAAAATGCCACCATCTGCATGGTCTGGTGAACATTGCTTCCAACTTTCAGAAAATCACTGCTATATAGGGTGGGTAACAGATGAGAGTTGGTACCATGTCACCCGTAGAAATACAGGAGGCAAATATAGTCAAGTTGATACCTTTATTGGCTAATTAAGCAGATTTAGGATACAAACTTTCAAGACCTCTTAGGTCTTTTCCTCAGGCATGTTATACAGATAAATATGAAAACATCTCTCTTAAATACAAGTACACATTGATTTGTTCAGAATGGAAATCAGATAAGAAAGCTCAGTCCAGACCCAGGTTCTTTGATCAGTCAATGGTAGAGAAGTGTTATGTAAATTGCAGTCTTCCTCTGAGGAGTCAAAGGTATTTATGATCCAAGTGGGATTGTTGTAAAGGTTAATCCACAATGTTATAATGTAGCAGAAATTCTCTGACTCTGTTTAGGCCATTATTTAAAGCATTAAACTGGAGCATTGATTTAACCTCCCATATTTTTCTGTCCCTCTGAGTATGAAACAGTCCCATCAGTAGAGTCAATTTAATGTACTTGACACTGTGTCCATTTTGGCAAAAATGATCTCCCACTGGTGTCTCTGTCTTTTTGTTGTTAACACTGGATCTGTGGGAATTAAACCTTTTATATAATGGCTGTCCAGTTTCACCCACATAAAGATCTGTTTTGCACACATGATGAGGTACATTACATTGGATGACTTGCAGGTGAAGGTACCATTGATCATATGGTGTAACTGGGTGTTTGGTATGGGTACCTTGTCCATTGTGTAAATGTGTGCACAAGTTTCACACCTCCTTTGTAGGCAGGGAGATGTGCTTTTTTTGTATTCTTATTCAGGGCACATCTTACCATCAGTTGTTTTAAATTGGGATTCTGTCTAAAGGAGATTAAGGGAATGTGTTCTTAAGTCTTTCATCTGTATGTAATGTTGTTTGTTGTTCTCTTGATATTTTGCATAGAACTACAACTTGGGGGTGGTAAGTGACTAATAATTAGTCCACCTGTGCTCTAGCAGGGATATCCTAAAAAATGCACTGTTGGTAGCTCTTGAGGACCAGAGTTGGCTACCCCTGATCCATAGGATATCAGTATATAAAATCCACCATATGCATTACTCCTATTCATTTTTAAGACTTGTTGTATCACTAGTGTAACTCTGTTTCAATGACAAGCTCCGTGGTATCACTAGATTTGCTATAGTTTAAATTTAATCTATGTGATATACCTATTAGCACCATTTCATTTGTAAGGTCTGTGATATCTGTGTAGCTGCATTTCAAATATAAGATCTGTAAGATCGATCAGATCTTTTCCAAGATTATTTCTCTCAAGGTGTAAATTTAGGCTTCACCTGGCCTATTCTTGCGACAGATCATGTTCTTTCTGGGTACACCTATTTTCTTTCTAAGAGTTGCTCATCTTTCTCCAAACCTTAACTTGCAACATTTAGCTATGATTTTTATCTAATTCAGGAACCTTTGGAACCTCTCTCAGAAGTGGCCATCCAATGATTTCCATTGACAACCATGCCCTTCATGATAATGTCCTTTGCATGTAGAGTAGCAAAATTGCATGCCTTGTCACACAACTCAATGGCATTGATTTTTCGCTCCCCTCTTGGTGGCTCTTTGATCTAGGTTGTTTTTCCAGGACGATGAACAAGGATTAGCAGAAGCTGCACACATTAGATGGTGTTCCATGATGCAGACAGGATGCACAACAAAATCAGTTCTTCTACCTCTAGACTTCTACCTCTAGATCCTTTTTTTTTTTATTATGAAGGGCCAAAGCCATGGTCAGGAGGCTTCTAACTACCTTAGTGTTTTTGATAAAGTCCTCCATGTGGCTAGTCTATGTTCTATGTGAGAAGCCAGTCCTCTTTTTGGTACAACTTTCTCTTTAAAAGTGCTTAAGGAGTCATGGGCATACAAGGATCATTCCTCAGTTTTCCACTCTTTTTCTTAGCTCTAAAGAGTTTATATTTATCGCTCTGTGGAGCTGTATTTGGAAGAAAAGTGCTACAGGCTATCAAATCCAATTAAGATGATGTTCTCCCTGATTTCAGATCCGCCCTTTTTCCTTTGATTTATGTGTTTTGTGTCCACTGACACAAAAAGTTTATGGTTCAGGTATGTTTGCCTTTGTAGTGGCTTATGTTTGCAGTGGCTATGAGAGTTTTTCCTTCCACTCTAGAGTAGTGATTTTTGGGACAGTTTTGGTATGTCACATGGTCTCTGTGTCCTCCACAGGAAAAAAGAGAAAAAAGGATTTACTTACTGATAAATCGTTTTCTCCTAGTATATGGGGGAAATGTGGCAACCTGCACTGAGAAAACTTCTCTCTTTTTCCTGACAGTGGTATGGCTTCTTCGATGCTCTTAATTTTTATGGAAGGGGTAGTCTGTGTCCTTGGTTTAGCCAGGACTGCCAGGGGGTTAAGAATGACAGAAGTGCCATGTCTCCTGGTGGATGGACCTTAATCCCATGGTATGTACTACCCCCGCCCTATGGACTAAGAGAAAAGGATTTATCAATTAAGTAGCACAAAAATTTCCTTTCATAAAATCAAACCTTTTTTAGAGTCTATGTGTAAGTATTAATGCATGAAATGCGTCATGTACCTACTATGCACTAATATGCAGTGATTTGTCTGTCCTTTTTTAAATTTACTGTACATAAAAAAAAAACACATTTTATGAAAAGCTCATCTGTACCCGGCCTTCCATTCACTACATAATAGCTTGTGGCACTGAGTAGGAGCAAAGTGATTCAGAATATTTATTATATTTTATAGCTGAATTGCACTTTTTAGTGATTGTTTATATATAGTTTATGCTTTTTAACTATTGTTTTGTTTTCATTTGTGCCCTTCAACCACAGTTTTTGATTAATAGTGTACTTATTTACACCTATAAACAGAATGTTTCAAGTTTGCAGGCTTTTATCATGTCTTTTTTTTCTAAGGTCCCATACCATTTGTATAGTCTAATCTTAGTTTCTAAAGTAAGTGGCGCCATTTAGGCTTTGATTCTTTTGCACCAATTTAATGCTCAAGTATGTAGTGTTGCTTTAAAGGGATAGTAACACTTAATAGTGAAAAAATATACATTTCAGAGTTTATCCTGCTTAGTAAAACAAGGGTGCTGCCACTGCTAAGAGACTTTTTATTAAAAAGTTGTTGCAGCACAAGCTTGCATTTTTGTATGCAGTACTTCATGGTCTGAAATGTTACAGTTCTGATGTTGCTACAACATCCTTTGGAAATGTATGCTCAACTGACCAGGGATGTCCATAGACTGTTGCAGCAACAGTGCCATTTAAAGCGGAAGTACCACCACTAAAAAGCTTGAGCTCCAATAATTCCCCATCTGGCAACTAGCTGCTCAGTAGCGCTAGTCGCCAGAATTATTACCTTGCTAAATAAAATTATCCATTGTTCCCGGGCTGACAGGCAGGACGGAGCACAGACATATTTCCATAGTGACACCTGTGCTGTCAGTCCCAGCCAGCTCTAGGAGGCGTTGCTAGGGGCCATTCGGCTCCAAAAGGGACTGACAGCGCAGGCACGCAGACGTCACTATGGAAAGATATCTGCGCTCCGTCCTGCCTGTCAGCCCAGGAACAATGAATAAATCTGTTTAACAAGGTAATAAAAAGAAAAAGGCAGCAAAAATGCACCCAAAAAACGGGTAGATTTTAATGAGGGCACATAATGATTGACAAATACGTTACATGTAAAAAACACTGAGATACATCCCTGACTGATAATACACAGTCAATAATAATCTCTTATTTTCTATGGAGCTAAGTATTGGAGGGATAGATAGGGATTGTTAGTTTGATCATTTTCAGAGCATTAGGTTTATACTTTTTAAGCATGTTTTTCTCTTTTATTTTTAAATTAAAATAAAGGTAATGTTTTAATACTATCTCTCGAAATGACTCCCTATTAGAACTATTTTGTATACACATTCAATCATTATGTGCCCTCACTGAAATCTACCTGTTTTTTGAGTGCATTTTTGCTGTCTTTTCTTTTTGTTTAAATTGTATTAAGTTGGTAGATAGAGGTGACAGTTGCAAGAGTCACTAGTAACTGGACAATAAGCAAAGGTGATGATTTGACAGGTCAATGCCCTAATAATTATTCTATCTTCTCAATTAATTCATGTGCAGCAACAGCACCAAAAAAAATCAGGACATAGAAGTAATTCCCCAGAGGAATGCAAGTTTGAGCTGCAATAACTTTTGAATACAACATCTCTGAGGTGTTAGTAGCCTTGGTTTGCTCAGAGGGATAAATCCTGCAGTTTATTTTTTTTCAATATTAAGTGTTACCATCCCTTTAAAGGGATAGTAATGTTTCATAATAAAAGCAGCTCTAATTAATCATCATAGTATTTGGACTTTGGAGAGTGTTATTTCAATTCTGTCAGAGTTGTAGTTCAAGAGTAATTCAATGACAAAGTGTCCCCCTCCCACCCCTTTTACCGATGTAACACTGATCAGCCAGATCAGAAGGGAGGTGCCCAGGTAGATTGCAGAGAGGGACAATCTTCAATTAAGATAAGGGAAAAAACTGAAAAACTTGTCAAGGAGGGCAGGGCTTTCATTGTTCTCATAGGAAGAAGATTGTCCCCTGCTGTTAGCTGTCTGGTCTAGCAACCAGATTCCAAATCTGAGAAGAGATAGCTTACACTAGGTAAAAGGGGCGGGAGGGGAAACTTTGCTTGTGAATATCTCTCAAACCACAAAGGTTTGAGAGATAAGACTTATATTCATTCATTTTTTAAAATGAAGTATTACTATCCCTTTAAAGGAGAATGTGGCTTTGAAATACATGTTGTTCATTTGTTTAGTTGAAGGATTTGCTTTGGAATGTGTACTTCGTACAGCAGACAGTTATATTATTTACACTTGTTCTGAATTTGAACTCTACTGTAGTCTGTTACTGAACAAAGCAATATTACTTCCATGAAAACATTCTTGTGTCCCATTAGAATCATGGGTGGGGCTCTCTCTCTCTTTATGCTAATCTAAATCAGACTGCTAGACTATTGTTTATTGTTTATTATTATGTGGAGGTGAAAACTAAATACAGACCTAAGCTGGTACACAACAAATATAGACAACTGAAGGAACTAAGTTAATTATTTACAAATACATATATCTAACTGCTGTGTCATGCTCCTTTCTAGCTAAGCACATCTGTTAAAGGGATAATAATACTTACAATTTTAAACAAAATATATATTATTGTGTTTATCCACCTGAGTAAAACAAGGCAACTCCCACTGCTGAGAGTTTTTTTTATTCAAAAATTATTGCAGCTTAAACTTGAATTTTTAGGTGCAGTATTACAGTAGCCTGAAATTGTACAATGGCGCTGTTGCTACACCATCCTATGGAGATTTATGGTCAATTGGCTAGAGATGTCCATAGGATGTGTAGCAACAGCGTCACTGTACAATTTCAGTCCACTGTTACATTGCTCCTAAAAATATTCAAATTCAACTGCAATAACATTTGAATAAAAGCCTCTCCGCAATAGGAGTAGTCTTGTTTTGCTTGAGGGGATAAACCCTACAACATTTTTTTTTTACATTCTAAGTATTACTATTTTAAAAACATTAAGAGACACTTATTTTTGGTAGGATTGCCTTTTAAGGGAACATTCCCATCCAGGCCCTGCTTCCTGGATTTTCAAATGGCTAGTCTGGTCAATATGAGGAGCAGGTTCTAAAGGGGGCCCTGTGTTTGAGTATAGAATTCTGAGTGGACAAAATAAAATGTGGGGGGAAAGGTCAGATATCCAGGTAGTAGCCACTTAAGAATGTGGGTCCACTGACTTGGGGAAGAAACAATAAGCATAGATCACACACTCCACATGTCATATGTAACTGGTGAGTAAGACGTCCCCTAGGATACTAGTCAAATTTTCACTGCATTGCTTCAAAAATAATAGAGGACTCTCTAGCACCCAGGTAAATACATGCTTTTCTGTATATACCACCTTGATTGCCTCGGAATAAAAGGCTTTAACATTTACCAAATTCTGGCCATTCTCAATTTCAGAGCATGAACTCTTGCCATCAGGGATAGGTGAAAACTCCCATTTTGTCCCATCAAGAATTTCCATGCAGAAATGTCAGATTTTGCACTTTTTCTGTGGGAATTCCCATCAATAGAGAAATCCATAGCTTTTCTGACCATTTTACTAACACCACAGATTTTCCCACGAGAATTGTTCAATTTTCTGCCTGTGTTTTCCATGGTGGTGAGAATTCCCATCCCCATAATATAACATCCTGGAACTTCCCTCCATGCAGCATGTCTCCACCCTCTAAAGTGGCAATGTGGAGGAGAGCATTTGAATACAGGGAATTAGAGAGCAGACAAAGGCCATAATGACAGCAGCACCCGATTTCTTATAAGATGGTTTAACATTGCAAGCATAAATGCCAAGGTGGCAGTTATAGTTGGTTTTATTGCTTAACGTGAGAGCAGACATGTCCCCTTTTTTAAAATGTTTCCACATGCTGCACACATTTCACTTGAAGATGATAACTGTACAGTTCCTTCCTGCTCTCAAGGAAAATAATAATATCCCAACACAATGATTTTATTGCCTTCACATCATGACTTGTGAACGTGGACTTGGTGGTGGTGGTGGTGACAAGTATGGGGACTCTATGACTCTTGTCATCTCCTCAAAAAATTCAATCATACAACTCTGTGTTTTGCTTTCAAAGGTCAGCAACAGGTGACATGGGCATTATTGCAAATGAAGAGGATCGTAACACACTTTCTGACATATTAAAAGCACTATTATATTGTTCCCCAGAGCCCAGGAACTTTTAAGAGTGCTTCTACGGCTGCGTGTCATGGCACTTCTGACATATTGATGTTATGTCATACCTGTGGTTTTGCATCAAGTGGGATATCAGTAAGATTGTGCCTAGGCATGATCCTTATTTCCCCTTGCTTATTTTTAATAGATAGGGTTGTGGATGTTGATGACCGGTGTTTCTGATTAGTCAACAGTAGTGTGTGTGGCTGGATGGGGGCTAGTCTTGGAAACAGTGACGATGATGATGACAGGATGACTGTGTATTTTTAGGTATCTTTACTTGTCCAGGGTCAAACTTAACAATTGCTCTTTCAAAGAGTTCATAAACAGACATAGTGCTCCTTTTCAGTTGTGGTAGATTGAGACTTTTTCCTTTCAGCTAACATAGTGGTCATCTCATCATCACGCTCACTATCAACTTCATGTGCATCAGAAGAACACTGGAAGGATATATTCTAAATTAACATCATCATCAATAATTAGGTTATCATTAGCATGAAGTCCCCAACAATTTCTTTTTACTTTTCCCCTTAGAGAGATTTTCAGAATATTCACTAATACATTCTGTACTTGTTAGTCTCACTGTCAGATACAGCAGTTGGTTTAACTGCTACACCCTCTCCTGCCTTCAACAATAGAAAATGACTTGTTGTTTTCACTGTTCTTAAATGATTCATTAATAGCTTTGGTGGTTTTGAAATGTTTTATGTCAGTTTCACAAACTTTCTTCTCAGGAGAAGAATCATTGTTATTTATTGCACACACTATAATTAGCTGTAGTCAGTTTTTGGACTACCACTTTACTAACACATCCTACTCCTTCCACAGCTCCTACTGGTTTCTCCCAACCCCTGCTCTTAGTACATCCTCTAGACTGTAAGCTCTCACGAGCAGGGCCCTCTGATCCTTCTGTTCTTCACATATGATTTACTATTTAATATCACTGTATGTCTATTCGCTATTGTACAGTGCTGCAGATTAAGTTAGCACTATATAAATAAAGAATAATAATAATTTGTTGGACATATTGAAAGTGGTGCCGACTTTAACAGTATCATACACAACAAAACTGATTGTGTGTGATGTATTTCCCATCTCAAAATACATCTCTGTCTCTATTATACGTCACTGTGGGCCTCAGTCATAGCTTCCTGCCTATTTCTGTCACCTGTAAGTTAAAAGTCTTGTTTTGTTTTATTTGTTAATAAACTGTGCTTATTTCTTGATTTAGAAAAATGTTTTACCAGGAAGAATAAACTGAGAATAAACTGAGAGTTTTGTATTTATACAAACAGAGAAACACTATATGTACACACAAATAAACATACATACTAATAATTTATATAAATATGCATATTGTTTTTAGATATAAAGAAGCAGTATTTTTAAGGATTTTAGACCGAGAGAAGATCTGATTTTTTGGCAGGTTATTCCAGACTTTCGAAGCTGTGAATGAGAGGGCATATCGACAGCTTCTTTCTTGTAGTATGGTATACTCAGTGAGTTGTTAGCAGTGGAGCAGAGGTTATAGTTAGTATGAAGAGCTGGAGTGAGCATACCACTCAGGTAGTCTGGTATCTTTCTAGAGAGGTTTTTTATAAATCAAGCAAGAAAGGTGAAGGGTATATCTTGATTTGAGTGTTAGCCAATTTAGTTCTTTATAAATATCACAATGGTGGGTTGTGTAATTACATTGTTTAAACTTGCAAGTTGGATTTGTGGCATGGGAGCATATACTACGTCCCCACAATCTATGACTGGCATTAACATCTGTTGTACAATATGTTTTCTTGCCAGTGGACTTAAACATGATTTATTTCTAAACAGAGCACCTATTTTAGGATAAAGTTTGGGTGTTAATTTATCAAAATGAAGACAAAAAGTCAGGATGGTGTCAAGCCACATACCAAGATATTTGTAGGAGTTTACTAGTGCCATGTTACGATTAGACTCTGGTACAATGGAAAGGTGTGTATTGCAGAGATTATGTAGTTTGTGCTTTGTACCATATACCATTTTGACCATTTTGGCGGTGTGTAAGAACAGTTTGTGCTTTGCTATCCATCTTTCAACTTCAGAGAAATCATGTTGTAATATGGCTTCTATCTGAGATACTTTTGAATTTTTAGCATAGATTATGGTGTCATCTACATACGTGCGCACAAACTATGCTTTGCAGACCATGGATAGATCATTTGTAAATAGAGAAAATAGAAGAGGGCCAAGGATGGAGCCTTGGGGAACCCACTTGTTACTTTGAGCAGAAGGGAAGTATTGTCACCAATAGATACTTACTTAGTTCTGTCTGATAAATAACATCGGAACCAGTTTAGAGAATGATTACCCAGTCCTAAACTTTGGAGTTTGCTTATCAGAATAATATGGTCTAATGTATCAAAGGCTTTTGCAAAATCTAGGAAAATAGCTCAGATGATTTCACCATTTTCCATGCCAGTCTGGATATCAATGCATACTTTTTGGTGACTGTTGAGTGATTTGAAAAAGCCTGACTGAAGCTTATACTTATAGAGTTGCACATAGACACATTTCTCCAGGATTTTAGCTAATTCTGTAATAAACCAACTGTACCACTGGGGGCAAAATTAAACATTCCACTGATTTACAAGGGGCTCGAGCAATACATTTGGAGACCTCTCTCCAGCATTCAAGCAGTTAAAAGCCCCATTTAACCCTCTGAGTGCCAGAGAAAAGTACAATGCATTGTGTTACATACCACTATGGCACTCAAAGCGTTAAAGCAACAGGATTTTTTTGGTCTTCTAAAGTACAGTTGGTTTGCCCCAGTATGATTATAGGGGGAAGATGCACTAAGGTATTATAAACTGGAGATGACTTCTCCATTGAGATAAGTCCTGTGTTATTTTATGGAATCAATGCACTAAGGTTTTTGCAGTTTAAAAAATCTTAGTGTATATGTTCCATAGAATAAAACAGGACTTGGAGAGATGGTATAACTTGAGTACTGATCTCCTCTTTATCTCACCTTAGTGCATACCACCCCCGCCCACACACACTCACACATACACACACACACACACCAGACACAGTTTTCCTTAAAGTGGAACTACCACCATTAAACAACTTTGTTTCTAATAATTCCCTATCTGGCGACTAGCTGCTTAGTAGCGCTAGTTGCCAGAATTATTACCTGGTTATGGAGAAATATGCATTCATCCTCGGCTGACAGGCAGGACGGAGCATGGACATCTTGCCCTAGTGAGGTTCACGCGCCTGCACTGTCATTCCCTTCCGTAGCTGAATGGCTCCTAGCAACGCCTCCTACAGCCGCCTGGGACTGACAGCGCAGGCGTCACTAGGGCAAGATGTCCGCGCTCCGTCCTGCCTGTCAGCCGAGGATGAATGCATATTTCTCCATAACCAGGTAATAATTCTGGCGACTAGCACTACTAAGAAGACTTGTGCATATTCATTCGGAGACATTCGGATTTCGTCAAAAATGGGGTCATTCGGAGACATTCGGCCAATCCGAAACTCAAGGGTCATTTGGAAAAAATGATCCGACTCCGAACAGCCCAGGTCCGAAATTCGTCGAAACTTTCGGAAGTTTCGGCAATCGACAAATTTACAAAAGTTTTGACTACTTTCAACCAGGACTTTTTTGTACTTCCTGTGCGCGCTCATTACATTCCCTCCATAATTTTCCCTCCATGTCTCTAGTCCAATTCCATTCTCCATTTCATGCACTACTTCCCTCTTTTGTCTGTATTCGAATAGCCTTCTTCGTTTCATGACGGGGGTTGGACTAATGACACAGTCACACAGACAGACAGCCTGCATTTCCTCATTGCATTGTTGGAGCGAAGAGAGAGAAGAAGAGATTAGAGAGTGTCCAGTTGTTGTGTAGGCAGGCAGGTAGCATTAGGCTAGGCATAGGTAGGCAGCCAGCATTAGTTCCAGTTATTGCCACTGCAAGAGCGAGTAATATTTGTTCCTGTGCAAAATATAAAAAAATATTAGGTATTTGTTCGAATACAGGGCCGGCCCTTACATGGGTCCCAGTGGGTCCATGGACCCAGGCGGCAATTTGCCGTCCCATAGCATGTTTATTTTGTGCGCTTCCACCAGTTCTGTGTTGCAGGGTGTCCCATCAGTGTGACTGTCAGCAGCCGGGCAGCCCTATGCTCACTCAGTGGCCATGCCTGCTGGCTGCTTCAGTGACGTGAATTATGTGATAGTGAAACATTATGCCTATTTTGTATTGTTTATCGCCCACCTAAAGTCAAGACTTGAGTAAATAGGTCTACCGTCCCAGATTTGCTACAGAGGTTTTACAAATACAGGAGGGTGCCCCCTGTACGAAATGAGTCTAAACATTTGGGATCCCTAGTATGAGTGCACGACAGTGCATGATGTGTCCTGAACAGGATTGCTGTGAGGTGTCTCCACCCGGAAGGTGCTGGCCGGGCTGAGCTTCAACATTGTGACGAGTGACCAACTAACAGCACCGTGCCAGACTTAATCTGCAGCCATAGCATCACCCCCTCCTACTCTCCGGGTCCCACTGACTGGCAATAACAGGTGAGTCACTAAGAGATCTGAAGCCTTTCTGGAAGTCCTTTCACTTGGAAAGGGGATAGGTATTATGTGGGGGAGTTGCCTCGTGTGTAAATAATTTCTAGGTGGGAGATGAATGTGCATCACTTATGTGTTTCCTAACAGTAGTTAGAATACAACTCCCATCATCCCCTGATTATGACATTGGGAAATGCCCAGCAATTACCGTAGAGCCCTGTATTGCACACTCACGGAAAACGGTGATATTGCTATACTAAGACAATGCTGTGGACCCCTCTTCAGTATAGATGTCAAGCATTTTTTTATTTCTCTCCTGTGTTGCAGTTCGTTCACAACAGAATGTCTCAATTTTTCTTTTTAACACATTACATCTATCACATTACAATCACTGATGTTTATTCTTGATGTAGTATGAAACACTACAATGTATATACACATAGACTTATCTGATATGAGGGGAAATCAGGACAGGAAAACGAGAGAGAGGAATTTGGGTACTAAAGAGGGACAGTAGGGTAGGAGGCTGGTACCAGAAAATGAAACCTTAACCTTTACCCATGTACTAACATAGAATGTGACATGTAGTTTGTCCATGTTCAAGTCGACCACTTATGTTGAGTAGGATGTGACAGGCATGGGTTTTCGATGTTCGAGCATATGCTAAATTGAATGACAGGCATGGGCTTTCGATGTTCGAGCATATGCTATATTGAAGGACAGGCATGGGGTTTCGATGTTCGAACCTGCTAAATTGAATGACAGGCATGGGTTCTCGATGTTCGATGTTTGCATTGTGACTGGCATCCCATGCTGGAGTAGAGGTGACATGCACAGACTGGCAATGTACGACAATGTCCGTTTTTGGGATGGATCTTTTTCTAAATGCACACCCTGTCTGCAAAGAATGATAGCAGTGTGCACGGAGGCGCACTGCTATAATTTAACCCATGTTAAATTCGGCCGAATAATTCGGAATGGATCAGAATTTCAATCGAATAGGCCCGGTTCGAAATTAGGATCATCCGAATTAGAAAAAAAAATTCATCCAAATTTGAATTTTACCGAACAAGTCTACTACTAAGCAGCTAGTGGCCAGATAGGGAATTGTTAGAAACAAAGTTGCTTAGCAGTGGTAGCTCCGCTTTAATCCTTGAAGTGCCAGAGGGGTATGCAACGCATTGCATACCACTCAGGCATTCAAAGGGTTAATACATCACCATCTTTGAAAGTCAGACAGGTGGCCAATTCAATGCTTTGCCTGCCTCTCTGACCCTCAAAGAGTTAATGCAATTTATATAGCTCACAGAGACAAAGCCACAAAATACATTTAAGAAGTCTCTTTCATTATTATCCTCATTTGGTAAACAGGGTTTAAGATGTGTAAATCCAATTAGTTACCTTAAGCCTAATTCTTGAAAGATCTGCTACTGCAGTTATTGATTTAGGCTGCAGAGAAGTCATAGCTTCAAGGATAGCTGGTTCTGCCTTTTATGTCTGTAATACAAATCCAATAGCTCATTTCTTATTATGAGGTGCTCAGGCACCTGCCTTTCGCTTTGCCTATCTATAGTCATAAATGGCCTTATTTTTCTATTTATCTTTTTCATAGTACAAAATAATGATAGCTAATTATCACTAGACATGGCCTCTAATTAACTGACACGTAAATACTTCCATCTTTCTTTTTGCAAAAGATAGGCCGTATTTACAAGGCCATATTTTCATCCCAGGAGCCCCTAGGCAAGACACTCTAGGTCCATGAATAAGCGCTAGATAGTGTGAAACATGTCGGGATGACGAGCTCTTCGTTTGTTGACAATGCCTCACGTTTTCCCCTCTATCCGGACCTATTACGTGTACATGTCTTTATGTTCGCTGTTTTAAAAGATACCTTCAATAAAATAATCTGGATTTTATGCATCAATGACTGTCACGTTGTTGCCTGTGTGCAGTCAAACCTTTGAGATTAAGACATTCTAGGAACCCTTAGCTCCACCCGTGGCCACACCCCTACTTCACACATGACCTCACCCTCAATTTTAGGGAGTTTGTGCCTGGGGTCCTTAGAGGTGACTGGCTAGTTGTTAAGTATAATGTGTTTTAAAGAAAATGTGTTTCTACTCACTAAAGGGGATATTTTCTAAATCTTCAAATCTTACAGCACGTGTTATCGGTGCCCTTTCCCCTTTTTGGTAGTAGTAGTAATATTAGTAGTAGCAATAGAAGAAGTTCTAGTGGTAGTAGTATTTGTAGTAGTAGTAGTAGTAGTAGTAGTAGTAGTAGTAGTAAAGCCAGATATGGGTGTCACAACTAATGACCATAGTAGCTAACACCAATATATTTCAAAGCAAATATACAATAAGGCAAATAGACAAGAGTTTTGATGGGGTACACCTTTAGCTTGCTTAAAACTAGATTTCAGTTTCTTCATTTTTTGGGAATGCTACAATATTGTCCACACAAATATGACACATTATAATGCCTGCTGTCTACAGCTGTTAACTGTTGTTTTTTTTGTTGTTTTTGTTTTCTTGTCTCATTCCAGAATTTATAGCATTTTGAAAAGAGGATTTTAGTCTTACCTGTTAAATCCTTTTCTCTTAGTCCATACAGGTTACTGGTAACTCTGGGAGGTGATCAGCCCCTTTAAGCAGGCAGGAACATTTCTCTAAATGTATGCAGGGGTTGGAGCCTTCCCTCCCTCCTCAGCTGCATCCTAGCCAGCCAGATCTAGAATGATTTGTTCCTGGGTGTGAATAACACCAGGTAGAGAACATCTCTCGTTAGTTTTAGTTTCTTTTTTATTTTTCTGTCAGATATGGAATACCACCATTAGGCGGGTTACCACTCATTCCAGAATTTATAGCATTTTGAAATGGTGTTTATGGTTAAAACAAGTTATGAATATGGCATATTCTTTGAGCATATTAAGGATTTTGAATATTTTAGAACTTTTAAGACTGATGAAACATTCTGAATAATTTAGCACAATTTTGACAACATATTGCATCACTGATATTTTAAGCAAGTGCTTAAAATGTTTAATGTTAAAATGTTAAAAGAATAAGCCCTACAATGTTATAATATTGAAACTGATGCAAAATAAGGCAATCAATTATGACTTAAATCTTTAAATAAAGCAAGATTTGGTCAATACAATTAATAAATGTGTTTTTTGGCCGAGAGATTATCAGTTATAATGCACCTGTGATAACAATTATGATTGTCATTTTTTTCTTGAGACTATTATATCTAGTCTAGTCATATCATTGTCCACTTGCTTAAATAGTTAGATAAACAAACTAATTTTTATGAAAAAATGCAGTGTCTTAATAGAGAGGTAAACAATGTATATCTAGATTCTAAAATGTGTATGCTTATTACAAGGAATCAAACACGTATTATGATTAACTATATGTTTTGTAGGGCTTTTCCTGTTGCGCAAAGCAAGAGTACTCACACTGCTGGGAAGGTAATTACTGAGCATAATATAATTTCCGTGAAAATAAGCGTGCATTTCATTTTTAGGTTGGTACTGCAATGTCATGCTGTATATATGGAGCTGATCAAAATAGGTGTCTTGTTTATTGTGCTTGATTACTGAATATGGAGAATTCAGATTGTTGAAAGTTCTGTTTCTCTAAGGGCATACATATGTATGTGTGAGTATGTGTGAGTCTTTGTAAATAAATTAGCATATCTTGTGTAGGTTTGCACAGAGTAAACAATAGTGAACAAAATGCACCAGATAAATATCATATAGACCTATAATAAGATAAAACATAGTCAGCTGCTATACATAAAGAACAAGATCTTAGAACATGCAGCAAGACCCATTATACAGATGCCCTCACATTTGAAAAATGATATGCAAAATATACAAAGCTTTATAATAAAAACACAAAATGAACACCAATAAATATTACAATCGATAACAAACAACAAGGGCATCAAAATAACAAATAAAGTAATGAAAATAAAATCCCTAGATGAACTTCCCAAGTGCATGACCAGCCATATATTGGTTAGTACTGGGGTACTTGTCCAGTAACCCCATGCCAATAGAACATATTAAACACGTAAAAGTAAAATATAACAAATTAGCAGAAAAAGCAAAATAGGAGACAGGAAGAGCTAGTACATTGTAATAAGAAGCAGGGTGGTCTTATTAAGGATACACCAATACAACAACACAATGACAGCTAGGGTAAACCAAAAAAAGGAATAAGGACATGATAAGGAGTAAGGACATTTTAGGGATCCATTCACAAAAACGAACAAAAACACTTCTTATAAATCTTCCCCAAAGTTCCTTACATGATTATTAGCTGTGAGGCAAATATTTAAATGCAGGAGACTAGTAGAGTAAAAATAATACCTTTATTGGCTGAGTGGATCTATGCAAGCTTTCAAGGTGTCTTCTTCTGGCATAATAAGAATGAAGACTGAATGCACAATGCAGGAAAAAGAGCTAGTTGTCTTCAAATCTTGCATCAGTTAGCCAATAAAGGTATCATTTCTACTCTATTAGTCACCTGCATTTTCTATGGCTAACACTGTACCACTTTTTACCCAAATATTTAAATGTCAGCATGAAAAAAATATATGTATGTTACAACTCATTGAACAGGGTCCCTCCTGGACTAGAGCTGGTGCCGTGAGCACCAAAGAGGCAATTGATGATTCCTGTTGGCTGCAGAAACATCATACTTACAAGTACGGCCAGTAGGAATGAGGCTTCTACTTGCATCTTCAGTTCATACAAGTCGAACTGAGGATTAGTTATGGCTATCAAATTAAAATATGGCTATTCCCAGAAATAGGAGCTTTGGCTATTAACTAGTGAAAGACTGACCTTTTACATATTTATCTTTGTTCATGTTAGTTGCCTTTTAATGATGTGTTTGTGATTGTACAAGACAAAGAAATGACTTACATTTAGTAATCCATTTAATCTTATTGAAGTGTGTGAGTAAGCTATAACTAGCTAACACATAGTATGTATCCTCACAATTCCCCAATCCAGTGCTCTAGTAATATAATTAAATGTACATAGTCCAGAGGTGCATCAACCTGTTTGGGGTTTATCAGAAGTGTTTGCTGTGAAAACAGCATTTCAGAAACAATCAAGGTTTGTTTATGTGTAGGTAAATGGATTTGTTGGGCTACCAAAGCCACAACCCCACCACCCGACTACCTTTATATCCCCTCAGAGCCAATATTCTACTAAGTCAGAGATGGACAGTCTCTAGATGTTGTTGGACTATATGTTGGCCAACAGCCATCAGAGGTTGACAGGAAATTCAATCCAGCAACAATTGGAAAGCTGCAGGCTGTCTGCCTGCATTCTGGTGATTGTTATTTATAGAATTACTTATTATGTATATACTAGTTGAAGAGCCCGTTACACGGGCCACAGTGTCACTGCCACCCGGTTGCGGGGCAGTCACGCACAGTGGAGACTGCTCACGCCACGGCTGATACAGAGCTTCGGAGCGCCCAGCTCTGTATCAGCCGCGGCGCGGGCAGTCTCTACTGCGCATGACTGCAGCACGCGCAGCAGGGTGTACTGCTCATGTCGCGCGTTACACACGATTTAGCGAATTATTATATATGACGATTATGCCAATAGGATGTATGAATATATAAGTGTAAACTTACAGGATCAGTACATTTTATTTTGAAAACATTTATTTTGTATTAGCAGAACAAGATTAGAACTGTTGGGAAGATGCTTCATTCCCAAGTCAATACAGCTCAAATAGTTTTGTTTTGGTTTTGTTTTATTTACTTGGCTTTTTATTAATCTTTTTAAAAAATAATAACCAAACAGGTAGGTACACCATTGATGTATATGTCCTTACAACAACGGTATTACATTACAAGGTAAAAATGGGATTTTACAAATATACTAGATGGATGCATAAGCAGATAGCATAGAAGATAATAATCAACAAACCAGATGATTATTGGGGAGGGAAGCTGTAAGAAGTCAAGAAAAAGGGAAGAAAACTAAGGAGGAAGAAGGAAAGAGGAAGTAAAAAATGCCAAATAAAGTTGTGAGAAATTGTCTTATCTCAAACTGACAGATCGAAGGAGGAGTTGAAACTGCCCTTCTTTTGATACTATAATGTTAGCAACAGTGCCTCGCGGTGTCAAGATATTTTTTCTACTGAATTGTATAGGAAAGGCCAGCCTCAGATTACAGTTCTTCAAAGAATGTGATAGTAACAGCTTTAGCACTTTGTGACAGATTGAACTGTAATACATTTGAAATCATCATCTCCCAGCAGCAGAAGTGCTATCTGCAATGTGTTGCACACTTTTCAGGTCCATGAAGAGATGATAGGGGTTCTGCTAGTAATTGCTGAAAGGGTTAAGTGCAAAAATCTGACAGATGCATTAAATACAACTCTCACAGTCTCATAATGGCACAATTTATTAGCCAGGATAAAGCTTATCTCCTGACTCCCTCAACAGCTGCCTTTGGCTATTTGTGCATATCAAGTGCTTTTCTATATTTCCTCTAATATCTAGGGGCATTTTTGCCTGTAAACCTGTAGACAGTCCAAACAGATGGATGTGATATTTTACATACATCAGTGGGATAACTACAGGGGAACAGAGCATCCAAGGGGCCTCATCTGCCCCAGAGTCCAATAGGTTTTAGTTATGCCTCTGTGAAATTGTTTTTGTGATAGGGGGCACAAAAATGTTTGCACCGGGGCCCTCCCATGACTTGTTACACCACTGACCCTAACAATTAAACAGAGGACTTCATAATGAACCAGAGAGCTGAAATTCTCTAGAGGCTGGACCTGAAATCAGTTCTGCAGGTTCTCACAATGACAGTTGCAAACACTCGTTAATCTAGTAGTGATAATGTTGTACTCACCACGCACTTCAGACTAATACGGCAAATCACTTGACAAGATTACACATACTTAGTAGCCAATTACAACTACTGCCTGTGTTTAGCTGCGGGTAGGGAAATGCATATGGTTTAACTCATTGAATGCACTGTAAAGCAATATTCTGGAGACCATTATAGGTTCCAAGGGGTTATAGCAAATAAAGTAGACACTTACAATTTTAACCCTTCCAGTGCAATGCATTGCAGAGCATTGCAGTGCAATACTGTGAGTACCCCTCTGGCACTCAAAGGATTAATCCACATCAGAACCAATTCACCCTTACTTCAAGCTTTTCACAAATGAATGTGTGTCAGAAGAACTATTCCTGTATGAACGTCTGTAACTTTGCAATTCTATATTATTTTTTCCATAAAATCTGAAGGTCATTGTACTAGACTTGTGCACAGCAAAAAAAATTAGTTTTGGCCAAATGTTTTTTTTTACCCATGAATGCCATTTACCCCCCAAATTTGGTTAGCAGAAATTTGGTAAAGATTTTCATTAATAAATTAAATTTGTTCACCGAATTTGCAACTTAGCCCCCACCCCCAGTCATTAACACTAGGTGTCGGAAGTTCAGAGGTGTCCTCGGCATCCTGGTCATCCATCTCTGTTCAAATTAGTTCTCACACTCCCATTGGTTGGGATTGTTAAGCAGGGCATGGAACCAGCCCTGCAGTGATCTCACCGTGTAATGCCACCCCTCCAGCTAGTCAATCATTGGCTAGCTGCAGGGGATATGTTACAGATCTAGCTGGAGGGGTCATGGATACGCATAACTTCATCTTTCTAGACAGCCAATCAATGGCTAGATGGAGGGGTGACTTTACTTATATCTGTGACCCCTCCAGCTAGATGCTTATTGGCCCGGGAGCTGAGGTTACTGCTGTGTAACCCCACAGTCCCAGCCAATGGTAATGTGGAATCTAATTTGAACAGAGATAGCAATATAAAATACAATGCCTGTTCATTTTTCCACCCATTCTTTGTCCGGCGATGGCCCAAGCAGAATTCAGGGGGTGTATTTATTGTAGATGCGACAGAGGCAATGGTGGCAGTAGGATAATAGGTTTTTAGATGCAAGATGCTGGAGGACCAGGGTACTGAGTACACTACTGCACTTTCAACATCAAGGTAACTGTTATACTTGGTGTGAATTTGTGTAAGCAAGCAAGAATGCATGTGAATGGATGACTGAATTAATGAACGGGTGAAATGAGTGTCTGTATATGAAAGTGTTCATTGTGTCATTTGTGTTTCTGGAATTGTGTGTTCCATGTCATTTGGTTCTTAATTACATCTGAATGTTACGAATCATGTGATTTTTGTTAAATTTAGCTTTTGTTCTGAAACAAATGCTTACGTCTTGTACTGTAATTATTTAGCACGAAGAAACAATAACACCTAAAACTTAAATTAGCCATTATACCTTTAAGTATCATGTACTGCCAGCTAGTAACTATAAAATGTGTTATTTTATGTTAGGCCCTAACATATAATGGTACACTTGCTTTTCTTAATGCATGTGTAGAATATCCTCTTCATACACCATTCAGTTAATTTTGTTTGTGATGTTTGTAATTAGAGAGAAGAGCTCAAGCAGTTAATTTACTGAGATTGGTACCTACCACTTGTATTTAAGAATGTTGTTAACTAATCTCAGGCCATTTACAGACACTCTCACTTCTTAGAGACCTTTCAAGATTGATTTTATAATTGAGGTCAAGATGCCCTGCAAAAGGTAAGAATGGAAGCCCTCATGGAACATATACAGTATAAGACTTAGATTTTAGGCCCTAGAAATTAAATACAGAATTTTTATAGATACGATCATGAACTACAGAGCATTTATCTGTGTAAAACATCAGATCATCACCATTATTTGTTAGTGTTCCTTTAATTTGTCAACCTTTAGTTCACCCCTCCACAACAAAAATAAGCTTTAACTGTCTGAAAGAGAAATCTCAGAGGAAAACCTTAACCTTGATTCTGAAAACACTGATACAGCCATAAATTACATAACAGTTCCAAAGCAGTCACAATTCCCTTTAGCATTATTTTTTTATTATTATATATTATGTACTAGCATAAATGGCCTGGTGATGTCCAGGGTGTGTAACATACAAAGTATTACACACCCACAGCATCCATCTCGCATTTACAAGTTCCATCTCTCTCTGTTACACCCTATATCACTCTCTTGCTGGGTCTCTCTTGCTTTCTTACGTCTCTCAATTTCTCATTCCTCTCACCATGCTGTCTTTCATTCACCATCTCTGTGCTTGTGCTCCCTCTCAGTTCTCTATATCTTGCATTGTGTGCTCTTTCTCTGTTGTGTGATCTCTCTTTTGCATGTGCTTTCTCACCTGCTGTAGACCAATATCTTATACCTCAATCTTGACATTAAAGCCCAGTTATAAAACAAGATTAACACCCATACCAAGGGTCTCTCCAGATCTTCTTCAAATACTCCAAATTTCAGTGGTTTGGGAAATTAAGATTTCTAGGCATGATACCACCTGCTAATACCCCCACTACCACAACCACGCACACACATATATCTACCTTATAACAGTCTGAAAAACATTGCCATTCCTTACTTAGAACTGTAATCTTGGAGCTATTTACATTTAATTATTTGACAGTTTATGCAACTTAGGCAGTTTTGACCTTTGCAGTGTCAGATACTAACATTCCACTCTGCTTCCCAACTGCTACTTCCTACCAGAAAGTAATCCTTAATCTACATAAACTGAGAAATAAACACAGCTAAATATCTTATAAGCTATAGATTTAAGTAAATAATGGCTAAGAGAAATATAGGTGGTTTTGAAAACCCTTTGAGTCACACGAAAATCAGTATAAAGTGATAGTTCCACTTTAAGAGACAAGTGCTCAAAGAGAAAAGAGTAACAATTCTGAGGAAAATGAACTGCCCCATCAGAGACAAATAAAAACTGATATTGATTTAAATGGAAACTTATATACCATGGATGCTAGAGAGGTTTCTAATGTATGGTGAAGCACTACATGAGATACATCCATATCATTTTACGGAATTAAAAAGGACTTATCTCTTTAAAAAATTGTTTTGCCCATTAAATAAAAAGAGATTTCCTGTTACATTATTTTTTTCTGAGATGTACCGTTTTCTTTGATTTTTAAAGTTGACTTATCACCTGTCCAAGTCCTCCCCTCAGTGCAAGCTTCCATATAAAGGATTTGCATGATTATTGCTTCTTATAAATGTATGTCACCCCTCTGGTAGAAACTGAGGGTTTAGCAGCCTAAGAAGCTGGAGCGAGGAGATTTTTTTGGACATTAGTAATTATTGATGGAGCTTTATACGACCAAGTCAGAGAACAAAGCTCTGCTGAGATTAGATACCCCAACTACTAAATGAAATAGCTCTAAAATTATTGATCGGTTTCTGAAACAAAAAATCACAGGTTATAGGCAGTTTAAATATGTACATTTACTGAGACAAAAAGCTGTGTAAGTAACAGGTCAACTGTAAATTCTTAATTTAAATTAATGGGAATTTTTATTTGTCCTTTTTGGTGTGGTTCATTTGCCCTCTGCTTTTGTTATTTTGCAAATGGCCCTATGACTTTTAGTCAATGGTCTTCCAAAAGCAGAGGCTTGCAGCCTGTGGCTGAGCATATTTGAGCAAGGATGCAGGATCACACACAGCATGTGTTTTCCCTTTTGTATACTGTAAGCGGAAATAAGCTAAGTGTGGGGTATTTGCTTGATAAACTGAATAAGTGTATTTTCTGCATTGTGTCTTATGGAAAGGGAGGGGGTTAAAAGCAAAAGATTCTTTCCCCTTTGCAGTTGTACAAGTGATTGATTGCAGTCTGTGTGTGGTGGGAGTGGTTGTGTTGTTTGCTGGGTTATAAAATTGGTTTCTTTATGCTATACTAGTGTAAAAACCCGTGTACATGGGCCAAGGTCCTGGTGATGTTAACCCTTTGAGTGCCAGAGGGGTATGCAACCTTTGTCACCTATGGTGCAGTTTGTTTGCTCCACAGTTGCTTCAGTTCTGCTTAGTATTTCAGCCTTTTGTTTACAAGCATGATGCCCATGTTTTCTATAACCAAGCTTAACCTCTTAAGGACCATGTGATTTCCCAGGACCATCACAACTTTTTTCCCCCCTGGCACATACTCTTTTCTTAAAGTATACCTGTGGGAGAGCTGTAAGTAAAAACAGGGTCTGAAATTGACCTCTCCTAGACCAGAGCGGTCTCTCTCAGACCCCCCCATTCAGCACGTCGATACATGTAACAGGTCACTTGTACCTGCGAGTTGGCAAGGATCAAAGCGGTCCTTAAGGGAAGGTAATTTCCCTGAACCGCTGGTCCTTAAGGGGTTAAGAAATACTGCCAGCTGGAGAAAGAAATGGAGTAAACCAACAGGGCCAGGGCCAGGATATACAGCACAGCTCTGGAGATTTTAATTACAATTATATGAATAAGGAATAGCATCTACAGAATGAATGATTTATGCTTTGACATGAGACTGTAAATACAAAGAGCACTGAAAACAGCATACAGGGTGGTGGGAAAAATTGGGCCCAGGCACAAAAAAATGACAGCCCTATTAACCCTCCTTGTACCAGTGAAGCTGGCCCTGCATATCTAACTAGGGCACTGATCACTGATTGCTACTGCTTAACACTGTTCTCTTTGTTCTTGCTAACATCAACTTTACATTCAATCAACATGTTGCTGAAAAAAGGAGAAGAAAATAATCTTGAGTGAAATAACTCTCTCAGAGCCAGAGGGATGGACAAAGCAATACATAGCATGACTATTGGGGTCTCAAATGTTTAATCCTCCTATGCTCTGCACTGTGTTCTGGAGTAGTTGAACTTCATAATGCATGGGACTAGATAATATTAAAGTGATAGTAATGCTTCACAAAAACAGCAGCTCTGATTAATCTTTATAGTATTTGGGCTATGGAGAGAATTATTTCAATACTGTCCGAGTTGTAGTACAGAGTAATTAAATGATAAAGTATCTCCCTCCTGCCCCTTTTACTTAATGTAAGCTACCTCCCCTTAGATGTGGAATCTGGTCTCTTGACTGGACAGGTTGCAGCAAGGGACAATCTTCTTACTTTGAGCATAAGGAAATCCCTGCCCCTGTTGAGATATTACTAAAGGTGCTCTCACAGTGCTGTAGCCTATGTTATACATTGTATGGTTGCTAGAAGTGTAAGTAAAGTTTTGTTTGTTGTCAACTTCCCCTTCCTGCTGCAACAGGAAGAGAAGCAGTGAGCAGTTTTTTTTTCTAAAATAAAGATACAGAAGCTAGAAGTACCTGTGTGTGTTTTTGCCTCCATATTTATATAACTTGTTTATATACCCGGTTATCCTATCCTAATAAAACAAATGGCAACAGCCCCCCTTGACAGGTTTGTCAGGTTTTTTCCTTATACTCACTGAATATTGTCCCTCGCTGCTCTGAGGTGAGTAGTGTTACATCAGTAAAAGGGGAGGGAAGGGATACTTCATTCAATTACTCTTACACTACAACTCTGACAGTATTGAAATTACGCTCTCCACGGCCCAAATACTATGAAGATTAATTAGAGCTTCTTGTTTTGCGACACATTATTATCCCTCTAAATATAAAAAAGGTAGTAGAGGGCACTTCAAATGTTATCAACAGAAATGTTTACAATGAAATGTGTATAGGTACGATCTGTATAGCCAAGTCATCACCATCATAATTTTGGTGAACATTGTTAAAAAAACAATGCCCATAAAAAAGCACATTATCATCAAATAAGGACACCACAAATGAGGGGGGTGCAATATCTCCCTCAACATCTTTATAACATTAAAAATCAAACAAAAAGCTAAAACTAAACAGTACATAGCCATATACAACAAACAGAAAAATAGAAGACAGACAATGAAACCCAGGAAGAAAGGTCCAGACATTTCTGGATTAAAGTTCCTTTATCTAAAGGTCTCTATCCACAGGAAAATCAAAATAATACCAATGCACTTTACCACAATATGTATATGTAGTTGAATGGAAATATATGCATTTTGTTATAGAATACTAAAAGGACAAAAGTCATAGAAAAACAGCAATTATCACATTTATCTAAGCCTGCTCAAATGGGATTATACAGTAAAAAGCCTGTGGCTGCTCTGTGCAACCCTAAAATGGCTCCTATCAACAATTTGGGGTCACAGACAACTGGCTCCTCAGCTGGAATGCAAAGCAGAAGTCTGAGGTTCTCAGCTTCTGGGTTTTGTTCATAGCCTTCATAGACCTGCTGATTTGTACTTTCAAGCCTGATATAGAGGGTCTGTGGGGGTCTGGATCATATCTATTAACCTTCAAGTTCAAACCTCCCCCCCCCCACACACACACACAGTATCAAGGAGAGGAAGGAATGGGAGTAGCTAAATAAAGAGATGATGCATAATTGTGGGTGTGGATTACTCTAGTTGGGTGGGATTGTTAGGCAAAAAGGAGGAGCCTGAAATTGTGAAGTGAAGTAGACAGAATAGGTCTGGATTAGGAATAGGCAGGTTACCGAGGAACTCAGTAAACCAGAGAATTGCAGTGTTCCCACAGACACCCAGTAATTATGACTGAAAACTGGAGTCTCCAGGGCAGATCCAGAGAGTTCCCTGGAATAATCAGATGTCACTAGCCCCATTCAGTTCCCCCACTGGTACTTCATTGTTAGTTCTGTACCCAGAGAGAAAGATCTGCAGGTGGGTCACTATCCAGCTGATAGCAGCCCTTTGTGAGGGATTCATTTGTTTTTAGAAGGATATGAGATACATGAGATCACCTTTACCTGTCCTTCAGCTCCTGCTGTTTAGAGACTATTTGAAATTCAAATAACTTCTATTTTTAAACTTTTGAATAACAGAGAGGCATCTAACACATTGCATTGCAATGAGTTGAATACCTCTCTGTCACTCAAAGTGTTAAGGACCTCAAAGTGTTAAGGATATTAATAATAATATCAAAATATTTTACCCAGAATGATACATTGCAGTCTTCTTTCATTTTCAAGTATGTCCTGGGGTACAGATGTTATTATTACACATTTTAATGGTACTCATTATATCTAACTTGGACAGATAAAAGGCTAAGTAGATAGATCCTGCTGGGATTAGAACCTGCATCCATGAGGTTTGGAATAGATTCAGTAGCTGGTGCATTAACCAACTGAGCCACCTGACCATCATTGGGTGAAAGCACTGCTATTCTGGAGCAAATCAGTTGCATTATGGGTATGGGAAGAAAGTTATGCATGTTGCCATTAATTTAAATAGGACCAAAGAGGAGAAATAAAATTCTCCAAGTTCCTACTGAACACTAGAGCCACGTGGACTATGGATCTTTTTTTTTTTTGAGGTCCCCTGCAGAGGTCCCCAAATGTTGTGCAGCTGTGCAGGAACCCCTGAATTCTAGGAAGGACATGTACGTTATGGGTCCTTTACGCACATTCTACCCATGATGTACATGTATGTCCTTGGTCCTTAAGGGGTTAAGGTCGATGTGCTAAGAAGAATTGGAGTAATCCCAGGGTAAAGCAACACATAGGAAACTAATTCAAATTTCTAAATCCCTGTGATTTAACTTAAGTTTTAACCCCTTGAATGCTATTGAGGTTTCCAGTGCACTAACAAAGCAATATATTAGGAGACCTTTCTAACCTTCAAGGGGTTAAAAGTTTTATTTTACCCTTTATGTAAGTTGACCAGATCTCACCTTTAACCAGGGACACATAGGAAATAGGCATATTTCAGGACTACACTGAAATCAAGCAGCCCTGCAGTATGCATTTTTCATATGTGTCCCGGTTAAAGGGGAGGTCTGGTCACCATACCTTTATGTGCCAGAGGGGTATCAATGCATTGTTTCACAATATGTTGGATTCCCCTATGAGATTCAAATGGTTAAATCAATGAAAATTAGTATTTGTCCCCTATAGAGCTATTGGTTTAGCCCAGAACTCCTCAATTTCTTCTTAGAACATCAGCCTTGTTATCTCAGGTCCATTCAGGGCCTCTGAAATCTGACTAGGCTAACAAGGTAGCCATGTAGGGAGGTATAGTTAGGGTGGTGGCACCAGGACCATTTTAGACATGGGTAGACAACCTGTCTCTTGCTCCCTTTCAGCCATATTTTCATATTCAATTTTAACAAATTCAGACAAACTTTTTTGCCTCCCAATGCATTACACACCACTCTGACACACAAATTCATCCTTGGAAATATTTGTACATATTCCCACAGCACTGTGAGTGGGCACAGATGTTGATTTTTCACCAAGAGTAATGAGTAAATTAGATTAAGCTCTTCTCCTGATTCTTAAGATAATGAATGCAGTTCTAGCTGAGGACATTTAAATGAAACTCTAGGAAGAACAGACTTTGTATTGAAATACATCGACCCAGATTTATAAAAGCAGACTGGAGTTATTCTGGAGTAAACCAACTGCAACATAAGGGGCCGATAAAAATTAACGTTAAATTATAGTGGGCTTTGCAATGCATGGGAGACCTCTCTAGCATTCAAGGGGTTAAAATGTGCAATGGAATTTAGAATTTGGCCACTATGGTGCAGCTGGTTTACTCCAGAATAACTGCACTTGTATACATATGGGTCATTGAGTCTTATGTGTAAAGGCAAGAGTGGTTCAATTCTGGGTCAAACTAGGGGGAAAATTCCTCAAATTTCCATTAAGTCAAATGTTCATTTTAACCCTTGGAATACTACAGAGGTTTCCAACGCATTGAGACCTGTTTAGCAGTCTAGAGATTAAAAGCCCTATTTAAATGGATGAATTGTTTTATTTCTCCATTATGGAGCATATCCTTTCCTCCAAATTGCTTCACTTCTTCTTAATAATGTCCTATTTTTTCCTAATTTAAAAAAAAAGAATAAAAAATATAAAATAAACAACTTCAAGGTCTATTTATACAGTTCCCTTAAAATGCATATATAAACTCGTGTTTTAATCAGATGTGATTTAGAATGGATCACTTGAGGAGTAGATGTCCAAACAAATACATCTAATTGGGTATGGAAATTGAAGATGATAATAAAGTTATCTAATGACATATTACGCTCTGTGAAATTCCCAGATGGGATATAGGGAGCAGAGCAATGAACTGCAGGACTGTTCAGCATTGTAGGGGGTTTGCAATGAAGTCTTCAATGAAATGACTGGCGGGCAATTTTCCTTTTGAACTTGATGACAGCTATTGAAATTTACCAATTGGTATGCATCACTGCAGGGAGGAACTGTTATCATACATACAAACTCAGACAAAACTGTTCATTGCCTCTCATTATCTTGCCAACTGATTGCACATTAAAAGGTGCAATTTCAAAATGAGTTTAGGTAGTACCCCTGGGGTTTTCTTTGTATGCAGTCTGCAAACTTGTGCATTCAAATATATGCTAGAAACCCAACAATGAACTGTATTGCTTGTTTGTGTTTTAATATTTGACTAAGGGTTTATTTAAACCCATGAAGATCAGTGGATTGTGCAATACATAGAAGAGCAATGTGTTGTACACCCCTCTGGTCCTCAACAATTAACGTGGACCTTTCACCATGCTTATTCAAGCTTGCAGAGTTGGAAACTGCATTAAAAACTACCTATGTGTCATGTTAACCAAAAGACCAGAAAACGTACAGTTAAGGAGATATTCATACTTGTTACTGTATGCTAATGTATGCTAATTGTGGTACCTGTGCAGCTCCAGTGAGATTTCATTTGCTGATTAAAGGGATAGTAATGTTTCACAAAAACAGCAGCTCCAATTAATCTTCATAGTGTTTGAGCCATAGAGAGTGCTATTTCAATACTGTCAGAGTTGTGGTTCAAGAGTAATTGAAGGATAAAGTTTCCCCCTCCCGCCCCTTTTACCTAGTGTAAGCCATCTCTTCTCAGATGTGGAATGTGGTTGCTAGACCAGACAGATAACAGCAGGGGACAATCTTCTTCCTATGAGAACAATGAAAGCCCTGCACCCCTTGACAAGTTTTTCAGGTTTTTCCCTTATATTAATTGAAGATTGTACCTCTCTGCAATCTACCTGGGCACCTCCCTTCTGCTCTGGCTGAGCAGTGTTACATCAGTAAAAGGGGCAGGAAGGGGATACTTTGTCATTGAATTACTCTTGAACTGCAACTTTGACAGTACTGAAATAATACTCTCCAAGGTCCAAATACTATGATGATTAATTAGAGCTGCTTTTATTATGAAACATCGCTATCTGTTTAAGCTTTTCATTGATGTTTCAATTGCTCCAAATGCTAATGAAGCCTTTCAGTGATGTGCCATATGCTAATGAAACTTTTCAGTGACATGTTATATGCTAATGAAGCTCTTTGCCATACCAGGGGATTTTCACTTTTACTTTTCCAAGGAATAAAAATATGAATATCTCTTAAACAATACATCTGTTGGACTTTTGGCTAACATTACATGCTGATAGTTTTGAATGATGTTTTCTAATATGCAAAAAAGGTCCAAAAAACAGAAACCAACAATGTCTCTTAATTACACTATGACATGACACTGGTACCTGAGAAAAGGTGGTGCCAGTGGCCATGGACAAGAAAACACTTTAAAAAAAGCTTTTGGAAATCAGTGGCCAAGACTTTAAAGGACCAGTAATTTTTTTTAATGAAACAAAGTGTTTTATAGGACTTTTGCTGCTGAGTAAAATAAAGGAACACCCACTACTTGGAGAGTTTTCTTTCAAAGTTTAATACAGCTCAAGTGTATTTTTTTTGCATTAAACTGCAGTTTTCTATTGTGGTTACCATGTTTTGCTGTTTAGATTGCCCAGTCCTGTTTTAAATACGTGTCCCATTTCCCAATCAGCTCCTTTCCAGTGCTTTACAAAATCCTGGTACAAAGAAAGTGCTGTGATAGTAAGTGACACCTGTACTGGGCTATAGGACAATGGCATCCACACAGAGTTCTACCTGTATATCCTAGAGACAGAACTGAGCCCTACAGCTCTCTTTTCTTTTAGCATAAAGCTACATTAAGACTTGAGGCTTGACATCCATTGATCATCATCAAGCACAGGTATCACTTGCTGTCACACCAGTCAGTGGAATGTTTTCTCTCTAGTATTTAGAACTCCATGGTGCTCCTGAGAAATTGCCAGTACTGATATCAGAAGACCTCACCTGCACAGCTGTATTAGCACCAAGGAGACATCCTCTGCTGTTTTCATCTTGACTCTCCCACGGAGTGTATTTAATATTACAACAGTTTGATCTGAAAAATATGTTTGAGCTGCAACAACTTTTGAATGAAAATGATTCCAACAGTGGGAAAACCCTTGTTATACTAAACAAGAAACACCTTATATATTTTCATTAAAAATGAATTCACCATATAAACAGGAAATGTACCATATAAATCTAAATACTAGTGATGATCGAGCACCCCAATGCTCGGGTGTTCGGGTGCTCTGGCCGAGCACCCCCGGAGGCTCGAGTGCTCGGCCGAGCACCCGAGCCCCATTGAAGTCAATGGGAGGACTCGAGCATTACACCAGGCACCCCCTGCTCTGATGAGGGGAGGGTGCCTGGTCCATAGGAAAAGGGCAGAAAATGATGGAAACACCACAGAAATGGTTCAGGGACAGCATAGGGAGGATGTCTGGATGCATCTTGGACTCCAACGTCGCTGATGGGAACGATGTTTCGCCCGTAGTACGCCATTTTTACAGACTGACCGTAAAACACACAAAAAGGAAGATAAAAACGACTTTAGGCGAAAAATTGTTACCAAACAGTATTTGCTGTATATTTACTTGTATATCATCTGCAAATTCTGCAAAAAATTTCCTCGATTTTTCTGAACTGGGGCCATGATTAAGAGGGAAACGTGCGCAGAGGCAAATTCTGCAAAAAATTTCCTCGATTTTTCTGAACTGGGGCCATGATTAAGAGGGAAATGTGCGCAGAGGCAAATTCTGCAAAAAATTTCCTCGATTTTTCTGAACTGGGGCCATGATTAAGAGGGAAACGTGCGCTGAGCCGACCATCTAAAACATTATGGGTGAGGGTCTGCTGCGGAGCTGACCATCCTAAACATTATATGCGAAGGCCCGCTAGTGAGCTGACGCTATAAAACATTATATGAGAGGGCCCGCTAGAGAGCTGACCCAATAAAACATTATATAAGAAGGCCCGCTGGTGAGCTGACCTATACAAAAAGTTGTCAAACAGGGCCCGCTGGTGAGCTGGCCCTATATAAAAATTATATCACAGGGCCCGCTGGTGAGCTGGCCCTATATAAAAATTATATCACAGGGTATATGGAAGAGAGTCAACCATATACCCGTTTTTTGGGTGGAAGGGGTGAATGGGAATACAGAGTATTCCCATCATTGTAAATAACATATATAAAGTCACTTTATGTTCACCCGGGGCTTTCCTCCAGTGGAGTGGAGAAGTCAGGGAAAATCCAGGCCTTGTTCATTTTTATAAGTGTCAACCTATCAGCATTTTCGGTGGAAAGGCGGATACGCTTATCTGTTATGATGCCACCAGCAGCACTAAATACCCGCTCAGACAGAACGCTGGCGGCAGGGCAGGCCAGCACCTCCAAGGCGTAGAGTGCCAGTTCATACCACGTGTCCAGCTTGGACACCCAGTAGTTGTAAGGCACAGAGGGATCAGTGAGGACGCTGACACGGTCTGCTACGTACTCCTTCACCATCTTCCAAAACTTTTCCCTCCTTGTGACACTAGGCTGCGCATCAGGGTGAGGGTGCTGGCGGGGTGTCAAGAAGGTGTCCCACGCCTTGGAGAGTGTTGCCCTGCCTTTGTCGGAACTGCTGTGTGCTCCCCTTTTCTCCCCTTCTCGGTTGGCCAAGGTAGCACGTACTCTGCCGCCAGCGTTGTCAGATGGAAAATTTTGGAGCAATTTTTCGACAAGAACCTTCTGGTATTGCACCATTTTGCTTGTCCTCTCCACCGGAGGAATGAGAGATGAGAAATTCTCTTTGTAGCGGGGGTCCAGAAGGGTGAACACCCAGTAATCCGTGTTGTCTAAAATGCATATAACGCGTGGGTCACGGGAAAGGCAGCCTAACATAAAGTCAGCCATGTGTGCCAGAGTACCAACAGGCAAGATTTCGCTGTCCTCACCAGGAGGATGACTCTCAATCTCCTCATCCTCTTCCTCCTCTTCTGCCCACCCACGCTGAAGAGATGGAACTAAAGTTCCATGGCTACCCTCTGTAGCGGAGGCAACCGTGTCTTCCTCCTCCTCCTCCTCCGCCTCCTCCAATTGTCGCTGAGAAGACGAAGTGAGGGTGCTCTGGCTATCACCTTGTGTAAGCTCTTCCTCCCCCATTTCCACCTCTTCCACATGCAAAGCGTCGGTTTTAATTGTGAGCAGCGAGCGTTTCAGTAGACACAGAAGTGGGATGGTTACACTGATAATAGCGTTATCGCCGCTCACCATCTGTGTCGATTCCTCAAAATTGCGTAAAACCTCACAGAGGTCTGACATCCATTCCCACTCCTCACTTCTGATTAGAGGAAGTTGAACGGAGAGGCGACGACCGTGTAACAGCTGGTACTCCACTACTGCCCTCTGCTGCTCACAAAGCCGGGCCAACATGTGGAAGGTGGAGTTCCAGCGCGTGCTCACGTCACACAGCAGCCGGTGAGCTGGCAATTGTAAGCGCTGCTGCAGCTTCAACAGGCCGGCTGAAGCTGTTGATGACTTACGGAAATGTGCACACACGCGGCGCACCTTGGTCAAGAGATCATGCAAATTGGGGTAGGTTTTTAGAAATCGCTGAACCACTAAATTAAATACATGCGCTAGGCATGGTACGTGTGTGAGCTTGCCGAGCTCCAAAGCCGCCACCAAGTTACGCCCATTATCACACACAACCATGCCTGGTTGCAGGTTGAGTGGCGAGAGCCACTGCTCGGTCTGGTGACTAATCCCCTGCAACAGCTCTGAGGCCGTGTGCTGTTTGTCCCCAAGGCAGATCAGCTTCAGCACGGCCTGTTGACGCTTCCCCACTGCAGTGCTAAACTGCTTCCAGCTACCGGCTGATGGGTGAGTGGCGCTGCGCGCAGAGAATTCAGAGGTGGAAACGGAGGAGGAGGAGGAGGAGCCAATAACGTAGGTGCTGGCGGAAACCCTGATGGAGGTAGGGCCCGCAATCCTCGGCGTGGGTAGCACCTGTGCCATCCCAGGGTCCAAGTCGCTCCCAGCCTCCACGACATTCACCCAGTGTGCCGTCAGGGAAATGTAGCGTCCCTGGCCACAAGCACTTGTCCATGTGTCAGTCGTTAAGTGGACCTTCCCAGTAACTGCGTTGGTCAGGGCACGGGTGATGTTACGGGACACATGGTGGTGTAATGCGGGGACGGCACACCGGGAAAAGTAGTGGCGGCTGGGGACTGCGTACCGAGGGACAGCTGCTGCCATCAGGCTGCGGAAGGACTCAGTCTCCACAAGCCTAAATGGCAGCATTTCGATGGCCAGTAATTTGGAAAGGTGTGAGGTTAGTGCTATGGCCTGTGGGTGGGTGGCTGGGTATTTTCGCTTGCGCTCAAATGCCTGGGGTAACGACATTTGGACGCTGCGCTGGGACAGGGAAGTGGATGTGGTCGCTGATGGTGCTTCAGATGGTACAGTTGCAGGGCGGGAGGTATGCGGGCCTGCGCCTTCGACAGGTGATTGGCCGGCACCGAAAACAGGGGAAGAGGAGGCAGTGGTGTGGCCTGCAGACACAGATTGGCGATCCGGGCGTTCCTCCCACTTATTACGGTGCTTGGATGCCATGTGTCGGATCATGCTGGTGGTGGTGAGGTTTCTAGTGTTCATGCCTCGGCTCATTCTGGTGTGGCACAGGTTGCAAACTACAATTCTTTTGTCGTCCGCACTTTCCTTAAAAAAACGCCATACCGCGAAACACCTACCCCTTGGCAAGGGAGATTTACGCAAGGGGGTGCTCCGTGGAACATTTGCGGGCCGGTTTGGTGCGGTCCGCCTTCTTTCTGTAGCCACACCACTGCCTCTTCCAGCCTGTTGCGGTGCTGCAGATGGCTCACCCTCAGGACTGCTGTCATCGCTCGGCTCTCCACCTTCCCAGGTGGGGTCAGTCACCTCATCGTCCACCAAGTCTTCCTCCACTTCCTCACTCTGATCATCCTCCTCATGTCTTGATCCCACCACATACTCAGTCATTGACAACTGTGTATCATCCTCCTCATCAAGGTCTTGAGACAGTAATAGTGGTTGAATTGATGGCAACTGTGTCTCATCATCATCATCCACTTCCTTTGACCTTAAATGCCGTTCCCCTCTGTCATCTTCTTGTGATTGGGTACCCTCTAGAGGTTGTGAATCAGGGCACAAGATTTCATGTTCCTCTGCAAGCGTGCTTGGAGAGAGGTTCAAATGAAGGATTGGTGATGAGACGAGCTCCTCACTATATCCCAGTGTGGGATCACTTCTTTGGCCAGACCCTCTATGGTGGGAGGAAGGATGATCAGGGTGAGGATTATGTTGACCAGACTCTTGGCTACTGAGAGTGGACTTGGTGGAAGACAGGGTGGTGCTTAACCGACTGGAAGCAGTATCACCTGAAATCCAACCGACCACCTGTTCGCAGTGGTCTGACCTCGAGAGTGATGTCCTGCGACGCCCTGTAAACTGAGACATGAAGCTAGGTATGGTGGATGTCTTTCTTTCTTGTGCTCTGGCACCAGGCACAGTTTCTACGCGTCCTGACCCGCGCCCTGAACTATCAGGATCACGTCCACTTCCCCGTCCCTTTTTACCCGCCTTCTTCATATTACACGGAATATGTGCTGCTAATCTGCAACTTTGCACACTAAACAGAATGTGCTGCTAATCTGCAACTTTGCACACTAAACAGAATGTGCTGCTATTCTACGGCTAGGCACAGTGAAAGGAATATGTGACGTTTATTTTTTACACTTTCCACACTAAACAGAATGTGCTGCTAATCTGCAACTTTGCACACTAAACAGAATGTGCTGCTAATCTGCGGCTAGGCACAGTGAACGGAATATGTGACGTTTATTTTTTACACTTTGCACACTAAACAGAATGTGCTGCTAATCTGCAACTTTGCACACTAAACAGAATGTGCTGCTAATCTGCGGCTAGGCACAGTGAACGGAATATGTGACGTTTATTTTTTACACTTTCCACACTAAACACAATGTGCTGCTAATCTGCAACTTTGCACACTAAACAGAATGTGCTGCTAATCTGCGGCTAGGCACAGTGAAAGGAATATGTGACGTTTATTTTTTACACTTTCCACACTAAACAGAATGTGCTGCTAATCTGCAACTTTGCACACTAAACAGAATGTGCTGCTAATCTGTGGCTAGGCACAGTGAACGGAATATGTGACGTTTATTTTTTACACTTTGCACACTAAACAGAATGTGCTGCTAATCTGCAACTTTGCACACTAAACAGAATGTGCTGCTAATCTGCGGCTAGGCACAGTGAAAGGAATATGTGACGTTTATTTTTTACACTTTCCACACTAAACACAATGTGCTGCTAATCTGCAACTTTGCACACTAAACAGAATGTGCTGCTAATCTGCGGCTATGCACAGTGAAAGGAATATGTGACGTTTATTTTTTACACTTTGCACACTAAACAGAATGTGCTGCTAATCTGCAACTTTGCACACTAAACAGAATGTGCTGCTAATCTGCGGCTAGGCACAGTGAAAGGAATATGTGATGTTTATTTTTTACACTTTCCACACTAAACAGAATGTGCTGCTAATCTGCAACTTTGCACACTAAACAGAATGTGCTGCTAATCTGCGGCTAGGCACAGTGAACGGAATATGTGACGTTTATTTTTTACACTTTGCACATTAAACAGAATGTGCTGCTAATCTGCAACTTTGCACACTAAACAGAATGTGCTGCTAATCTGGGGCTAGGCACAGTGAACGGAATATGTGACGTTTATTTTTTACACTTTGCACACTAAACAGAATGTGCTGCTAATCTGCAACTTTGCACACTAAACAGAATGTGCTGCTAATCTGCGGCTAGGCACAGTGAACGGAATATGTGACGTTTATTTTTTACACTTTCCACACTAAACAGAATGTGCTGCTAATCTGCAACTTTGCACACTAAACAGAATGTGCTGCTAATCTGCAACTTTGCACACTAAAAAGAATGTGCTGCTAATCTGCAACTTTGCACACTAAACAGAATGTGCTGCTAATCTGCAACTTTGCACACTAAGCAGAATGTGCTGCTAATCTGCGGCTAGGCACAGTGAACGGAATATGTGACGTTTTTTTTTTTAAATCTGTGCCCCCCCAAACAAAATATAACTGCTGCCCCCACACACAACAGTCCTAAAAAGGACTTTTGGGTCTTTATATGTTGTTCCAACACTTTTCTTCTCCCTACACTGACTTTCCCTTCCTATCCTCATCTCTCCCTGGCTAAGACTGAGCCGAACTCGCTGGTCAGGTGCTATACAGCACCCGACCACGGGTTCTGGCCAGCCAATCAGTGTAATGCCAGCAGCCAACATGGAAACGTGCGGGGAGGAGACCCGAACATGGCGGGCGAGCACATGCGGTACTCGTACGAGTACCGCCATGTGCCGAGCAGAGCGATGCTCGAGCCGAACCGAGCTTCGGCCGAGCATGCTCACTCATCACTACTAAATACATTTTATACATGTGAACTTCCAGTATATACATTGACATAGTTCTGAAAAGGTTGGTGATGTTTTAAAGAAAAGTGTTACTCTCTCTTTGAGGGCAATGCTTTAGGACGGGGTTGGCCATGTGAGGCTTTTCAGTTGTTGCTGGAGTACAGCTTCTATCATCAGGATGATGGGAGCTGCAGTCTAATCTTAGGTCATGGGTCTCTAACTTTTGAGTTGTTAAAGAGACAGGAGAAGGAACTGCTAGTAGTTGGGGAAGAAAGGTTAGCTGAGAAAACGTTTGTCCTGTTTTCCCCCATTTTTTTACCTCTCCTCTTAATATTTTCCTTTCCATCCATATTAACAAAAATTATTAGCTTTTTTTATTTAATGCTGCCATTTTTTTGTATTTCTTAGTTATGACACTTTATTGTAAATACATTTACACACTGGTTATTGGAAATAAGAGACAATACTAATATATATCATCATATTTTACCATACAATTTTAGATAACAGAGGGGAAGGAAACAAATAAACAGGCAGAGCACAATGTTTGCCATCAGGATTTACTTCGTCTTTCATAAGCCAGCCTGACCAAACTGATATATTCTGTTTACAAGGAGAGGTCTAACAGCAGAGGTCAGACACTTGGAGGTTGAGTGAATGTAGGATAAAGAATTTAATAAATCTGCCCAAAAGAAGCCTGAGATGTGTAAAGGCAGTTACAGCTGATGGGACATTGGTGTGACCAGTTAGTCCAGGGATGGGCAAATTGAGGCCCTTCAGCTGCTGTCAGACTACAACTCCCATCATTCCCCACCAGCCAACTCCTGGCGGGGAATGATGGGAGTTGCAGTCTGGTAGCAGCTAAATGGCCTCACATTGCCCACAACTGCTGTTAATCAGAGTACAGAGGTGGCTCCCTAGCTGTTGAAAACTACAACTTTCTTCAACACCAGCCAGCCCCTGGCAATGTACTGGAGACCATTCTAACATTCAAGAAATTAAAAGCAGCATTTAAATAAATAAACTTATTTATTGTTCCTCTACATGTCGTTTTGTTTGCCACAAAAAAAGCCCTCCATTTATCTGTGCATATGATACAGTACCCGCACATTTAAAGGGGCTTTCCTCATATTGAGGCATCAGGGTTATTTAGATGAGCCCTTAACCCTTTGAGTGGCAGTGTGTTAGCTAGTGCATTGCCTGAGTATGCATATTTCTTATACTATTTGAGTAAAGAGGGGTATGCAACACATTGCAAAGCATTGCATTGCATTCCCCTCTGTCACTCAAACGGATAATTTAAATGAATTTCTCTGAAGATATGTAAATGATTAACTTCCACCTCTTGGAATTCTCCTGCTATCTTACACAGGTAGAATAGGTGGGGAAAAGAAATCAGTTTGTATGGTCTTGTCGTGTCACTGAGGCGTCAGTACAGTTATATGTATAAGGACAAACTGGATCAGCTTTGGGCAAATCAATTTCACCACTGTGAAGAAATAAACATTCCTATTGATACAATTGGTGTTTTTAACTGCTGGAATGTTAGAGAGGTTATTTGTTTTATTGCAATGCTAACTCCTTGAATGCTTAAGATGGTTACAACTCGGGATTTTTTTTTCTCTGTTTTTTTCTGAATATATTTGCCCCAGAAAGCCTTGATATGTTCTTTAATGCATTTTGCTCATTAATAAAATAGAATAAAAGGACAGGTATAAGGTCTTCTTCATTTTTGGTTGCCCCACATCTAAGAAAAACTTACAGCTCACAACTCGCAATCCATCTTTGCAAACATACCTCACTGTCAGGGCCGGATTTGCCATAAGGCAGAGTAGGCATCTGCCTACAGGCGCACCTCACAGAGGGGCGCCTGTCAATGAAATAAAAAAAAAATTATATATTTTTTTTTCACAGCGCTGCGCGCTGTGCACAGTAACAACCTGCCCACCGCATGGTAAGGTCCATGCCCTCTTCAGCTCAGACAGAAGGCACGGACCTGTACCTGCTGTTGCTCCCTCGTCGGCTCTAATGCAGAGCGCTGGGAGATGACATAATCTCCCAGCGCTCTGCATTCCTAAAGAGACAGCTTGGGTGGAACAGTAGCTACAGAAGGAGGCACAGACATCTGTCGCTGGACCACCAGGGAGGTAGGAAACATATGCGGGAGGCAAAGTGGGGGCAATGTGAAGATGATGTGGGCAATGTGGAGCTAATGGCAATGTGAGGGCAAGTTGGAGCTGGTATAGTGGCAATGTGGAGATGATGGGGGTAATGTGAGGGCAAGTTGTAGACGATGGGGGCAAGTTGGAGACGATGGGGGCAAGTTGGAGATGATGGGGGCAAGATGGGGCAATGTGGAGATGATGGGGGCAAGTAGGAGCTGATGGGGGATAAGTTGGAGCTGATGGCAATATGGAGCTGATGGGGGGGCAGTGTGAGGGCAATATGGATATGGGGAGTAATGTGGAAATTTGGAGCATTGTGGAGGTGTCCAGTGGAGATGGCAAATGGGGGGGCGCTTCAGATATCTGTGCCTACAGGCTCCTGAGATGTAAATCCGGCCCTGCTCACTGTAAACTACCCATCATTGTGTTATGTTTAACAGGGCTGCAATTTCCATCGTCCCCCATCATAGTCAAACATCAGGTTGCCCACCCCAGGTCTAGGGTAGGGGTGGACAATTCTTTTGATGTATGGGCAACATCTCTGTTCAAAGTGTTGTTGAATGACCATGTTTATGTGTGTGTGTATATTATATATAAAATGTGTATATGTACCAGAGGGCCCCAGTGCAAATATGTTCTTCAACCCCATCCCAAAAACATGTTTACAGTGCCAGAACTAGAACTGTATTGGACCCTGGACCAATAGGGCTCCCTTTGATGCTGCACCCCAGCGCAACTGCACCCTCTGCATCTCTTGTAGTTATGCCCCTGATATACAGAATCCCTATCTACATTAGTAATTCTGCTTCCTGAGTGAGACGTGAGTGGAAGTGACAGATGGTTATGTCTGTCTGTTTATTGTGCTTCTGTTTAACAGTTGCTGTGACAAAGATGATGTATCAATCCTGGCTCTCTCTACACTGGTAGAATGATACATTTATATCAAAATTATGCTTTGTGAAAAATGCATCTATCATTGTTCTTTGGCAGGAAAAGCCAGAAGTGATATTTCACTACACAGCAGAACTGCTGCATTTGTACTGACAGACTAAAGAGACCTATAAAACTGGTCTGAGAGATGTATTCTGTCCATATCCGGTCTGGGGGAGCAAATGGTGCATTGCATAAGACAGTCGAAGATGCATATCCAGGTATGTCAGTACCTTTTGTATAAAATATAGTCGTATAATCCTATCACTCTAATTGTATTTCTTTCTATGAAAAATGTTAACCCATAGATACCAAAGTGGTCTCTAACAGTCGAATAAGACAGTCGAAGATGCATATCCAGGCATGTCAGTAGCTTTTGTATAAAATATAGTGATATAATCCTATCACTCTAATTGTATTTCTTTCTATGAAAAATGTTAACCCATAGATACCAAAGTGGTCTCTAACAGGGTTATATTTGACATTGTATTAGAAATATTTGATCAGATCCCCTTCACCTGCTCAAATATACAAAAGTAAAGTAAAATTTGTGTTAGTATACTTACTTTGTTGAAAACCTTCCACATTGTCTCATAAAGTAAAAGAAACAGGTGTAATTATGGAGCAAACCAACCAGACCATTGGGCATAAATAAAAATGTCCCACATACCCATTGTTTTATGGCACTCTGGCACTCAAAGGGTTATATGGCAATTTTAACCCCTTGAAAGTTATGGAGGAATCCAATTCATTGAGAAGCAATGTGTTGGGGACCTTTCTAGCATTCAAGAGGTTAACGATAAATGGGAAATTTCAATTGTCACTATGATGCAGCTGGATGGCTACAGAATCGCACCAGTTCAGGTTCCCAGCTTCTTACATTCCAACCAACAAAGCGCAGGATTTATCTGTACAAACTAGTGTTGTACATGTCTCCATGCAGCCGTCCTTATGACATTCAAAATGAAACAAAACACATTAATGGAAGAAGAGTTTTTTTGAAGATAATTGGCTGGATCTGCCAAATCGAAAAATGTAAGAAAAAAAAAAGAAAATATGAGTGAGTCTTTTGAAAATGCAACTAATTAAAAACTGGATAATCCGATCCTATTACTGTCAGTGAGACTGTGACCGACTTAGAAAATAATACTTGGGCAAATTCAGGCTTAACGCGACTGCATTTTAACAGTTTGCTCAGATCACATATGACTTTAAAGCAGTTAAATAACCTGGTGAAATGTCATTATTTCTGAAAGTGGAAGTACAACTGTTAGAATGAAACTGAAAAAGTAGGAAACAAAGGGGAAAAACTGGGATAGTAAACATTTATTATGAAAAATATTTATTTTAGGGAATTTCCTGCTCAGCGAAACAAGAAAACTCTACTGATGAGAGATACTTCATTTCAAAGTTATTACTGCAAAAACTTGCATTTTTGACTTGAAATCTAAAGTGGAAATTTGTTTAGCCCTTTGAGTGCCAGAAAGCTATTCAAAGCAATACCTCTCTGGCACTCAAAGGTTAACAGAGCAAGCTATCTAGGTAGGTGTCCTTCATGCATAAGTCAAGTATATTTATATAATTATTAATTTCTCTCTCTTTTGCATTGATCTCTCTCTTGTAGTCTTCTACAAGTTAATTTCAGTTTACAATCTGATAAAAAGCAATAGACCCATTATTTGAACTATTCAGGACTACTGGAGCATATTGGTTGTGATGAGATGCAGCATCCCCTTGCTTGTAAATTCTATCATTTTACTTCTAAATAAATATTAATTCCAGTACTAACATACATAGCCCTCTATGTTCTGCTCCTTTAAAAAATGTACTAATCAAAAGTGGTGCAATTATGGGGCAAACCAAGTGCACCGAAACAACAAATAAAATGCACATTGCTTCAAATTGTTTTTTTAACCCCTTGAATACTAGACATGAGTTCAATGTATTGCTTAGCAATGTGTTCAAGAACTCTCTAGCATTCAAGGGGCTAAAGGCCCTGTTTAAATAGATGGGAATTTGGGGACTTTTCATTCATTCTCAATGATGCACTTGGTTTGCACCAGAACAACATTTTTCTTTAGTACATAGCACAGCTAGCATTACAGAGTTTAACAACATGTTAAGCTCCACAAGACCCAAATTATCCTGGGAATAAAGTGCCTAGAATGATCTGCTGTGCAACCCATAGACCCCAGCTCCATAGGACGAGAATAAATATCTGCTCTGACCTGTACCCACATGTCCTTCTACACCCTCCATTACTGCTCTATTCAGCCCGCAGCTCTCGCTTACTGTGCCTCTCCCTTCTTTACGCACTGTGGTCACATTACTGACTGGTGATGTCACCAAAGGTACTTTAGCCCAATAGAATCTCTCCACTAACAGAATAGTTTTCCTGTACATTTTTTTCAGCAGCCTGAAAATTATTCTGTCTATTTTTCAGTACAAGGACAGGACAGAAATTAGAAAATTTGACAGGTGCCAACCTTAGGCTGAAGTAAGTAGCAAAGATGCTAGGCTGTAGTGCATTTAAAAAGTCTCTCTGTATGTAAAGTCACAAGTTAGCATGCAAGGAGCTGCATGTGGCCCACAGGCTACATGTTTGGAGTGGCTGTACTAAACCATCTGAAGCACAGTTACAACGCAACATAGCTCAAGCTGTATGTTTGGTGAGTGCTAATCTCCTCCAATCTCCTGCATTACCCAGTGATCAGTTTGCATGGGGTTGTTCGTGGGAGTATGACAGGGGCTGGCCTACATCAGAATTAGCCATATATTATTGCCTAACACCCACGTGGATAAACTAGTTATTGGAGACGGCAAAGAGCATTACAACCTCCAAGTTCGCTCATATTAATGATCTGCATGGCTGTCCAAAGCCTTCACTGCATTAGGAGCCCATGTGAATATGCTGATAGGAATCCATGTATTAAATGTGATTGTGATTAACACAGAGTTAGAGATGAAGCATTTCTGTCAGGTGCAAAGTATTTTTTGGCAATAAATCTCTGAAAACTAAACAATATATTACATTAAAAATGGGTTTACATTGGTATTTGCAATAGTCACAATGTCCACTGTTTTAAACTTAGTACCTGTTGACCAGTAAACCTGACCTGTGACATCACTTTCTTTTAATTAGTACACACAAAATTAAATATCTCAGCTATAAGTGTTCTTCAGATCAAAGAACATCACAGCTCACCTCCTGATAAACTACATTTAAAAATAAATATTTTACTTTACTTTACCCCTTGGTACCCCTTTACCCGTTCAAGAGACATGTTAAACATGTGTAACTATTTATAAGGTTTTTAAATTATTGTATTTCTGAAGGGATAAAACACATTTCTTTTTTACTTATAATTAACTTTATCATGTATATTAAGAAAATGTCAACATTGTAAAAGTGCATTTACAAATACAGAAAACAGCCAAGCATACCTCAATGTGAACTGATTTGTGGATGAGCCTCCAACAATGGATACAAAGAATGTCACGATATCACCTACTTTCACTGGGCTGGCTGGGTAGTGGATTTGGATGTTGTCATCCAGTCGGAGCACAGACAACTTTAGAGTATTTTGAGAGGGATAAACAATGACACTGCCAATCCTTTCCATTGATGGGGACACTTTGGATGAAGTGTCTTTATCAGAGGGAATACTGTTTGAATATTTTGTTTCACCTGCAGAGCACTCTTCCTCTTCTCCAGTAGTGTAGATGACTTGGTGAAGTTCCACAGGGACTCCTTGTGGTGGAGGAGAATCCTTATGGTCCTCTGCCGGAGAAGATGTACTTAGCCAGCTTGGTAAGAGCTCAAGTTCTGCCACACACAGCCCTAATCTCCCTTTTAGTCTACAACTTGATGAAATTTCCCTGTTTTCTAGGAAAGCCACCAACCTGACACAAGGCAAAACCTCTGATGGATTATAGTCCTCCCAGTCTTTTCCTGCTATATAAAACAAAGCCTGTATTTTTGGTTTGTTGGAATATATGGAGCTCTCTATTATGTGGGATTTTAACTGCCAGCTGAAAGTGAACCTGCTGGCAGAACTGAATGTAGTCGAGGTCATCAACAAATTTTTTGGCACTGATAGTTCTGCAGAATACGGTCCATATGTGGCATTTATTAATGGTGGCACCTTTGCTTTGTATATAAAGAGAGGTTCTGTTCGGGTCTGTAGACTGGAGTTCTTCATAAGGTCCTGATTGACCTCCTTAAGGAAGAAGGAGACTTCAGCATTACATATTTGATAATTTACAGGCAGATATACAGGAAGGGATGAAAACCGCTGCATATTGTCCATCGTCACTCGACTCTCTGTTGCTGTAAAGAAAGAATACAGGAAATTATTTAATGTCATTCTATTAAGCTATGATGTTCATCATTGACAACAATGATTCTAATTAATTCTAATCTGTTTCGGATAATAGAAACAGGGTATGCAGTACGGCTTATCATCAATGTAGTGAATAAATATCACCAGATGCACTCCACTTGCATTACACTGTTATGTCAGCAAGCCACGTACACAGCCCCATAGCATGCACAGAGAAATAGTGGACACTAACATAATTTCCTTTATACCATGTTTAATATATTGTCCTAAGCAAAGTGAATGCAATGGGAATGCCTTGAATGCCCACAGACTGTTCCCTTATGTACCCCTTGGTGCAAAAGGCATTACGTGTAGGAAATGTACCCTACTTAACACACTGAAGTTAGGCAGGGGTAGGGACTAAAAATCAATTTCTGTGCTTGATTTAACACAATATTTAAAATCATATTCAGTTTCTAAATGTTTGTTTCCTTTCAATAAGGCCACACTGCAGACATAGGTCTCTTTCACCAATGTAGTAATGTTGCTTTGATGATATTACCCATTGTGAAAATTCCTATGCTGGACTGTGACACCTTTAAGACTGGCTAACGTCACCTCATCGAACACGATAAAGTTCAGTCTACTGCAACTTTACTGCATTTACACAGAAATATGGTAAACATGCAGTACAGAACATCTGCATGGAAGCCCCATTGCAGAGCTTTGAAATGCTCATCGCAATCTCCAATGAATGGCCAAAACATTTGGGTGCTAGCTTGTAATATTGGCTGGAGTTCACGTGGGCTAGCCATCAGATATGCCTGTCCTGTGTTCAGATTGAAGTTAGAATGCAGGAGAATGTGAGGAGGAGAAGAGCACAAGCGACATAACTCTAGCATGGTGCGGCCACAGTTCTTTCACCAATATCAAAAATCCCTTATGTCGGGCATGGGGCAATGCATATCAGCCTGACAACTACAATATAAGTCATCTCCCAAGACACCATATTCAAAAAGCTAAAGAGGTGCAATTCTGAAGCAAATCAAACTATTTTCTTTCTATCTATATGCAACACCTCAGAGTTGATAGGCATAGAACAATTTGAATGTCCACAATACTTTAATTAAAATAATATAAAACTTGCCATACAAAATGACCTAAAATAACCAAGCCAGACCATAAAGAGGAGTCCAATCCTCTTAGATTAAACATTTGAGTATCATAATCCTTGCTTCATAATTCAAGATGGCATTTTGTTTTGAGTATGGTGAGATTATGCTAGGAAATTGGAATTAAGGTGACCCCATATCTTTAAATCAGGAACACTTATGAAAACGTTATTCTGTAGAACAGCACAGGAATCAGTGCAACCCTGCACTTTGTGTTTATTATAAGCATCTCTGAGTTAAAGGAACATGGGATAACCTTATTTCTAATAGCTGTATTAGTCCAGATTTTGTAAGACAAATCGATGAGTACAGTTACAGTGGTGTAACTAGTTGTTGGTGGGCCCTGATGCAAACAGTTTTTTGGTCCCCAACAAAAAAATATTTTCACAGAGGCATAACAAGAACCTATTGAACCCAGGGGCAGATGCTGGTTCAGATGTTGGGCCCAGGAACAACTGAATCTCCTGTATTCATGGCCTTGGTGATATATTTTTCATTTGGACTAACAGTTTATATTTTAACCCCTTAAGGACCGGCCGCGCATGCACGCAGCGGTTACTTAAGGACCAAGGACCATTTTTTTTTGCAGAATCCGATTCTGGACTCCCTGAATGGCGTGCAGATGCGCGGGGAGCCCAGAATTCCATGACGGTCCTGGACCATCATGGGTCCTTAAGGGGTTGAGAAAGGCTTACAAGAGATCCTGAAAAAAGGAGAAGATCTCCCAAAAGCTTGTCATAAAGGAACACTAGTGCCTCAAAATGAAATAGGTTGATACAACTTTTAATCCATTGTACTTACAGCTGGAATATGTAAAAATTAATTGTTCATTTACATCCCTAACTTAGTCCTCAAATTGCTTTTCAATGCATGTGTAACCTGCCCTATTCAGACAGCACTTATTTAATATTGTTTGTTCTGTTTTTGTTTAAGGAGACATAGGAGCTACAGTCAGTGGTATCCTATTGAAATGTTACCCTCTATTTGGCCCCATGAAAAGGGAGATATTCATCAAAAGGGTGACATTATGATCATGCAGGCTTAAGTTTTGCCGAATAGCCTCAATCTGTGCCTTAAGCATTTGAGTGCCAGAGTGGTGCAATGCTTTGCAGATTTCTCTGGCACTAAAAGGGTTATTGGTTATAATGCAAACATGCTACATGAACCACAATGTGGCTCCATTCCTCATTCATTCACCTTCCAAAATGCAGCTTGCCACACTCATCCTCTATAGTGCGAGGGTGCCTCCCCCTTCCTCCATCAAACCCCCATGTGTGTGGCTTGCCTCCTTGCCTGACGCTGACTCTGCCGAGGTCACAGCAGGACATTGATGGGAACCAAAGCTGGACTGGTATTAGGGGATCATGGTTTAAGTATTTATTTCTGGTCTGTGGAATGTGGGTGAGGAAGAGAGGCAATAAGCACTGTGGAAGGTGGGTGAAGGAGGGCTTATTTAAATATAAACAGACAACATTAGAATGTCACCTTTTTGATGCTGGCAACATTCCGATGTCGCCCTTTTCATGCAGGTGACATTTTTAATACACCATTTGTTGGTCGCCACGTAGCGGGCAACATTTCCATAGTGAACCAAAGTCGGTTAATTTATTGTGATTAGCAAAGCTGTTTTAACGCTTGGTCATGCCTGGCATATGCCAGAGGCATGGGCGTCCTGGGGGGGCAAGGGGGGACACTTGCCCCCTCCCCTACAATTACCCCCTCCAAGTAAACAAAGGGGCTGGATGGGCTGGCCTGGGGGTCATATTATGGCTTTGTTCCCCACCTGGAAAAATTTCTACGGACACCCCTGACCAGACGGGGACTCAGGCATTGTGAGGGCCACCACATGACAAAATTCCAGGCTCTCTTGATGTAGAAAGGTCACGATTTTATTGAGGAAAGCTCTTTATGTTGCTCATCCTTAAGCCTTTTTCCGGTGCAGGGGCGGATTGTCCTATCAGGGGATTGGGCATCCCCCGGTGGGCCGCCCAGTCATGGGCTGTTAGGGAGATCATATGATCTCACCTCTCCAGTCCACAGCTCTGTAGATGTGAGGGACAACTCACTCAGCGGAGCGGTGCAGCAGTGAAGAGAAGAGACCGGGTCCTGTGTTCTGTAATTGTCCCGCCCCCAAGGCTGACTTAGCCATCCCTGCTCTGCCTGCAGTGTGTGTCCTGTGCAGTGCATGGTTAGCAGGCAGAGCTTCTGAGTCCCAAATGCCTAGCAGTTTTAACTGGTATGCTTTAGTTATTCCTAACTAACTGTACACATTGCTAGAGAGGCTTAGTTTAATATCTTTTAACCCTTTAAACCCCTTTAACCCCCTGTGTGCTTTAGGGAAGTATAAATCATCAGTTATTAACCCTTTGCATCCCAGAGAGGATTACAACAATATTCTGTTATTAACCCACTGAATTCCTCATATGTGCAGTACCTCACTGATTAACCCCTTGCATGCTAGAGAGGTATAGTTCATCAGTAACTGACCCCTTGTATGCCACAAAGGTGAATAAAGGTGCTAGTTAATGATGAATTATGCCTTTTTAGCACGCAAAGGGTTACTCATTGAGGTACACATTCTGTGAAATGTGTGGAGCACCTATACGACATTCAATGGGTTAATGGCAGAACACATCACTGTGCACCTCTCGGGCATACAAGGGGTTTATAACTGATAATTTATTGCATACAGTAGGTTAAGGGGTTAATATATAAGAATTTATGCCTCTTTAGAAAAGTGAGGTGTGGGGGGGGAGTAATAGGCTGGAGCAGGAGGACAGAGTGGGGAAAAACAGTTGTATTTAACCCTCTGATGCCAGAGTGGTACACGGCACATTGCTAAGCAATGCACTGTGTAACACAACACCCCCCACCCCCGGCATTTGAGGAATTTTATTATATGCACACAGATTAAAATACCAGCTAGTGGGCCAGTTAAATAAAAAAATCCCCAGGGCTGGTACTGCACCACAATCTGCTCCTGTTCCGGTGTATGTTGCTATTTTGTGTCACCATGTCAAAGAACCCACATGACTCCTGGTGTCTAATAGGACACAAGGTCATGTTTTTATGCAGGGAGGCTGCAGAGTAATGTGGGTAGGTGTGGGAGGTGTGAGCGAGCTGTGAAGACATTGTGGATTGCAGAGGGAACACAGAGTGCATGCCTGCCCCATTCTTTTTATGTTGGATTTGAACCACATTATTATTATTATAAGTAAAAGGTGGTACTGTGTTAGTCGTGGAAAAGCAGGAGACTGGTAGCGTAAAAGTGATACCTTTATTGGCAAACTGTGTAGCTTTAGGATGCATGCTTTTAAGACAGCTTATGTCTCTTCTTTAGAATGAAGGCTAAATACAAAATATATGATAGGTTAAACATTCATGCAAATTGTTGTTACATTTAAATTCCTCTGGAAGTGAATTTCTTATCACCATTGTCTAAGTAAATCATTCCCTAGACTCCAGTAGAGGCATCTCTTTGTAGCTGGCCAAGCAAAGAGGAGTTATCTGTACTTTCAAAAGGACTTTCCTTCTGCCCAACTAAAACTATGGTTAAAATAGAACTCTACAGTGATATGCAGGAGTTCTTTGGAAAGCTTAGGCTCAAGGATTTTTTTCATGACAAAGAAAACTATGAATCATCACAAACCACACAACAAAAATCAGCTAAAAAAAAACATATGGACCCCACACCCAGGAAGCAGCCTCACGTTGGACAGGTATATAGACAGCTTGAGAAATAGAGTCACATCCATATGCTGAACAAACAATAACAACAAGTGAAGATTTATGACAATTTAACTTTCGTGGTGTGTAGACATATCTGGTCCTATATTTATTTAAGATATAACTACAGACCAAATGATCATTATATAGAAATTGATTATGTAACTACAGAGGGTACAGCAGATGCAGTTATGCCAGGGCTCAGCATCCAGTAGGGCCCATATGCCCCAAGGTTCAAAAGATTCTAGTTATGTATCAGTGAAAATATTTGTGTATTAGGTGACAATTTTTTTTTTTGCATAAGGGCCCCCCAATGACTAGTTACGCCACTGATTAGAACTATAGTAAGAGAGTTCCATAGCCGCTCAAGTAAAGTAGGTATGTGGGATTCTTATACATGCCAACATTGCCAACAGTTTTCCAGGGATGCTTTTTTCCTTGGTAGTCACATGACACGGATAGGGTTGCCACCTTTTTTTCAAAAAAATACCGGCCATGGCATTCCCTCCATAGACTTAACATTGGACAGGAGCCAATTTTTTACCGGCCTGCCGGTAAAATACCGGCTGGGTGGCAACCCTAGACACGGCATCACTAGTGCTTCACAGTACAGTGTAGCGTAACATAGTAGAAATCATTATACACCAGACTTTAAACCACACTTCTACATCAGAACAGCCATTACCCACACACATAAGTACTGCATGGAATTACATAATTAAGCAATATTAACATTCTGGCAAGCTCATACTCTGAGTGCCAGCTGAGGATCTAACACATAATTTTCCAATACTTTAGAGACCCCCTGGCACTCAAAGATTAAATTTTAATGACAAGCACATAATAGAAGAGGGTTGAAATTCAATTTTAAGACCAAGGATAAAAGCAGGGATATCAGGATCCAAAAACAAGGAGCCAAAACCAGGGACTTGCACTGGAAATCAAGGAAAGTTGGCAGGAAGAGTTTCTTATTACGGAGACTGTACTATATCTGAATTAAAACCCTGTACAGAAGCGAGAATATTACTGAGTCTATGAAACAAATGATAACAGCAGGAACAGGCAGGAAAACAGGCAAGCCATATGACAGCCCAAGCATCTGTGCAGTCTTATACACTGACAAATATTATAAGAACAGAGCAGTGGAGAGTAGAGGGAACATGCTTTACTGAAAAATAAACATGGGCATTCTACCTGTCAGTGTCCGTAAGATGCGTTTGGGCAATTGGTAGCCTGCCAGATGTGGGTGACTGTCAGAAGATGATAAGAGTTGTAGTCTAACAAAAGGCTCTGGCTACACAGGCAGTACGGTTCCCTATGTATGATCTTCATTAAAGGCATAAAGCACTTTTAACCCTTTGAGTGTCACTCAAAAGGTTAATGATGCGAACTGTCTACTACTAAACTTTTGTACCCATCCTGTAGGACTACTGAGTCTACAGAAAGGTTAATAGAGTAATTAGACGTACAAAACGATATTGTACAGATATAGGGCCATATGCACAGAGTAAAAGAGGAATAATTCTACAGCAAAATACAAATACAAATTCCCACTGATTTAAATGAAGCTTTTCACTCCTTAACCCTTCGATTGCCAGAGGGGTAACCAAAGCATTGCAAAACAATGCCTTGGATACCCTCTGGCACTCAGAGGGTTACATACCAGTGAAAAGATGCATCAGAGACCTCTTTAGCATTCAGTGGCCCAAAGCCCCACTTAAAGGATCAGTAAAGTTGTATTATAATAATGCATATAATGTAGGTGTATTCCTGCTGAGTAGAGCAATTGTTCTCCTAACTGGAAGAAACAGTTGTATTAGCTCAAACTGTCCCTTCTCCTATGGAATGAAATAGAAAAACTGTTTGGACAGAAGGTGGCACATTTGAGTTACAATAACTCTGCAACAAATCATCTCCCAGCAGTGGGAGTCCTCTTGTTTTAATCAAGTAAAAACCCTGCAATATATGTTTTTTCCAGAAACAAGTTTAGCGCTCCTTTAAATCAATGGGAATTTTTATTTCTTTTTGGTTCTCACTACAATCACTCCTTTTACTTTGTGCATGTGACTCTTAGAGCTGTCCTCTTGGATATGATAGAATATCAAAGATCCAAACAGTTCTGTTAAATGCTGACAAATTCTATGTATGCGCATTCTCTCTAAGAATGTGAATTAGTATCCACAATGGGACCATAACTGTCACACTGCATTCAAACGGCCATGGGTCTACACTCAGTATATCTGCATCATATAACCATCAGTATATCTTCTACATATAACGAAATGATGTTTTACTGACAAAAAATACTCTGATCTACAATCTTTGTGAACAGCTGAACAGTATTTTCTCTCATTTCAGTAGAGTTTATTTTATCCATTAAATATAAAATAATATCAGTGCAAATGTCTTCTCCAGGACTCCCTGATTAGATTACATTTATTGAATATGATATAACTTTAGCCTCAGAGGCAATGGTAACAATTAGTGTTGAGCGAGCATGCTCGGCCGATGCTCGGATCGGCTCGAGCATCGCTCTGCTCGGCACATGGCGGTACTCGTACGAGTACCGCATGTGTTCGCCCGCCATGTTCGGGTCTCCTCCCCGCACGTTTCCATGTTGGCTGCTGGCATTACACTGATTGGCTGGCCAGAACCCGTGGTCGGGTGCTGTATAGCACCTGACCAGCGAGTTCGGCTCAGTCTTAGCCAGGGAGAGATGAGGATAGGAAGGGAAAGTCAGTGTAGGGAGAAGAAAAGTGTTGTTGAACAAAAAAAAGAACCAAAAGTCCTTTTTAGGACTACTGTGTGTGGGGGCAGCAGTTTATTTTGTGTGGGGGGAAAAAAAAAAAAAAAAAAACATATATTCTGTTTAGTGTGCAAAGTTGCAGATTAGAGCACATTCTGTTTAGTGTGCAAAGTTGCAGATTAGAGCACATTCTGTTCAGTGTGCAAAGTTTCAGATTAGCAGCACATTCTTTTTAGTGTGCAAAGTTGCAGATTAGAGCACATTCTGTTTAGTGTGCAAAGTTGCAGATTAGAGCACATTCTGTTTAGTGTGCAAAGTTGCAGATTAGAGCACATTCTGTTAAGTCTTCAAACTGTAAAATATCAAAGTCACATATTCCATTCAGTGTGCGTCGCCGCAGTTTAGCAGCACATTCTGTGTACTGTGCACAGTTTCAGAATAGGAAAAAATACTGTTAAGTCTTCAAACTGTAAAATATCAAAGTCACATATTCCATTCAGTGTGCTTCGCCGCAGATTAGCAGCACATTCTGTGTACTGTGCACAGTTTCAGAATAGGAAAAAATACTGATAAGTCTTCAAACTGTAAAATATCAAAGTCACATATTCTATTCAGTGTGCTTCGCCGCAGTTTAGCAGCACATTCTGTGTACTGTGCACAGTTTCAGAATAGGAAAAAATACTGTTAAGTCTTCAAACTGTAAAATATCAAAGTCACATATTCTATTCAGTGTGCTTCGCCGCAGTTTAGCAGCACATTCTGTGTACTGTGCACAGTTTCAGAATAGGAAAAAATACTGTTAAGTCTTCAAACTGTAAAATATCAAAGTCACATATTCTATTCAGTGTGCTTCGCCGCAGTTTAGCAGCACATTCTGTGTACTGTGCACAGTTTCAGAATAGGAAAAAATACTGTTAAGTCTTCAAACTGTAAAATATCAAAGTCACATATTCCATTCAGTGTGCTTCGCCGCAGTTTAGCAGCACATTCTGTGTACTGTGCACAGTTTCAGAATAGGAAAAAATACTGTTAAGTCTTCAAACTGTAAAATATCAAAGTCACATATTCCATTCAGTGTGCTTCGCCGCAGTTTAGCAGCATATTCTGTGTACTGTGCACAGTTGCAGAATAGGAAAAAATACTGTTAAGTCTTCAAACTGTAAAATATCAAAGTCACATATTCCATTCAGTGTGCTTCGCCGCAGTTTAGCAGCATATTCTGTGTACTGTGCACAGTTGCAGAATAGGAAAAAATACTGTTAAGTCTTCAAACTGTAAAATATCAAAGTCACATATTCCATTCAGTGTGCTTCGCCGCAGTTTAGCAGCATATTCTGTGTACTGTGCACAGTTGCAGAATAGGAAAAAATACTGTTAAGTCTTCAAACTGTAAAATATCAAAGTCACATATTCCATTCAGTGTGCTTCGCCGCAGTTTAGCAGCACATTCTGTGTACTGTGCACAGTTTCAGAATAGGAAAAAATACTGTTAAGTCTTCAAACTGTAAAATATCAAAGTCACATATTCCATTCAGTGTGCTTCGCCGCAGTTTAGCAGCACATTCTGTGTACTGTGCACAGTTTCAGAATAGGAAAAAATACTGTTAAGTCTTCAAACTGTAAAATATTAAGGTCACATATTCCATTCAGTGTGCTTCGCCGCAGTTTAGCAGCACATTCTGTGTACTGTGCACAGTTTCAGAATAGGAAAAAATACTGTTAAGTCTTCAAACTGTAAAATATCAAAGTCACATATTCTATTCAGTGTGCTTCACCGCAGTTTAGCAGCACATTCTGTGTACTGTGCACAGTTTCAGAATAGGAAAAAATACTGTTAAGTCTTCAAACTGTAAAATATCAAAGTCACATATTCTATTCAGTGTGCTTCGCCGCAGTTTAGCAGCACATTCTGTGTACTGTGCACAGTTTCAGAATAGGAAAAAATACTGTTAAGTCTTCAAACTGTAAAATATCAAAGTCACATATTCTATTCAGTGTGCTTCGCCGCAGTTTAGCAGCACATTCTGTGTACTGTGCACAGTTTCAGAATAGGAAAAAATACTGTTAAGTCTTCAAACTGTAAAATATCAAAGTCACATATTCCATTCAGTGTGCTTCGCCGCAGTTTAGCAGCACATTCTGTGTACTGTGCACAGTTTCAGAATAGGAAAAAATACTGTTAAGTCTTCAAACTGTAAAATATTAAGGTCACATATTCCATTCAGTGTGCTTCGCCGCAGTTTAGCAGCACATTCTGTGTACTGTGCTCAGTTTCAGAATAGGAAAAAATACTGTTAAGTCTTCAAACTGTAAAATATCAAAGTCACATATTCTATTCAGTGTGCTTCGCCGCAGTTTAGCAGCACATTCTGTGTACTGTGCACAGTTTCAGAATAGGAAAAAATACTGTTAAGTCTTCAAACTGTAAAATATCAAAGTCACATATTCTATTCAGTGTGCTTCGCCGCAGTTTAGCAGCACAATCTGTGTACTGTGCACAGTTTCAGAATAGGAAAAAATACTGTTAAGTCTTCAAACTGTAAAATATCAAAGTCACATATTCTATTCAGTGTGCTTCGCCGCAGTTTAGCAGCACATTCTGTGTACTGTGCACAGTTTCAGAATAGGAAAAAATACTGTTAAGTCTTCAAACTGTAAAATATCAAAGTCACATATTCCATTCAGTGTGCTTTGCCGCAGTTTAGCAGCACATTCTGTGTACTGTGCACAGTTTCAGAATAGGAAAAAATACTGTTAAGTCTTCAAACTGTAAAATATCAAAGTCACATATTCCATTCAGTGTGCTTCGCCGCAGTTTAGCAGCATATTCTGTGTACTGTGCACAGTTGCAGAATAGGAAAAAATACTGTTAAGTCTTCAAACTGTAAAATATCAAAGTCACATATTCCATTCAGTGTGCTTCGCCGCAGTTTAGCAGCACATTCTGTGTACTGTGCACAGTTGCAGATTTGCAGCACATATTCCGTGTAATATGAAGAAGGCGGGTAAAAAGGGACGGGGAAGTGGACGTGATCCTGATAGTTCAGGGTGCGGGTCAGGACGCGTAGAAGCTGTGCCTGGTGCCAGAGCACAAGAAAGAAAGACATCCACCATACCTAGCTTCATGTCTCATTTTACAGGGCGTCGCAGGACATCACTCTCGAGGTCCGACCACTGCGAACAGGTGGTCGGTTGGATGTCAGCTGATACTGCTTCCAGTCGGTTAAGCACCACCCTGTCTTCCACCAAGTCCACTCTCAGTAGCCAAGAGTCTGGTCAACATAATCCTCACTCTGATCATCCTTCCTCCCACCATAGAGGGTCTGGTCAAAGAAGTGATCCCACACTGGGATATAGTGAGGAGCTCGTCTCATCACCAATCCTTCATTTGACCCTCTCTCCAAGCACGCTTGCAGAGGAACATGACATCTTGTGCCCTGATTCACAACCTCTAGAGGGTACCCAATCACAAGAAGATGACAGATGTGAACGGCATTTAAGGTCAAAGGAAGTAGTGGATGATGATGATGATGAGACACAGTTGCCATTAAATCAACCACTATTACTGTCTCAAGACCTTGATGAGGAGGATGATATACAGTTGTCAATGACTGAGTATGTGGTGGGATCAAGACATGAGGAGGATGATCAGAGTGAGGAAGTGGAGGAGGACTTGGTGGACGATGAGGTGACTGACCCCACCTGGGAAGGTGTAGAGCCGAGCGATGACAGCAGTCCTGAGGGTGAGCCATCTGCAGCACCGCAACAGGCTGGAAGAGGCAGTGGTGTGGCTACAGAAAGAAGGCGGACCGCACCAAACCGGCCCGCAAATGTTCCACGGAGCACCCCCTTGCGTAAATCTCCCTTGCCAAGGGGTAGGTGTTCCGCGGTATGGCGTTTTTTTAAGGAAAGTGCGGACGACAAAAGAATTGTAGTTTGCAACCTGTGCCACACCAGAATGAGCCGAGGCATGAACACTAGAAACCTCACCACCACCAGCATGATCCGACACATGGCATCCAAGCACCGTAATAAGTGGGAGGAACGCCTGGATCACCCATCTGTGTCTGCAGGCCACACCACTGCCTCCTCTTCCCCTGTTTTCGGTTCCGGCCAATCGCCTGTCGAAGGCGCAGGCCCGCATACCTCCCGCCCTGCACCTGTACCATCTGAAGCACCATCAGCGACCACATCCACTTCCCTGTCCCAGCACAGCGTCCAAATGTCGTTACCCCAGGCATTTGAGCGCAAGCGAAAATACCCAGCCACCCACCCACAGGCCATAGCACTAACCTCACACCTTTCCAAATTACTGGCCATCGAAATGCTGCCATTTAGGCTTGTGGAGACTGAGTCCTTCCGCAGCCTGATGGCAGCAGCTGTCCCTCGGAACGCGGTCCCCAGCCGCCACTACTTTTCCCGGTGTGCCATCCCCGCATTACACCACCATGTGTCCCGTAACATCACCCGTGCCCTGACCAACGCAGTTACTGGGAAGGTCCACTTAACGACTGACACATGGACAAGTGCTTGTGGCCAGGGATGCTACATTTCCCTGACGGCACACTGGGTGAATGTCGTGGAGGCTGGGAGCGACTCGGACCCTGGGATGGCACGGGTGCTACCCACGCCGAGGATTGCGGGCCCTACCTCCATCAGGGTTTCCGCCAGCACCTACGTTATTGGCTCCTCCTCCTCCGTTTCCACCTCCGAATTCTCTGCACGCAGCGCCACTCACCCATCAGCCGGTAGCTGGAAGCAGTATAGCACTGCAGTGGGGAAGCGTCAACAGGCCGTGCTGAAGCTGATCTGCCTTGGGGACAAACAGCACACGGCCTCAGAGCTGTTGCAGGGGATTAGTCACCAGACCGAGCAGTGGCTCTCGCCACTCAACCTGCAACCAGGCATGGTTGTGTGTGATAATGGGCGTAACTTGGTGGCGGCTTTGGAGCTCGGCAACCTCACACACGTACCATGCCTAGCGCATGTATTCAATTTAGTGGTTCAGCGATTTCTAAAAACCTACCCCAATGTGCATGATCTCTTGACCAAGGTGCGCCGCGTGTGTGCACATTTCCGTAAGTCATCAACAGCTTCAGCCGGCCTGTTGAAGCTGCAGCAGCGCTTACAATTGCCAGCTCACCGGCTGCTGTGTGACGTGAGCACGCGCTGGAACTCCACCTTCCACATGTTGGCCCGGCTTTGTGAGCAGCAGAGGGCAGTAGTGGAGTACCAGCTGTTACACGGTCGTCGCCTCTCCGTTCAACTTCCTGTAATCAGAAGTGAGGAGTGGGAATGGATGTCAGACCTCTGTGAGGTTTTACGCAATTTTGAGGAATCGACACAGATGGTGAGCGGCGATAACGCTATTATCAGTGTAACCATCCCACTTCTGTGTCAACTGAAACGCTCGCTGCTCACAATTAAAACCGACGCTTTGCATGTGGAAGAGGTGGAAATGCGGGAGGAAGAGCTTACACAAGGTGATAGCCAGAGCACCCTCACTTCGTCTTCTCAGCGACAATTGGAGGAGGCGGAGGAGGAGGAGGAGGAGGAAGACACGGTTGCCTCCGCTACAGAGGGTAGCCATGGAACTTTAGTTCCATCTCTTCAGCGTGGGTGGGCAGAAGAGGAGGAAGAGGATGAGGATATTGAGAGTCATCCTCCTGGTGAGGACAGCGAAATCTTGCCTGTTGGTACTCTGGCACACATGGCTGACTTTATGTTAGGCTGCCTTTCCCGTGACCCACGCGTTATACGCATTTTAGACAACACGGATTACTGGGTGTTCACCCTTCTGGACCCCCGCTACAAAGAGAATTTCTCATCTCTCATTCCTCCGGTGGAGAGGACAAGCAAAATGGTGCAATACCAGAAGGTTCTTGTTGAAAAATTGCTCCAAAATTTTCCATCTGACAACGCTGGCGGCAGAGTACGTGCTACCTTGGCCAACCGAGAAGGGGAGAAAAGGGGAGCACACAGCAGTTCCGACAAAGGCAGGGCAACACTCTCCAAGGCGTGGGACACCTTCATGACACCCCGCCAGCACCCTCACCCTGATGCGCAGCCTAGTGTCACAAGGAGGGAAAAGTTTTGGAAGATGGTGAAGGAGTACGTAGCAGACCGTGTCAGCGTCCTCAATGATCCCTCTGTGCCTTACAACTACTGGGTGTCCAAGCTGGACACGTGGTATGAACTGGCACTCTACGCCTTGGAGGTGCTGGCCTGCCCTGCCGCCAGCGTTCTGTCTGAGCGGGTATTTAGTGCTGCTGGTGGCATCATAACAGATAAGCGTATCCGCCTTTCCACCGACAATGCTGATAGGTTGACACTTATAAAAATGAACAAGGCCTGGATTTCCCCTGACTTCTCCACTCCACTGGAGGAAAGCCCCGGGGGAACATAAACTCACTTTATATATGTTATTTACAATGATGGGAATACTCTGTATTCCCATTCACCCCTTCCACCCAAAAAACAGGTATATGGTTGACTCTCTTCCATATACCCTGGGATATAATTTTTATATAGGGCCAGCTCACCAGCGGGCCCTGTGATATAATTTTTATATAGGGCCAGCTCACCAGCGGGCGCAGTTTGACAATTTTTGTATAGGTCAGCTCACCAGCGGGCCTTCTCATATAATGTTTTATTGGGTCAGCTCTCTAGCGGGCCCTCTCATATAATGTTTTATAGCGTCAGCTCACTAGCGGGCCTTCGCATATAATGTTTAGGATGGTCAGCTCCGCAGCAGACCCTCACCCATAATGTTTTGGATGGTCGGCTCAGCGCACGTTTCCCTCTTAATCATGGCCCCAGTTCAGAAAAATCGAGGAAATTTTTGGGAGAATTTGTCTTTGCGCACGTTTCCCTCTTAATCATGGCCTCAGTTCAGAAAAATCAAGGAAATTTTTTGGAGAATTTGCCTCTGCGCACGTTTCCCTCTTAATCATGGCCTCAGTTCAGAAAAATCGAGGAAATTTTTGGGAGAATTTGTAGATGATATACAAGTAAATATACAGCAAATACTGTTTGGTAACAATTTTTCGCCTAAAGTCGTTTTTATCTTCCTTTTTGTGTGTTTTACGGTCAGTCTGTAAAAATGGCATACTACGGGCGAAAGATCGTTCCCAGCAGCGATGTTGGAGTCCAAGATGCATCCAGACATCCTCCCTATGCTGTCCCTGAACCATTTCTGTGGTGTTTCCATCATTTTCTGCCCTTTTCCTATGGACCAGGCACCCTCCCCTCATCAGAGCAGGGGGTGCCTGGTGTAATGCTCGAGTCCTCCCATTGACTTCAATGGGGCTCGGGTGCTCGGCCGAGCACTCGAGCCTCCGGGGGTGCTCGGTCAGAGCACCCGAACACCCGAGCATTGGGGTGCTCGCTCATCACTAGTAACAATGCATTGGGGTAAATCATTGTTATTTGCTCTGACATGCAAAAATTCCATAGATTAAAATTCAATTATCCTGTCTTAAAGGCATGCATGTCCAGGGATATATCTTCACCCTTCAATTGCATGTTTTAATTATTTACATTTTCTTCAAGATTTTTACCTGCTCATTAATATGCAATGTGTTGCACACCCTCTGGTCCTTAAGGGGTTAAATAAGTTGTATTAACATCAGTTGACCTAAAATCAGCTGTGAAAATTAACAGAAATCTCTCCTTCCTGGAGCAGAACAAACGTAACACTTAAAGTGGGCGATGTGCAAATGTGATTTCACACCAGCACAGAAGCTGGAATCAATTGACTAATGCTACTGCATAGTGCCAGTTTACTAAGTTATTTAAACCTAAATTCCTTCACCCTTTGAGTGCCAGTTGATTTTATTTATGACTAATCCGAATCACTTCAGCTGATATCAGGTGAATGCAGATTAGGTTTGTACATGATTTGGAATGTGATTGCTTAGATCTGAATACACTGAAAACACCCACTGTAAAGGGTTTGCACTTTTACACAACCAAGGCAATGACGTTCTTATTTTTTTTTATTATTATTTTGCAATCCATGGTCCATTTGTTTTTCAGTTGCATATTGTTGGTTACAAGATATTATAACAGAAAATACATCTATCAAACATAAACCTATACAATCTATAGTGATCCCCATTAAATAACAGCCATGCATTCTATTGACCCACAAGACACATCAGAGCTTGTAATCAAGTGAGACACTTGAAATATCAGAGCTTGCAATTTAGTATTCCACATTTAAGAGAGAAAAAAAGACATGAAGGCATGGAGGGAGAAAAGGCGGCATAATATTGAGAAGAGAAATGGTCCCTTGAGGGACAGGAACAAAAGAGGAAGGAAGAAGTGGGGATGGAGCAAGAAGCTGGAGGGAAGGAGGAAAATAGCGGGATGAAGGAAGAAATAAGATGGAGGCAAGAGAAGCAAGGAAGACTTGTGAGATGCAAGGGGAGCTAATTTGAAATTATAAAGCTTGCCCACTGGTAGCCACAGATTCCCCCATATATACTGTTTGACCCCCTCAGCCTTTTTCTCCTGCCCACTGGTAACCACTGATTCCCCACATACACTGTCTAAGCCCGCAGCCTTGCTCCCCTGCATTGCAGCTCTGTCCTCCGTTTCAAAGAGCACATCGGAGCGGTCTCTTTGGTCCCCTCTTTACAAGGTACTTCCAAGGTCCAACTACTTGGTAAGAATGGTGCATGTGGTGGAGCAGCTCAACTGTGCTACTTAAAACAAAGGGCAAAGTGGGAGAGCTGCTGTCCACCACTACCTACAGAAAAAAAAATAAAGTTATATATTTTATCAGGCAGCATTAGATTAAGCACTAATCTAGTGGCCCATTGACCCCCACCCAGGCCGGCCCTCCCCCTAATGGCATCCTTCCGGCGATGGTAGCCATTACAGTTACACAGGTTGCCCACTCCTAAGGCAGGCCCTGGATAGAGTGATCAAGGGTTTAAATGTTCCAATGGCATCAATAAATATGTATATTTGTAAAACATTTTGCAGTTGTTTTGTAATCGTATATGGCCCTATGTATTATTTTACAGAGTGGCTGCTGTATTAAGAAAAGGTGGTGCAATTCAAATGCAAACAAACACCATAGACAAAAAATAATTAACATGGCTGTAAATGGGTATTTGAACCACCTGAATGCTAGAGAGGTCTCCAATACAATGATTAGTGCACCTACAAGTACAGGGTAGGGACTCCACTTTACACATGAGCATGTGGACCAGTGTATCTGAATCTGAAAAATGTAATAAAAATAATAATCAGATTTTAAGTAATAAAGGGGTGTGCAACATAATTAGTGTGAAAAGTATTGCACCCACCCCCACCCCCCGGTCTTTATAGGGATAAAAAGTAAAACAAAAAAAAATGTGCAAGTATAATTTCATGTATTTAAAAAAAATCAGGAAGAACAACAACAAAAGGAGGTAAAATTCAGACAAGCTATTTGTGTCCATATGGAAAACTTCCATGGAGCACCAGGTGCAAAGTCAATGTTATTAACTGGATTATACACTCCCTGCTGTGAGACATTTGGATCTCCTGATGGAGCAATCAGATGTTATACAGCAAGTAGTTTTCTAATTGTCATTGTGTGCCTAACTAAACTTCTACCTAAAGCAATCGCTATTCCCATGATGTCTTTCTACACATTTGTATTTACAGGAGGGTATAAGCTAAGAAACTTGTAAAAGCCTTAACCATTGAGTGCCAGAGGGGTATGCAAACGTATTACTAAGCAGTGTGTTGCGTACCCCTCTGGCATTCAAAGGGTTTAAAGTTCAGGATTTCCTTTTACTCCGTTGAGTGCCAAAGGGTCATGCTATGCATAACCCTCTGGTACACAACAGGTTAAAGCGGAACTACCACATCTAAGCAACTTTAGCTTCAATAAGTCCCCATCTGGTGACTAGCTGTTTAGTAGCGCTAGTCGCCAGAATGATTGCCTTGTTAAGGAGAAATAGCCATTCTTCACGGAGCTCAGACATCTTGCCATAGTGACATCTGCATGCCTGCTCTGTCAGTCCCTTCCAGAGCCAAATGGCTCCTAGAAACGCCTGCTAGAGCCGGCCAGGACTGACAGAGCAGGCGCACAGACGTCACTATGGCATGATGTCTGCGCTCTATCCTGCCTGTCAGCCCGTGAAGAAAGACTATTTCTCCTTAACAAGGTAATCATTCTGGCGACTAGCGCTACTAAGCAGCTAGTCTCCAGATGGGGACTTATTGAAGTTAAGTTGCTTAGATGTGGTAGTGCCGCTTTAAAAGGAAATCCTAAAATTTTGAGAATTTTTACAATGCTCTTAGCTTATTACCCTTTGAGTGCTATGTTTGAGCATTGTAAAAACCTAATAGCAGAACTATCACCACTATACAAGTTTACCTCATTGCCATCCTCATTTAGCGATAAGCTTGAATCGTTGTGGTTCCTTTTTAATTAAAATGCATGCTCTTGCAAAATTTACATTATTAAAGGGGATCTATCACCCCTATACATGTTGGTCTAAAAAGTTAGTTTATATAGTGACTAGATGTTATGACGTTTTCATTTTTTTAATAAAATTGCTATTTTGCTGAAATTAAATGAATAAGTATTGCCCTGCGCCCTACTTCTACATAGACTACGGTTACCAGCTCTCTGCTTCAGTCTTCACTCTTTCTCTGCTCTCCTCCCTCGATCCAGCCTCCTCCAATGACGGAGGCTTTCTACATGTCAGCTGCAGCCCTCTCTGGCCAGTAGACTGTGGTACAGAGCTGGTAACCACAGTCTGTCCAGAAGTAGGGTACAGGGCAATATTTATTCATTTAACTTCAGCAAAATAGCGGTTATTAAACAAATGAAAGCGCTATAACATCTAGTCACTACATAAACTAACTATTTAGACCAACATGTATAGGGCTGATAGATCCCCTTTAAAGTGAGTCATGGCTTTATTTCCAGGCAGACTGCAGTTACAGCTCTACACCGCAGTCATTCAGTCTTCTTCTGCTCCTCCCCAAGATTGTCGCACTCCAACCTCCTCTGATGACGGAGGATTTCTCCATGTAAGCTGGTTGGAACATGACAGTACTTGAGGAGGGAACAGAAGAAGGCTGACAGACTGTGGTGTAGAGCTGTAACCACAGTCAATCCAGAAGTAAGGCCACTGCTCATCCTATATAATAATTTGCTAATGTATGTTTGTCAGAAGCTGTCATGTGCTGTACAGACGGCTGTGCGTGCTGCAGTCATGCCCAGTACAGACTGCCCGCGCGTCGCGGCTGATAACGGAGCGGGGCGCTCCGAATTCAGACTGTAGTCCTCTCTGCGCAACGCTCCATTATCAGCTGTGGTGCGGGCAGTCTCATCTGTGCATGACTGCACCAAGGCCGTTGCTGCCTGGCACTGTGGCCTGTGTACACGGGCTGTTCAACTAGTTTTTAATAATGTAAATTCAGCAAGAGCATGCATTTTATATAAAAAAAAAATAATAATAATAAGTACAGCTTATTGCTATATGAGGATGGCAATGATGTAAACTTGTAAAGGGGTGATAATTCCCCTTGAAAAGTTTTAGGATTTACTTCTAACCCTATGAGTGGCAGAGGAATATACAATGCATGCCCCCCCTCCCGGCACACAAAGGTTTAACCCTTTGAGTGCCAGAGGGGTATGCAACACATTGCACAGCAATACATTGTGTTCCCCTCTGGCATTCAAAGAGATAAAAGGAAATCCTAAACTTTTAAGGTTTTTAACAAAGTGCTAAACTTATAATGTAAGTCTGCAAAGCAAAACCCACATATTCATATTCGTCTTACCTCATGTAGAACAGCTTACTATTCCTAATTCATTTTGCCATTTAATGAAAAAGTATGACTTTTACATTTCTTTTTAGATTCTTATGTGGTGAATCATAAAAATGTCTTAACCCTTTGAGTGCCAGAGGGATATGCATTGCATTGCTCTGAAATGCATTTCATACCCCTCTTGCACTCAAAAGGTTAAATTGAGCTGACTTTCACAATGTTGTCAGCATTTGCTAATATAAACTGCACTTTACTCATTATTTCCCCTTATCTGGTTAGTGCTTAATAGGAAAGTTTAAAAATACCACCACCCCTCCCATATTTCACCTCTCATTTCTAAATACACTGACACTCTCCATCTTCGCTCTGCACATGACCCCCTTCTCTCTACAGCTCTTATTCCATATTAGTTGAGGAGCCCGTTACACAGGCCACAGTGCCACTGACAGCCGGTCGCGGGGCAATCATGAGCAGTAGAGAGCTCTGTATCAGCCGTGGCCGGCCAGTCTCTACTGCGCATGACTGCATCATTACACACGTTTTAGCTAATTATTATATAGGATTCCCGCTTCCAGGACTTCTCCCGTTCTGTACCTGAGCTCTGGAATTCCTGCCCCAGTGCCGTCAGACACTCCTCAGACACTCCCAGAAATCTCATCTCTTCAGGGAAGCCTATGAACTACCTCCATAGCCATTATAAGCAAGGCCAGACCAACAGCCTGTCCAAGTTCTGCTCAGTCTCATGCCCTTCTTAAATCACCCTCCCACCTACAACCCCATCATGACCTCATTGTTCACATAGTCTTTTTCTCCCAAACAGAACCACTACTTGCTGGGACCACTGAACGCAAAAGCATTTCATTCTCCCACCCAATGACCGGCTGTCCATGTGGCAGGAGGCACTTACACCCCTTCTGGTTCCCACCTACCTTCCTCTAGACTGTAAACTCTCACGAGCAGGGCCCTCTGATCCATGTTCCATTTGTACTATTTAATATCTCTGTATATCTATTCCCTATTGTACAATGCTGCAGAATAAGTTGACAATATAAATAAAGAATAATAATAGTAATAATAAAAATATGTTCAGTTTAATTCATTTAATAAAATATAACCTTTCAATTGGCCAGGTTTATTGTTTTGCAGGAATGTACAATTCAACTTTTCATTGGTTGTGACCTTATGGACTCAGCAATTTGGCTTTCTAAAATACATCACTGATGTAATCAGCAGGGATAATCACAGGGTCGTGATCAATATTGAGTAATACATTCCTTTGTGGCATTTGTGAAATAGTAAGTTTGCATACCATTTTTCCTTAACCTGCATGTTCCTTGTAATTACGACACAACCTGTTAGTAACCAGTCATAAGCAAGTTAAATGTAAGTTAAAATTAAATTATCAAACAAATGCTTTGTAAAATAATTTGCGTTTCCTAAGATACTCTAAAATACTTGTTTATCATAAAATAGTATGTGCTCTATCAGGATAACAGATTACCCAAATAAGCATGTTGTTCTAGACTAGGAGGAAGTCTCCATGCTAATCCAACCCGGTATCCTAGTGAAATAGCATTGTCTCCATGGCAACCATCAAAAGAGTGACATCAAAATGTTGCCTGTGTCAAAAGGGCACCTTAAAAAAATCACCCATGTTGCCTGTGTCTTAAGGGTGTGAGCGGTAGATTAAAAATGTCACCTGTCTCAGTATTATTCTTAAAAAATGTCGCCCATGTGGACTGCACATGGGACAATGCTACAATTATCTGTCAAGGAATATAAGGTAACCCCTTGCTTGGCCCTGCATTCCAGTATAATATCCAGGGCTGGATTTGCCATAAGGCAGAGTAGGCATCTGCCAACAGGCGCACCCCACAGAGGGGCACCTGTCTTTGAAATAAAAAAAATATATATATTTTTTTTTGTTCACAGCGCTCCTAAAGAGACCGCGCTGGAGCAACAGCAACTACAGAAGGAGGCACAGACATCTGCCGCTGGACCACCAGGGAGGTAGGAAACGTATGCGGGAGGCAAAGTGGGGGCAATGGGAAGATGATGTGGGCAATGTGGAGCTGATGGCAATGTGATGGAAGTTGGAGATGATATAGTGGCAATGTGGAGATGATGGAGGTAATGTGAGGGCAAGCTGGAGCTGATGGGGCAATGTGGAGATGATGGGGGCAAGTTGGAGATTATGAGGGCAAGTTGGAGATGATGGGGGCAAGTTGGAGATGATGGGGGCAATGTGAGGGCAATATGGAGCTGATGGGGATAAGTTTGAGCTGATGGCAATATGGAGCTGATGGGGTATAAGTTGGAGCTGATGGCAATATGGAGCTGATGGGGGGCAATGTGAGGGCTATATGGATATGGGGGGTAATGTGAAGATTTGGAGCATTGTGGAGGTGTCCAGTGGAGATGGCAAATGGGGGGGTGCTTCAGATGTCTGTGCCTACAGGCTCCTGAGATGTAAATCCAGCCCTGATAATATCTGCCCAATGCCTTCCTCTGAACCAGTACAATAAACCAGGATTGCATTGGCTCCTGCATTCTGGACAATACCTCGAAGACAAAGCTGGATGGTGATTTGTATAAGTTGTCAGATCTCTCTGTCACTTTTCCGATTATTTGCCCAGTGGCGAATCTGGTTTGCCCCTGAATAGCTGCCTTCATCCCCAGATATCAAGCTAGATAGTGTCAGATGCTGGTAACTATTTTAGAATATAATATCGCCATATTTGGGAACTTTTAAAAAACCCTCACCCGGAGATCTGAAGCCCAGAAAGGGGGGGTCGGGGAAGTAGATGCATTAACCCTTTGAGTGCCAGAGGGGTGCACAACTGCAAAGCATTGCAATGCGTACCCATGTTGCACTCAAGGGGTTAAATGAAAAAGCAGACTACACCTACCAGCCAACACTGGCTGGTGAGCTGGTTCTTCTCTCCACTCCTCCCGTCCCAGGGTAGGTAAGCAAGCAATCTTCTCTTCCTACTGACATCTGCCCCGTGTATTCCTTGGCTGGCTGAGGTCTCTTGCCCTGGATGCATGCCTCAGCCTTCTGATGAGCTATTCTGTTGTTGTTTGTTTTTTTTTTATAGTACAGATGCTTGCTTTACCCGGAGAACTTGCCGTCTCATCCGGAGACAGTGCCTTAAATCCAGAGTCTCCGGGTGAAACCCGGCAAGTTACCAGGTATGGATATCGCAAATGTGAGTAGGATGTCGTGTAATGCATTGGAAAGATCCTGCTGCTGCAAAACATCTTAATAAGCGTAGGTGTTGAAATTATGAACACTATGGTCCGGAGAGGGTTAAAGCTGCATGTCACACTTGGGTGTGTGACAGGGAACGGAAGCAAAAAGTGTTAATTTGAAAAGTTAGGGCTATTAAGAGTTAACAGTTAATTTTTATTATATTTTATTTTTTATTTTAATTTATAGGTATCAAGCTAGTACATATAATATATAACATTGATATTATTGTACTTTGGGAAGGAACACACAGAAAAGAAAGCCATTACCAACAGTACAGCCTGTAAGCAGTAAATTGTGGAGACATCTATAAATTATGTACTAAATCTCAAAAGAAAATGCCATCCTGAAGGCTATTCAAATATTTTGATAAGCGCCAAAGGTTTCTGAATATAAAATTATTTGCATGATACAGAACAAAACTATATATGTGAGTAGGAAAGTCCATAAGCTCTTGGTCAAGGATGCACATTTCTGTTGTTCTCCAGCTGTTTTTGGACTACAACTCTGATTATACCCCACTGGTCTGCTGTGGATGATGGGAGAGTAACAGGTAATCCAACCATAATCTATTTTACTCTTTATTCTTAGATAACCCATGTCATAGATGTGTCCAGCACATTGCTTTGCAAGGTATCCTATTCAAATGAAGCAGCCTACATGGCAAGCATTATTACAGCATGCTCACTACATCGTGAGTGTCAAAATGGCACCCACAATATGCCGATATGTGATTATCTGTTAGGTTACATTAGGGTCTGTTAGGTTAGTATCGGTTAGGTTAGAGTCAGTGTCTGCTGTTTGTTTTGGGTCAGTTAGGTTACTGTTAGATTAGTTTAGGATCAGTGTCTACTATTGGTTAGATTAGAGTCACTATCTGTTAGGGTCTGTCTCTGTTATGTTTGGAGGGTGGTTTACAGGGGTGGGCTGGCCTGGGGGGCAGGGGAGCAATTGCCCCCTGGGCTAGCCATGTGTCTGGGCTGGTGGGCCAGTGCCTCACTCTATCTCCCACTTGCTGCTGTAAATGGAGCTACACTAGTGATACCACAGAATGTATGAAATTAATCTATATGCAAGTGATACAGCAGAGCTACAATCCAAACATAGCTGCACTAGTAGCATAATCCATTTTCCTTGCAAGCTCTATGGCATCACTATTCTATCTTTACTTAACCCTTTGAGTGCCAGAGGGGTACACAACGCATTGAAAAAGCAAAGTGTTGTGTACCCCTCTGGCACTCACAGGGTTAAATTGTAAGCACTATAGTATCACTAATGTAGCCCCATTTCAACAGTAAGCTCTGTGGTATCACTTGCATTAATTCACAGCATTAAGGAAACAGGGGTATGCTGGGACAATGGGCTTGGACGATAGTAGATATGGGCCACTTAATTGTATTTGCCCCCTGGGCCGTATGTTTCCAGCCCTCCCCTGGTGGTTTAGGTTAGTTGTTAGGTGAGTGTTAGAAGTTAGGTTAGGGTACACTGTGACACTTTAAAGGCAACATCTTCAATGCACTCTTTTCAAGTAAGCAACATTATTATGTCACCATTTTGGCATGCACTATGACCCCATATCAATACATCCACGAATCACTCGTGTAGGGATGCCTAGTTGCACATGCATATATTGTTTTTTTTTTACAAGTTTCAATTACACGTAATTGGGTTTTAACACGCTTTCAAAACTCAACTCCAAAGTTTGTTGGCGTTAAAATAAAGCAAAAAAGAGAGTCCATTAATGAGTGTTACTATTGAATAGCAAATTCATATACTGTTTCATTATTTTCAGTAGGCGCTAATTTTGCTCCCACTGTGCAGTTTTAACGGTGAGCAGTTTGTCCAAGCACAGGTAATAGAATGCCAAACCGTAATTTATAACTACCGATGTTAGTTCAGTTTTACTAATGGAGGTAATTGAATCGAGCCCAAATAGGGAATTGTCATAGAGACTAATTATTGTTCCTTTAAATGCTAATGTGGTATCCAATGCTTTGTTCTCAACACACTGCAGACCCCTCTGCCATTCAAGGGGTTTAACATCCCATTTATATACAATTTTTGTTTGCCACCTATGATGCAGCTGTTTTTCCCCAGAATTGCTCCATTTCTACTTAGTACACCAGCCTTGGTGTTTGTTGCAGTATAATATGCACTGCTAGTTTTTGAAAATCAAGAAAACTAAATATATTTGAACATATGTGCCTAGGGGGTTACAAACAGATGGTAAATCTGTAGCAGGAACAGATAAAGATTATAAGAACTGCTGACATTTTATTTTTTTCAGTTTGAAGATCTATTTTTCAAACCTCTGGGATTGTAACCCGCGACCATTTTAATATATCATTCTTGTGAAGAAAGAGATTTTAGGGAATTATCAAATTCTGCAAGAATAACAAACTCATTGAGAACAGGTTGGATATTGTTTGTTATATTGAACCCATAGTGGCTTTGTATGCAAATAGTAATTAACAAATCAAGACCAGAGCAGAAATCCATTTGTAGGTAGAATGAGATACTCATAAATTACAATTCTGACAGTAAATTGCATTACAATAATCCATTGCCTAATCCTAGATTATTACATTCACCTTTATGGTAGAATAAAAATTAATGTTCTTCACTAGAGTAAGTGTGGCAAGAATATATCACCAAAGACTACAGATTATAATTAACTCTGTCATAGTAAATCGACATTTAACATTCAGTAGCAATTTGTATAGCAATACCTTTCTCCGTGACTCAGTGAGAAGATAGAACTGGATTAGCATCATGTGTAAATCCTGCCATTGTTACAGTAATTAATTTGGAAGTCTGACAAACTATGCATCGAGGTAATCTAATACCCACAAGGATGGAGGATTATGTAAGTCACACAAACCTCCACCATCAAATGAAATGCAGGTCTGAGACCTCATGAGTCTGGAAGCCTAGTAATTGCATAAAGCGGTTCATTATCATTTACGCTCTGTAATGTCAACCATAGAAGCTGAACGGAAACAACGAAAATGAACAAAAATAATGGTTATACTCAGCACAAGCTTATTAAGGGGAAAGTAATATTTTAAACCGGTATATTAACCCCTTGAATGATAGTGACAACTCCAATGCATTGCGTAGCAACTCTCAGGGAATTAACCCGTTGAGTACCAGAGAGGTATGCAAAGCAATGCTTTACAATGCACTGCACATCCCTCTGGTCCCCCGAGTGGATAAAGGGCAAGTTTTAACAAATAACAGGTGTGTTCTTCACTTTCACAACTCTTAATTTTCTAATTTGCAGTTTTCATTAACCATCTATCATGTTAACAACCTTAAATTTCAAGAACACTGCAATCCTTTCTAATACTGCATACAACAGATCCATTATGTTAGTAATGCTGCATTCACTGTATATCTTGAGAAATGATGTTATGAATTATCCCCCCTCCTGGCCCGTATACTTACAAAGGAAAATATACTATTAAGGGTACTGTGCTGTCATTGACAACAGAGGAAAGGGATTTGGGAGTAATTATTTATAGTGACTTAAAGGTAGGCAGGCAATGTCATACCTCCCAACATTTCAAATGGCCAAAGAGGGACACTTTGTTTTAGGGGTGTGGCTGGGGGCGTGGCTGGTGGGTGGGGCATTACCAACAATTTTTTGGTTATGTCATGACCTATTGACACCTCTATGTGTAACTGAATAAATGATTTAGAGCAAGATCAAAGTATTTTATTGGACACGTAAATTTAAATACACATATACTGAACTTTAATCAAACATTAATGTGAGTTTTACTGCTGTGGAGCAATGTGATACACTTATATACACATCACATAGTCTGATCTCCTAAACAAAGGGACACCAGGGTGGGAAAGAGGGACAGAGGGATTTGGGTCTGAAAGAGGAACGTTTCCTCCTAAAGAGAGACACTTGGGAGGTATGATATTAGGCTGTTGGTAAAATATGTTATATGGCAAATGGCAACTCTAGACATTAACAGGGTCATGTCTGCTATCTCAAATACTTTGGGACTGAAAAAAATAACTTGTGAATTCCAGTTGAGCACAAAGTTGTGTGTGTCTGTGACAGGGGTTTTCTCTCCTTTTTTATAGCAACAATAGTTCCTGCTTCCCCCACTATAATCAAAGCAGTTAATATCAGTGTAGAGATCTAGGATTTGGCTCTCACAACCCCTCACCTTGGGGAAAAAGAGAAGCACGCCCTCCTTCTTTTCCTACACCCTAGCCTGTCTGATAGGAGCTGTGTTCACACACAAGTCTGAGAAAGCTACTAACCAGCTGAGCAAGTCGCAGCAGTGCCGAGTGGCAGCTTTGACTGCTAAGGCTGGTGGTAGTGGTATGTGGGAATGTGCAAAGAAATTCAATCTCATCATCCTTGTTTGCCGCCTCCATGTCAATTCGAGGCCAGGCAGGCACTGACTAAGGCAGCGTGTATCAAAGCTACTATTCTATACAGTCGCTACTCAAGTTAAGCACTCCTAATCAAAATAGCACTCACCATGCCACATTAGGGCCGGAAGACCCGGTGCATCTCTCCACAATCGCAGCCGTGATTCCACAGAGAGTATGAATTATCAGCCAAATCCGTTCAGTATAAAAATCCAATACTTTATTCAAATATCATAAAAGCAGCCATAGGTTATGATTAAGTGGTGTTAAATCAGCACGAACCGCGATAGGCCAAGTCCTGCGCACCCTGTATATATATTCATTCATGGATGCTTTTATGATATTTGAATAAAGTATTGGATTTTTATACTGAACGGATTTGGCTGATAATTCTTCGGTGGATCTGAGTGTGCTTTCCTCCTGTTGTCCTCCTAAGGCAGCGTGTAGCTCACGTCCAGTCTGTGTAGCACCTCAGCATGGTCTGATGACCCCCCCCCCCCGGCAGGCAATGAAGTATTCAAGCGCCGCTGTTCTAAGTTGAGAGACTGAGACATCATATCAGTAGTAGAGCGAAATTGTACGTGATAGATCAGGTTGTGTCTTGTAGCTCTCTGTCCACAAGCAGCCAGACTTCAGATTTATGGGAAGGTGGTCTGGATTTGTGAAAATGGGCATACAGGGGATAATTCATAATATTATTTCTCAAGATATATAGCAAATACAGCATTACTAACATAACAGATCGGTTGTATGCAGTATTAGAAAGGATTGCAGCGTTCTTATAATTGAAACATTACTATCCCTTTAAAGGAATACCAATACCTAAAAAATAAAGTGTGGTTTTAAAACACAGTCTTAAGTATGACATTGCTTGCTTAACCCCTGGGTGCCATAGGGGTATGCGACTCCTTGCTAAACAATCCGTGACACACCCCTCAGGCTCTCAAAGGGTTAAAAGAAATAATACCTAAAATTAAACTGTTCTATACAACATTAAGTGTCAGTAACACCTATTAAAAGAACATTATGAAAATCATAATGACATTATGAATTACCTCTGCATGGGTTGGCTGTTCAAAATTAGACTGGATATCATGTCCATGTTTGTCACAGTGCCCCAGGACCCAAACCCCCTCCCACTAAGGCTTATTAACCCTTTGAGTTCCAGAGATGCAATGTGCTGGATACCTCTCTGACACTCAAAGGATTAAGAAGGAGCCTTCAGTGGGAAGTTTTAGGGGTTCTGGAGTATCGCAACAAAGAATCATCTCCACCTCTGATTATGCACTACAGTGTGATAAAGAGGTGATAAAGTGGAGATAACTTCTCCAGTGATATCACTTCTCCAGTTCCTAGGTTTTTCTATGGTGCCTATGCACTAAGATCTCCAAAGCTGGAGAAATGCTAGTGCACTGGCTGCACAAAATAACAAAGGAACTGGAGAAGTGATATCACTGGAGAAGTTTTCTCCACCGGGGCAGATAGGGTTGCCACCCAGCAGGTATTGCACCAGCAGGCCGGTAAAAAATTGGCTTCTGTTCAATGTTAAGTCTATGGAGGGAATGCCATGGCTAGTATTTTTTGGAGAAAAGGTAGCAACCGTAGGGGCGGATTATGGGGGAATACCAGCCCGGGAATGTTTTTTTATTTTTAAAGCAGCCCACTAGCTGCACCGACGTCTCTATTAACGCCCCCTTGTGGTCCCTGTGAGGCATGGGAGAGCATTAACCCTTTGAGTGCCAGAGGGGTACGCAACGCATTGCAAAGCAGTGCATTGCGTACCCCTCTGGCACTCAAAGGGTTAACAAAGAACGTGAAGGCTGTCACAGAGAGTGCCTGTGGCAACACAGACCTCTCCTTCAAAATATCGTGGGACGTTGAGGTGAGATCCTCTGATCTCCCCCACCGGCCCATGATCAAGCGGCCCACCGGGGGATGCCCGATCCCCCGATAGGATAATCCGCCTATGATCTCCACATAGTCGCATCTTTATCACACCTTAGTGCATCTACCCCAAAATGTTCAGTCCTAGTTAAAGATGAGTCTTGGGGAACCAATCCATGCAGAATCCAGTCATCTCCACTTTATAGCCTGTTTATCACCTCTTTATCCTGGGGAACCAATCCATACAGAATTGAGTCATAGTGGCTTGAAGGGTTAAGGTAAGTTGGAGTCTATTACTAAGGGGAGTTAGTGTTTCTTTAAAGCGGAACTTTCATCTGCTATAAAGACACCCTGCTATAATTAAGCAGGAAGCGACTAGTTTCAGAATATATATTTTACCTTTGAAAAGTAGCCCGTTCTAAAGAAATCAGTCATTGTAGGAGACTGACAGCCAGGTTAGCGCAGTCTGCCCGACTGCGCTGTCAGTCCTTCTGGTTACCATATGCTACATTGCAAGCTTCTTGCAGGAAACTGGGACTGACAGCGCAGGCGTGCAGACAAGAAGTCTGCGCTGTAGCCTGGGTTCCGGTCTCCTATAATGATTGGTTTCTTTGGAACGGGCTACTTTTCAAAGGTAAATATATATATATTCTAAAGCTAGTCAGTACCTGCTTAATTATAGCAGGGTGTCTTTATAGCGGATGAAAGTTCCACTTTAATCTAAGGCACCCTATCCCTCTCCAGTCCCAAAACCTTGACACAGAAATTCCACAGGAAATCTGACAATTCATTCAGCATGCTCCCTCTATGATCATCCCTGGCTTTATGGACTTCATGGACTTAACACCACTTCTTGTACTGCACTTACAGTTTCTCTAAACCGGACCTTACAATGTTCCATTTACAACAATAGTATTTTGCTACAGGCAAACCTTGATTAGCTCTTCTGCACCAGATTTGCCTGAGAAGCCCTGTGGAAGAACTGTGGAAGATATGGTGTAATTTTAAAAATGGGTTATTGACATATATTAAAGGGATAGTAATGTCAGAAAAAAAATATTAACTCTATGGTAGATACACTTAAAAGAGAGTACTTGCACTTATTTATATCTTCAAACCATTATGGTTTGAGAGATATAGGAAAATAAAGTTCTCCGCTCCCTCACCTTTCTGCTTGATGAGCTGTAAAGCTGTCAGAAGCAGATTCTGGTCAATTGACCAGACGTGGCTCTTCAGCAGCGCAGATGTAACGATATCTAAAGATAAATACTTCATCAGAATGGTCTACAAAGTGTGCTTGCAAACCAGGCATACATTGTAGACCATTCCGATTAAGTATTTATTTTTAGGCATCGCTATGTCAGTGCTGCTGAAGAGCCACCATCTGATCCAGGAACCAGAATCTGCTTCTGACAGCTTTACAACTCGTCAAGCAGAAAGGGGAGGGAGCAGAGAACTTTATTTTCCTATATCTCTCAAATCATAACGGTTTAAGAGATACGAATAAGCACATGTAACGTAAGCTAGCATGTGTAAGAAAAAAAAAAAAACAACAACTTTGATTCTAGGGATCGTATTCATCAAGCTAAAGAGGTGTGATTGGGAGCAAACTAACTTTACCATAGGGTTAAATGGATACTCTACCTAGTTCCCCCTCCCCTTTTAAACCAATATGCAGTTTCAATTCCCCACTGGTTTGCATCTGAATTGCACCTGTTTAACATGATAAATAAGGCCCTAGTTCCTCCAAATCCAAATTTAAACTTGTTTTCTAGTGCATATGTAAAAATGTGACTTTTCTGTGTAGATGTTGACTGATTAATTTATTTTCTATGAAAGGCTGTTATTTCATATCTTCATTTACAGTCATTACTGCTTATTAACTGAAACAACTGTCATACTTGTTTTTTAAGACTATACTTCAGCACTCCTGTTCCAAAGAAATATTTTTTTCAGATGTCAGCTTGTTGGATATATTATTTAAAATTATATTCAATGGCAAAAACTTTTGTTAAAGCCACAGTGAAGTTCTCCCTCAAACTCATAAAAGCAGGGACATACAGGGTATGTACAAGTTTTCCCCCACTGGATAGACAGAGATAGATAGATAGATAGATAGATAGATAGATAGATAGATAGATAGATAGATAGATAGATAGATATTCCAGTGGAGGAAATTAACTTGGCTTTAATGAAATTTCAAGGAGGGAAAGGGAAGCATAACAGGCAGCAAGAGGATCAATCTGGTAGTCACAGAACTATCCATATACTGTCCCAGCCTTATTGTACAGTCCACTGGAAGTCACAGAACTACATTCCCTGTCTGCTAGACAAGCCTCGTTTCTTACACATAAGCTGTCTGACACACCAGCCTTGTTCCACTGTCCACTAGTAGCTACAGACCCACACATATACTCTCTGACACCCCAACCTTGTTCCACTGTCCACTGGTAGTCACAAACATACACATATACTCTCTGATACCCCAGCCTTGTTCCACTGCTTACAACTGAAACAATGAGTTGGATACCTCTATAAGAACCAGCTGGTTAAGAGCTGTTTTTTGCACTTTTATGTTGTAAGGTACAGTATTTTATGTGGCAGTCAACAGCAGGTGGAGCTGGAGGTGGCATAATGTGGAAAGTGGTCTAACTTGGGCTAAAGGCACCCTGGGAGCCTTTTCTTAGGAATGCCTGAGATTTAATTCCACTCCTGACTTTACTAATCAAAAGTTCCTTCCAAGTGTATTAAGATATTATACGCTAAGTCAAAGCCCAGTGAATAAAAAACATTCCTTATCAGTTGTCGTTTAACTCAAAAACTTTTGGTCATAAGAGAGTTTATAATTGTGTTGCAACCAGTCCGGACTCCAGACTTGAGTAAGATGAATATTCTCCCTGGTTTTCTAATATGCCCTGCTTGGAAGAACAGAGGACGAATGAAATCAAACGCAGGCCCCTCTGGAAATCCAGTACATTCAATTACTTCTACAGCTACAAAAACTAATTATTAGAAAAGAATCTGTCTTTACTCCTCTGTATGCATTGAGTATGTCTGAAGCATTTCTGAACCTGGTGTGCAAAATGAATATGCATAGAGGTGGACGGAACGCTTTGTAATGTAACTTGACTTTGCTGCAGGCATGTAAATGAAAGGAACTGTTACTTTCAGACACATGTCCCTGCCGCTCAGCAGACAGGTCAGAAAATCAGTAAAAACATTTAAGGAAAACATTCTAATAATCCTTTTTTTACTACAGATAGAATGTCTTAATGAACCCAGTGGATTTTGACCTTGTGCCTTTATTCAAGAGATAACATCTACAAACAGTCCGCAATGCCATGGAGGAAGACATGATAGTTGTTAGTAGGACCACAGGACATCAAATTCTGCTCACTGCACATGATAATCTTAACCCTGTAAGGACCAGAAGAATATTCAACACAGTGAGATGGTTTTGTCGGTTAATGCACCAGCTGTAGAATCTGTTGACGCCTCAAGGTTGCAGGTTGTAGTCTCAGCAAGGTCACCTCAGCCTTTCACCCCTCTGAGGTAGATAAAATGAGTCCAGGGCATACTTGAAAATGAGAGACAATCTCAATGTATTCTTCCTGTACACTCCTCTGGTCCTCAACCCCTTAGTGACTGACCGGCACTTAATGATGGGTTTTTTTTTTCCTATTGTAGCGAATTACTTCCTGGACTTACCAGGTACGTCATCTGTCACTAAGTGACATTTTTTCATGACGTACCTGGTAAGTCCATTGTCGCGATGTGGTTAAAGAGTTAAGTAGGTTCATGTTCTCAGCCTGCTTCTGCTGGAAATATATGTCAGCAACTGCCATGCCCTCTTCTATGGACATGACATCTAGGACTGATTGAAGATGTTGAATTTTGAAAAAAGAAAGAAGGGCTTAATCCTTAAGGGCCATTAGGATTTTCTGGCCCTAGTAAGGTAAGTGGTGAGGGTTTATTAGGAAGCGTAGTTCTTCTTCAAGGCTGCTTTTAGATAACATAAGGACCATTAAGCAGCATGAGAGAGAAAATGGTATTTCAGTAGCAAGATGTCAGGATATGAAAAAACACGGAATGATTAGTTCATATATTAAATACTGCATATAGGATTCAGTGTAGAAAAAAACTCACAAGAGTGGTATAAAGGGGATACCTTTTAATGGCTAACTGAGGACATAAAAAGTGCAAGCTTTCAGGACACTAAGGTCCCTTCCTCAGTCATGGGTTAACAAACAAAGCTAGAACAACACTGCATTTATATTTACAGAGTATGACATACATTTGAAACAATATATATGAGTACACAGTGGGGGTCAATTAACTTAGTAAACATACAATCTGCAAAGATATGAATTGATATGCACAGGTAACAAGGAAATGTTCATTAACACAGAGGTGTGAAGAGCCTGTTAGTCTGTGAGTTCAACAGATCTATCTCTATTACAATCAAATACCAAAATGTTCTGTCTATTATAATGAGACATGAAGCCCATTCCAAGGTTTAGTCCTGTTTTTAATATGTCAAATAGATCCATTAATTTAAATTCCCAGATTTTTCTTTCCCTTTGAGTTCTATAGTTTCCTTTGAGTGTGGTGACTTTCATATTTTGTAGACTATGATTTGGACCACAAAAATGTTGACCAACTGGTGTGTCAACCTTTTTTCAGTTTATTGTGTGGCGATGAAGGTTCATTCTTTTCCTCAGTGTCTGTCCTGTTTCCCCAATGTAGTAATCTCCTGTGGGGCATTGTGTACAAGTTATGAGATATACTACATTTGAAGAGGAGCAAGTGAGTGAACCATTAATTTCATAGTGTTGCTGTGTATTTGGTATTTTTATCTTTGTTGTGCATTGAATGTGTGAACAGGTCTCACATCTTTTTACTCCACAACAGAATGTTCCATTCTTTGTGATTTGTGATGGTCTGTCTGTGGGTTTGTGATACAGGGATGTCTATGTAGCGGAAGTATGCTAGTGGCTTAGTGCTACAGGTTATAGAAAACCTTTTTTCAAGTTTCACCGTGAACAAGTTAGCATACTGAGGTGCCATCTTTGTTCCTATTGCTGTGTGTGAGTATGAAATTTGTAAGTCCCAGAACAGTCTCTGTGGGTAGGTCTTGTTGGTCCAAAATTTCCTTTCATGCTGCTAGGCCGTCTTGATGTGGGATTTTTGTGTATAAGGATTCAACTTCCATAGCAGCCAAAATTCTCCCCTCAGGTACTGGACCTATAGCAGCCAATTTGTTCAGCAGGTGTGTGGTGTCCTGGAGGTAGCTGGCTGTTTTTTCTACTAAGGATCTCCTGCTGACAGCTTTACAGCTGACAGTAGGAGAAATCAAACTTTAAACGCCCGTATCTCTTAAACCATTTGAGAGATATGTTTTTTTGCATTTAGATCAGCTTTTTAAGCTCTTCTAAATGCAAAAAAGTTTTTTTCAGACATTACTAACACTTTAAGCCCATATTCATTATTTAACTGTAACTTGAATTTATTTTGGTAAAAAGCTGAAATAACAAAACTTGTTTCAGTGCCCAAATATTTCCAGAACTAACTGTATAGCCTTCATTTTGCACAGCAAAAGACAAGGGTAATGGAGGCTTCTATTACTGATGAACTGTGTTCCAGATACATGCATCTCTTATTCTCTATAGCATGGACTTTGTTATGGTGCTTCTCAGTACTGCTGAACCTGCTGTGGGAAATATCACACTCTCTAGACACAGTCATTCATTGAGCACATTCATGTTTATAAAGATATGTGACGGCCAGGGTCCTTTAAATTGCATTATGATTTATCTACATTTCAGGGTATAGCGATATTATTTCATATGTCTAGCTAAAACTAGGCCCTTACAGTTTATTACATATCTAACATGGTAGTATTTTCCAGGAATATATTCGATGATTACAATATATATTTCCAGGATCCATGGGAGATTGACCAGGTGATGATATTTTAATTTCTGGATAATGTGGAGCTTCTAGTGTGTAATAACCATGCTGGACTGTGGTCTTAATCTGGGTCATATTAATCTCAGATATGTACAGAGTTAAATACCACTAGATTGGACTGGTCTTCACTATACCACTCTGGGGGTGGGATCCACTGATAATTACTTATGGAGAAGAGGAACATATGAGTTTAATGACTCTGGGTGAAAGCTTCAAGGGTATTAACCTAATCAATGGCAGTGTATGGTTACCCATGTGACAATCCCAGGGACAGGTGGGATACCTGTATCATTTGACTTTATCCTGTTTGATCCTTAAATTCATCACAACGACACAACATCCATCATCACAGGGGTCTCTTTTCCCATTAATCACTCTAACCAGGTCTCATTCATGGTCATGATTTGTGATTATGCTATAAGGAGAATAATGAGAGTGATGTTAGGGAGATGGAGGCTACTCCTACTATGTATACTTTATGTGTCCTTTGGAACATACTCTTTACTCTTATACCTGGCAGTATGTCTTGGGAACTCCAGTCTATATGTGTCTGCTAAGTTGATTCCTGGATTGGTATTGACTCACATGCTGAGTGATGTCAGGGAGTCCAGCGACCAGAGGACTAATGTGATAGGGATTCCCATGAGGTATGCTACTAAGATTATCTTGATTGCAAGTATCATTGTTTAAGGTATGATATCGTGTGGAGTCCACTATATACATGCCAGCTAGGTCAATTTGTAGATGGGATAAAACTCACAGGCTGTGCAGTCAGGGATTCCTGCGACTAGAGGATTGATGGGGTGGGGATTATCTAATGATATATTACCTCTAAACATCATAAGTAGTGGGTGATTGGTATTCTAAATGATACAAACCATTATGGGAATATGCAGTCATATAAAGTGAGGGTTGTTTGTCTTGCTTGTTTTGATTTCATTTATATAGTCCTGTGAATGCTGATTCTACCATATACATATTTATCTATCGATCTATCTATCTATCTATGTATCTATCTATCTTATCATATATAATAATTCACTAATGTATGTTTGTCAGAAGCTGTCATGCGCAGTACAGACTGCCCACACTGCGGCTGATATCGGAGCAGGGCACTCCAAATTCAGACCGTAGTCGGACTACGGTCTGAATTCGGAGCTCCCAGCTGCGGCGTGGGCAGTCTCTACTGTGCATGACTGCACCGTGGCCGTTGCTGCCTGGCACTGTTGCCCGTGTACACTGGCTGTTCACCTAGTATATATATAATGAACCAAAGGATGTGAAGGACTTCAAAATATGTACAGAAAGTGAAGATGTCTTTATTAGGTGATCAACGTTTCGACTGCATTACACACCCTTCCTCAGGATACAGAATACATATGAATGCATATTTACACACTCCCAATCCCTGCCCTAATCCTTATTTCCAACTGAGATGTGAGTAAAAAGGACAGAGGGTTAAGTCTGGGTGCTCATCAGTAGCTGCACAGACAATGTATCAGTTGTAGTTCTCTCTGCATTGTTAGAATGATATTTTGTATAAAACATACAGTTTATGTTTGGTGGTAAAATCTATCATTCTAGACTCACGAGAGAAAATCAGAGGTTATGCTGTTTGTATACAGTCATTACAAATACATGTACTCTTAAGTATATATGCTCAAATATGGGTGTGCTGCAGATTTACATTTTTATTTACAAAGAGAAAAAGAGATTATTGCTAGCACAAGGGATGACTTATTTTGGATGACTTTAGTCACAAACTGTGATGCAAATAAATCAGTTCAGTGCTACTCAGATTGAACTGACTGTATACTTTTCTGATTTCCTCATCCGTAAAATATAACCTTTATTTATTCATGTTGCAGTTTAAAAAAAAAAGCATAAGAATCCAACCATGTATAAATTAACATTTCTTGCATTGTGTAAGGAAACAGCTCCAAACCTCACTCCAACTTTAAAAGCAATTTCTAGTGTTAGGGGACTCAGGCACCCACATTTTAACTCTCTATTTAGTATCTGAGACAGAGTAGGAAGGAAAGTATAACCCCAAAAGCTCTTTATGAGTAACAAGTACATAGTAATCTTCCCTACATAATATCAGAGGAGAGGATAAAATTATTCAAATCAGATCCAGAGGTTACATAAAGTCAATATAAATGTAATTGTTTTTATCAGTTCTTAATTTAGCATAAAGGGTATTGGAAATTAGCTCCATTTTATCACCTTATGTGTTTTGACATTATCTACAAGTGGCTTCTTCAGGGTAAAATGAATATACTGATATAATATTCTTAATATTATCCCCATATTATATTATATTATATTATAGCCATTTGGGGCATCTATTCCTTTCAAACATCCAGCCTCTAAAACATGATGATGTAATAAATACTGGTTAGACTTCAGCATAAAAGGGCTACAGACACATCTTCTATATACAGAAAAGGCCAGATGTATGTTTGTCCAATGCAGTCATGTGCAGTAGACATTGCCCGAACACAGTCATGCACAGTAGAGACTGCGCAAACACAGTCTTGTGCGGTAGAGACTGCCCGAATGCAATCATGTGCAGTAGAGACTGCCTAAACGCAGGCCTGATGTATGTTTGTCCGATGCAGTCATACACTGTAGACACTGCCCGAACGCACAGAATGCTGGCATGTGTACATGGGCTTTTACACTAGTGTAACTATATTTGAGTTATACTTGTAATAATAATAACACATGGAATTATATAAAAAGGATGGCCAACTAATGCATAACATTTTAATGTTTAATTTGAAATGTGATCCTATTGGGTGAGATGGCTTCCTTTCCTTCACTGAAGCGAAAGGGAGGGGTTGACTGCGGGGCACATATCCAAGATCGGATTTGTTTTGGTTTGTGCCCCGTGGTCATTGGTAGGTCCCGTGGGTGAGTGTCCCCAGGGTAAAAAACATATAAATATTCTTCCAGCAAGGCTGTCATCACTTTTCTTTGTCTTCCTCCCGCAGCCTCGTGGGGCACTTTAAAAAAAATCCTGCCCTCCCTCCCCATTTATTTCATTTATTCGTTAGTTACTATCACAGCCTTGAGATGGTTGGCGGTTATGGTCCTTGCCAGGGGGGATTAATGAACTGTTATCTTGCCTTACGGACATTTGGGGAGTTAGTCCATCCCCTTGTTGGCTAACAGCTCAGGAGAGGACACAGACTCTGGTGTTGGTGTGTGTTATCATGCCACCTTGCCCATGCCAGGATGCAGGCATTTTGTTATTATTTTGTTTAACGTTTTAATAAAGCTGTGGCCAAGTTGGTTGTCAGTCTGTTTTATTGGGTGGGAATAGTTTTTTTGGATAACTGTTTTGGAGTATGTGCCCCCTAGTCTAATATGCTACAATCTCACATGAAGGAGATGAATGGCTACATTCATTTACCCTTATACTGTGGATAATCTGGAATCTCCTAACTCTGGCTATTCAAGAAAACTCCATTGAGAACCTATGTAATTTATTAATGTGTGTGTGTTACAAGACTACAATTGCTAGCCCTATTATATGAGACGTGCATAGTTATACTAAAAATTACAAAATTATAATTGCAAAACAAAGCAATCAACCCCAGAACTATGAGGCTCTGCTTTAGAACCAGCAAGATGGACAACATAAGCCAATGTAACTGGCTATAATTGCTGGATAAGCTAATCCCACTGATTAATGGACAATTAATCTATTCATTAATACACTGGTTCATGATTTAATGCTACCAAGGAAACTACCTTAAGCGAGAAATTGAACACACAGAAATAGTTTCATCCGCACTAATAACACCTCACATAATGAGATAGCAACTGCATACACGCGAGGAATTGGTTCAATATAAATTTAACCCAGACAATTTATAATGGTCTGTTTTGGTCAAATAGAATTTCCTCTATTCTTTTTTTCAACATAGACACAAATTATTAATGTTTATGTTAAAAGGTTTTTAGCCTTTTCAAAGTAGCACAGTGTGGAATTATCATATAACTAGCAATGTGGGACGGCGTTGCCCGTCATGGTATGACCGTTGGGCGCATGTGTGTGAAATGTAGACACACTGATAAACACAGACATATGCAACACACAGGCAGACACATACCATACATCCCAAGTGTCCCTCTTTAGGAGGGACAGTCCCTCTTTCCCACCCTGTTGTCCCTCTTTTTAGGAGGTCAGACTGTGTGCAGGGCCGGCTCCACCTATAGGCGAGGTAGGCGCCGGCCTAGGGCGCACACGTACTGGGGGCGCGGGCATGCAGCGGAGAAGAGCTGCGCCCGCACACACCACTCCGGGAACCACAACACAGTCAGGTCTGTGTTGCTACAGCGCTCCCTCATTGGGTCGGATCTTTAGTAATGCAGAGCGTGCTGGGAGTCATGATCTCCCGCCGCGCTCTGCATTACTGAAGAGAAGACTGCGCGGGAGCTACAGGTATGTGATGGGGGGCAAGTTGGAGCTGAGGGGGCATACTGGAGCTGCTGGGGCCAAGTTGGAGCGGATGGGGGGCAAAGTGGAGATGATGGGGGCAATTTGGAGCTGAGGGGGCATAGTGGAGCTGCTGGGGGCACGTTGGAGCTCATGGGGGTAAGTTGGAGTGGATGGAGGTCAAAGTGGAGCTGATGGGGCAAGTTGGAGCTGAGGGGGCATAGTGGAGCTGCTGGGGGCAAGTTGGAGCTGATGGGGGTAAGCTGGAGCGGATGGGGGTCAAAGTGGAGCTGATGGGGGCAAGTTAGAGCGGATGTGGGTCAAAGTGGAGCTGAAGGGGGGGCAAAGTGGAGCTGGTGGGGTCAAGTTGGAGCTGATGGGGGCAAAGTGGAGCTGATGGGGGCAAGTTGGAGCGGATGGGGGGCAAAGTGGAGCTGTTGGTGGCAAGTTGGAGCTGCTGGGGGCATAGTGGAGCTGCTGGGGGGCAAAGTGGAGCCGATGGGGGCAAGTTGGAGCTGATAGGGGCATAGTGGAACTGAAGGGGGGGCAAAAGTGGAGCTGGTGGGGGCAAGTTAGAGCGGATGGGGAGCAAAGTGGAGATGATGGGGGCAAGTTGGAGAGGATGGTGGGCAAAGTGGAGCTGGTGGTGGCAAGTTGGAGCTGCTGGAGGCATAGTGGAGCTGATGGGGGGCATAGTGGAGGTGGTGGGGGAAAAGTGGAGCTGGTGGGGGGCAAAGTGGAGCTGGTGGGGGGCAAAGTGGAGCTGGTGGGGGGCAAACTGGAGCTGATGGGGGTAAGTTGGAGTTGATGGGGGCAAAGTGGAGCTGATGGGGGCAAGTTGGAGTTGATGGGGGGCAAAGTGCAGCTGATAGGGCCAAAGTGGAGCTGATAAGGGGCAAGTTGGAGCTGGTGGGGGGCATCTCTTACAGGCATCTCTAGACCAGGGGCAGACTGGCCCAGGGGGCAGAGAGAGGACAATCATGAAAAGAGGTGGGGTATAAGTAGGCAGGGTATAAAGGGGTGGGACACAAGGGGCGGAGCGAAATGGGCGGCAAAATTAGGTTTTGCCTAGGGTGGCAAAAATCCTTGCACCAGCCGTGACTGTGTGGTGTGTATTACTTTGCTCTACAGCAATAAAGCAATAAACTTCAGTATATGTGTTTATACATTAGTCTGTGCAAATAAAATACATTGGTCTTGAACTAAATCATTTATTCAGTTACATAAATAGCCAGTAATAGGTCATGAAATAACCTACAAATTCTTACTAATGCCCCGCCCACCAGCCACGCCCCAACAATATCACCTAAAACTACAGTGTCCCTCTTTGGCCATGTGAAATGTTGGGAGGTACGCACATACACACAGTGAGCGGCAGAGACATGCAAAAGACACACACACAGACACACGAGATGGACACACATATGTAACAGAGATGTACACACACAACATATATGAGCAGAAACACATGTTTGCATGAGTTGTGCACCCCTCTGGCACTCAAATGGTTAATGTATAGAGAGGCATGTGAGAGTTAAATAGCAGTGGCAAGTGTGTTCATACCTGGTAACTTTGATTTGTGTTGTCTCTGGAGGGGAGTTATGTGGTGCTGATGTGGAGAGACAAATGGGGCAATCTGGGTTAAAAGTGGGCGGGGCTTAATCGCGAGTAGGGGGCAGGGCTTAACATAAATGTGGAAAAGTGTCAGTAATAGGCTGGGGAAGGAGAAGAAGTGGGAGAGAAATGCAAGTTCACAGTGTGAGGGGTTTGAACACACTCCCTGAGGGGTAAAACTTGATACACAACCCTGTGGCAGTCAGTTGGTTAAGTGTGAATCTGATGGCTGTCTGTCCTGTGTCTTGCATGGCAAATGATGACAGTGAAGAAGTAATTGAGCAATGAGGACCTACCTGAACCCTTTGAGTGCCATTTTGTTCCTCAGTGGCTCTAGTACAGGTCCTGCTGAGGCCACTGAGAGTCAGGGTGAGTGACTGTGTGTCAGCCATATTTCTTTCTGGCTTTGTTTGTGTGTGTATGGGAGTTTGGTGCAGTATGAGTGGGACATGAGTGTGTAATACCTGTGAAATTTTACTTGTGGAGTCCCTCATGTGGTGCTGATGTGGAGAGAGCAATGGGGCAATTTTGGTTTTAAGTGGGCGGGGCTTAATCACGAGTAGGGGGCGGGGCTTAACATAAATATGGAAAAGTGTTAGTAATAGGCTGGGGAAGGAGGAGAAGTGGGAGGGAAATGCAAGTTTACAGTGTGAGGGGTTTGAACACACTCCCTGAGGGGTAAAACTTGATACACAACCCTGTGGCAGTCAGTGGGTTAAGTGTGTACCTGATGGCTGTCTGTCCTGTGTCTTGCATGGCAAATGATGACAGTGAAGAAATAATTCAGCAGAGGGCCTACCTTAACCCTTTGAGTGCCATTTTGTTCCCCTGGTGCTGCACTACAGGTCCTGCTGAGGCGACTGGGAGTCAGGGTGAGTGACTGTGTGTATGTGTGTGTGTGTCAGCCATATTTATTTCTGGCTTTGTGTGTATATGTGGTGCTGTGTGTGTGAGTGGGGGCATGTGTGTTTGGTGGTGGTCTGTGTGTGTTTGTTTGGTGCTGTGTGAGTGAGGCATGTGTGTTTGCCTGTGGTGTAGGAGCAAGTGGCGGCCATATTGTTTTTTTCTGACTTTGATAGTGGTGGGCGGGCTGCATAGTGGGGGCGGGCCAACTCCCTGCATGACTGAATCACCCAATAGGAGTAGTAACTCCTGCTTTATGCCTCCCCTGGGTGTGTTTTGGCAGGCACAAAGTCTTCTTTTATATATATAGATAAATTAGTAGGAGGAAAACAGAGACAAGTCAACTCCTCAAAATCTTTTGGAAACAAGTATTCTCATAAATGAACTGACATCAACTGGGTCAGCCCTTCTTTGGGGCCTTACATATGAGCCCCAAGATATGCTCTATAAATTAATTTTCCCCTGAAGAAGCTGGAAATTGTTTTTAAAGTTGGAGTGACGTTTGGGGCTTTTCCTCATACAACTCAAGACGTTTTAATTTATATATGGTTGGGGCTTTATGCCTTTTTTAACTGCAACTTGAATGAATAAATATATTTTACATTTGAGGGAACTGAAAAGTTTACAGTCAGTTCAATCTGAGCAGAACTGATTTATTTGCAGCACAGGTTCTGGTTGAAATCATCCAAAATAAGCCATCCCTTGTGCTAGCAATAATCTCTTTTTCTCTTCGTTTGTATACAGCCAGTCAGACTCAAGGGTCGTATTAATTCAGAACACTGGATGTATGTTGCCCATCCCTGTTCCAAAGGATTCCTCCACAGCAAAAGTTTTGAAAACCATGTTCTAATGAAAATTATTTATCAACTTCTAATACAAATGCCACCCGGTAGTGGATTGTGAAAGCAGTTCTCCCTCAGGTACAATATTTTTAAGGTATATTTTGGAATGCCACTTTAACAGTAATGTGTTCAATTAAAAGGAATTTTGTTTTCAGGACACTTACAGTAACGCCATTTCCAACTTAAAGGTTTGATTGGATTGTTACAACAATCCCATATATAACTGTAATGTGTTTACACATAATAGGTAATGTGCTCTTTGGCAATCTATAAATTAATCAAAATGTAGTATTTTATTGGAAACAAATTATAGAATGATCTGATGAATGTGATATTGTTTACAGGATCACCATGGTAACCTTTCCTGACCTTTCAGTATTTTTCATGGTTCAGTCAATACATAACAGTATAAACAGTTAATGTCTTACTGTGAAGTCAGGTTTTATCAGCTTTACTATTATGATTTAGAAGTTCAATATATGTGTTTATCCAGCTAGGAACATACTATATAGAGTAAGCAGATTTTGTCTCACTTTTTTCACATAAAAACAAGTCTCATGGGGCAAATGCAGGATTTACAGAGAGGGGATTCCAAAAATTTAAATCAGTATGCATCAGTAATATCTAGAACCCGTTTTGTGCAATTATGCACCCAAAGACAATGTCAAATCCCTGAGCATAGACCACTAGTGGGCAACCTGAGTTATCTCAGTTGTTGTTGGACTACAATTCCTATCACACACACATGGCCAACAGCCATTTGAGGATCATGGGTTTTGTAGTCCAGCAATGGCTGTAGAAGGGACCATATGCAGAACAGTGGCACACATTTTTCATTATTGGGGTTCTAAAGTTTTATCTTTCTTTAGCTTAATTATGCAGAAGAGTCCAAAGAGACTTTGGAAGATAATTTGATTGGCCAACAAGGGTATTTATTATGAGTTTGTAGCTGCTAATCAGCTTTGGCAAAGATAAATGAAATGTACATCATTTTACATCTGGTGATGTGTACTTGTGATTTTTTTACCAGTTGTGGATATCCATTTTGCTGTCAATTTCCAGGTTTTCCTTTGTCCTTGCCTAATTTTTTTCTTACTCTGTACCTTTAAATCCTTAAAGGAACAATAAAGAAAAAAGTGTGCCCTACTCACTTATGTTTTCTTCACCAAACCATTCATATTGTGTATATGAATTTGGATTATCCACCCCAGCCTAGTGGACTATCCATATTTTGTACCACTGGATGATCTTGGTCTTCAGCCTCCTCTCTAACAGATAACATCTAAGGGTTAAATTACTTTTTCCCCTTATATTATATACATGTTAATATCAGCCAATATCAATTTAATAACATTTCCACAGCGGCATGTATAAAAAAATCAGAAAAGGATACCCACACTGTAATTAGATACAATATTGTAACATTAATAGTACAAGGGCCAAGGAGACCACAATAGATGACATTTATAATACGAATCCTCCAAGCTAATTTAAATAGATATAATGTCAGGTACAGTTATTTTCTAGATTGTTTGAATTGCATCACTATAACATGGTTATTACTTGAAGCAAAGGCAATTAGCAAAATTTACAATTGCTTAGGAATCACAGTTATTGAGATTACTTTTTAACTCGTTGAATTCTAGAGAAGTCTCCGAAACATTGCTTCAAGGGAGCTGTAGCTTCCAATGGTTTACATTCATACCTTCTTTTCACATCTTTATACCTGCAATAAATGTAAATTTAATGTACTAAGGCTGATGTACTAAGACAGGTCTGTGCAAGTTCAGTCCTCAAGAGCCCCCAACAGATCAGGATGTAAGGATTTCCCTGAGTAAGCACAGGTGAGTTAATCAGTGGCTCATTCATTTGACAGAATCAAATCAGGGAAATGCTTATATCCTGTACTGTTGGTTGCCCTTGATGACTGAACTTGGACACCCTGTATTAAGAATCCAACCTAATCCCCTGTAATAAGAAACTGGATCAAGTCTAGGGCAAGGAAATTGCACCATAGAGGACAAATTAAAATTCCCTTTGATCTAAAGAGGGGATTTTTAAAGCAGAACTTTCATAAAAGTTACATTTAGCCCCAAATCCTTAATATGTTAGCAATATACATATAAATAATTGTAATCTACAGTATAAGTCCGGCATAAGTAAGATATAGAACTTTTTCGGCAGGCAGGAACTGGCTGGGATCTTGTTTTTGGCTCTTTCTGCACCTGCACTGTCAGTTCCTTCCGGTGCCTTAAGGCCTCCAGTTCACCAATTGTGGAGGTGATCGGGATGGACAGCCCCGCTGCTGCCTGCAGAACCAGTTCTATTTTAATCTAATGCCGGACTTAATATGCAAAATACAAGTATCTGTAAGTATAACACTAACGTATTAATGATTTGGGGCTAAATGTAACTTTGATAAAAGTTCCGCTTTAACCTCTTCACTGCTTTTCATCTCACAGTGCTGAGCATGCTTTTACACTTTTGTTGAATGTATACACTGGTGTGGGGAAAAACAGCAAGTTAACCATTTCGGTTTCATAACTATTTCATTTTTGACAACAAATATTACCCCCAGATACAAGGCACAGAAATGGGGAGTACATGTGCCCCCACATATGCTATTATCTACTTGGGATGGTGGGATGACACCATGATATTTGTGGATACTATGAATCAATATACCCAGCACATATCACTATGGCTGAGGTATATAGATGATATCCTACTTGTCTGGACAGGAACGGAGGAACAATATCATCAGTTTGTTGAACATATTAATACTAATGAAAGCAATTTCATGGTGACTAATAACATCGATAAAAAGTCAATGCCGTTTTTAGATATAACTATCAAATGGGGTAAGGATGACATTATTGAGACAGCCTTATATCGGAAACCCACAGTTACTAATAGCCTTTGCTAGCAACCAGTAATCATTCAAGAACACTGATTAACAGCATTCCAACAGGACAGTACCTCAGACTAAGGAGGTTATGAACCACAGTGGCTGTTTTTAAGACAGAAGCGATAAAACTAAAGAATCGTTTCAAAAAGAGGCTAAAGCAAAGAATGTCTCAAAAGAGCTTATCAAAAGGCTTTAGTATACAATAGGCAAACTTTACTCCATCCAATAATTAATAATGACGAGGCACATGTTCAAGTCAGACAAATATTACAAAAACACTGGCATTTACTGAATGCTGACCCGGATTTGGCACCAGTAGAAGGACCCTCCACGAATATCACCTATAGGAGAGGGCCAAACCTGAAGGATAAATTAACAACAAGTCATTATAAAGCATCCCCAAGAAAGACCTGGCTAAATTCTTCATTAGTAGGTTCTATCCCATGCCATGGATGTCAAGCATGTAATTTCATGCAAAAAAATAAAACATTTTGGACCAATGACAACCCAAATAAATACCAAATACAACGGTTCATTAATTGCAAAAGCACAGGGTTATATACCTGATTAACTGTACCTGTGGCAGAAACTATGTGGGAAAAACTAAAAGACAACTACGAAGATGCATCCTTGAACATTTTGGCAATATACATAACAACAGAGACAAGCCTATCACCAATCACGTAAATAGGATACACAACGGCATTAAGAAATTTGAATTGAACGAAAGGGGCAGTGATTTGGATAGAATCCTTTTAAAATCAGAATCATTTTGTATCTACCAGTTATGCAAGAAAGCTCCTCAAGAATCAATTGAGGGCTTTACCTTTCTACCCTTTATTAAAGACTGAAAGTTCTTATACCTTCTTTTTCAAGTTGATACTGAAAAGGGTAGTTTAATAACCCACAAATTAATAACCCACAAGTATGACCTTGAACCAAATTGGGATCTTGTACCCAAATACCTGGCAGTATTTAATACTAATACAGTGGGATGTTCCCATTTGCTCCACTCTAAGACAGATTTATGCCTTGTAAGGTGATTTATAATACATCATGCATCCATCTCTATTGATAATGCAGGTTCTCCCAAGTTTCAAAGCAAAACATATTATTAAATATAGTGTTATATAAATATTGGATTGACAGGTTTGGCATCTTAACATAATCGAACTCATAGAATAATATGGGTCCATAGGTGAACAACTCACAGAAGCATAATTTCGCTAAGGATAGTAAGTCATTAAAGAATATCATTATTGCATTGATAATAAACAACAGAATGACAAGATACTCATTGACTGTATGGACAGAAGTTCTCCTTATGCTGTAAAGGAAATTGCACACTTAACAGAGATGCCCAATGTGAACTTCAGCCTAATACAAGTTGCACTATATTTAAAAACAATGGGACCCTGCAAAGAAATAAGAATGGGTTGAAATATATACAGTCCAAAGTCATTATACCAGTGGAATGTATCATACCTCTGCAAATGCACTAGACACTATGATGGACTGCAAAATGATGGAGGTGGTGTTACTTTAAATTAGTGATCGCAAACACCTAAAAGATGGATATCATATCAGATAATTTCCCTTCTTAGACACAGTACGCGATATTAAATTGCAATGTTTATTTGACACCTGTAAACTAAAATATTGTTCTGCCCAATGTTACTACATTAAGCTCCAATAAATGACAAATCAGAGGCAAGAGCAGGAGGTTCACTTGGATGAAGCACAAACGGACCGCCCTGCTTAAAGACTATAAATACTAGGCCTCCGGGCGACTCTGGAAGTTAGCCCCTGATGAAGCTGGCTCACAGACCGGCGAAACACGTAGGGTGACCTACAGGTGGTAATTGTAGACCACAGGGTACACTATTTAATTGAGGAATTGAGCTTTAATTAAGTCATGATCTCCACAATGAAAGTAGGAGACATTCGCCAGGGAAGATTACTACAGCACGTGTAACAAACTTGTATTTGAGCTATCTGTGTTATACAAGTAACGGCAAGTTCAAAGAAATTAGCTTTAACTAAGGCATGATCTCCATATGTAAAGTAGGAGACATTTGCCAGGAATGATCGCTACAGCATGTGCAACTAACAGGCGTGATCTCTCCACAATCTAAGTAGGAGACTTAGACGTCCATGCCTACAATTGTATTTAACTATTGAGTACTGATACTGTAGCAAAGACAAACAGCAGCCAATCCCTTAGAATACATTCTAACAACCTTGCAAGAGCATTCAAGAGTACGATCTTTCCACTAGTAAAGTAGGAAAGATTGGCTATTATAGGATATTTTCTCCTGCAACTATAACCACATGGACACGAATGATTAGTTGATGATCTGTTATTAATTAGTGGCAGTGGGTATATTTACTGAACTGTCAATAGACTCTACCTTAGCGAAGAAGAATCAGTGGCATTTCCATAAATTGGATATAACTGCAGCACTTTAGAAGTAAACAGTAAGAAGTTAAACCACAAGTATACTTAAAGGGATAGTAATACTTCGTTTTATCTTTATTTTATTTGTAGGCATTAAAAAAAACATGAAGAATGATATGTCTTATCACAAGCAAAGTTTCCCCCTCCCACCCCTTTTACCTAGTGTAAGCCATCTCTTCTCAGATGTGGAATCTGGTTGCAAGACCAGACAGATAACAGCAGGGGACAATCTTCTTCCTATGAGAACAATGAAAGCCCTGCCCTCCTTGACAAGTTTTTCAGTTTTTTCCCTTATCTTAATTGAAGATTGTCCCTCTCTGCAATCTACCTGGGCACCTCCCTTCTGCTCTGGCTGAGCAGTGTTGCATCAGTAAAAGGGTGGGAGGGGGATACTTTATCATTCAATTACTCTTAAACTACAACTCTGACAGAATTGAAATAACACTCTCCAAAGTCCAAATACTATGATGATTAATTAGAGCTGCTTTTATTATGAAACATTACTATCCCTTTAATTAGTGCTACCCTGCACCACTACAACCCCCTTGATAACATTAAGTATACAAAGAGATTGACGGACACAGGCTAGTGTCCAGGTACAGTCACAGTATCATTTTAAATCCAATTGCTTGTATATTTTAAATTTATAATTAAAGGTTACGTTTTACCTGTTTTATTTATAATAATTACTAATTCCTCATAGTGTCGAAAGGGTTAATTTGCTGTTTTTCCCCACACCGGTGTATACACTAAACAAAAGATAGTGGAGCAAAGCGGCACCCTCTTCAGTTTAATTTTATATATAACAATTTTAACCTGTGGCACAAATACCACTTTTTTTGAGAGACCATTTCTTGTAGTACACTTTTGTTGAAGTTTACAGTCAAATGACAATTTTTGGTGCTTTCCTGTGAAAAAAGCCATCCATTCATGATTTTTTCAGCTGACTGGTCTCTGGATATCTTCTACCATAAGTAAAAAATGTTACTCAGTGCAAAAAAGAAAAAAAAACTTTATTAGAAATCCAATAAAGTAAATGACAAACAACCTTTGTGGAGTGTAGTTTTTTTAGGCTCCACTAGCAAATGCTTATGGTTCTTCTAATTTTAGTATTAGCTCACCTATGAAAGTTAGAAATTGAAAACAAAATGTACATTTTTTTTCTTCAATTTGTGCTATTCTGCATTTCAGGCAAAACATAATAAGGAATAACCATGTAACTTTACATACTATATTTATTTCTTTTATTTTTAAACAGTACAATTTCTGGGTCTAGCCATTTGCATTTAAGATAAAAAAAATAACATTAACACAGTCCAACCTAAGCCCCTAATCAGCACCACAAACAAATCAACAAATAACAATAATAATAATAATAATAATAATAATAATAAAAAAAGCAAAAATAATAAAAAAAATAGGGGTGACAGGAGAACAGTAGCAATAAAGCTATCAATAACTTAACCCGCTGAGTGACAGAGGGGTACGCAATGCATTGCAGAGCACTTAAAGGGTTAAAACAACTTCAAACCATCTGCACTTATTGTCTGATCACCTCAAAAGTGAATACAATAATAAATCAATGAAATGGCATAGAAGTATAAAAAAATATAGATAACTTGTCCTTCAGAGGGAAAACAGGTCCAACAAATATCTTCACTGGACACTTCCAAGATCAGTCAGTCAAGGGAGTACAGTAAACGTATAATAGAATATCTCATGTATAATGGTATTCATCCAAAACTTCAATGCTATCTAAAAGACCCTCCCTTAAAATAGGCAGAGCTGAATCATGGGCAAGGCACCCTAGGCACCTGCCTAGGGCCCGGTCAAATTGGGGGCCCTCAAAGCTGAACTAGGCCCGCAATGAAATACTTGGCCAGTCTGAAGATCAGTCTGATCTCTGCACTGGCAAGCTAGGTCTGTGCCTTTAAATGTATTTCCCTCGATGTCCCCAGCACTCTAGTAATGCAGACTGCAGGGATATGACATCATTTCCTGCGTTCTGCATTATTGGAGAGAGGACCACTCGGTGCGCAGGAGCTGTTTATAGAGGTCTATTCCAAAAAAAGACACAGACTTCTTCTTTCACACCGCATGCCGTTGGACCAATAGGGATGAGAACCCCCTCCGGTGCCAGCAAAGGTAAGCATGTAGGAGGGGGATTGGGAGGAGAAACTGCTGGAAACTGACAATGGAGGCAGAGATATGGCATAACTGACTAGGGGGGCAGAGAAACATGGTGGGGGGCAAGCTGGCGGGGAGGCCTCAACTTGAGATCCTGCCTAGGGCCCTATTGAGGCTTAATCTGGCTCTGAGAATAGGGAATATTGGATCCAGAATATGAAAGATAAAAAGGAGTATATTCCATCACCAAACACTCAAGAGTATCTTTAACCACCTTTGCATTTTCTCATTATCTGAGAAACGCTGTATTCTCCAACTCAAAGCAATTCCCCCAAAAAACAACGATACACAATAACATAGCATACATCCAGCTCCCTATCCACCAAGAATCTACCTACAATACAGACACGCATAGGTCAGAAAATATTGAGACTCCCAAGACACATGGGATCAGACAGCCAAAAACCCCTAGTTTATTTCTAAAAAGTAAATAAATAAAAACATATATAAACTGTACCTAAATGACATCAAACTCAAACCCCATACTCGGTTACTGGATAGATGATGCTGGTAGATTGGGTGTCTGACATCACTACCTGTCCTGTAAAGTCAGAAAAACAGGTAGAGTGTCAGTCATTAAGTTTTGCTCCACCCTAATGAAGTAATTACATTACAAAACATATTGGGTGGAGCTTGCTGAATGACCAAATCTCTACCCATTGTTTGTCAGATGTTACAGGACAGTTATTGGCATCAGATGCCATATCTATCTACTGAAGGTAACTGACTTCAGGTTTGGGTTTGAAGTCATTTAGATACAGCAGATATATGTTTTAATTTCTTTATTTTTTTTAGAAATCAACTTGTTATTTTTGTCTATATTGCAAGTAGGTTTGTAGGGGTTAGAGAGCTGGTTGTATCAGACATACTGCTCTGTTATGTATATATGTTTTTTGGAAGGATTGCTTTGATCTGCAGGATGAGCTGCAGAATGATGAGAAAAGAGCAGAGGTCATTAAAGATTTGCTTGAATTTTAGAGTCTGTGTGTGTGTCTGTGTGCGCGTGCATATGTGTGTGAGGGGGGGAGTGTGTGGGTAAGTGTGTATAGCAGTGTGTGTGCATGTATTTAGGAAAGAAACAAAAAAACAGCCCAACAATTTACTTTGCACTTGGTCCCACAAACCCAAGAACTGGCCCTGGATGCCATTTTAGGTATGTTAGGTGGGGGAGAAATGGTGGAGTGTCATTATAGGTATGGAGGGTGGGTAAGTTATTTTTTATCTCTAGAGGGAGTAGGGTAGTGGGTAGTGGGAGTCTAATAAGGCATGGGTGGGTGTTAGAGGGAGCTCTAATAGGTCATGGGTAGGCATTAGAGGGAATAATTGCACATGGGTTGGGTGTTAGAGGGGGCCTGATAGGATATGGGTGGATAGAATGGGGCATAATGGGACATGAGAGGGTGTAAGAGGATGCCTATTATGATATGGGTGAGGGGAATAATGGGACATGAATGAGAGTTAGGTGGAGTAAGGTTTTTATTCCATTTTTTGTTTTTTATTGAAGTCGGGCCCTGTCAAGGCATAAAGGAAATGGTGTTCATGCTATAGTGCTAACTTGTGGGGTTGAAATCCAATGCTGGCAGAATGTGCATTACTGCACTAATATACTGTAATGTTTTCCCTGTCGCCAATGTGACTGTACTGTCAAACTGGTTCATTCACCCCAATGTGTCATCACAACAACCCTGTATGTTTCAACAGGAAATGATGGATGAAGGAAAAGGCAAGGGATGGGGAAGAGGCGTATAGGCCACCTTGACATCTCTAATGCTCAGCCAGTAGCCAAACTGTGAGTAGACTCTGTCACCCTAGACAACACTGCCTTCCTGTCGCAGTCTTATACAATTTAGCTATGGCTTCACTCCATCTGAGCTGCAGGCCTGCTGCTAGATGGAATAGTGAAGCCTATCACCACGCAGTCATAATTCACCATCTCTTCCTATGAGGCTTATAACTCCCTGATTGCTAGTGAAGTCGCCAACACATACCACTCTAGTCCCATTTAACTTGAGAACACTGGAAATAGTTATTTTCTCCTATGGTGCTTATGATTTGCTCCAGAACTGATCCATTTCTACTTCGTACATCAGCATAGCTGGGAACTCTTCGATTTTCCCCAGGAGACTCCGGTTTTGACACTGAATTACCAGGTCTCTGGGGCAGAGTTTGATTCTCTGGATGTGGGGATTTTCTGATGAACTTCTGCCCACTTGTGCTCAATCCCACCCTGTTCCTCCCAATCCCTGCCTTCTTCTCCTCCTTCACCAGTCTCTTCAAGCAATTTTTTGGTTTGTCTTGAAGTCCCGCCCCCACTCACGATTAAGCCCTACCCCTTTTATGATGCGAATCGCGTCATTTCTCTCCCCTCATCAACACCACGGGGTTCTCCTCCGGGCAGCCCCAACGTACAAGTTCCCAGGTATGTACATCAGCATCATGGTCTCAAAAACACTATCAAGCTTGATATTTCTTTATAACCTAATTACAAACAATAATATACACCAAATGCCTTTTCATTTAAACTGCACAATGTTAAGCAATTCTTTGAAGACCTCCCATAGCATTCAAGGGGTTAAAAGACTAATTTAAATCAATGGGTTTTTGTCCCTTATGCTGCTGCTGCTGCTTTGTCCCAGAATTACTCAGGTTCTGCTTAGTACATATACATTTGCAATTTATCAGTGGGGCAGCTTTTGGACATGCTATGATTCCAATAATATATATATATATGACATGATTACAATGTTCCATTTGTGTATTGTAAATCTGATTTAGTAGCCATTTAAACCAAGATTTTGATGTACTAAATAGACTGGAGTGATTATGCATTAAGGTGCAGTAAAGGAGATTTACTCTGTAGTGACACATTATAAAACCAGGGTTGTTAAACATGAGGCCCTCAAGCTGCTGGACTACAACTCCCACCATGCTCCTGCAGCCAACAGCTGCTAAAGGATGATGGAAATTGTATTACAGCAACACTGGAGGGCCTCATGTTGCCAACCCCTGTTATAAACTCTCCTATTCCAATGTCATTCTGTAGAGCCTATACACTAAGATACCGCCAGTCTGAGAGATCCATAGAACATAGGGAAAATCAAGTTTTCACATTGGTGAGTTTATTTCCCCTTTATCTACCCTTGGTTTATCATTTCCTCAGTAGTAAATCAGGACCACAGCAACTGCACCACAGGGAACAACTACAAACTCCCCAAATGTTGTTTGATTTTAATGGGGCTTTTATCACATTGCATACTAGAAAGGACCTTTCTAGATTTCAGGGGGTTAAAAAAATCAACTTGAATTTGTGTTTCTCCTCTATGGTGAAGTTGGTGTGCTCCAGAATTCCCTTAGCTCCTATTAGTGCATCAGTTTCTGAGTGCTAGAAGATTGTGCGGAGTATTAAGTAATAGTTCTTTGCATACTGCTCTATCACTCAAAGTGTTAAAAGTGATTGAAAATCAAACATAGTTGGATAAAACCTGTAACACATGCCCAAGCTGACTTTAAAGTAACATATTTGTGGAAGTTACTATTCAGAAATGCATAAAAATGAAAATACTTATCTATTGTTGTAAACCACAGGAAAAGTATATGTTCCCTTTCTGAGTATGTAATTTTCTTCGTAAGTCTGCATGATATGGCACAAAAGATTGCTTACACAAAACATCTCATACCAAGAGTCGTTAAATTGTGCTTGTTATGAAATCTCGTGTGTGACAGTAGAGATCATGGCTTTTCAACAGGAAAAATAAATAAATCCTATATAATAATTCACTAAAAGTATGTTTGACAGAAGCCGCCATGCTCAGTAGAGATGGCTGCGCGCTCTGCAGTCATGCACAGTAGAGACTGCCCGCGCCGCTGCTGATAATGGAGCGGGGCGCTCCGAATTCAGACCGTAGTCCTCTCTGTGTACCTTCTTGGGACCAAGGGTGTATTCAGAGTACCCGCTCCGTTATCAGCCGTGGCACATTCGGGCAGTCAGTACTGGGCATGACTGCAGAGCGGCCAACAGGATCCGGCCACCAGCCGAGGTTGCTGGGTGGCATTGTGGCCCGTGTACACGGCTTTTCAACTAGTAAATAAATAAATAAATAAAATAAAATAAGTGTTTAGACCAGAACCTGGCACCCTGGGGCCTATGCCATATGTAAAATGTCAAAAATTGGTGCAATTATAATTCAAAACAACTGCACAAATAAACATTTACAAAACTCCTATTGATTTAACCCTTTGAGTGCCAGGGGGTGTGCAACGCATTGCAAAGCAATGCGTTGTGTACCTCTCTGGCACTCAAAGGGTTAAATTGAGCTTTTACCCCATTAAATGCCAGCCAACATTGCAGAGTATCTCTCACATTAAAGAGGTTGAGAGCCCCATTTACATTTGTGGGTATTTGGGTTTATTCCATGTATTTTGTTAATAGAAGGGGGAAACCAGTTTTTCTTTGCACTATTTCCTCACAAAGAGAATGCATTCTATTGTATGAGATACAGCAGGAATGAGGATTGTAAAGAGAAATTGCTTCCTGAAGCTTCTGAAAAATTGGCACGTAGTATAATTTATCATAAATTCCATTAATGAGTGAAAACGATTTTTATTCACATAAAGTTATAATAAATTATTTCATGTAAGTTGTTTTCAGCATTAGCATTTCTTTCAAGACATAACAAATAATAATAATATCAAAGTATTTTACCAGGAAGGATATATTGACATTGTCCTGGTGTATAGATGTAAAATTACCCAGTTTAATGGTACTCATTTTATCTACCTTGGAAGGATGAAAGGCTGAGTTGACTAGAACCTAAAGCCCTGAGGTCTGAACAGATTTTACAGCTGGTGAGTTAACCAGGATAATGATCTGACTGCACCAACAGCAATTAGATACCCCCTCATTCCCATGGCATTTTAACCAACTGGCATACTCACCAACATTTCATAAATACTTCCAAGGACACTTTTCCACTGGGCACTTCCATTACAGAGCATCACTAGAGCTATTATTAACAAGTGGGTAGCTCATAGCCTAATATCCTTGAATAACAAGCACAAAGAATATAAGGTTGGATTTCAAATTTAAAGGGATAGTAATACTTTAATATTACTAATCCCCATAGTGTAGCTATTTAAAAAATAATTCAATTGCCCCCAGGTTCATATGGTTTGAGAGAAAACCGTAAGCAAAGTTCCCCCCTCCCTCCCCCTTGTTGTACTGACTGCAGGGATATCCGGTTTTATTTTTCATCAGGCGGCTCTGCAGCAGAGCCGAGATTGCGTTAGTAAAAAAAAATTATTTCACTTAAACGGTCTTCTACTTGCAAACCAAGTACATGTAGAAGACCGTTTCAGTGAAATTTTTCACTAACGTGATCTCGGCTCAGCTGCAGAGCCGCCTGATGAAAAATAAAAATCGGACATCCCTGCAGTCAGTACAACGATGACTTCAGGGAAGGGGGAGGGAGGGGGGAACTTTGCTTACAGTTTTCTCTCAAACCATAAAGATTTGAGAGATGAACCTGGGGCAATTCAATTATTTTTTAAATAGCTACACTGTGGGGATTAGTAATATTAAACTATTGGACAGCAGGATTTAGGAATAAGAAGCCAAAATCAGGGACTTCCCCTGGAAATCAAGGACATTTGGCAGGTCCCCAACATATTCAAGGAAATCAGTCACATTGTGTGGTAGGCCAAAAGCACCAGGTCTTATGGGTAAAGCCCATTGTCTTCTTGCCTGCTTTGGCCATGTAATTGTGCTCATCTCATTGCTACTAATAGTGTAATGGAGCTGTGTTAACAATGCATTAGGTTGGACCAATCCCCTAGCAATTCTCCTGCAAGGAATATATACCTCTACCTTGGCTGTGATACTTCAGTTCAGTGAATTATCTTCAACTGTTGGGACACAGCTTTTGATGAGACTTCCTTCATTAGCAATTTGAATACAATCTCCTTCCCGTATATTGCAGGAAACCATCCAGGTGAAGAAGATGCAAGTTCTAATACAAGAACATCCAGAGGGCCAAAGTGTGCCCCCCAATTAAATGATTATGCTAGTGGTTTGCACGCAATGTGTGACAACCAGGTTAGGGTGCTACTTTTTTCTAAGAAGATTAACAAAAATGTGAATTTTGATTTTAAAATGTATTATGAAAGTTATGTGTGTATTAGGGGTGGCTTAAGCAAAAAACAATTAAGAACCACTGGGTTATATCATTTAGAATTGGCACAATTCAGAAACACCAAGTGAAACAAGCAGAAATAATGGACTAGAGGTATGTTCAATGAATAACACAATGTTCTGTATAATGCATACATATTGACCAATCGTATTGCAAATCTCACATGAATTATTTAAGTCTTTGCTAACCCATTACTCTGTTTTCTTACACACTATTAGAAAAATAACCAAAGCAAGAAGGTGTGATAAAACTGAATGCGCCATTGTGTGCAACAGACATTTCTATTCCTCTATTCAGATTAGCCAAATGAAGATCAATGTTTCTATAAATCTCAGTGACATGTTAATGCAAACCTTAAAAAAGATAAAATGCCTTTTATCGCAGTCTTAGGAAAACCTAATAAAGATTTAACAGTCCATGAAGTCATGGAATATTCAAGGCTGTACTGCATGTTTGAGCTTCCTCCTTCATTAATTCGTTATATAGGCCGGTTCTCTGGCACTGGAACACAAAGACCCAGCTACAGACAGTTCAGTACGGTCATTAAACTGATCATATATTTGGCGCCATATAAATTGTAGCAAAATACTCTCTTAAACTGGCATGTGCCAATTGTATATTTCTGTAGGTATGGAGAAAGAAAATGTTAACAGTGTAGAAATGACATCTCTGGAACCCTCAGGAAGTCATTCAATGCTCCCTTAGCTCCACCTACAACCACAACATCTTTCCTTATTTGACCCACCTTCTAGCACAATCCACTGCAGCTTTACACAGAAAATATACTTTGTTTAAAAGATACGAGCACAAAAATGTGCTTAACCTCTTGACTGCTAGAGAGGTATCCAGTGCATTGTAAAGCAACGCATCAGTGACTTCTCAGGATAAATAATGTTCAGCAATGGTGTATATAAACTTAGAAATAAACCTGCTACCATAAATCAGAGACTGGTGACTGAGGCAAGGGTGTTGAAGTGGCCAGCTGAGGAACCTCCAAAAACCTGGCATTCTAGGCAATAGGCTACTCTGCCTATTTGGAAATCCAGCCTTGAAGATTGGCCTTAAATAATGAAAAATATATATTTTTTTTCTTTAATGGGGACCTAGCACCTCTATACAAGTTTGCCTGTGTGTAATGTTCCTATAGTGATAACATTTAATCCTTGTGGGGGTTTTTTATTTAATGCAGGCTATGGCAAAATTTACCATATTTAAAATGAGCCGGTTACGTCACTTCAGCTACGGGTCAACTCTGTCCCACAGCCTGTCAATCTTCATCACTTACCCTACCCAAATAGTGCTTTGTTTCAGCCTCTAGCGATGACGAAGGATTTCTCCATGTGAACTGGAGTGGTCTCTTGCCAAAGACTTAGAGGGATTTACCCATAATGGAAACCAACATAAGCCAATTTTACTGATGGAAGACTTCCTACATAATATTTTTACTAGCCCTCTCAAACATCAACTGTCACCCTACTCCTATGGGTTCTGATACCTTGTGATAAATAAATAATCTAGTCAAGTGTTCTGTAATGTGATATCAGATTTTCTATGATGTCTTTGATTATGAGGCCATCATTACATAATTTTATAAGGGAATGTTTGTCCCAGTGATTATCTGCTCAGGTCCTCAGGATACACACACAAGTCAGGATTAACTCCTTAAGGTAGAAATGACATGTCAGGACCATCACTGCTGTTTTTGCCTAAAGGACCAGTGACGGTCCTGACACATCACATATTTTTTTACTCACATAGTAATGTGTTCTAAATTGTACAAATATAGAGAGTATATTCACGTAGCTGGACCTATGGTGACCTCTAGATTACCATTTTTACGTATTGTTCATTTTCATGTCTTCACTGTGGTGCAGATGCCCCAGAAATACTCCACTTTAGCTTTGTAGATAAGGCTTTATGTAAATGGTAAAATGGTAATATTAGCAAATAATGCAATATCAATATAGACATTTTTTCTGTGTAAGGGGCCAAACTGCAACTTTCTTTGAAATGAGCTGCACACCCCTCTCACTGAAAAAGGTTCAAAAACAGTTGTCTTGAACTGTAAACGTCAAGGAAATTCTAATGATATACTCTGACTTCATATGGATTGCAATGCATTTGTAGAAAATATTATAAAATGTAAATGCTCTTTTATACCTTTGGAATCTTCAGAGCTCCCTAATGCAAAGCAATCCATTAGAGACCTCTATACAACAAAGGGATTAAAACGTTTAAGATATTGCCTGTGGAACCATGGTACATTTCTCATGGGATCCCATATCGCTAATATTCTTGCAGTAGGCTATCAGTCCTCTTATATGGATTGTCTAACATAAAAAAAAAAACACAAAGGCTAGATTGGCTATGGGGTAGTGAGCTGCCAATCACAGTAGGTGCAGTGAGACTAAAAGCAGCCGTGTATGATATTAGGCCAACAGTGACATAGCATATCATGCAAGTGACCCAGCACTCTTCATCAAACACTAATACATATTGTGACAGAGTTCCATGAATAGTGACGGATGGTGTATACATAGTTCCCCAAATCCTACAAGCTATCTTACCCTGATTAGTCCCAGGGAAATGTAGTGTATAGTTAATTTGTTATACTTTGCAAATCTCTGTATTATGGGTCCCTGGGATGGAGCATTTGGAGAGAAGGGTGGGCCAGTGCTCCACTCCACTGTTTCATAGTGACTGACATATGACAGGTGAGCAATCCATAGCAGGAGTTCTATCACTCCCTACTTTTACTCACCTGCATCTGATAATTAATGCAGCCAGCAGTCAAATACTTCCCCCCTGCACTGAGACAGGCTCTGTTTTTGAGTTTCCAGAGAGGAAGGAATTAACCTCTGAATGCATTCAAACTTGTGAGTTTACTTGTGCCTGGCGGACTGTGCTGCTCTATCTTTATTTTTCTAAGCTGGTAAATGGACTAGCCGTCCAAATACATCAGGAGCTGATGTGTTTAGGTAGTGCTCAGTAGAGCAATTATTTTATTTTGTTTGATTTATTTTTGATGTTTCTGATGTTGTCTTGGAGACAAATAAAAGAGGCAAGGTCTTGAATGTTACTACTCCTGTGTGTGAAGTTTCTCTGCAACCTCGAAGAGTGTGTGTTCAGGTTGATCCCAAGACAGAAGGTACAAAACATTAAAGAGAACTGTTGTCACAACATATACATATAGTATTCACTTCTTCTCTACCAGATGAATCTCAAACAAACTAAGAAAAGTAGTCTACTTGTCCCATGACCAAATCCATGGACAAAACTAAGATTTCCAGAGAACGGTTTCCAAAAAAATAAAGGTATATAATGACAATGCCTAGATTATTTTTTTTATTTTTATTCTGCATCAAAAAGTAATTGAAGCTTCTTGTGCACAGACCATGACTGGCCAACGTGCAAGCCACTAGACTACAATTCCCATTGAAGGAAGTTGTTGTACAACAGCAGATGGTGGGTTCAGGTTGATCATTTCTGACCATAAAGATATTTACAACCTGGAAGAAGATAGGTTTTCTGGGCAGCTGGAAACCCCATTTTGGTTTGAACTTGAAATCAAGTATGTCAACCATAAAAGAATAGATTGCTTGGAACTCTATATAATATACACACAGAGAAAAAGTATCACTAACAAGTATTTTTTAAAACATTTTATCTGTCCAGAAATGCATTCATGATGCCAAAGGGGTCTAACAAAATCATCCTAGTGCAGTATGTCCAGATGATGCACATACTGTGCACATACCACACTACTGTTTCAGGACACCTTAGGACATATAAGGGGGGTGTATTGCAGAATACAGAGAAATTGGTGACACCTATTGCTCTACTGAAGACAAATTCTTGAAGCACTTTCTTTCTATTGGAGGGTGACTGATATTCCCACCGAAACAAGAAGCACTGTACCAATAGTGCAACTATTCTGTATATATATTCCATACACATCCCCCCATCTACAGCAACATTAAATTCTGTAAGGAAAATAACATGATGATTCAAACTACGTTTTTGGTTTGTTTGTTTGTTTGTTTGTTTGTTTGTTTGATAGTTTAAAAAGAACATCTCATTTTCATCCTTTTCAATATATTAAAATCCACTGTACTTTAACATCTGCCTGGAGATGATAGGGTTCCTCTTTTTAGTTTGAAGAGAAGGATAAGGAAGTATATAGATGGCAACATTATCAATAAATACAGACGAAGGAGCCCTGGCAAGATGCTTTCCTTTAGGAGGTCACTACTAATCCCTGATTGCAGTGGGGTGTGTCACCATCTTTATTGAGATCCTGAGTAAAACCAGCAGTCTCATAAAGGACAGGTGGCTTCCTGTCCAAACAAATCCAGTAAAGAAGAAGGTAGCAGATACCTGCTAGCTGTTAGTCCTCTTTGACCAGAAAAGGCACTTCTGATACTCATCTCACAGCTAGTGGAAAGTACTATCTAGTAATACATATTTTTAGCATGAACTGCAAGAGATAGGTACCTGTAGTATAAAAAGATCAGATTATGTAAATTCACTCAAGTGACTTATTACAGCTGGATGGGGGTGTAAAAACAGCTGCAATGAGCATACATATATCTAATATAAACCACTGAATGTTAAAGAGGTTTGTAATGTATTACAAAGCCATGCTTTTGAGTCTTCTCTAACATTCAGGGGATAAAGACAACATATTACTTATATTCACATCAGAAACAGAGATAAATTCTAATATTAACCATAGGGGTGATATCAGAATATAAACTTCATGTCATTTGGAGTATTTATGAAGCAACTGATTCCCAGTACTTGTAGTCTGTGACATACCTCTCAACATTTCAAATGGACAAAGAGGTACACTTGTGTTTTAGGTGCTGTTGCTGGGGGCGTCGCTGGTGGGTGGGGCATTACAGAGAATTTTTAGGTTATTTCATGACCTATTGATATCACTGTGTGTAACTTAATAACTGTTTTCAAGCAAGACCAAAGTATTTTACTTATACAGACTAATTTATAAAAACATATACTGAAGTTTATGCAAACATTAATGTGAGATTTATTGCTGTGGAGCAACAGGCAAACTTTGTTCATAAGTGTATTGCAAGTTATTAGAGTGGATCATTCTAATTAGGAAATCAGCTTTCTAAGAAGCCTAAGATAATGCAGCAATAATCCTGTGTTTCAGGGTTTAAGCCGTAAGGTCCAACAAAGAGATCCCGAGTGTCAGCTGGAGACCCTGGTGAATTGCAAAGATTCTAGCAGCAGCCCAAAGAGACTACCCTGGGACAGCAGCAAGAAAGGTAGCTTTCACTGCAAGAAACCTAATACTACATGTATACCCCTATTCCAGACATTGTAGGGAGGAATTCCCTGGGTGAGGTTACTTAAAAATCCATTACAGATCGTGATACATTTAATTGATGCAATATTGTACCTTCAAGTCTGTATGTGGTATAAAGAATGATTCTCTCTCACCTGTAGATCTTCTTTTTTACACAGGTGAAGGGTTTATCCGAGACTTTTAATACTTTTTTTTTATAAAAGCTATTGCTATTGTTGCTATTTTGCGCTATTTATGAAACCCACTTTCCAATGCTGTAGAAGATGGTAGTGATCAATATCTAACAAATAATACTTATTTATCTACAAATCTTTGCGTATATAATGCCAATGACATAAGCAACACTTACAAGTCTACAGTGCTGGGTATAGACAAAGGAGTGTGGGGCATACATTTAAAGTCAAAATGGAGCACTTTTAGAGAAATCAGCTGTGAAATAGGAGACAATATTGCATTGATTTAACTGGTATTAAAATGCAACAAAGCTTTCCAAGGTGTTGCTTTACAATGCACTGGAGAACTTTTCTAGTCTTCAAGGGGTTTAAAAACATTTTAAATCAATGGGATTTTTAATTTGTTCCCTTGGTTTGCATCAGAATTTTTCAACTTTGATGTTGAAGCATATGCCCCTAAAAGCATATAAGAGGAACGATAAACTGATGATATTAGAAGTAACCTTTTGAGTGTCAGAGGGGTGTGCAACACATTGCTCTGCAATGCATCGCACACCCCACTGGAACTCAAACGGTCAATACACTACAAAAAAACCTTGCCATACAAGTAGGCTTCCATGGAAACTCTTATTTTGCAGCGCACGCCGCATTTTTAAGAAAGAGAATCAAATCAAGTTGAGGACCAAAGTAAAGCATTATGTATTGCATGTCTTGGATTCTGGGGAGAATAAAATCTTTATTGTTGCAGAAAAATGTCCGCTGTGCTCCTGCTCCCAGGCTGATCTCAGATAATGGTATATTGCACTGCTTGTCTCTAACTAATGTACAGAAACAGCAACGATGGCATTAAAGGGACTGTAATGTCCCATAAAAACTTTTTATAGCTTTATAGAGCCTTAGAAAATAAGCAGAATGGTGCAAACCTTATCTCAAAAACCGGTATGGTTTGAGAGACATAGGCATTGAAAGTTCCTCCCTTCCTTTCTCCTGACGTCAGCGTCTAGCTGACAGCAGGAGATTCCGGTCCGGGGACCAGCAGACAGCTCGGCAGCAGAGATGAGATTGCGTTGTCTATAAAGAATTCATTCACTGGAAATGTCTACAAAGTGTGCTTGCAAACCAGGTACACTTTGTAGATCTTTCCAATTAATTAATTCTTTATAGATAATGCGATCTCGGCTCTGCTGCAGAGCCTCGAGTCATACAACTCGATTCTCCTGCTGTCAGCTTTACAGATGACATCAGGAGAAGGGGAGGGAGGGGGGAACTTTGAATCCCTATATCTCTCAAACCATAGTGGTTTGAGAGATAGGGTTTGCACCATTCTGCTTATTTTCTAAGGCTCTATAAAACTATAAAAAAGTTTTTATGGGACATTACTGTCCTTTTAAACAAGTGCTTGAGATCATCAGGGCAATACTCTGTTATGATAAAGATGAATTGCAGTATGGGACTTATATAATGATGTAGCCTTCTATAATACTCATACCTCCAGATTTTAACCCCTTCTCCCTCTGCAGTTCCTATTCCAAAGCACCAATACAAATCCCACTCCCACATCTCTGTCCTTTGTCTTATCATTCTGCTTGCTGCAGGGGATATTGCTCCCAATCCCGGCCCAAACCCCATACCCACCTGCTATCAGCCATGGCCCACCATTTCCTCCCACCGCAATTTGGAGGGTTCTAACCCCTCAAATCTCATAAACATTCCTCTTTGTTCACCTTCCTTTCTCCCCTTCTCCTGTGCTCTGTTGAACACCCACTCCATTGCTAACAAGACAACCCCCATTTCATGATTGTTTCTATGAGCAATCACTACAGTTGTTTGCTTTCACAGAAACTTGGTTATCTGCACAGGACACAGCTGTGGAGGCTGCACTCTCTCATGGAGGGTTCTGCTTCTCACACACCCCTCGATCCACTGGTCGAGGTGGGAGGGTAGGTCTCCTTCTCTCCTCCCGCTGCCACTTCCAGACCCTCTCAATCCCACCATCTGTGAACTTTTCTTCATTTGAAGTACACGCAATCCAGCTCTATTACCCTCTGTCTATGCGCTTGGCTGTAATATACAGGCCACCTACTAACTCCTCATCTTCTTCAAACTTTCTCTCAGATTTTGAATCCTGGCTCTCCTTCTTTCTCTCCACTGACAATCCTGTCCTTATTCTAGGTGATTTTATCTGTCATATTGATGACCCCTCTGTCCCCTGGGCTTCCCTTCTTCTAGACCTAACCTCTTCCCTTGATCTCCAGCAGTGGACTGACTGTGCCACTCACAAAGCTGGTCACTGCCTCAATCTTGTTTTCACTAAGGGTCTGGACCTTTCCTCTCTCACAGTTTCCCCATTCCCTCTATCAGACCACCATCTTATATCTTTCTCTCTCTCTCTCACTCTGCCCCTTCCCCCATCCCTCCCCCCAACAGATTTATAAGGGATACCTGCTCACTTGATCTCGCTGGGATGAGCGCCTCACTTAACTCTAATCTTTCCTCTATGTTAGCCATCTCTGACACAGACATTCTTGTTAACTCCTACAACTCAATCCTTTCCTCTGCTATTGATTCCTTTGCCCCACTGAAACTACAATGGATTCGTCAAGTCAATCCACGACCCTGGCTCAACTCCCACACCCGATTCCTACGTTCTTGCACTTGTTCTGCTGAACGCCTTTGGAGGAAATCTCGCTCACATGCAGATTTCATCCACTTTAAATTTATGCTGTCCTGCCTGCATTCTGCTTTATCAAAAGCTAAACAAGAATACTACAGAATACTAATCCACAACAATAAATCAAACCTGTGCCGTCTCTTTGCAGTCTTTGACTCCTTGCTCCATCCGTCCACTGCTTCCTCTCACCCCATACATTCACCTCAAGCTTTTGCAGAGCACTTCAAGCACAAGGTGGAATCTATTCAAAAACAGATTCCTACTATTCCATCTGCCTCCGAACTCTCTCTCCCCAAACCCCCATCATCATACTTCGATAGTTTTACCCCAATAACAGAGGAAGAAGTTTCTCAGCTTCTCCTATCTACCCACCTCACTACCTGCTCTTTGGACCCTTTGCCCTCCCATTTACTCAAACCACTTGCACCAGTCCTTACACCTATATTAACACACATCTTCAACACTTCTCTCTCCACAGGCACCTTCCCTTCTTCCTTCAAACAGGCACAAATTAAACCCCTGCTCAAAAAGACTAACCTTGACCCCTCCTGTCTCTTTAACTATCGACCTGTCTCCCTTCTACCTCTTACCTCAAAACTCCTAGAACGCCTGGTCTTCTCCCAAATAACCAAATTCCTCAACTCTAACTGTCTTTTGGATCCGATACAGTCTGGTTTCCGGTGCGGTCACTCAACTGAGACAGCTCTCTGCAAGGTGGCTAATGATCTCCAGACTGCAAAAGCCAAAGGACAGTTTTCTATACTTAAACTACTAGATTTATCCTCTGCCTTCGACACAGTTAACCATTCTCTGCTTGCTCAAATTCGTTCCTTTTTTGTGTCCTCTAGCAATAACTCCTCCTCCACAGTCCCTCTGTCTGTGGGGGTGCCTCAAGGTTCTGTTCTGGGTCCTTTGCTTTTCTCACTGTACACCCTTTCATTGGGTGAACTTATTAGTTCATTTGGCTTCAAATACCATCTATATGCTGATGATACCAAAATTTACATCTCCATTCCTGATCTTTCACCTCAAATCCAGCTGCAAATTTCAGAATGCCTTTTGGCCATTTCCTCCTGCATAGCACAACGTCAGCTGAAGATTAACATGGCCAAAACCGAACTGCTAATCTTCCCACCAAGACCTTGCCGAACACCTAGCTTCACCATTACAGTTGATGGAATTGATATTGATCCGGTCAGCTCAGCACGCTGTCTTGGGGCCATATTTGATTCTTCTCTTTCCTTCTCCCCTCACATTAACTCCGTGGCTAGATCATCTCACTTCTTTCTCCTCAACATTGCTAAAATCCGCCTGTTCCTCTCCCAACAAACTACTAAAACTCTCATACATGCCCTCATTCTGTCCCGCTTAGACTACTGCAATATCCTACTAACTGGCCTCCCTGCTACTCATCTTTCACCTATGCAATCTGTTTTAAACTCAGCTGCATGAATCACCACACTCTCCCCAAAAACTGAATCTGCCCACATAATTCTCAGACGTCTGTCATGGCTCCCAATTCAGCAGCGTATCAATTACAAAGTCCAATTGGCTCCAAAAGGGACTGACAGCACAGGTGCACGGACGTCACTGTGACGAGATGTCCGTGCTTCCTGCTCCTGTGAGCATCGGAAAAACTGCAAAATCTTTGGAACCAGGTAATATTTCTGGCGACTAGCGCTACTAAGCAACTAGTCGCCAGATGAAGACTGAATACATGTAAAGTTATTGTGGGGTGGTAGTTCCCCTTTAACGCTCTCCACACTGCTACCCCTCCTTACATCTCTTCCCTCATCTCCTATTATGTTCCTGGCCGCTTCCTTCGCTCAGCACACAACGCACTTCTTGTTGCACCATCCACACCCCCTGCCCTCTCCCGTCTCAAACCTTTCTCGCTTTCTGCTCCATACCTATGGAACTCCATATCCCTCTCCTTACGTCTTGAAAAATCCCCCTCTGTCTTTAAGTCTACCCTGATATCTTATCTACTGGAGCACTAGGATCATGCACTGCCTTTGGCCAAACTCAGCACTTGTAATCTCAGCACTTAACACCCTCTTACCCCATTGTATGTCTCCTTTTACCCATTTAGACTGTAAGCTCCTTGGGGCAGGGACCTCTCTCCCACTGTTTCTATGAATGTCGCACTTATTTCATCCCCTCTTATTTATTGTAACATATGTCTATTGTAAGGTGCTGCGTACACTGTGTGGCGCCATTTAAATAAAGATATACATACATACATACCTCAGAGCTTTACGGTTTACCCTGGAGACACAGAGGTTGATTCTCTCATTAAGCTGATTCCCAGATAACCTCCCTCCCCACAGTTACAGCCCATTCATCCTACTCCCTGCTCTCATGCTTCCCACCCATGTTCAGGGCAAATCTGCATTCCCTTTTCCCCAATCCTGCACACCCGATTTAGTCCTACCCACATTATGATGAAAATCACATAATTTGGGATCTCCCACCCCATCCCTTCTTGTTGCAGCTAAGGCTGGGGACAAAAATGTTCCCAAATATGATACTTTTCTGGTCTCTTGTAATAGTGTAATACCCTGCTGGACTCATGTAACTGTTTCTGACCAAAACAGCAAAGCAGCATTACACAAGAGCATCTTTGCAATAACATGTCCAGTACAGTAGATCAAATGTATATATATACATCCTATATAATAATTCGCTAAATGTATGTTTGTCAGAAGCAGTCATGCACAGTACAGTTGGCTGTACGCATTGAAGTCATGCGCAGTACAGTCGGCTGCGTGCGCTGCACTCATGCGCAGTACAGACTGCCCGCACCACGGCTGATAACGGAGTGGGACACTCCGAATTCAGACCGTAGTTACGCAGAGAGGACTGCGGTCTGAATTCGGAGCACCCCGCTCCCTATCAGCTGCGGCGCAGGCAGTCTCTACTGTGCATGACTGCACCACAGTCGTTGCTAGGTGGCACTATGGCCCATGTACACGGGCTCTTCAACTAGTAGGGTAAATAAAACAGTAGCAGGGCAAAATGTTGAAGAGCCAAGTAAAAGTCAGAGGACACATTTTAAAAGCCTGGACTTCCAGTTTCCTTCGAGTTTCTGCCAACACACAACATATTTAACAATTTTACTAACAGGTTACAACACACTGTATGTATGTGATACATCGTGTGATGAACTGAAAGTCCAACAGCAGGCAAAAGGGTAAAATGATGCTTGTTATGGGGAAGTGAATCACCGTTTATGGAAACATCTGCAGCTATATCAACCTGAAATCTTCCATATGTTAAATACTTAATGGATGATTCAGCAGGCTAAAATTGTGTGTTTCTGGAGCAAACCAACTGCACCACAGGGAAGAAACAAACATTCTCATTGATTTAAATGGGAATTTTCACCTCTCGAATGCTGTAGAGGTCTCCAGCGCATTGTGAAGCAATGCACTGGAGACCTCTATAGACTTCAGAGGGGTTAAAAGGCACAATTAGGCCAAAGAGAATTTAGGGAACATGCATTTGATCCCTATGGTACATTTGGTTTGCTCCAAAAATGCACCACTTTAGCATGCTGAATCAGGCTCTAAATTCAGTAAATTCTGTGATTCTTCTATGATTAGTTCCAGGAACTTCTGAAGATGACAAACAAAGTGGAAACACATAGAAATAATTTAAAAGTCGCAAGTATGAATCATTATAGGATAAAAACCAAACACTATGTAACAAGCCCAAAAGATCTCTTTGTGGCCGGCTCACTGATCACAATGTGCATTCCATCAATAAAAGCCAAAAAGCTGTGAAACAACTTCTTTATGTTCTCTCCTGCTCCCAGATTGAATTCATTAAGGAAAAAAATCTGCTGTAACAAACCAATTAGTCAGACTCATTAATTTGCGATGTCCAACCCTGATCTACATGAAAACCAGTTGACCTTTAAGAAACTAGCCAAGCATGAATTATACGTTTTAGGATTTTTTTTTTCACTAGCAGTTTTCTCTCTTATAGCTTGGGGATAAGGTTTGTATATTGTTATACTATACATTCCTTTAACCATTTGAGTGCCAGAGGGGTACACAATGCATTGTTTTGCAATGCGTTTGTACCCCTCTGGCACTCAAAGGGTTAACCTCTGAGCACACTGAGAAGCGATAAGTTGGAGACCTCTCTAGCATTCAAGGGGTTAAAAAAAACAAATGTAAGCAAGCATACATGGAAGAAGACTGATTGGATGAAAAGCTCCTTTAACTTTGAGTGAAAGAGGTGTTTGCAGAGCATTGCTAGTCAATGAATTGAGCGCCGTCGCTGGCACTCAAAGGGTTATAGGAACGTATCTGAGTTCTTTAATAATAATAAGAAGAAGATAAAATGTCAATTTGTCCCTAAAGTGTTCTGTTTTTCTCCTGTATTACTTCCTTTGTAAACTCCTTGGCTACTTGAGATAGCAGCTACTCCATCTGTGTCCCAACTACCTTCCTCTATATCAGGGCTGTCCAAGTTCAGTCCTCAAGGGCCACCAACAGGCTAGAATGTAAGGATTTCCCTGATTAGACACAGGTGAGTCAAGCAAAATGAATGAGCCACTGATTAACTCACCTGTGCTTAATCAGTGAAATCCTTACATCCTGGCCTGTCGGTGGCCCTTGAGGACTGAACTTGGACAGCCCTGCTCTAGACTATGAGCCCTCTTGAACACAGCCCTATGATCATTTTGGTTTCTATGTTCTATTTGTACTGTTTAATTTTTCTGTATATCTATTCCCTGTTTTACAGCACTGCCGAATAAGTTGGCACTATATAAATAAAAGAAAATAATTACTTGTTGGAGATTACTCTAGCTCCCAAGATGTTAAAATACTACTATATAATTCCCATCAGATTTTTATTCTAAGCAATATAACTGCCTTCCAAAAGTCTACTTTTTATGATAGTTTATATTTTGTATTGGACTCTTTATTGTTTGAAACATCAGAGTTTGTGAGAGCGTACAGTAGGGGGGACCTGGCTTATATAGGAGCTGGATCTAATCTTTGTGTATTGCAGCTGCCTAGCACCAATATTCTAAACTACTTACATTGAATATGCTCCTCTTTGCTCTGCTTGCACCAATGGAATGGCAGTACTCTGCTTGCACCAATGAGAGGGCAGTACTCTGCTTGCACCAATGGGAGGGCATTGAGAGAAGTTTGGGGGCATGCACTTCTTTTATACTTTGTTTTTTGTCATGAACTAACAAGGTGTAGAGGAAATTGGTGTAAAATTATACAGTTTTCCTAAGCATGCTATAGGGGTGGTGTTTCATTATAATCTTAAAGGGGATGTGGCACCTATGGAAAACATCCCTTAAATAGTTAGGCTATATATCACAAACGATGGAAACAGTATTGTTTTTTTATTAAAAGTTTTGATGTTGTATAAATTTAACTTACAAAGTCTGGGCTTCAGCTACTTCCGTGTAGCCTGCGGTTCACTGTGGTTAGACCGCAGCCCGACACTCTGCCTCTTCTCTCCTCCCTTCTCCGATGACGGCGGCTTCTTTCTGTAAGCTGGAGAGGTCTCATTGGCAGAGATCGATATCTAGCCAATGAGATTGCTCCAGCTTACAGACAGAAGCCGCTGTCATTGTAGGAGGGAGGAGAGCGGAGGCAGAGCGTCGGGCTGCAGTCTATACAGAAGTGGCTGCAGTCCAGACTTTAAGTTAAAATTATACAACATCAAAACTTTAAATAAAAAAATAAATACCATTTTTGTTATTTTTAATATATATCCTAACTATTTAAGGGATGTCGTCCATAGGTGACACATCCCCTTTAATGATGAAGGTGTATGTGTGCCATATACACTAGCAATCATACAAGCTAATAGATACAGTGGGGTATAGGTGCTTGATTTGTATACAGAAATATAGAAAATGAGTCGAGCTGGCAGATTCATACATTCTGTTGGGTTCCTGTTTTATCCCTTCCAGTCTAGTCATATGATAATTCTCCTGGTGGTGAGCATTCAGGAGGTAGCGCTAGACTTTAGATGGCACATGAATGGGTAAATTATTATTACTATTATTTAATTATACAGCGCTGCATTACAGTATAGCATCATATAAGATTAAAACAGTTTCCAGAATAATAATCATAAGAATATAATACATAACCAGGCTTTTGTCAATCCAAGAAAGTCAGATAAGGGAGAATCAAGCACTTGCTATATGAATAAATCAGTAGTTTGTAATGCTGCTTGAAAGTGAAAAACATTATACCTCATATGACAAAACAACAGCATAAACTCTGTAATGTATATATATATATCAAGTGTTGATTTTTTTTCTATATTATTTTACAGGAATATTTTTGAAACAGTTTGAGATTCTAAATTGTATAAAGAAATCCAGTTTAATTGGCAGTTGTGCAAAATAATACAGTATTCATCGTTTCACCCTAGCAGAGAAATTGCCTCTTAGTAATAAGTGCTTATATAGATTATGCACCATAATTACTTAGGTTGTTAAATGCAACTAGTTTGACAGCATGGCATTTTCAATTACTAAACCAAAATATTAGCTCGGCTGGGATTTATCAGTGATACAGATAGAAGAGAACATTTTTGCTGCGAGAAGAAAGAAGCAGGAAACTTTCTCTTTCACCTCCTGATACTAGAATGTGTCAAGTTGAAGTATTTGTCGTTCATTTGACCCTCAGTACTTGCAATCTATAAAACTTACCTACAGAATTTACAGTAGGGATGGGCAAGACTTATCTCCTCAAAAGAGAAATAGGCAGAAAATGGCACTTTCCTGCTGAGTGGGAATTTTTTTGTGAAAACTGCAGATTTTCTATTTTCTTTCCACTTATTTCTTTGAGATCAAGAGTAAAACTAAATTTCCTCCACCACATGGCAAATTTCCCTTCTTTTCCCACAGACATAGTATAAAATTGGTGTTCCTGCAACATGCCACTTCTGTATTTGTCAGAGATAAAGAAAGCAGCACAATTTAGTAGCTATTTAAAATAGGCAAATAAAGTAAATTTGGACTGTAGTTTAGATAGTCTTGTAGGTATGACATTTGTTCTCTATATCAGGGCAGACTGCAGGACTCTGGGGGAGTGTAAAAGGAGAAAGGAGGTTGACACAAAATACCCCAAAATCCTCATCTGGCTATGTGCTAGGGGAGTCTGGAAGCGTGAGAAGGACATTTACCCCAAATACCCAAAAATTCTGTGTGTCTGACTAGGAAGATACAGGCAGCAATGATCCAAGTTTCTTTCAGATCTGGGTGTTATCTCTTTGTTAGGGGCATCTCAGATTTGAGAAGGAAGCATAGGAGGTTTATCCTAAATACCCCAAAGTTCTGTGTGACTGATAAGAAAGACAAAGGCAGCTGTGATCGAAGTTTCTTCCTGTTCCAGCTGTTACCTCTGTACTAGGGGAGTCTGGGAAAAGAATCAGTTGAACAGGTAAGGAAAAGTAAAACACTTGCCATAAAAATATATGAGTAAAACAGTAGACTGTAATGATGCATTAAAGTGAAATATTGTATATCTGATATTCCAAAAAAGCCAATATAAAATATGCAATGTATTAAAAGTTTAGCGTACAAAACAAATATTGTACATTTATTCATTTAGTTGATTCTTCATAGATCTTTAGAAGTGCTTATGAATATCTGAAGATGCATCAAATCAATAAAAGAAAGTATCAGTTCTATAACGTGTGGATTTTTTTTTTCAATGCCGTTTGTGTCCAAGGATTTAGAGGAAGATTTTTCACACAGTTTGATACTCTAAATTGTTTAAAGATAATCCAGTTTAATTGGCAGGTGAGCAAAATAATACTGTATTCATCATTTCACCCTGGTAGAGGATTTGCCTTTTAGTAATAAATGCTTATATAGATTTTACAGGTAATTAGATGGATGGTATGACTTTTTAAATTAAACCAAAATAACAGCTGAGCTTGGATTTATCAGAGACACAGATGGAAGGGAACAATTTTTACTTTGGGAAGTAAAAAGCAGGAAGGCCATTTTCCCCAACATGTTTTCACAGTGTTGCTGATGACTGAATTTTTGTGTGTGCATTCGCAGCTGGGAATGCTTGCACACATACATGTGCTATAACTTGGGCATGCGTGTCTGATGACGTGTGTAGATACGAGCATGCATGCTGGAAGGTTAAGCCCATTAAAATCAAGAGGACTAGCTTTCTGGTATTGAAACAACTTGATTTTCATTGGCATTTTCCTTCCCTTGAGAACCTGTCTTCTATTCAGTTAAAATGCTTCTGAGAAGGAAATTAAATGTTTTAGCCATCCCTAAGAAGAGCATAGGGTGTGCAGAGTATATATGTGATTCTTTTCTCTACCTTGGCAGTATAAATAAGAATATACTTGCCTGTCTATGCCAGAAATAATCAAGAACTAGAGTAGTTAATACTGCTCACAAAATCTTTCTATGCATATTCTGAAACTGTATTCATATTCTTAAACCACAGTCCACTTAAATAGGATTAGCTAGGCAAAAACCTGGCACATGGAGATTGCATATTTCAGTTGTGTATCCTTGACTCACTCATTCACAAAAACAGAGTTAAAAATAAGTTTTACACACAAAAAATGGCAGAGGACTCAGCAGTGAGCCTGAAGCCATAACAAGGGGCTAGGCCTAGCCCTCTTTTTCCTTTCTGTCTGGAAGAGGGAGAATCCACCAGGGAGAAAATGAGAAGTTGGCTCTCCCTCCTCCTGGTGGTGGGAAAAAAGAGGGAAGGTAGAGTAGGGGCAAATGAGAAAGTGGGAGGAGTTAAGGCTATAAAGGTGGCTGTTGAGTGAGGTATGATCAAGTATTATCTTTTATGTAAAGGTTTTATTTTGTTGTGTGGGCGTATGTGGGTGTAGTCAGAACAGCTTAGGCTCCACTAACATGTGACATTCTAAAGCTGTTTACTACCCTGCCTAATGGGAAAATCAACTCTGATTATCCACTGACCGGCTAGGTAAACTGTTGGAGATTGGATTAAAAAATGCAGCAGTGCGAAAATATACTTTAATGTAAATATGGTATTTGTTATCAGACTTGAATGCTAAAAGCAAATTCAGAGTACTCCTACCTGAAAACAGTCATGCTAAGGAAAAATAAAAAATGATAACTGCTGATATAGGTATGTTGGTTTATGTATATGATACAAGAGCAGCTTGTCAAAGCTGAGGAGCTATGTTAGGGTAAAGAATAGTGATGATCGAGCACCCCAATGCTCGGGTGTTCGGGTGCTCTGACCGAGCGCCCCCGGAGGCTCGAGTGCTCGGCCGAGCACCCGAGCCCCATTGAAGTCAATGGGAGGACTCGAGCATTACACCAGGCACCCCCTGCTCTGATGAGGGGAGGGTGCCTGGTCCATAGGAAAAGGGCAGAAAATGATGGAAACACCACAGAAATGGTTCAGGGACAGCATAGGGAGGATGTCTGGATGCATCTTGGACTCCAACGTCGCTGCTGGGAACGATCTTTCGCCCGTAGTACGCCATTTTTACAGACTGACCGTAAAACACACAAAAAGGAAGATAAAAACAACTTTAGGCGAAAAATTGTTACCAAACAGTATTTGCTGTATATTTACTTGTATATCATCTGCAAATTCTGCAAAAAATTTCCTCGATTTTTCTGAACTGGGGCCATGATTAAGAGGGAAACGTGCGCAGAGGCAAATTCTCCCAAAAATTTCCTCGATTTTTCTGAACTGGGGCCATGATTAAGAGGGAAACGTGCGCAGAGGCAAATTCTCCCAAAAATTTCCTTGATTTTTCTGAACTGAGGACATGATTAAGAGGGAAACGTGCGCAAAGGCAAATTCTCCCAAAAATTTCCTCGATTTTTCTGAACTGGGGCCATGATTAAGAGGGAAACGTGCGCTGAGCCGACCATCTAAAACATTATGGGTGAGGGTCTGCTGCGGAGCTGACCATCCTAAACATTATATGCGAAGGCCCGCTAGTGAGCTGACGCTATAAAACATTATATGAGAGGGCCCGCTAGAGAGCTGACCCAATAAAACATTATATGAGAAGGCCCGCTGGTGAGCTGACCTATACAAAAATTGTCAAACTGCGCCCGCTGGTGAGCTGGCCCTATATAAAAATTATATCACAGGGCCCGCTGGTGAGCTGGCCCTATATAAAAATTATATCACTGGGCCCGCTGGTGAGCTGGCCCTATATAAAAATTATATCACAGGGCCCGCTGGTGAGCTGGCCCTATATAAAAATTATATCACTGGGCCCGCTGGTGAGCTGGCCCTATATAAAAATTATATCACTGGGCATATGGAAGAGAGTCAACCATATACCCGTTTTTTGGGTGGAAGGGGTGAATGGGAATACAGAGTATTCCCATCATTGTAAATAACATATATAAAGTGAGTTTATGTTCCCCCGGGGCTTTCCTCCAGTGGAGTGGAGAAGTCAGGGGAAATCCAGGCCTTGTTCATTTTTATAAGTGTCAACCTATCAGCATTTTCGGTGGAAAGGCGGATACGCTTATCTGTTATGATGCCACCAGCAGCACTAAATACCCGCTCAGACAGAACGCTGGCGGCAGGGCAGGCCAGCACCTCCAAGGCGTAGAGAGCCAGTTCATACCACGTGTCCAGCTTGGACACCCAGTAGTTGTAAGGCACAGAGGGATCATTGAGGACGCTGACACGGTCTGCTACGTACTCCTTCACCATCTTCCAAAACTTTTCCCTCCTTGTGACACTAGGCTGCGCATCAGGGTGAGGGTGCTGGCGGGGTGTCATGAAGGTGTCCCACGCCTTGGAGAGTGTTGCCCTGCCTTTGTCGGAACTGCTGTGTGCTCCCCTTTTCTCCCCTTCTCGGTTGGCCAAGGTAGCACGTACTCTGCCGCCAGCGTTGTCAGATGGAAAATTTTGGAGCAATTTTTCAACAAGAACCTTCTGGTATTGCACCATTTTGCTTGTCCTCTCCACCGGAGGAATGAGAGATGAGAAATTCTCTTTGTAGCGGGGGTCCAGAAGGGTGAACACCCAGTAATCCGTGTTGTCTAAAATGCGTGTAACGCGTGGGTCACGGGAAAGGCAGCCTAACATAAAGTCAGCCATGTGTGCCAGAGTACCAACAGGCAAGATTTCGCTGTCCTCACCAGGAGGATGACTCTCAATCTCCTCATCCTCTTCCTCCTCTTCTGCCCACCCACGCTGAAGAGATGGAACTAAAGTTCCATGGCTAAACTCTGTAGCGGAGGCAACCGTGTCTTCCTCCTCCTCCTCCTCCTCCTCGGCCTCCTCCAATTGTCGCTGAGAAGACGAAGTGAGGGTGCTCTGGCTATCACCTTGTGTAAGCTCTTCCTCCCCCATTTCCACCTCTTCCACATGCAAAGCGTCGGTTTTAATTGTGAGCAGCGAGCGTTTCAGTAGACACAGAAGTGGGATGGTTACACTGATAATAGCGTTATCGCCGCTCACCATCTGTGTCGATTCCTCAAAATTGCGTAAAACCTCACAGAGGTCTGACATCCATTCCCACTCCTCACTTCTGATTAGAGGAAGTTGAACGGAGAGGCGACGACCGTGTAACAGCTGGTACTCCACTACTGCCCTCTGCTGCTCACAAAGCCGGGCCAACATGTGGAAGGTGGAGTTCTAGCGCGTGCTCACGTCACACAGCAGCCGGTGAGCTGGCAATTGTAAGCGCTGCTGCAGCTTCAACAGGCCGGCTGAAGCTGTAGATGACTTACGGAAATGTGCACACACGCGGCGCACCTTGGTCAAGAGATCATGCAAATTGGAGTAGGTTTTTAGAAATCGCTGAACCACTAAATTAAATACATGCGCTAGGCATGGTACGTGTGTGAGCTTGACGAGCTCCAAAGCCGCCACCAAGTTACGCCCATTATCACACACAACCATGCCTGGTTGCAGGTTGAGTGGCGAGAGCCACTGCTCGGTCTGGTGACTAATCCCCTGCAACAGCTCTGAGGCTGTGTGCTGTTTGTCCCCAAGGCAGATCAGCTTCAGCACGGCCTGTTGACGCTTCCCCACTGCAGTGCTACACTGCTTCCAGCTACCGGCTGATGGGTGAGTGGCGCTGCGCGCAGAGAATTCGGAGGTGGAAACGGAGGAGGAGGAGCCAATAACGTAGGTGCTGGCGGAAACCCTGATGGAGGTAGGGCCCGCAATCCTCGGCGTGGGTAGCACCTGTGCCATCCCAGGGTCCGAGTCGCTCCCAGCCTCCACGACATTCACCCAGTGTGCCGTCAGGGAAATGTAGCGTCCCTGGCCACAAGCACTTGTCCATGTGTCAGTCGTTAAGTGGACCTTCCCAGTAACTGCGTTGGTCAGGGCACGGGTGATGTTACGGGACACATGGTGGTGTAAGGCGGGGACGGCACACCGGGAAAAGTAGTGGCGGCTGGGGACTGCGTACCGAGGGACAGCTGCTGCCATCAGGCTGCGGAAGGACTCAGTCTCCACAAGCCTAAATGGCAGCATTTCGATGGCCAGTAATTTGGAAAGGTGTGAGGTTAGTGCTATGGCCTGTGGGTGGGTGGCTGGGTATTTTCGCTTGCGCTCAAATGCCTGGGGTAACGACATTTGGACGCTGCGCTGGGACAGGGAAGTGGATGTGGTCGCTGATGGTGCTTCAGATGGTACAGGTGCAGGGCGGGAGGTATGCGGGCCTGCGCCTTCGACAGGCGATTGGCCGGCACCGAAAACAGGGGAAGAGGAGGCAGTGGTGTGGCCTGCAGACACAGATTGGCGATCCGGGCGTTCCTCCCACTTATTACGGTGCTTGGATGCCATGTGTTGGATCATGCTGGTGGTGGTGAGGTTGCTAGTGTTCATGCCTCGGCTCATTCTGGTGTGGCACAGGTTGCAAACTACAATTCTTTTGTCGTCCGCACTTTCCTTAAAAAAACGCCATACCGCGGAACACCTAGCCCTTGGCAAGGGAGATTTACGCAAGGGGGTGCTCCGTGGAACATTTGCGGGCCGGTTTGGTGCGGTCCGCCTTCTTTCTGTAGCCACACCACTGCCTCTTCCAGCTTGTTGCGGTGCTGCAGATGGCTCACCCTCAGGACTGCTGTCATCGCTCGGCTCTCCACCTTCCCAGGTGGGGTCAGTCACCTCATCGTCCACCAAGTCCTCCTCCACTTCCTCACTCTGATCATCCTCCTCATGTCTTGATCCCACCACATACTCAGTCATTGACAACTGTATATCATCCTCCTCATCAAGGTCTTGAGACAGTAAAAGTGGTTGATTTAATGGCAACTGTCTCATCATCATCATCATCCACTTCCTTTGACCTTAAATGCCGTTCACCTCTGTCATCTTCTTGTGATTGGGTACCCTCTAGAGGTTGTGAATCAGGGCACAAGATGTCATGTTCCTCTGCAAGCGTGCTTGGAGAGAGGTTCAAATTAAGGATTGGTGATGAGACGAGCTCCTCACTATATCCCAGTGTGGGATCACTTCTTTGACCAGACCCTCTATGGTGGGAGGAAGGAGGATCAGGGTGAGGATTATGTTCACCAGACTCTTGGCTACTGAGAGTGGACTTGGTGGAAGACAGGGTGGTGCTTAACCGACTGGAAGCAGTATCAGCTGACATCCAACCGACCACCTGTTCGCAGTGGTCGGACCTCGAGAGTGATGTCCTGCGACACCCTGTAAACTGAGACATGAAGCTAGGTATGGTGGATGTCTTTCTTTCTTGTGCTCTGGCACCAGTTTGTACGCGTCCTGACCCGCGCCCTGAACTATCAGGATCACGTCCACTTCCCCGTCCCTTTTTACCCGCCTTCTTCATATTACACGGAATATGTGCTGCTAATCTGCAACTTTGCACACTAAACAGAATGTGCTTCTTATCTGCGGCTAGGCACAGTGAATGGAATATGTGACTTTGATATTTTACACTTTGCACAGTAAACAGAATGTTCTCCTAATATGCAACTTTGCACACTAAACAGAATGTGCTGCTTATCTGCGGCTCGGCACAGTGAATGGAATATGTGACTTTGATATTTTACACTTTGCACAGTAAACAGAATGTTCTCCTAATATGCAACTTTGCACACTAAACAGAAAGTGCTTCTTATCTGCGGTTAGACACAGTGAATGGAATATGTGACTTTGATATTTTACACTTTGCACAGTAAACAGAATGTTCTCCTAATATGCAACTTTGCACACTAAACAGAATGTGCTGCTTATCTGCGGCTCGGCACAGTGAATGGAATATGTGACTTTGATATTTTACACTTTGCACAGTAAACAGAATGTTCTCCTAATATGCAACTTTGCACACTAAACAGAAAGTGCTTCTTATCTGCGGTTAGACACAGTGAATGGAATATGTGACTTTGATATTTTACACTTTGCACAGTAAACAGAATGTTCTCCTAATATGCAACTTTGCACACTAAACAGAATGTGCTGCTTATCTGCGGCTCGGCACAGTGAATGGAATATGTGACTTTGATATTTTACACTTTGCACAGTAAACAGAATGTTCTCCTAATATGCAACTTTGCACACTAAACAGAAAGTGCTTCTTATCTGCGGTTAGACACAGTGAATGGAATATGTGACTTTGATATTTTACACTTTGCACACTAAACAGAATGTTCTGCTAATCTGAAACTTTGCACACTAAACAGAATGTGCTTCTTATCTGCGGTTAGACACAGTGAATGGAATATGTGACTTTGATATTTTACACTTTGCACACTAAACAGAATGTTCTGCTAATCTGAAACTTTGCACACTAAACAGAATGTGCTGCTTATCTGCGGCTCGGCACAGTGAATGGAATATGTGACTTTGATATTTTACACTTTGCACACTAAACAGAATGTGCTGCTAATCTGCAACTTTGCACACTGAACAGAATGTGCTGCTAATCTGCAACTTTGCACACTAAACAGAATGTGCTGCTAATCTGAAACTTTGCACACTAAAAAGAATGTGCTGCTAATCTGCAACTTTGCACACTAACCAGAATGTGCTGCTAATCTGCAACTTTGCACACTAAACAGAATGTGCTGCTAATCTGCGGCTAGGCACAGTGAACGGAATATGTGACGTTTTTTTTTTTAAATCTCTGCCCCCCCAAACAAAATAAACTGCTGCCCCCACACACAGTAGTCCTAAAAAGGACTTTTGGGTCTTTTTTTTTTTTTAAATCGCTTTTCTTCTCCCTACACTGACTTTCCCTTCCTATCCTCATCTCTCCCTGGCTAAGACTGAGCCGAACTCGCTGGTCAGGTGCTATACAGCACCCGATCACGGGTTCTGGCCAGCCAATCAGTGTAATGCCAGCAGCCAACATGGCTGCTGGCATTACACTGATGTCAGAGCCTCCCTGCACGTTTATTGGCTGCGCAGCAGCCGCGAAACGTGCGGGAAGGAGACCCGAACATGGCGGGCGAGCACATGCGGTACTCGTACGAGTACCGCCATGTGCCGAGCAGAGCGATGCTCGAGCCGAACCGAGCTTCGGCCGAGCATGCTCGCTCATCACTAGTAAAGAAGTATGTTGTCTTCATTATGACCAATAAGAAGATAAATTATTTAATACTAAATATTAACTATATACATATATAAATATATATATATATATATATATATATAGATATAGATAGATAGATAGATAGATAGATAGATAGATAGATAGATAGATATAGATATTTTGTTTGAACCTTTGTGTGCCAGAGAGGTATCCAATGCATTGACAAAATAAAAACCATAAATGAACCCTTTATGTACAAGAGGGGTGTTCAATGCACTGTGAGCCTCTTTGGTCTTTGACTCCTTAACGACCAGCAGTCCGGGGAAGTTACCTGACTGATTATGTGTGCCAGTGCGTCAAAGGGGGTCTGATAAAGACTACGCCGGTCTTGGAGTGGTCAATTTCAGACCCCATTAGTGTTTACAGCACTTATGTATGTGACTTGTCAGGACTGTGAAAAAAACAGTGATGGTCCTGGAATGTCACCAGTCAATAAGGGGTTAAAGGGTCAGAAAGGGATATAATCAAATGGTCAGTCTTCTAGACTGAAGTTAACATTTTAAATATACTTAGTAAACATTTATATTTCTATTAAAACTTGAATCATGCATGCCAGCATAGGCGTGCGCACGGGGTGTGCCGGGTGTGCCCAGGCACACCCTAATCGGCCCCATGCGCACCGGCCAGGGAATCTGGGGATTTTTTTTTTCTTTTTTTTTTTTAAATATATCTGCCGCGAGGGAGCGCTGATTTAAACTACCAAGCGCTCCGTCGCAGCATCTATGTGACAAGCCGCAGCGAGACCCAGGCTCTGTAGTAATACAGAGCACTGGGAGATGACATCATCTCCCAGCGCTCTGCATTACTGAGAGCAGCGCACGGGAGCTTCAGCTCTGTGCCGAAGGAGGCATTATGGAAGGGGGGCAATGTGAAGATGATGGGGGCAATGTGGAGCTGATGTCAGTGTGAGGGCAAGTTGGAGCTGATGGGGGCAATGTTAGGGCAAGTTGGAGGTGATGAGGGCAAGTTGGAGGTGATGGGGATAAGATGGAGCTGATGGGGGCAAGTCAGAGCTGAGGGCAATGTGGAGATTATGGGGACAATGTTAGGGCAACTTGGAGCTGATGGGGGCAAGTTGGAGCTGATGGGGGCAGTGTGAAGGCAAGTTAGAGCTGATGGGGGCAATGTTAGGGCAAGTTGGAGCTGATGAGGGCAATGTGAGGGCAAGTTGGAGCTGATGGGGGCAAGTCGGAGCTGAGGGCAATGTGGAGATTATGGGGGCAATGTTAGGGCAAGTTGGAGCTGATGGGGGCAAGTTGGAGCTGATGGGGGCAATGTGAGGGCAATATGGAGTTGATGGGGGATACGTTGGAGCTGATGGGGGCAATATGGAGCAGATGGGGGGCAATCATTTATTTAGCTAGCACACACACATATATATTACATACGCGCGCGCACGTGTGTGTTTGTGTTTTTGGGTGCACACCCTAATGCAATTGGCTGCACACGCCTATGCATGCCAGAAATTTAACAGTTTATTTTTTGTTTATTTACACCCCCCTTCTGCTGATGTCACCCCCACTCCTCCTCTCTGCCTGCAGCTTTATGTAAATAAAGCACTGTGCTGTTCCTTCAGTCTGGAGGGACCTCTCAGCGTAGCACTGTCAGCCACACTTAGAGCAAAATGTCCAGGGCCTATCTGCTCTGTGCAGATTGTTTGTCCCTATCAGTGACATAAATGCAGCATGAGAAGTAACTTTGCACAAGAGACCCAGGGCTAGAGCACTTGGATTGATACCTAATGTGACCAAGGGGGAGATGTATTAAGTGGTTATAAAGAGGCAGGCCCGGACTAGTCATCGGGCATACCGGGCATTTGCCCGGTGGGCCGGTCCGGGTGTTTAAAAAAAAAAAATAACGAACGCCCACAGCCGCCCCCCCCCCATGGGCTGCTCAAAAAATACAAATGGGCTTGTTTTTTGTCCCAGTCCGGGCCTGTAAAGAGGTGATAAAGTAGAGATGACTTCTTCAGTGACATCACTTCTCCAATTCCTATGTTATTCTATGGAGCCTATGCACTAAGATCTCCCAAGCTGGAGAAATAACATTTTCATAAATGTAGTGCATTAAAGGGAAGGTCTGGGGGAGATGCACTAAGCTGTGATAAAGAGGTGATAAAGAGGAGATGACGTCTCAAGTGATATCACTTCTCCAGTTCCTATATTATTTTATAGAGCCCATTCACTAAGATTTTTCTGCTCAGGACAAGAATCAGAGCAACCCTGCAGTGTGTGTATTTCAGAAGTGTCCTGCACTAAAGTGGAGGTCTGATCATATTACCCAAACTCACAACCCCATGATGTTATCTTTAGAATTAACTTATGGCTAATGCTTCATTTAGATCCCTGTCAGTAGGGCTGGCACCCACACAATGAGAAGAGCACTGTTCCACAGGAAATACTGAAGGACAAATTAGAAAACTGTCATAAGCTATACTTTTCAAGCAGGACTTTCTTTGTGTAAAGTCCTACTTTATGCAACTGGCAAAAAAGCATGCATATATAAAGCTTATATATGTATGTTCTCTCTCAGACTTCCAGTGTCTTCATCTGCTCATGCAATATATAGGCTTTTTGCCATATTTGAGTGCCATATCCTTGTACTTTATCATTAAAAAGTCAGCAAGTTGATGATAGGGTGACCACATATCCTTTCTGCCATTCAGGGACATGTGGTCACCCTAGTGTGTGTAGGGGTGTATGTGTGTGTGAGTAGATGTGTGTATATATGTCTGTGTGTGTGTGTTTGTAGGGATGTATTTATGTGTGTTTGTGTGAATATGTAGGGGTGTGTGTGTGTTTATGCATGTGTGTGTTAATGAAGAAATATATCTATTAAATACCTACATAGGTATAGAACAAAACTAAAAAAACAGAGTATATATGGCAACTAATCTTACTATTCCATTGTCCTGAAGAAATCCACTGTGAGCCACTAATACCCACTTAAAATCTTGAACTTGATTAAAGAGGTGTTTTAAAGAAATAAAAATTATCCAGTTACTTAAATCATTCTTCATACACAACACACGCACTAATCAGTATTCATGACCCTTGTATCAAGAGGAATGGTAATTAAACACAGCCCCAGCTTATTAGGCACAGCACTTGTATATGTCAAGTACATAATGTTCTCACGTGTTCATAAAAATGAAAAGCTGTAATAGGGAAGTCCACTGGCATTTTTAGTGGGTAGTTTTATGGATGTTATTAATATGTTCAGAATTTATTAAACTTGCTAAGTGTACTTTTTCGTACTACATTTTTTGCTGTCACGCACATATGAATGTTCTTCCACCAAGGACGAGTTTTGACAACAAAGGCTTACATATTAAGATGACAGGAGCTATTCAAGACAAGATAAAAATCTCCAGAGCACACTGTGTAAGACTGACAGGCATGCAAAATATCAAACTCTTTGCTCATGCTCTTTAACTCGGCCTTCTGCCATGAGGTTATTAATGGAAAACTAATTATCAAATATAACCTGCTCTCATATCAAAGAGCATATTATAATATTCAAAGATATATGTATATCCTTATCAGGAGTAACTACAGGGGGGGTGCAGAGGTGAGTTGAGATGGGTTTGAGCATCCAAAAGGGCCCATCGTCCCCATAAGTTCTAGGTGTACCCATGGCAGAATAATTTTGTGTTATGGGGCCCAAACATGTTTTCACCAGGCCCTCCAATGACTATCTTTGCCAAAAATGCATATCTTAACATAACAAAAAATAAACTCAGCCTCGATTTGCTCCCAGACGTATATTTGAGTATATTTGAATGTTTCGTCTTTTATGTGATGTGCACCAAATAGTATATATAATTTTGTCTTGGTAAAAAAGTTTGGCAATTGCCACTCATCTTCTATTGCAATTAATAAAACATAAGATAATACCTCCAAACAGCTGAAAAACAGCACATGTAATATCAAAGTTGGAGGAAGAAGAAGGCCCCTAAAAAATTATTTGAAGGATTTAGGGTGCAAGCGCAAGGCAAGGACCTCAGGGTAGTGTTTTCTGAAATACTTCCTGTGCCATGTGCCAGTGCAGGTAGGCAGAGGGAGCTCAGAGAGCTTAACGCATGGCTCAAGCATTGGTGTAGGAAGGAGGGTTTGTGGTTTTTAGAGCACTGGACAGACTTTGCTCTTGGGTACAATGTACAATGTACAATGTATATGGAAGTGATGGGTCACACCTAAATGGTAGGGGAGCTACCGTGCTGGGGGACAGAATGCTAAGAAGGTTGGAGGAGCTTGTAAACTAGGAAAGGGTGGAAGGTATATATAGGGAAAAAAGTGGTAAATAATGCAGATAGGAACGGGTCCAAATTAACGATTATGGGAGTGGAGAAGTGGTGGAGATAAATGTGGCCAACAGGGAGGAACGCCTATTAAATGAGGATGTAAAAAAAGACAAGCAGTGCGTAAAATACATAAAGGCATCAAAAGAGCGTGGTACACTGCTTGTGCGACTGCACGGTGAGCCCCGGCGGGCATTGTGAAGGAGCTTGTAGGTCCCAATATATATTTTATATGTTTTGGGAATATTGTGTGGGTACATTTTAGGTAGGGGATATTGATATCCCAAGTATATATCTTATGTATAGTAATAATTGTAGTAACCAAAGATTATATTGGTTACCTGTGGATATATGACAGTATGCTTTTTTAAATTGTGTATTTTATTTTACATTTTAATATAATATATATATGTTTTGCCTATTTCTGCATACTAGGGTAATCATTGTCATTGGATGGTTATATTATATCCATATTACAATTATGGTGCTTCACACGGTAAATAATTCTGTATAATTTACTGTAACTATTGTGAGCCTTAACCACAAAACAAAAGTGGAGCAATTCTGGAGTGAAGTAACTTCCCCATTGGGGATAAATAAAAATTCTCAGAACTCCCACTGAATTGGAGTGCCCACATTTCCTTTCTGCCATTCAGTGACATCGCTGTGACTGCAGCAGAGTACTTCTCTTCAACCTTAGTGCAGCTGTGCGAGAGGGGCCACTTGACATTACTGAGCAGCAGAGAACAAACTGTGCCTTCTCTGTAATAAATATTAAAGTAAAATCTGCCCTTTGACTGCTGTGACAGAAAGACATACCTATGCTAGGCTACAGGAAAATGGGCATAAAACCCCAAGTCTTACCATAGCTTTACTCTGCAATAAATGGCATTGTAGCTCTTGTTTGGAGCCAGGAAGGAGGGTTCGGTTCTCTCTATAGTGTAAGGGGACCTGAAACCTATCCTCCGCCCCCCCCCCCCCACCAAAAAAAAAAAAAAAAAGTGCAGATTTTCATTTTCTACACACGTGACCAGGTGGATTAGTCAGTGCCACATTTATTCTGAAAGATCTGACTGAGTTAAGAATACTAACTTGTGTTTAACCCCTTAAGGACCAGACACGTGCACTGGCAGCCAGCACTTAAGGACCATGGAGCATTTTTTTTTGTGCATCTGATTCAGGGCTTCCCGAACGGCGTGCAGCCATGAGGGTCGACCTGAATTCCATGACGTGCCAGGACCGTCATGGGTCCTTATAGTTTACCCATGACAGTCCTGGCACGGGTCATGGGGTTAATTGAGGAGATCCTGAAAACCTGCAGTGTTGGTGGCTTGTGGACAGGTGCGAGCTCCCCTGCGTTTGTATGTAGAACTCTGTCTTCTATGGGATTCATTCAGGGACTTTGTTTTTGTCCCAAAATGGTGATGCCTTGGATGTGGAGCACACATTTGAAATATACAGGTTTAAATGGTTTTTAACATATTGTTTCACAATATACTGGAGACTACTCTAGCATTCAGTTAATGGTGGTTGGGGATGATGTGAATTGTAGTCCATCAGCTGGAGGACCAAGTGGATGGTTTCTCTGACATTGAATGTGTTAAAAAGAGGGAATAAATGATAATAGAAAATAAAAATAATTACAAATGATGTACAAATGATTCAATGAGACAACCACACATAAGATATAATTAAAAAGTGAGGACCTAAGATACAAAAGGAAATGCTGCTTTCTGAAACATACAATTAGCTCAGAAGAAAGGGACAGGTGCTGGCAGAGACAGATGTAGCTCACCTCATGCAGGAAGTGTTTCAGATGGAATCTCTTACCGGGTGAAACTTTCTTTTGTATAACAACACATGCCATTTCACAGCCCATCTCAGTAACACAAAGCAATTATGATGAAGTAATTGATTTGTAATTAGCTTTAATGGGTTACTCATATCATGCAATTAATTAAATGTAATCTCATGTAAAATGTGATTTCCAACACACAGACTGAGGTGGATTTAAAAACGTCACATAAAGTGAAGGTTGGAAACACATGGCTCTCTATCCAGGTAATGGACTATAACTGCTGCCTGCTGAGGATGATTGGAGCTGTAGGCACAAGAAGAGACACATAGTTAGGAAGCTCAGCCCCTCTAGCTCCTGTTGGTCTTCAACTCCCATCATCCTCAGCTGACAGTTGTAGTCCAACAATAGTGAAAGCAGTAACAAGGCAACAAGATTCACCCCAAGTGCCGAATATGTGGCACTCAAGTCCACCAAGGGCTGCAATATTATCATTAAAGAAATATTTATAGAGGATGTAAATGGTAGATTAAATCATTGTATCCTTTGTATCCATTGTATTAGTTTGCAATGTATTAGAGACTACTCTAGCACCCAAAGGGTTAAGGTGAAGCAGTGCAACTGTAAATGGAAGCATGATGTGAAGTAAAATAAAAAGGGTGTGTGCTTTTATAATAATGTGGTGGGGGAGTGTTAGAGGAAAATGATCCTCTCTTCCCACTCTACCAATGAAAAGACTTATAGGCATTATAGAAAGCTTTTGAAGGCTGCATGTGGCCCCAGAGACACCTGTTGGCTGCTACTGAGCTAGAGGGACAGAGGTTGTCCACTGCTAGCAGTAAGCACAACATTCATATTATGATTTTCTAACCTGTTCCAAATAATATGCTGTTAGAGACTAGAGATTTACTGTATTTTCTTCTCCCCCTCTGCTAACAAAGCATTAGCATTGACTGATGCAGACGATAAACGTGGTTCTGTGGAACTCTCAGGCTCCATAAAAAGTACAAGGGGATCCATGGAACAGAGGTAAGGATCTGTGAACAGAACTAAAACCTCACCCCCTCTAAGGTTAAATACAATAATCTGGTAACATTTTAGCATAATAACTTAACCCTTTGAGTGCAACATTATATATCATTGCTGTTAATTCTCTGAACGCTAGAGGAATCTCCATCAGTGCAAAGCAGTGTTTTGAAGACATCCCTAGCATACAAATATATGCAACTCTAGAACCTAAAGGGTCAACCCTTTGAGTGCCAGAGAGATATATAACATATTGCATTGCAATGCATTGGATATCTCTAAGGCACTCAAAAGGTTAAAAGGTTTATTGTTCATTGTTAGGATTCGTTGGGAGATTTCATTTGAGACTAAAGACTTCCAGCACAGCCATCAATTTGAGAAACACTAGTCTGATGAAAGGAAAAATAATGGTGACGGATGGCCATTGGGAAGCAATGTTTTGGAGACCTCGCTAGTGTTCAAGGGATTAAAAGCACCATTTCATTCTACAGGGATTTGGGGAATTATTATACGGTACAGCTGGTTTCCTCCAGAATGGGTTCCTCTTCCCATTTGTACATAAGACCAAGATTCCAATGTACTCAGAATAATTGTAACAATTCTAAGGCAAACCAATTGCACCATACAGGATAAATAAAAATTCCCAGTTATTTAAATTGGCATTTTAATCTACTGTGTGCTAAAAAGGTATCCAAAGCATTCTGAAACAATGATTTGAAGACCTCTCTATTATTTAGTGGGTTACAAGAGCAAATATGAATTTGGAGACTGTCTATAGTAATGTTGGTTTACCTTATAAATGCTCAAGTTCTCCTTAGTACATTAGCCTTTCTATGCACAATAACTGTGCACCATGATGTTTCTGTATCTTACTAATATTACCAATGCATAGGAAACTTTTGCAAGAGAGAAATATAGCTTTTTTTTAACATTTTCATTGCAGAACTTAAAGGAATGGAATGTTCTGCTGTTAGCTATCAACTCTCCGTAAACAAAATGAGAGCATATTACACATTCTAATCTACTGCCTTGAAATACCCTTCTTTTTAAAATAAAATAAAAAATGTATCCGTCTTATATTATGATGTCCACTAAACAAGTTCACTTTGACATTTAATAGACTTGTTTCCATGGAATATCTTTGGTTCTGAAAAGTGTGGTTCATGGCTCCTATTATTGTAGGACACAAGCCTACTAAGCCACTAAACTCCTTTCCACAGCCTTCTTGTTTGGCTGGGATATTAATGGACTGTATTATAATGATGAAGGATATAAAAAGCACTGCTCCAGTGAACGTAAGCATCTCACCTGTCAACAAAAGCATCTTTTTATTGCCTAGTAATATATGGATTTCTGCTGTTAAAGCAGACTTCACATCCAATTATTAATTCCATGAACAAAGCTAAGATTTACATTCTGGTTACTACTAGCACCTTAACCATTTGGATTCTAGATACATATCCAGTGCACTGAACATCACCATTATTATACTTTATCTATAAAATTCCCTACAGTGTAATTTTTTAATTCAAGTAGATTGTTTGACGACGGAAACACAACAGCCAAGTCCTTTCCTACGTATTAAGAAATCTCAAGCCCAGTTTAATCCATAACCTCCCATTAAAATGGGATATCTATAGTTATATCTATAAGATGTGTGGTTGATTTGCCTATGGTAATCCTCCACCATGCTCACTAGATGTCAAATATCCTTAATTGTGTTATCTCTAGAATCATATATAAAGTGAAACTATCATGCACACATATGTTATCTCCAATTAATTGTTAGTATCATGTTAATCATGGAAATGGCGCAATAGATTTTCTTAAGAGCCGGCATTAGCTGGAATCATAACTTCATATGAAACTTACATCAATAGGACAGCTCAGACATCTTGGTGAAGAGGAATCTGTGCACCTGCGCTGTTTGTCCCTGCCTCTACCATACAGCACAATGCAAATCCCCCTTTGGCAAATAACCTATCAGTGATGAGACAAGGACGGAAAACGCAGGCACACAGATCCCTCTTCACAAAGATGTCTGAACTGTCCTATTGATGTAAGTTTCATATGTAGTTATCAGGGCTCAAAATTTCCACTCGCCACTAGCAAATGGCGAGTGAAAATTTAGCCCTGGCGAGTAGAAATTCAGCCCTGGTGGGTATGCTATAGCTTGCAGTGGTGAGTAACTTTTCAGGTCTGGCTAGTAGCAAAGAACTTCAAATTTTAAGCCCTGTAGTTATGATTCCAACTCATGCCGGCTCTTAAGAAACTTAATTATACTATTTCCATGATTAACAAGATACTAACAATGAATTAATATTGACTTATGTGTGCATGATAGTTGCACTTTAAACCACATGCCAGTTGTCTCCTTGATGATGTGTTTGAATGAGTGGGCCATATGAACAATTATTGGGCAACAGCACCACAGAGGATGCATATGTATTGAATTAAAGTGGATGTGTCTCCTATGTACAACATAGCTTAAATAGGCTACATAGCGAATATTACTAAAAACCATATTACTTATTATTTTTTACGTTTTATTTAGTGTAAATGTAACTTAGAAAGTCTGGGAGCGCTACTGCTCTGCTTCTGCTCTCCTCCCTCCTCCGATGATGGAGTCTTCTGTCTGTAAGCTGGAGCGGTCTCATTGGCTAGCTATCGATCTCTGCCAATGAGACTGCTCCAGCTTACAGACAGAAGCCTCTGTCATCGAAGGAGGGAGGAGAGCAGAGGCAGAGCAGTCTATGAGGAAGCAGCTGCAGCCCAGACTTTCTAAGTTATATTTATACAAAATAAAACTTAAAAAAAATGTAATAACATTTTAGTAGTATCTGCTATGTAGCCTAACTATTTATGCTATGTTATACATATGTGACACATCCACTTTAAATTAACTCAGTGATGTACAAAAATTATTAAATAACTATTTTTCAAGGAGAGAGAGGTGTTATGACAAGAAAGTGTGTGTCTGTGGAACAATGGAAGGTCCTGTTGTTATAAAGGAGAGCTAATACCTCTGAATAATATCCCCCCACTTATTTTTCTATGGCCAAAGAATCCTATGAGTTTTACTCTTGTGCTTTTGTTCAAGAGATACCATCTTCATTCAGTCCTGTATTTCATATACATGGAGGCAGACATGACAGTTGCAGGTAGCTTTTCTTTATTTTTTTTATACTGATGCATTCAGAGTACTTGAGCATATTTATCTCTTTAAAGAAAAAGCAATGCCTCCTAATAATAACTTGAATTATGGCTGAATTGGTTATATAATTTCTTTCCTAAGTCCAAAATATAGTTAGATATCTCCCTGTATCAACATCCTATCCAATCAACATCCTATCTGCAATGAAACCAACTATATATATTGTTCTGAGGTAAAAAAAAGTTATCCAATACTTTCTGTAAGTAGTTCCATTATCTAACAACGCAGCCTCCTGAGGGAAACAATTCCATATAATTACTGCCCTCAACAAAGTTTATTTATTTTTATTTAGAAGATGTTTTACCAGAAAGAATACATTGAGATTTCTTAAGTATAACCTGGATAGTTTACATTAAAGGGTTACATATTTACCCAAATAGTGAAACATTATTTATAAGAAAAAATGATATACAGTTAGCATATTGTTTGTAGATATAAAGAAGCATTTATTTTTAAGGATTTTAGACTGGGAGAAGATCTGATTTTTTCAGATAGGTTATTCCAGACTTTTTGGAGCTCTGAAAGAGAAGGCAGATCGACAGGATTCTTTCCTGTATTGTGTTATATTCAGTGAGTTGTTAGCAGTGGAGCAAAGGTTATAGTTAGTATGGAGAGCTGGCGTGATCATACCACTCAGGTAGTCTGATAGCTTTCCAGAGAAGTGGTTGCATACAAAGCAAGACTGGTGAAGGGCATGTCTAGATTTGAGCGCTAACCAATTTAGATATTTAAGCATATCACAGTGATGGGTAGTGTAATTGCACAGAAGGATAAAGCAGAATAATGAATTAAACATAGTGTCAAGTTTACTAAGATGGATTTGTGGCACAGGAAAGTTGAAAGTGACTTTCCTCTAGTCTTAAAGGCTGCCCCTTGTTATTTGGTCAGCTGTTTGAGAAAATAGTTTCTCATGTAGTGATATGTAACATAATAATATAGTTGATGAGGCTGAAAAAAGACATGTGTCCATCAAGTCCAGCTCATGCAAAAAACACCCCTGTTGATCCAGAGGAAGGCAAAAAAAAACCCTGGAGCAATTTCTCATTTAGCCCCAAGTGGGTAAAAAACATTCCTTCCTGAATCCAAATGGCAGTCAGATATTTCTCTGGATCAACATCCTATCTGCTTTGGAGCTGTGCTTCAGCTTTGTATTTGTTTTAAATATATTTGTAAATTATAATTATATCACCCCTTAGATACCTTTTCATTGGTTTTAACATTGTAAAATGTATAATTGTAAAATTAGCCTTTTTAAAGTTGAACGTAACATTAACTGATTTAGCCATACATATTTCACAGGATGCAGTATTATCATCACTGCCACCAAAATATTCCCTTATCCCTTTATTCTATACTAGTAGAAGAGCCAGTGTACACGGGCCACAGTGGCGGGCGGGCGCGGTGCAGTCATGCCCAGTTGAGACTGCCCGCGCCATGGCTGATACAGAGCAGGACGCTCCGAAGTCAGACCTCCAGTATGACTTTGGAGCACCCAGCTCTGTATCAGCCTCATCACGGGCAGTCTCTACTGCACATGACTGCGTCGCTACAAACTTTGTAGCGAATTATTATATAGGATAATTTCAGAATCGTGTGAAATAACTAGGTCCAGCAAGGTATGTAACCTGAGCTTCCAAAGAGGCTGCTTGATCATATCTGCCACAGAGGTATGATCCCTGGATTGGCTGTTGCAAGAGTGCAAGCATACGGAAGTTCCAAAGCTAATACAATTACTGCACTTAGATATAGTGATGCATGATTCACATGCTCCTTGTATTCACTACAAGCTTGCTTTATACAGCATAAGGCCACCAAATACAATACACCAATCAAAGTTCACCTCCTATGATGCATATTGTAATTACTTGCACATAAAACTCTTGGAAGGAAGGGGAAAAGAAGAGGTTTGTTTTAAACCCTTTCTTGCTGCGTTAACAAACACGGCAGATTTACATTTTTACAACTGTTCTTTAAACCAACCTTTTTCCAAACTTCTTACTGTGATCACTTTTTGACAATTTAAGTGCTATTACTTAGCACAGCAACAAAAACTTTGGTTCTGAGACAAAACCTCATGTTCTCCCTGGGAAACACACACACATTTATTTATATTATTTCATGTAGTATTTAGATGTGGGTAATGTCTGTTTTGCTGTAGAAGTACATTATAACCCTTTGAGTGCCAGAGGGGTATGCAATGCATTGCTTTGCAATGCGTTGCGGACCCCTCTGGCACTCAAAGGGTTAAGTTTCTTGTACCCGGTTTTCTGCTTGCATCACACTTCATGGTGCCATGGAAGGCATAAGTGTCCCTGGAAATATTTTTTGAAATGTTGGCAAGTATGCCAACGTATTGTGGAGCAAGGCAATGGGTGCCTGTATCCCTTATGGCAATCATAGCGTCAAGAAAAGGATAGACTGCAAAAGGGTTTTTTATTTGCAGGTGGTGCCATCCTAAAGGTTCCCTAGGGTTCGAAAGATCATTGAGCAGGTACTAACAGCAATTATGAAATAGGTGTAAAGATTGGACTCAGTGGTTGTAATCAGCTGTCAATTCCTTCATTTTACATATCTTTACATGCTTAGAACATTTCTAAATTATATATGTAGTTTGTTACCAGATGGGACTTCCCTTCTACTTTGCAAGATTTATTATTGGTTTGCTAACGATTAAACATACTTGCATCCATGCCCCTGAGCTGTGTGCTGAGATGTGAATTAACTGTAAATATAATCAGAGCAGCACCCACACTTGGGACTGGGAGGAACAGGAGGCCTGGCCTACAGCCTTTTTGTACAGATGCACATGAGTGCAGGGTCAGTGTAGACAGAAATAGCATCTGACCAAGGAGGGGAAAATTAATTATGTCAGTTCTTACCCACTAAAAACAATTGTTTGAAGCACACATAGTTACAACTAACTGATTTAGGGGCTTGATATCAACTACTTCACACTAAGCAGTGAAGGAAGATGAGTGTAGACATCCCCTGCATGCAAAAGGTTAACCCTTTGAGTTCCAGAGGAGTATGCAACGCATTGCTTTGCAATGCATTGTGTACCCCTCTGGAACTCAAAGGGTTAAAAATGAACTTTTTAACAATTCAGCGGACAAAGAAGCATGCAAGTAATGTAACATTTTGAATGCCAAAGTAGTATGCCAATCATTGCACAACGATGAATTGTACACATTTCTGTCATTCGCACCAACTTTCCCTGATTTCCTGGGACAGTCTCTGGTTTTGCCACTTGTCCCTGGATCCTGCTGTCCCCCTTTTTGTCCTTGACTTTGAAAATTATTTACTATTTGATTGTCATTGAAAGGTTAAGACTGCAAGGATCAGAGGGGTGTACAACAGATAGCTTCACAATACTTTGTGCACCCCTCTGGTTCTTAAAGGGTTAAAGTATTAGGACCTTATGTACAAAAGAAAATAGGATCAAATTCAGGGCAAAACAATTGCACTATAACAGATAAATGAATGTACCAGAATGCATCTTGATTTACTTCTTGAATGCTACATAATTCTCTAATGCATTGTAGCATTCCAGGGGTTAAACCCCTCATTTAAATAAATGGGAATGTACATTTCTCCCCCTATGTCACAGTTGGTTTGTCCCAGAATTGCTCTTCTTTTCTTTTGTGTATAAAGCTTTTAGCCAATACTACTAGCTGAAGTGGATTACACTGAACTGATTTACTGGGCAGTTTACTAGGTGCTAGGTGGGTCTACAGGGCGTTCATCTTAAGCAGAAAGTCTATGAGATGATATGGAGGGTATGGGCATTTGGAATCCTGGCCAGAGTAATTTGGTATAGGTTCCCCCAGAACTGCTTGTCATGATTTGCTACAAGGACATGATGTGGAAAGCATGTCAGATATATTGTATTATGTCTTGGTGGTGATATGATAAGCAGTTCCAGCAATAGATTCTGGCAGAGCAGTTCAGTATGTCACTATCTTGAGGCCAGATGCACATTGGCTTCTGACTTTTGATACTGAAGTGCACTGCAGGTTTTCAAGGGAGCCTGTTGTCAATGTCATACACTTCTTTTGAGAAGATGGTACAGTGGGGTAGGCAGGGGAGCATTGGTGGCAAAGGTGAACGTTGAATTGACCTTCCACCTACTGTAAGGTAATCTGGACTGCTATCATCTACCTGGCTGCATTTATGGTGGTAGTTACTTTGTGTACCAATGTACTACTAATGGGCTATTCCATTTCCTCCTTGTATTTTGAAATCTTCAGTTCTTTCCTGGAGTGTGTGCCAGAGAAAAGGCACAGGATCTGACTCCATTCTGCACTTACATAAATGACTTCTTAAGTGTTGGTCCAGGTAGACTGGATATGTGTGGAAGGCTGTTGAGCATACTGCAGAGCATTGCGTTTTGCTGTCATTCAGGGCTCCTGTTGCTGAGGAAAAACTGCAGGGTCCAGCTACATGTTTGAGCTTCCTTGGCATCAAGGTTGACTTGGTGGCTGGGGAGTACAGGCTGCCAATGGACAAAGTTTTGGATATGCATGACGTAGTGTGGTCCTTCCAGGCCAAGAAAAAGGTAATGCTGCAGGAGTTGCAGTACCTGTTGGGAAGTTAAACTTTGCCTGCCGTCAGATATTTTGTAATAGGAGACTAGAATAGGTAATGAGTGGAGTGGGGAGACCTTATCACTTTATTCTTCTTACCATGAATCTTAAGGCTAACTATGAATTAAGGAACCTCTTTTTGAGGGGCTACAGTGGGAAGACCTACTGGCAGGTGCCAGTGGCCTCCAATTCAGAAGTGAGCCAGTACATGGATGCGGGAAGCTCAGTGGATTTCGGTGTGGTTTTAGTCAAAGACTGACACTGAAGAATTGGCCGAAATTGTGGCCGAATCAGAATCTGTCTAAGTACCTAGTCTTTCTTGAGATGTTCCCAATCCTAGTTAATTTGGTCTTGTGGAGCAACAATATTCATGACAGGAAAATTGTTTTCTATTTGGATAACATGGGCATTGTGTTGGTGGTAAAAAAAAAAAAAAAAACATTCAGCATCATCCCCTCCAGTGCTTCAGCTAATGCTTCTTTTAGTGTTTCTCTGCTTGAAACTTAAATTGGACCTGTCAAAATGATTCGTTTCATATGTGAAATCTTCATTTAAAAGCACCATTGTATCATATTAGGCAAAATACCAGCATCTGCATAGTTTAGGAGATATTTATATATTTCTCTATGGAACGTTATTAAAGTACCATATGCTACTGTAAGCTAGTGAAGCAATACTCTCTAGCCTTCCCCTTGTAAGACTGTCATGACTTCTGTCCATCATGAATGCTACTACTAGGTTAATTCATCTCACCTGTTGCAATAACTAAATAGAATCCAAATTAAAATAACTTGAGTTTCACTTGTTCAGCTTCACCCTCTGGATTGTAAACAGGGCATGCTTTGAATTAAGTTTTCTAATATGCAAAAAATTAAAGGTGATAGGTCCACTTTAACTTGACAGAAAAATGTTTTCAGAGATACATAACAAACCTTTTGGATCCTGTAAGAGATGGGAACCCCTTGGATGCTAGACATTGGCACAACTGCACCCTCTGCACCCCCTGTAGTTATGATCCTGCTTGGCATTTAAGGGTGTTAATGTTCTCAGTGGTTGCTGAAGCTCTCTCACATTTTCAGATCTTGATGTTTCAGGATCCCTGGCTGACAGTATCACCAGCCAATTGAGTGCTGTACAAAACTGTATGGTAGGAAAGAAAGGAAAATGAATCCTTGGCTGGGTTTTTTCTGGGATGATGACAGTATGGTACAGGGAGTTCCGTGGCTGGCTTGGCCTTGGGCTGGTAGAGGGTTGTACACATCATTGATTTCAGGATGGGTAGTTGGGCCAGCATTTTGGTTTATGTTGGAAGGATGGCGGGACTACAAGATAGAATTGTCTGGTGAGGATGGTGGTAAAGAAGGTAAGAAGTAGGTCAGTTTTGAGACATAGGACTAGTCCTATCTCATTACAGTTTTTTCGGGGACCTCTTTAGTGTGCTGCCAGGGGTGTGCGGAGATTAGTATGAAGTGTTATTCCTCATGGCTTTAGCCTTTTTGAGGAGGTAATGCAACTCTGCAAATTGGGGAGTCCAAGTAAAGGAGTTCTATGGTAAATTGACTCAGTTGATGTTCACACCCCTGTGTGACATCTTGACGTTTAAGTGCAAAACTAATATAGTCTGTAAAAGGTAAATGGGTCAGATTGTTGACTAGCCTGGTAGACTTGGTGCAGCAATTTTTCTGGTAAGGTCAGATGCTCCTGGTGCACAGGTCTACCTTGCCACTCACACATTCTTCAGTTGTTTAGAAAAGAGTTGGCTGGAATTGGAGTTCCTGAGAGGCAGATTGGAAGTCTCACTTTTAAAATAGGAGCAGCCACTGTGGTTGCTCATATGAGTCCTCTGGGAAAGCCATTATAAGGATTGGGAGATGGGACTCAGCTATGTTTGACCAGATAGGGGTTTGGTTTACTTTTGGGTCCCTATTTAATACACCCCCTCACTTTTTGTGTTTATTTGATAGTTCTTGGTTGTAAGACATTATGCTTTATTTTTTTGGCCAGGAAAAGTGGAGCTCTGTGGATTCACAGTCTTCAGAGGCCATTCAGAATGGAGGAGGCACAGGTGTTCTGATTTGGTTGTAAGGGAATGAAACGAGGGAAGCTTATGCAGGATTTTCTTGGAGTTTTCCAGGTTAAGAGGGCTGGTTCCCAATGTTTATTTGTTCATATAGAGGGCAATGACTTTGGTGCAGTTCCAGTTTGTTGCCTGTCTGTGCAGATGAAGTAGGACTTGAGCAAACTGTTAGCGGTCTTCGCTGATACTGTGATATTGTTGTCAGAGAATATCCCACTCCACTAATGAAAATGTGCCAGGGACCATAGGGCATTGGCCAAGTCACAAATTATCTTTAACAGGTGGGTTACAAAGTTTTCAGCCCAGTATGGGTGTTTGGACATCAGGCACATAGCTTTTGAAGATAAGGACCAAGATCTACTAGGTCTGGTGTGTTTTGCCCAATAGACATACCTCTTGAGCCAGTGAAGCTGGCTATGGCATTGTTTTTTGGTGGGGTAGACCTGTCTGTTATGGCATTAATAAGCCAGGCCTATGAAGATCTTTGTGATATTGCCTCAGCGATCAGGACTCAAAGGACCTTACACGGAGTATAACATCCAATTGTATACAAAAGAAACAAAAAAGAAGAAAAAAACATCTAAGAGTAATCTGTTTAATATATGTCAAAAATAGAAATAAAACAAATGCACACTCACAAAACCCATATGAATTATGGGAGTCTCGGGGTGCATATGCTCCTTGTTGGTCTCTAAGCCACTTCCTTCGACACCATGTAGTCTTCTCACCAATACAGCTCTATTTCATCTTGGGACATGCAGCGGGCAAGTTCTTATGGAGTCTCCCTCCTAGCCTTCAAAGCTCAGCGATAAAGTCCCAGAGATCAGTTCCAATCAGTGAGTTTGGAGATTCAACCGGCTCATACACAGTACTCCCTAACGTGGGACTCTGGGAGGGACCAACAATAATAGAGAGTGCACAAATACTAAAATCCAGCAATATTCAGATTGAGGTCTGCTTTATCAAATGGACACTAATACCTCTTATTAATAAACCCCCACTTACCTTAATCTGGGCCACCATGAAGAGATCCCCAGAACAAATCTTGAAACAGTACTTGATATTATGAACATGTAGGCAGACATGATACTGTGTTGCAGGACTCCAGGGCCACAAAGAATATGTCAGTGGGGAGAATTTGTGGCACCGGAGTGCTGCAAACTGTTCCTCATCCATGATTGGCCAGAAGCCCTGTGAAATACCACCTCCCAGCAATTGGGAGCGCGGCAACATTTTTTTAATTTTTTTTTTTTATTTTAACTTTTCCATTTCTTTATTGAGTAAAGGAAAACATACACACGAACACTACATAGGAGCGTGGCAACATTTTTAAACCTGGATTGGCCATATAGACCCCAGACCTCATAGAAAGGGCCTAGGATCCCTTCTTTGAGCTTTTTTCTTTCAGATTGATATAGGGTCTCCGAAACCCAGATTTTTTTTTTAACTTGTCCAGTGTATGATTCAATATGGATTTCATTTTTTTCGTTAGCTTGTGTTTTTGTATGAATTAATATGGGGTATACATATCTTACTTTAAAAATTTGGGGTGAATATGCCCCATTGTTTCCATTTCATTTGTTAATGGATGAAAGTAAAGTGGTAATATGGGGTCCCCAGACTCACCATTCTTATCTAATCAGGATGGAGATATGTGGGGATCATGTTACTCCCACCAAATGTATTTGCCATTTTAGTCTTATATTTAAAACGTTATTCTTTTTTTTCTTTTTTTTTTTTTTTGTTACCAAATGTAATCCTTCCATTTCTGGGCTGACTGGAATGCATTGATATGCTTTCCATGTCATAGTGTGTGGGGGTGGGGGGGCATAGGCATCCCCAGAAATTTTCCTGGGGGGGAGAGTCAAAGCCATAATATGAGCACCAGGCCAGCCCGGCCAGCCCCTATGTTTATCGGGAGGTGGCATGGGGGAATAATGGTGAAATCATGAAAGGGATAGTAATGTTTCATAATAAAAGCAGCTCTAATTAATCATCATAGTATTTGGACTTTGGAGAGTGTTATTTCAATTGTCAGTTGTAGTTCCAGAGTAATTCAGTGACAAAGTGTCCCCCTCCCGCCACTTTTACTGATGTAACACTGCTCAGCCAGATCAGAAGGGAGGTGCCCAGGTAGACTGCAGAGAGGGACAATCTTCAATTAAGATAAGGGAAAAACCTGAAAAACTTGTCAAGGAGAGCAGGGATTTAATTGTTCTCATAGGAAGAAGATTGTCCCCTGCTGTTATCTGTCTCGTCTATGGACTGGATTCCACATCTGAGAAGAGATTGTTTACAGTAGGTAAAAGGGGCGGGGGAGGGAATCTTTGCTTGTGAATATCTCGCAAACCATAAAGGTTTGTGAGATAAGACTTATATCTTCATGTTTTTTGAATGCCTACAAAATAAAATAAAGATAAAATGAAGTATTACTATCTCTTTAAGGATAGTGGGGAGTGCTGAGGAACTGTAAGTTTATTTTTGGGACAGTTCACATATCAGCACTTATGGAATAGCAATATGCAGTAAATAGGTGAAAAATGCAGTTTACCAACTCTTTTGGGCCTAGATTCTTGCAGGTGCTAAATGGTAAGACCCATTTTATCAAACATTTTCCTTTTGAAGTCTATGGGGAAAACTGGAGATAAACACAGTGATAAAATTAGCACCTGTAATAGGATCCAGCCCTTGTTGTCCAAATTATTCACCAACTGTAATGGAATGTAGCCCAGGAGTGTATACATTGCCAGGAGTTAGGAAATAAACAAACTACAGAGCTGCCTGATCAGCTGTTATCTAAGAAATACCTGCAAGGCTAAATTTACTTGGCTACCAGTACACAAGCTTTAATACTACAAAATGGTACAAAACAAATCAGAGGTAGAAAGCGTGATATACCATTAATTGCTAATTTACCAGGGGGTTTATCAGTTTATTAAAGTTACTGTCACTTTTTTACTATTATGATGAAAGCCACTTGGTCAAAAAAGCTGGTTAACCCATAAGTGCCAAATGATTGTACAAAACATTGCTTTGCATACTCCTTTGCAGCCAAAGGGTTAAGTGTTAAATAGGTTGACACATGCCTTGTGTGAACTGGGTTTTTGCTTTGCAAGAAGTAAGCTAAAGGTGTTTTTGGGAACACAACTTTGCCATAGCTCTTCCTGTATTACCATGTTACAAGTCACTAAGGGCTGTAATGCAGACAGCAAACGATGACTAATTCTGGAGCAAAACAACTGTTCCATAGGGAACAAATTAAAATTCTGTTAATTTAAATGGGGATTTTAATTATTTGGGTGCTAAAGAGGTCTCCAAACCATTGCATATTAAAATGTTGATGCGTGATCTAGCATTCAAAGAGTTAAAAATCCTGTTTAGGCCTCTCTTACAGATTACTGCATAGGGTCTATGTGACTCCCTTAGTGGCTCACCGTATTGGCCTTACCCCAGTTCCCTCTTGCCCTAAATGTCAGTCCCCTGGAGCAACTTTACTTCATATGTTATACTCTTGTCCGCATGTTTACTCTTTCTGGACTAAAATATTATTTTATGCTGCGACAAAAATTGGGTTTCCAATTGATTGATTTTACTTCTCCAGCCTTTCTTCTCGGGATATATGATGCTTCTTCTCAATTAACTACCTCCCAAATTAAATTAACAAATTTTATTATTATGGTGGCGATGAAGTGTATTCTATTCGCCACTGGACACTTAAATTGTTTCGATTTACAAGATTACACTGGATACTTGCCCTTTCTGATAAAGAGGTGCTGGGTGCTCGCTTCATCTCTCTTTGGGAACCCTTCACTCTATCTTTGCCTGTTGCTCGTCAAAGGGCATTTTACCGTTTTAAATTAACTTCATGGATGGAAGAGAGATTGTTGACAGACAGTTCCTTAGAATGGTTGTTGGTGGTTGAGGGAGAGAGTGATACTTCCTTGTTACCTTGTTTGGATGTGGGAGAGGTGGATCCGGAGATATCGGGCATTTCTCTGCATTCTTAGTCCTTCTCTCCTCCTTGCATGAATGGGGGGTGGGGGGGTTGGGCCTATCTGGAGGCTTGCGTTTGTTGTTTGTCTTTTTCTTTTTTCTTTTTTTTTCTTTTTTTTCCTTCTTTGTTTTGTGTTTATGTTGTTTTTTTGTTCTTTGTAACTGTCTTTTGGGACACTGAACATATAACTGCTCTGTTAGTTCTTGTTGAGATTGCAGCACATCACATATATTGTTTATTACATGCTCTACCTATGTTCCACTCCCACGATCTTTTTTTTGATCTACTGAGTCAGTCAATGTATGACACAATTTTCAATTATGGGAGGACATCTTAGTATTGTTTACCCAACACACTCATGTTGGGCTACTTTCATTCTACCTGTTCTTTAATATGTCCTATGTGCCTTTGCATTGAACTGATGTTTATATTTGTATTTTTAAAATTTAATAAAAATGTTTATCAAAAAAAAAAGTCCTAAAAGTTTAAATCAACACAAATGTTTTTAACTTTTGATTGGCCCCTATGATGCAGTTGGTTTTCTCTAGAATTGCTCATAATTTGTTTTGTTCAGTGGACCTGAAAGGTATGCAGAAGACCCAGATGTACAAGGGCTCTAGAAGTACCAGAAGACCAATATACATACCTGGGAACTCTCCGGTTTTGCCCCGGAGACTCCGGATTTCAAACTGAATTACCGGGTCTCCAGGGCAGTGTGTGACTCACTGGGTGGGCAGAGTATAAGCAGAAACTCTGCCCACTTGTGCTCCATCCTGCCCGGTTCCTCCCACTCCCCGCCCTCTTACCTTCATTTTGCAGGGGGGTTTGGGGGGGTTGTCCCGCCCCCCATTGACTAAGCCCCGCCCCTTTTATGATGCAAATCACGTCATTTTCGGCACTGACAGGGTTACCCTCCGGGTAGCCCTGCAAGAAAAGTTCCCAGGTATGCCAATATATATCATAAACACTGCCATGAATTTGAGTATTTGTTCCATAACTCAGACACATTAAAAAATTAGTATATTTTTACAATTTGAGTTTTGGGAAGTACATTTGGAAACCACATAAGACTCTCTAAATGTGGAAACAAAAGATAGGAAAAAACTGTGATCTCTGAAATGCAGTCCAAGATTGGAATGGATTGCTTACAGGACTTTAGCATTGTTAGTGTCCTGTTCATAGGAATATAAAAATTTTAGCTGTAATAGAACTTCATTGTGATGTAAAAATTGCAGCTTCTGTGTTTCAAAGGAAATTCTGTTATACTTTGCCAACTCCTATGGGCCTTGAATTTGGCAGCCATCTTGATTCACCTACAGGGAGCCAAAACATACATAAGCAAAACTGGATTCTGGTTAAGGGGTCCCAAGAGCTAAAAACAAAAGAAAAGATAAAGCATAATGTAGCTCTTGAGGAGCCAATGGATCTAATTCTGGAAAGAAAGAAAATCAAGGCTGACATGAAAATCTAGAGGATTGGGAGCAATCAGTTACTGTCTTTTTCTTTCTTGACAACATGCAAAATAAGTAAGTGTCAATTGCCTCCTGGCAGAAAAGAGGAACACTGCACACACAATTCCACTGTGACCAGTGACAAAAATATCCCCTTGTGTCAACCAAATCTAAAATAATGGGCATCAATATAGTCATTACTTGTCCCAAATGACCTCCAGCAAACTATTTATTCCACGGAAAACAAAATAACACATTTGTTTCCCATTTCAATTGCAGCCTTGCAGTTATTTTTCTCATAAAACATTTTGGGCTTTCTGCAAAGAAGCAGTTCTGGGGTAACCCTTTGAGTGCAACAGGGGTATCCAAAGCACTGCACTGGATACCTCCCCAGCACTCAAATGGTTAAGGACTGGGCTTTTTGGGTTTTGCCATTTTATCATGAAATGCACCAACTACATATTTATTTATATATATTTTTTTTTAATGTATATGTAAAAAAAAAATTACTATTATGTCCCAGATTTAATTAGAATGGCCATAATTAAATTTCACTAGGGAACATTAAGAGTTATACTGTGTATTAGTAGGCAAAACAGGCAGTTTGGATAAAGACTAACTATTTGGGAAACAGGAACACTTCTATAATTCTCATGTCTCTGGGTAATGAGACAAAGTTCGAACTTAATGGACTTGTGTCTTTTTTCAACTTAATTTACTTTGTTACTATGCCGTTTACTAAAGTACCCTATATATGCCCAGGAGCACACTATCACGGTTCACAGCTTTGCTTTTCAGTTGTCCATGTGATGTTCCAGACTGCAACGGGTTAACTTTAACCCTTTGAATTCCAGAAGGGTATGCAACACATTGATTTGCAATGCGTTGGGTACCTCTCTGGTACTCAAGTGGTTAAAAAAAAACATACAAAGCGTCTATGACAGCTCTCTGCATTTGCAGGAGACCAGAGCTGTTATGAGACAGAGTGCTCCAGTCTCTTGCAGATAAGCTGGACACTTCAAAGCCAACAACATTAATAAATAGCACAGTGGCAAAAAGCCCAGCCATTTGCACTGTTTGATAATGGCATAAGGGTCATTAAGGGGTTAACTGGGACTTTTAACCCCCGTAAATGCCAGAGAGGTCTCCAGTACTTAAAGGGGATTTACCACCCCTATACAAGTTAGTCTTATTAGTTATATTATTTCATGAATCTGTTTAAAACTGTATTCATTTGTTATTGCTATTTGTGCAAAAATTAATATTTATAGAGTGCCCTGCACCTACATCTGGACAGACTGCGGTTACCTGCTCTGCACTGCAGTCTGTCACCCTGCCTCTGCTCCACTCCCTCTATCCAGCCTCCTCCAATGACAGTGGCTTTCTGTCTGTAAGCTGGAGCTGTCTCATTGGCAGATCTATCATTGGCTAGCTATCGCTACGTAATCTAACTTGTATAGGGATGATAGATCCCCTTTAAATAAATGGGAATTCAGAGACATTTTATTGTTCCCCTATGGTGTAATCAGTTTATCCCAGAATTGTTCCACTTAGAATTTATACATGAGACAAAAAAATGCTAACACCGGAGCAAACCAACTGGACCATAGGGAGACACATACAAATCTCCTTGATGTAATAGGAGATTTTAACTCTTTGAGTGCTAAAAAGGGTTACAACACATTGCTTTACAATGTATTGTAGACCTTCCTAACATTCAAAAAAGCCCCCATTTAAATAAAGAATTGCTCCATTTTGTCTTCTAAATAAGGCAAATGTGTCGCAATTCAGAAACATACTAAGTGCACCATAGGGGACAAATAGAAAAAATGTCAATTGACGGAGCATTTGCCCTTTTGATTTCCACTGACACTCAAAGGGTTAATACTTTTAACCCACTGAATGCTAGAAAGGTCTGCAAGTCAGCATAGCATTCAAGAGGATAAAAGATCCATTTAAGCCTTTGAGTGCCAGTGGGGTACGCAATGCATTGCTTTGGAATGTGTTGCGTACCCCTCTGGCACACAAAGGGTTAAATCAAGGAAGATTGGAGGGATTTGTATTTCCCCCTTGGGTTCAGTTAATTAAATTGTTCCTCCTTTACTTTTCAAATATGAACTTAAAGGAATAGTAATATTAGTATGCAAAAAAATATATGTTGTAGGGTTTATCCCCTTGAGTGAAACAAGGGTAATCCCACTGCTGAGAAATATTTTATTAAAAAATAATAACGGCTCAAACTTGAATTTTTGAGGTGCAATATCACAGTAACCTGAAAATTTACAGTGGCTCTATTGCTACACCATCCTATGGACTGCTCTGGTCTGTAGAACATAAATCTCCATAGGATGGTATAGCAACAGCGCCACTGTAAATTTTCAGGCCATTGTGATATTGCACCTAAAAAATTCAAGTTTGAGCTATTATCATTTTTTAATCAAATATCTCTCAGCAGTGGGAGTACCCTTGTTTTATTCGGGGACATAAACCCTACAACATATATTTTTTTACATCTTAAGTATTACTATACTTGTACACCCTAGAGAAATGGCATCTTAGAGGGGATATGATATAACACTATATAAATATGTTCAGGGCCCATACAAAGAGCTCTCCAAAGACCTGTTCATTAACAGAACAGTACAAAGGACAAGGGGCCACCCGCTTAGATTTGAGGAAAGGTGATTTAATCTACAACAGCGGAAGTGTTTCTTTACAGTAAGGACAATAAAGGTATGGAATTCACTGCCTGAGGAGGTGGTGCTATTGAATACATTAGATGCCTTTAAAAAGGGCCTGGATACTTATTTAAAAGAGCATAACATAGAGGGCTATGTACGTTAGTATTGGGATTAATATTTAGTTAGGGCTTGTAAATCCAGGGAGAAATCTCATTGACATTTGGAATCAAGAAGGAATCCCCCCTCCATTCAAGGCAGAACTTGAAATTGCTATATTGAGGCGGGGGTTTGCCTTCTTTTGGATCAACGATGGTGAACAGGAATAGGAAAAAGGCTGAACTAGATGGACGCAAGTCTTTTTTCAACCTACATTACTATGTTACTATGTATGTTACTATCCCTTTAAGTCTCCAGTTAATGCAAACTCTCTATTTAATGTGTTATTTTGTGCTTTTTTTAAGACTGGTATTTTCAACTCATAGTGAACAGGATAACATGGGCGAGCTTTCACTAGATGCAGTGGATTTTCCCTAGAATTACTCCACGTGTTTGCACATATTGCCCTTTATTTGTCTTATCTAAGGTGCTTGACTGTTGCAGCAGGGAAATGGACAGATATTTATGGGCAGGTGGAAAATAAAGAGCGTTACTTCCAAAATGTAGATTTTAATTTACTTTTTATTATGCTCATCTGGGCTTCTGTCAGCTGCTAAACATTGCTGCTATCAGTAAAAAGGGTGTCACATTTTCCATTTAACTTAAGAATATAGAAAACAATGATATTTTTCAAGGTAAGTTTAGTTAGAGATGTTTATATTCAGTTAACCGTCTGCCACGTTTTACTCAGCCTACAGTGAGGGGCGACTGACACTGAATAAATCATGTCAGTAAGCCATAAATGTTCAATGTTGCTAGCATTACCATGTATCCTAATGACAGAGTGCCAGACTGCTGAGCAAAGGGAGGAGTTGGTTTCCTTATGCTATTATTCTTAAATAAACCTTAAATATATTATGTAGGCCCCTCTAGTGGTGAAAGATTAAATTACACAATCTAGAAAATGAGACAAAATGTGGAGCTGAGGTTGATGTATTAAAAAGAACTGAAGCAAGTATTGAGAACTGAGCTGAGCCAAAAGTGTCAGATAGACATTTCCCAAAATGACCACTGATTTAAATGGGGCTTTTAACCCCTTTGATGCTACACAGGTATCCAGTGGATTGCAGAGAAATGTATTGGAGACATTCACTATCATTCATGAGGTTGAAAGCCCCATTTAAATCAACTGGATTTTATTTGTCCCCTATGGTGCTTTTAACAGAATTGCCAGTTCATCTTAGTACAGCAGCTTATCTATATTTTTGGGCAAGAAATATTAGCATAAAACAAAAGTGGAACCTCCGGACCAGAGGAACTCAGAGGGAGGGGGCTTGACGTGGCCAGTCAGGAACAGGAAGTTCATAAGGTGTCCAGGAAAGGTTGTCTAACAGTATATGAATGTAGGGCAATGTGGGCCACATTGGGGTTTAGTAAGTAACTTGTGAGATGCTTCAGCTTTTGGTCTGTTTGCTTTTTCCAAGGACATTAATCTGTTAGTGTTTTCTCTTTTCCCTCCTCCCCCTTTCTTCCTCCACTAATGATATCTCCATCTGCCATTGCAAGGCACCACACTCCTTGTCTTGATGTTTGGTGAAGAGACAGATATTGAGGCACCACTCAAGGGTGGTGGTGCAGGTCCTGTGATCAAGCCCAGCCCTTTGTGGGATGTACATGACTCATCAATGGGGTTCCATAAGGGGGCAGTGTTCTCAGGAGAAGGTTGACAGCCTGGGGCTGCCTATGCCCCAGTATGGGGTTCCCCTAGACCACATTGATCCAGCATTAGTGGAGGTGGAGAAGACAGTGGAGCCTGAAGTTATGACTTCAGGAATGTCCATTGGTGACATCATAACTGCCATTGGGAGTGGAGTTCACAGTGTGGTGGTGATTCCAGCAGCTACTTGCCACCCCTGAACCAGGATCTCCAGTTTAACAACTTTCTATTAGAGCCTTCTGTGAGTTTTCTTCCCTGGGTCCAACTTGGGGGGAGCTTGACCAGTAACTGGGGTATTAGACCAGTTGGCGTAAGCAATTTAGTTGTCAGTAGGAGAAAGCTCAGAGGGTTGGTAGGAGTGAGATGAGCAGGAATGCTGCTAGTGTTTGGGGTCAGCAGGCAGGGGTCGGTGCAATCATCTCAAGCGACTTTGGCTTCTCCTGTACGTTCACTTGTAATGAATCACTGGTAATATTTGTTCTGCATGGGATGAGGAAGTTTTGACTGAAGGACTGTAACCTGGGAGCTCTGGGGCCTTTGTTGTAAAAGTGGTAAATGTGCAGCTGGTGGACATTGCTAGGTCAGTTGCTTCAGTGTGTTTTACAGGGCCTATGGTGGATCACCTTCACCCAAAGTTGACAGAGAAGATTTGGAAGGGGGAATTTGTCAAGCTAACTTTGTTGCTTGAGGGATAAGTTGCCCAAGGAAGTCACATTGGGGAGGATGGTATTTCTCCCGATGGCATGGCTGAAGGTCTCTCTGCTGGGTGTTGTGCTGAAGCTGGAGGCTGGGAAGTACCATCATCTTTGGTACCCAAAAGGGGGTTCCGTGAATGATGGTATTGAAAGGGAATTATTTTCTGTTCATGTCTTTCAATAAGGCTATTGCATTGGTCAGGCAAGCAGGCATGGGAGTTCTTTCAGTGACGGCTCATATCATGTCCTTTCAGCTCTTGCCTGTCAATCCTGAGTGCCATCACTTCCCAAGTTGCTGGTTGGAAGAGTTTACCAATGTTAACCTTTGCTTGCATATGGGCTGCTCCATTTCATGCTCGTTCGAGACTTCCAGCCATTCATGAGGACACTGTGTCCAAAGCCTTGGTACATTATTTGAACAACTTCTTTTGCATTGGTAAGTGCGGGTCACTGGACTGTAGGAGTATTTTAGAAATCCTTAAATGGGTGGTGTCAGTGTATGGAGTTCCCTTGGTGGCAGATATGATAGAGGGTTTGGGTACGTTGAGGCTTCTGGGGATTGAGACTCAGTGGAAATTAAATGACACCTGCTGTTGGACATACCTGTCAATATCCAGGAACAGGTGTACTTAGTGCAGGCGTACAGGAACGGGATTCTGCACTGGCTTCAGTTGCTTTTCGGCAAGCTTAATTTTGCTTTTTGTATTATCCCCATGGGCACGGTTTTCAGGTGTCGCTTGACCTTTGGGTGAGAAGCTTCCTCATCATCAGTCACAAAAGGGATGAGGATGATCTCGCAATTTGGGATGTTTTCTTGGGCCATTACAGTGGGCGGTTGCTCTTTAAAAGGGGTGAGGTAGTCACAGACAACCTTGAGCTTTTCACTGAAACATCTGGCAGATGCGGTTTTGCATCATACTTCAGGTGCTGGTGGTGAGTGGAGGCATGCCTGATGTCTTGGATTGAGCTGGGGTTGGTCAGGAAACAAGCTTTCTTGGAACTGTTTCCTATCATGACTGCTGTGATCCTTTGGGGGAAGAGCTCAGGAGTCAAAAAGTTTGCATCTTTTTTGACAATTTGGGAGACGACCAGGCAATCAATTATGTGTCAGCATCATCCTCTCCTGTTTTGCATCTGCTTTGATTATAGGTTCATCAATGCCTGTAGTAGAATGTATATTTTAGAGTGAGGCATGTCCCAAGGTACCTGAATGTAATCACAGATTCCCTTTCTTGTTTTCAGTTTGACCATTTCAGGGAGGTGGCATCAGAGGCAGAACCGGAGGTGGAGCTTTGTCCAGACAGTCTTTGGGATACATCTCATGTGCAGCAGTCTCTGGTGACAAAGACCTGGAACTTTATCAGAGGTATGGAAGGATTGGTTTGCTTTGGTCTACAGCATTGCAGGTGTGGTCTTGGACGAGGCTAGACTGGATGTTTTATTGCAGTATTTGGCCATATTTAGAGAGGGGAATCTGGCTGGACCATCTGTTGGACGATATTTGTTTGGAGTGGCCTTTTTGTTCAAGTCTCATGTTAGGCATAGATTTTTTGGTATTGCAGGCAGTGAAGGGTTTGTGTAGGTTCAGCATAGCACATGATATGAGGAAGCATGTGTAGATGGACATTATGACAGCCTTGTTGTATATCATGGATATTTTTTTTTTAGATTTTGAGGTGGCTTTTCTCAGGCTTTTTCTCTGGAGAATTTTTGGGCTTTTGGAACCAGTGAATTAGTTAGCAGCACTACACACGTGGTAGATGGGCTCAACAGGCACAATTGGAGTTACAACAGTATTGGGTCCTAATTCAGTTGAAGAGGTTGAAAATGGATCAGGTGGGTAAAGGGGGCTCTGCTTTCATTACTTAAGACAAGTTTGAATAAATGTCCTGTGTCTTTTCTGAGGGCTTTTTTGAGGTTTGCCCACCTAGTGGGAATTCTAGTCTGGTCCATGTGGATGGGATGCCACTGTCTAGGTTTCAGATTACTTGGGTATTCAGAAAGGGTCTAAAGCTGTTAGACTTCTCAGTTGGCATGTCTGGCTCTTGACCTTTTTGAATCAAGGTTGTGACTGAAGAGGTGCTTTGGGTTTTAGGAGAAGAGGTGGTTCAGAGAATCGGTCAGTGATAGACAAATTCTTTCTTTTCATATGTGAGGCCTGAATTGTTGTTTTAACCAGATTATTCACACGTGGTTTTGTGTTGTTTTTCACTTCAGGTCCACATTAGTTTTTAGTCTGGTTGATGGGCCACTTCGACATCTGACAGGGCTGCAGTCTGGAGACCCAGAACATGGCTGGGTTTTCCAAAGGATCAGGAAGGTATCTAGTGGCTGTAGGGGAGGGGGGTATACAGTAAAATCTTGTGTATAATATGCACAATTTTGCCCCTCTTCACCTTATGCGAAGTGTGGGGGGGGGGTGTATTATACACAAGGGAAAAAAGTAATAATAAAAAAAATCCATTGCAGCACTGCTTCCCTCCCTCCCTCCCCTCTTACCCATATCCTCCTCTGCCCCTCCGTAATGCAATTTCGGCAGCCTGTCAGAACCTCTTCTGCCTTGCCAATGGTAATGTTTTGCAGTGCAAGGTCCTTGCAGGTGCGTATTATATCTGAGATTTTACAGTAGTTTAGGAGCAAACTTTGTTGTTGTTTGGCAAATTAACCAGGTTTAGCTCTCCCCTGGATGTGTCTGTGGCTCATGCAGGTGGAAATAATTTTGGTTTTGTGTCACAGTGGATTTATTGTGTTTACTCTAGGGGGATTGTGAGTGTTTGAGGGAATAATATCGGAGAACCCTTTTAGTGTGACCAGATATTACTCCAAGGCTGTTCTGGAGGGATGAGCAATCTTAAGTACCAGCTGAAGGGATCAGAAAAGGGTAAATATGATAGAGTCCAGTTTTGCTAGGAAGAGAGATGGGCTGGTGATTAGGCATAGCGAATCGGAGAACAAGCCCAAATTGTTTCTTGGTGATGGTGTTCGCCTGACAGATGTTGGGTTGGACATCTTCCTAGTGAGTTTGAGGTATGGAGTTGAAAGGGCCATGTCGATTGTGTTTGGTGGTTGATTGTTATTAAACTGTTCGTATATAAACAATGCTTATATGATAACTAATAAATAAATAAAAAACACACAATGCAGGGTTGCACTGATTCCTGGGCAGAATGACATTTTATAAGCATCCTATGGGGTCAACTTATACTAGATATGTGTCCACAGAAGATGTATGTCCATAGAAGTTAAGGTGACCACGTATCCATTTAAATCAATTATGAAAGAGCCATTCACCAGGACTATACAAGAATCAGTGCAACCCTGTAGCGTGTGTTGTTTTATGTGTCCCTGATTTAAAGGGTATGTGGTCACCTTAATAGCAGTCATATAAAATTACAAATTTCAGTCTTTGTCTTTGCTAGTTTTCTAGCAGTTAAAAAGCTCCATTTAAATCAATGGGGATTTGGTGAATTAACATGTATTGTGTTGTGTTGTGCAGTTGGCTTCCCCAGAATTGCACCTGATAATCCTGATGAATATAACCTGTGATGTATCCTTCCTTTTACAGGCTACAATCAGTGTGACTACAATGCAGGCAGGGATTCTGTCAATTCTAAGAAAAACATTAAGACGTACGGCTACGTTAAGAAGATTAATGAGCAAACAAATTAATAGGCAAACCAACTGCACCATAGTTGAGAAATGAAAACCCTCAGTGATTTAAATCGAACATTTAACTCCTTGAATGCCAGAGAGGTCTCCAATGTTTGACACATTTTTGTTCCACTACCATGTTGCAGTTGATTTGCTCCAGAATGTTCCTCTTTACCTCTCCTTAATATTTCAATCTTTTTTTTTCTTAACTCTTCGAGCACCAGAGGAGTGTGTAATTTATGGTAGGCTGACTGGACCTCACCTTTAACTGTGGACGCACAGGAAAAATGCATACTGCAGGACTGCTTTGATTTCAGTGAAGTACTGAAAAATGGCTATTTCCTATGTGTCCCCGGTTAAAGGTGAGATCTGGTCAGTCTAACTTATGGGCAAATCAGAGGGATTTCCAAATAAGTATGCCATAATAATGCCTAGAAATGTTTATTTTATTTTTTTTAATTCTGCATCCAAAAATTATTATAGAATAGATCAGGGATGGGCAGCCTGCAGCCTTACCGTTGTGGTTGCATTGCAATTCCCATCAACACAGCTAGCCAACAGCCTGCTGAAAATGAAGAAATTGTAGTCCAGCAACAGCTTAAAGGGATAGTAATGTTTCAAAATAAAAGCAGATTCCATTAAACTTCATAGTATTTGGGCCACGGTGAGCCTTATTTTAATACTGTCAGAGCTGTACTTCAAGAATAATTGGATGATAAAGTATCCCCCTCCTGCACCTTTTACTGCATACCATCCAACATTTCAAATTGTGTTTTAGGGGGTGTGGCTGGGGGTGTGGCTGGTGGGCGGGGCATTACCTATTATTTTTAAGCTATTTCACTACCTGTTGACAGCTCCTTGTATAACCTAATAAATGACTTATAACAAGACCAAAGTATTTTATTTACACAGACTAATTTATAAACACATATACAGATGTTTAAACAAACAGTAATGTGAGTTTTATTGCTGTAGAGCAGTGTGATACATTTATATACACACCACACAATCTGATTTCCTAAAAAGAGGGACATCAAGGTGGGAAAGAGGGACAGAGGGATTTGGGTCTAATAGAGGGACTGTCCCTCCTAAAGAGGGACACTTGGGAGGTATGTTACTAATGTAACACTGCTCACTTCAGAACAGAAAGGTGGTGTCCAGATTGCTTTCAGAAAGGGACTTCAATTATCATAAGGGAAAAACCTGAAAAAACAGTCAAGGAGGGGCAGGGTTTTCTTTGTTCTCACAGTAAGTAGATTGTTCCTTGCTGTGAGCTGTCTGGTCTGTGGACCAGATTCCACATCTGAGGGGCGGTGGCTTACAGTAGGTAAAAGGGGTGGGAGGGGGATACTTTATCATTCAATTACACTTGAACTACAATTCTGACAGTATTGAAATAACACTCTCCATGGCCCAAATACTTTGAAGATTACTTGGAGCTGCTTTTATTTTGAAACATTACTATCCCTTTAAGGAATGAAGGATGTCCATCCCTGTCACAGATATCAGATGACTCGCTACTGGAGCGCTAAAGCTTTGTCTCATTCTGATCAGACAGAGGCAATAAAATGCAAAGAGGTTTCTGGAAAATTTGAATCTCTCCCCCTCTTGATTTTCCATTCTGACATCTGGCACCCAAATGGTTAAATTGCACATTCCTCTGAAACACTAACATCAGAGAAGAACAACTCTGTCATCGAAGTCCTTAGTCAATCAAACTTGACCCTACTCTATCACCCTCTTGTTTTTCAAGCATCTCACATAAGCTGTCAGTCAGTCATGTTGCAAGTGAAGGAATATGGTTTCATGTTCCCTTTTACAGCAGTCAGACTGGGTTTACTATTAGAAAGATTTACACTTAATGCTGCCAGTAAACATTATTAAACTGGCAGCTTTACTCACTGCCATTGGAGCATTGGTTTGTTTAGTTAAAGTAGATAAACGGAAATTGTACCACTGGAAAAAGTGGTGTTTATGATCGTTTTCAAGAAGCTAAAGAGTTACTCTTGTGGTGGAATCGGCTGCATCACAGAAGAGCTATACAAATTCTCCAGATCCCCTTACAAACAGTAAACAGACATACTTCTTTACTGTACGGATGACACCAGACTAGGAAAAGTTCTTCTGTTAAACACATTATGAGTCATTTATTTCAAGGCAATGATTCCCTTTTAAATGCCCTGCACAGATAAACATATGGTGTGCAGGGCTTCTGAATCCTTGAAAGTTTGCCATGGTCCAATATAAGGCATTTCAGCCTGCTATGCATTCTCTTCCTTAACCCATCTGAGCATCATAGGAATGAAAGTATTACAGAGCATATGCATCAAATACAAGTGGAACAAATTTGCACCATACAGAACAAAAATAATTTCTCAATTTCCCACTGATTAAACTGGGACATTTAAACACATAAAGGCTAATGAGGTCACCAGCACATTGAAAGGCAATCAGATGATGACCTCTTTGTCAATGAAGGGATTAAAACTAAGAAATACAGTAAAATCTTGGGTATACTATGTACATTTTTACCCCATTTCACCTTATGTGAAGTGGGTTGTGTGTATCATACACAAGTTAAAAAAAATAATTTAAAGAAATCAAAATGCTGGCCTCCCGTTGATCCATCTCCCCCCTACCTCAACCTCATTTAAGTTATCTGGAGACCCCACTTCCTCCCTTTATGCACTTCAATGTCCACAAGCTCTGGAGCCTCCTAATTAGGCAGCCAGGGGCTCAGTCCAGCAGGCTTCATGATTGCCTTTGCCTCCCACTTCCTCCGCTGTTGCTCCCCTCTGCAAGATCCTCTCTTCATTGGAAGATACCTGAGTGCCCTGACAGGGCAGAACTGTAATTTCAATGTGTAAATTCTGCAGGAACCAACAGTTCTGATAAAGCACTCAAGCATATTCCAATGGGGATCCGATCTCGCAGAGGAAAGCAACAGTGGTGTAAGCGAGCGGCAAAGACAAGCATGCTAATCAGGGGGATCCAGGGCTCCTGGGCAAGGAGGTGAGTAGAGAGGGGCTCCAGATAACTTAAAGCAGAACTACCACCACTAAAAAACTTGAGCTCCAATAATTCCCCATCTGGCGACCAGCTGCTCAGTAGCGCTAGTTGCCAGAATTATTACCTTGTTAAACAGATTTATTCATTGTTCCTGGGCTGACAGGCAGGACGGAGCGCAGATATCTTTCCATAGTGACGTCTGCGTGCCTGCGCTGTCAGTCCCTTTTGGAGCCGAACGGCTCCTAGCAACGCATCCTAGAGCTGGCTGGGACGGACAGCACAGGCATGCAGACGTCACTATGGAAAGATGTCTGCGCTCCGTCCTGCCTGTCAGCCTAGGAAGAATAGATAATTCTATTTAACAATATTCCAGATGTGGAATTATTGGAGCTCAAGTTTTTTAGCGGTGGAAGTTCCTCTCTAATTGAGGTATCCTTTTAAAATATTGCATTCTAAACAGCGTGCGGCTAGAAGCCACATTAAGCATATAAGCGCGAGATTCTCTTGTCGCATCTTTAAACAACGTTTCAACCCAACCCCGCAGCATCCATGTTCATGCCAGCATACCAATGTATGTGTGTGCCTCCGTGTGTCTTATTAATGAAAACTAAAACTGCCTGAGAAAACAAATGCATATTAATCCTTTCGGTACAGAAACAGTTAATAAAAAGCATACAAGAAACAGACTACCATTCTTTCAAGCTGTACCAGTGTGTGTCTGTTTCTTGTATGCTTTTTATTAACCCTTTCTTCACCAAAAGGGTTAATACGCATTTGGTTTTTTGGGCAGCTTTAGTTTTCATTAATGAGACACACGGAGGCACAATCTATACTTTGGTACGCTGGCAATAACCTGGATGTGTGGGGTTTGGTTGAAGCACCGTTTAAAGACACGACATGAGAATCTCTCGCTTATATGCAGAGATTCTTATGTCACCCTTTTCATTGCGGCCACATACTTAATGCGGCTTCTAGCTGCATGCTGTTTAGAATGCTGTATTTTAAAAGTGAACCCTTAATTTAGGTGGGTGGGGGGAGAGAGGTTGAGGGGAGGCCAGCATTTTGATTTTTTTTTGTAGGTAGAGGGTAACTACTAACATTTTCCTTAAAATCTTGGGTATAATTTACACCTGCATATTATACACACACAATGGATTTATGAAAATGTTTAACTTGTTGGTAATGTAACATCCCACCTCCAAAAACAAGTAAGATTTATATGAATGGGATAATAGCCAGGGTCATTTATCTACATTCCTGCCTCCAAGTAATGGAGAAGCCAAGAGTAGTGACATTGCTTGTGGGATTAATTACAAAAACCATTTGCAAAAGAAAGCTCAGGGCTGGTTCTCATCAAACCAGCAGATGCACCAAGCATTTATCAAAGACCAGAATAAGACTTCATTTAAAAGAGGGCAAAGGCCCATACCGAGCAGAACTCATCTACAGGCTTATTTGTGTAGGAGAAGCAAATTACATGACTATAGAAAGGTGACAACCTCCTCGTCCTTCCTTTAATTATTATGCTTTACATTTTATGCAGCACCACTTAAGGGAACACTTAGCATAAAGAAATACTTAGGAAACCCCATTAAAGTTAATATCAAAGCATGGATATTCTGCTTCTTTGTTCTATTTAGTGACCTACTGTACTAGAGATATTTGGGAGCATACACCATACATTTTACTGAAGAAGGTTATAGTAAATAGGAGTGCCTGGGTTGTCCAACCTTATTTTAACCCCTAGGATGCTAGAGGTGTTTCCTATGCATTGCTCTGCTATGTACTGAATTCATATATTTATTTACTAGTCTAAAAGCCCGTGTACACAGGCCAAGGTCCAGGTAATGTTAACCCTTTGAGGGTTAAGAGGCCGCTACCTCACTGCTCCACGCTATGCAGTCTTGCATCGCCTCACTCACGCGATGCAATCATGCGCAGTAGAGACTGCCCGAACGTGGGTAGTCTCTATTGCGCATGACTGCATCGTGACAAACATCCTAGTGAATTATTATATAGGATATAGTGCCAAAAGTGTATGCAGTGCTTTACAACTTAAAGGTTTAGACAACACAGGGTTACAAGTGCTTTGCAAAGCTAAAATTGGAAGTGAGGTCCCTGCCCGAAAGCTTACAATCTAAAGAGATCTCTCTAGCACTCAAGGGGTAAATTACACCATTCCTCAGAAAGCTTAAGGACCCAAACACCTTAAGGACCCGTGACGTGCCAGAACCGTCACGGGAAAACTTCCGTTAAGGACTGATGACGGTTCTGTACATCGTGAAATTCAGGGGTTCCCACGCCGCCGCTCAGGAACCCCTGAATTGATTCCAAAAAAAAAAAGCTCTGTGGCGTGGTCCTTAAATGGCTGCCGCATTCAGGGGATAAAGTGGAACTGCCACTCTGTAAAATAGGTGATTTTAAAGTGTTTTCAGATGCACCTATATATATGTTAGCCATTTTTATTTAGAACAATAATTTATGAGATATTTAACTTTATTTAATTGTCGGTTAACTCTTTGAAAACTAAAGGTGTATGTGCCTACCCCTCTGGCACTCAAAGGGTTAATGCAGATTAGACAATGTTGCATAGAATACAACCAGATACTAAACATACCACACTGCTTACTCTTCATTCCAGTGGCCTTTCCCTGCTGGCCAGTACCAGCTCATGTGCATAAACTGACAAATAAATTACACTAAATATCTTATAAACTGTTGTTGGAAATAATAATGGTTACAATAAATGGAGGCGATTTGGAAGCTATTTCAAAATGACACATTTGTTACACAGTGACAGTTCTGCTTTAAATCATAAGATAATATAACTTTAAAACAAATGTATAAGTTTTTGTGAAAGTTTTAGTGGCTGATATTACTTCAGGCTGTACTAAACTATGGCAAGCTATCCAAGTTTAAAGAGCAAGTTTAATGTGTTTTCATTTTATCAGGTTTGTCTTTGCTGCCCACTTCCTCCGCTGCTGCTCTCCTCTGAGAGACCTCTCCTCATTGGAAGATACCTGAACGGAACTGTAGTTTCTTTGTGTAAATTCTGCAGGAACCAACAGTTCTGACAATGCACTAAAGCATATTCCAGTGGGGAGAGGATCTCGCAGAGGAAAGCAGCAGTGGTATAAGCGGCCGGCAAAGGCAAACATGCCACCTGATTAGGCAGACAGTGGTTCTGTCCATCGGGTGGCCCCCTGCGTATGGAGGTGAGTAGAGGGAGTTAAGTGGGGGCCCCAGATAACTTAATTGAGGTGGAGGGAGAGATGGAAGGGGGAGAGGAGTTGAGGGGAGCTCAGCATTTTCCTGTTGGTAGAGGGTGACTTCTAACATTTTCCTTAAAATCTTGGGTAAAATTATAAACTGCATATTATTTTACAGTATATATATATATATATATATATATATATATATATATATATATATATTATATATATATCATCAGCAGTATGTATGTATATAGATAGATAGATAGATAGATAGATAGATAGATAGATAGATAATGTATAGCACAGTTTAGTCAGTAATTACCTGTGCTTTAATTAATAAACATATCAATTTATTATTTTGGAATTTTAAATGCCATTTAAGTCTTTGATAGCAAAATCACCATTAGTATAGCTGTGATATTAGTACACTAGTCACATAAATCAAACAACAGTAACAACTCATGGCCATCTATGCGGAAGTTCATATGAGGCAAATATCCACTCGGGTGACACAGACTTGCAGCATGTCGCAGCTTCCTTGCATTCAACAGATCTTGATCACTAAATGTGTTGTCTCCTAAAATATATATATAATATATATATATAACATAAGTGATATATCATACTTTAAAATGGCAAGATGGATCTTTTTCAGTTTAAAACAACATGCAAAAAGTGATGTCAAGTTTAGTTTAAAATTTAATTGTAGAGCAATAATTCTAAACACCAGTCCTCTTTTCATACCAACAGGTCAGATTTTCAGGGTAAACCCTACTAAAGGAATACTTTGCTTATAGCTTCTCATAGACAACACATAAAGACTACTCTAGCATTAAATGGGTACATTTGTTTACATAGGTGTGAGTGCTTCATATAGCAGTCCTATATCACTATATATACTCTTACATCAGTGTTTCTCAACTCCTGTCCTCAGTCCCCACTAACAGGCCAGGACGTAGGGATTTCTCTGCTAGAGCACAGGTGTGGTGATCAGAGGCTCATTCACATTGATTAACTCACCTGTGCTCTAACAAGGAAATCATCAAATCCTGGCCTGTTTGTGGGTCCTGAGGACAGGAGTTGAGAAACACTGTCTTACATGATCTCAGGTCTCTTACACATTGCTTTGCATTGCATTGGAGACCTCTGTAGCATTCAATGGGTTTAAAAGCCCCATCTAAATCAATGGTAATATTTACATCTTCAATATAGTGTAGCAGACTTGCCCCAGAATTGCCCCAGTTCTTACTACTACATCAGCCTCGTAATGTATCTTTAGTTCACTCATCCTCAAAAACCATCAGAGACAAACATTCTGAATGAGAAACCCATAGCGAGGTAAATCCCCAGCCACAATGACACTGCTTTGCAGAATTATTTAGAAATAGGATCAAATAGCTTAGTGAACATCATATTTTGCTGCATACACGTGATACTAAAGAAAGTAGATAAATAAACCTGACTGCTATATGAAGGAGTTCAACCTAGGTAATTGCTTCTGTTAATCAAATTAAAGGGAAATTATAGGACCAGAACACGTTACTATTTGGTGAAAGGATAGCTCATGCTGGAAACAGCACTGGCTATTGCTGTGTCTTCATTACTTCAGCAAGTCTGGTCACAGATTGTTCCATTTATTGCACAGGTTGTAATAGGGGTATTAGGGGTGGGTGAAATGTCCCATCATGTTCCCGCCAAAAAATCCATAAAAACCTCATGGTTATCCACTTTTTTGTGGAAGTGAAACACAATACAAGAAGCCACAGAGAGAGAGAGGGGTTGCTAGGCTGTTGTACTGTGCAAACTTGTGAAAATTTGAGGTAGCAGAGGGTCATAGTGTGTGCTATCACTGTGAGCCCCTGGAATGCTAATAAAAGGAGGAGCTGAAAGGACTATTATGCGTCCAGTGAGTCTGACTTGGAGGAAGTGACCACTACTAACATTAAAGGGTTGGCCAGTCCCCCTACATCACTCCTAGGGATCTTGGGGAAATTTGTGTCATGGGCAGAGGAAGAAGAGGGTATTAGTGTGAGAAGGTCAGGTCAGCAACCTGTGCCTGCTGCCAGTGCTGCTCCTGCCAGGGTTTCTTGTGATTCTCAGATGATTCTAAGACGATCCATCAGCTACAGACTCAGAGTGTTAGGAGTGAGGGAGGGGAAGATCATACTGATAGTGAGGAAGACTCAGAATGTGAAATAGATGTGGTTGGTGTTAGTTGTAATAGTGATAGTGAAACAGCTTGTGGGATTAGCCTTACCACAGTAGATCCTCCTGCTGAAGCTGAGGTAGTACTGAAAGTAATGCAGAGCGGCCAGATTAGTGGTCAAGGGAGCACACAACATTTTCCTGACCCTGGGAGTCCCCTTCCCTCCATAGCATTGTCCAGATGGAACATGATCCTGTAGTAGGCAGAAATTGTAGCTAGCACCAATAATAATATCACCACCATGAACATAGATCAGCTACCTGTGCCTGCTGCTAGTGCTGTCAGTCTGCCTTCTTCAGCTCAACAAGAGATGGCAAGTGTGACAGTAGGGGACCCTCTGTCACATTTCTCATCACCTCGAACCAGTGAAACATCTCTAATAGAGCAGCAGCATTACTGGTGTTGGTGATGTTGGTGATGGTGACATTAATGGTCTTTCTAGCCCAAACTGAGAAAGTATGGGAGACAGATATGGGGATGTGGATGGGCATCACCACCCCCACCACCAGCATTGAGATTTTGGAATTTGCGGAGTGTGCTGCTGCTGCAATCCTTGCTGCTGCTGAGTTGCAAGGGCAGCAGGATGCTGAGGAGCAGGCTAGTGTGTCACAGACCACCATGGACACAGGAGGAATGGGATACAATGATGCAGGACTAGGACAGGTTCCACTTGCCAGCAGCAATATTCCTGGTCCTAGTTGCAGTGCTGATTCTGAGGCAGTAGCAGCAACACAGTACTCTGAAGGAGAATGTGGAGGACAAGAAGAAAAAGGTAATTCTTCTCCACCTTTCCCCTCCCCACTGAAGTCATGAGTGTGGGACTATTTTTCCTCATGGGCCAGGCACAGTGCAGTCATCAACAATGGCAATGTGCACAATTATGAAAACTCAGTGAAACTGCCCTGATAACACACATGAAACACAGACACCATGACATGTTAAAGCCAAACCCCGCCCAAAGAAATCGGGCACCATTGTTGCTGTACCCTCTGACTCCCCCAAAAGGAAACAAGAGATGAGGCATCTATCAAAGAGGAAGAAGAACAGATAAACCCAGCCAGAGCCTGAAAGTTTGATGGCTCACAATCACCTTCTTGCTCTAGAGTCCGGCTGCATGAAGATCATGTAACTTCATCTTCTGGTGATCCATCTCATTCATCTTTACCTACCCCACCAGTACATAGTTATTCAGTAGATGTCAAAATGTGGCAGTCAGTGTTCACCCATTGCACATTGTGTGATGCACTGACCACACATAGCAGCGTGGTGGAGGATAATAGCAACCAGGGCATAAAGTGGCATCTGAGGAGATTCCATTCCACAGTATACTCTAAGATGGTGATAGGGAGGGTGGTGGGGGCTAGTTGTGGTACTGCTACTGCCTCAGGCACCTCACTGGAGCTACTAATGGCAAGTAGAACCATGATCATCCATCACCCATATAACTGCTGTTGTTGATCCCATTCCCTTTGGAGCTGCCTAATAACCCTACTGCTTAAACAACTCAGCAGCAGCAGCAGCAAGAATAGCAGTCACCAATTCTGCCATTGCACCAGGGCATTTGCCATTGGCCACCATAACATGACCTGCTGGCACTAGTCCAGTAGGGTATTTTTTTTTTCTCATGGCTTGTTCTTTCAAAAAAAAAACAAAAAAAAAACAGAGACCTGAAAAAATATATATTTTTGGGGGGCTTCTTTCTAACAAGCCTATGCCCTACAAATCACTGATTCCTCAGGGCTTGTGATGCTAACAAGTCAAATTGATAAAAAATTATATGGGATTCCTCAGTATTTGTGATGCTAACAGGCCAATTTGATAACCATTATCTGTAATTACTCAGGGCTTGTGATGATAACAAGCCAATTTGATATAAATTACCTCTGATTCCTCAGGAATTGTGACTCTAACAAGCCAAAGTCCTACAAATCAATTTTTCATCAGGGCTTGGACCTAACACAAGTCCAAATCCTACAAATCAATGTTTCATTGGAGCTTGGGCCCCCATAAATAATCCTCTACAAAGTACTCTATCCTATCAAGTATCAGTCTGCCCCAATCACAGCTTACGTCAGGGGGTCCCTGTCTCTGTCACATTATGTACCTATTTCTTATTTCATTGTATTTATTTATTTACTTATTTAATTAACTGTCCCCCCCAATACTAGTCAACAAACCCCTAAAAATATCCCCTGTTCAACTGATTCTTTCCCCAGACTCCACCCACCTCAGACACTTTTTATATCATGTCTGCTTTTTTTATTAACTGTCCAACCAAACCCAGTTAACAACCCCGCCCCCTAAAGAAATTCACTATTTCTCCACACTCCACCAACACAGGAACCCTCATACCCATTTTATACTATGCCTTTGGGAAATAAAGTATGTGTTGTGTGTAAATTCAATGTTTCCATTGATTTCAATGAATGAACAAGGTGAAAAAAGCAGAAAAAAGGCAGTTTTCACTGGAAACTATTCACCAAGCTGGAGGTGCCATTATTTGCCGATTTTTGGCTTGAGGTGAAAATTTTCACCCATCCCTATTCTTTATCACACCTTAGTGCATAACCCCCAATATGTCAGAAAAATGGCAAGTTATCTCTGTACATCTACAAGCATTGAGAGCTCCTTGTTTTACTCTACAGTAAAAAAAAAGCACTAGAACATTTTTTTTTTCAAAATTAGGGTACACTTCTCCTTTAAGAGTCACTTATTTCAACAGTCATAGTTTCTTTTGAAGACTTACATTTATTCAATGCAGTTAAAAGTGTGGCTAGGAAAAGCATCTGTTAAGTGTAGATTATCCCACTGTATAATGCCTATAACTCTACATAAAATAAATCAAGAAAAACCTTTAAAGAGCTAGTTCTTTAGTCTGAGAGCACTATTATCACAACTGAGGTCCATGTATTAGAATTCCATAGGTCATATTTATAAAGAAAATTACCAGTTCTGTATCAAAACGTAATATATATATATATATATATATATATATATATTGAAGCATCATGTGACTGACAAGTTTCTCCAAAGCCAAACACACCCAGAGGTGGAAGTAACTGCAGGCTGAGTTAGTGCTAGTCCTTTGAGCGTTCCGAATTAACTCGAGGCTCCAGTGGGCTGAGGCCTAGTCTTGGACAGTGTGGTGGATCTATTGGCGGACTGCTATTTCTGATACAGTGCTTGCCTCTTTGATCACCCTCTGTGTGTTATCTGTCTATGTGCATTACTGTGATTTTTCTAATAAAAGATTGTTTTACTGTACTGACTCCTGGTTTATTCCTGGGAACCGTGACAGTACTAGACTTCACTCTCCACCACATTACACACCTCCTCACTCTATACCCTCCCTCCCCTTTCCCTACTTGACTCACACTTCCCTTCACCTCATTCATTGCCACATACTCCCCTTCACCCGATGGACTAGTCTCCCCTTTTCCTCATCACCTAACCCTGCACTTTGCCACCTTGACTCCCCTATAATCTCTGCAATGACCTTCACCTTCTACACTGTTCACACTAACTAGTCTGTCAATCCCGCGTCATCTACAAACTCTCCCTTTCACCTTCCTCTTCATCCTAACCACCATTCTGCATGCAACCACTCTCACCTTCTCCACGCTACACTCTCTCACAGCCTTCCTCTTCATCCTCATCACCATCCCTTCCTCTATTCTCGCTCTCCACCCTCTCTTCCTCCCTCCTCTCTGTTGTCGAGCTCTCTCAGACTTTCCTAGGTGTGTCACATGTGAGGACTTCACCCTCCATTATACTGCACACCCCCTTGACCTCATTCTATGTTCACCTTTCGACTCACACTCCTTTTCATCTTGCATCTCTGTTCAACTCACACTCCTCTTCACTACATTGTGTCTCCATTCAACTGTTCAATTCACACTCCCCTTCACCACATTCGATCTCTCATTGTGTCTCCATTCGGTTCACACATCCCTTTGTTTCATTGTGTCTCCATTTGACTCACACTCACATTCTCCCCCTCGTGTCGTTTGACTGTTCTACTCACACTCCACCTCTTCTCACTGTATCTCCATTCGACTGTTGACACTCCCCTTCACCACATTCAATCTCCGTTCACCTGTTTGACTCACACTTCCCTTCACCTTACTGTGTCTCCGTTCGTCTGTTCGACTCATACTCCCCTTCAACTCATGGCCTCTGCTCTCCATCGCTGAACATTTTAGCCTTGCTCTCTAAACAGACGACTCTCCTCCCCTACACTCATAATATGTCTCTCTACTGACACATTTCAACCACTGCCGTATGTCCAACACACTAAACATACATTAATATCACACATCACAATACACTCCATTACCCAAAACATTCTCTCCACTGACACACATGCCTTTCCCTTTCCTCTAACTCACGCCTATGTGTCATCAATCACATTAACTAAAATAACACAAACAATTATAACAACGTTTCGGCTTACACACGGGCAATACCGTGTCTAATTTGCTAGTCAATACAAAGCCAAACTGAAAACTATGGAAATTTTTCTTTGACAAATGTGCTACAGTGGTTTTGCCCCAGAATGTTTGAAACATGCTCCAAAGTATCTATGACTGCAGTGCTATTTTTACAGTGCTTTCTAGTATACCAAGAACATCACAATGGTAGCTAAAATAACAAAGAATGAATGCATCAGACAACAATTAATTCACAAAGTTTACAATCTAGATTCCCTCATTGAGACCCAAATCCTTCTGTCCCTCTTCCCCACAATGATGTCCCTTTGCTTAGTGTGTGTGTGTCTGTGTGCTTGCTTGTACAGTATGTTTATGTGTGTGCGTTCATGTGTGCCTGTGCTTGGTGTCTGTTTGTGCACAGGTCTGAGTCTGTGTGTCTGTGTGTGTGCATGTAGTATCTTTGTGTTCATGTGTGTCTGGGTGTGGTGTCTGTTTGTGCACAAGTCTGTTTGTGTGTGAATATGTGTGTTTGTTTGAGTGTGTACCAGTGTGTGTGTGTATTTGTGGGTGTGTGTCTGTGTGTATCAGTGTCTGTATGTATAAATATATGTGTGTGTGTATGTGTGTGTGTGTGTGTGTGTGTGTGTGTGTGTGTGTGTGTGTGTGTGTGTGTGTGTGTGTGTGTGTGTGTGTTTGTGCGTGTAAGTCTGGCTAGATCTTAAGACAAAGAAATATATTTATAAACAGGCATTCTGAGTCTTTAAAAATTATAGGTGGCCCTGACCACCATGCTCAGTTGATTTTTTAATGATTGCATGTGGCCTCCTCTTTCGCTCTCTTTTTAATAAAAAAAAAAAAAGAAAGAAAATGCCAACCTAAACATTGTTTTTTTATTTTATTGGTTATTAAAACAATTTATTTTCAGTGCATCTTTTTATTTGCCATATTTTCTCGTTTTTACTGTGATTTTTCTTTCTTTCTGGGCAGTGTGGGTGTGTGGGTTCTGTGTGTGTGTGAATGTATGTGTGTACTGTGTGTGTGTGTTGGTGTGTGTCTGCTTCTTTAGGTGTGTGTATGTGAATATCTGTGCCAATCTCTGTGTGTGTACGTGTGTGTGTGTGTCTGTGTCTGTGTCAACTAGTGGAGAGTGAGACAAGATAAAAAGGGAAAGAGAAGTCTGGTCCAGCCCAGTCTGGTCTATGATGTAGCTAACTATCCCCTCCCCATGCATCTTATAGGGATAATAACAATTCATATTGAACAATTTTGTAGCGTTTATCATGCTGAGTAAGACAATGATACTCCCCACTGCTGTGAGATGTTTTATTTTATGTATTACAATTCAAATTTGCATTTTTGGGTGCATTAGCTACATGGTCAGAAATGTTACAGTAATGCTGTTGCTACAGCACCCTGTTGAGGTTTATGGCCAAATGACCAAAGCTGTTTATAGACAGCTTTAGCAACAGCTCCACCCCATAAAAATTCAGGCAGTGGATGTACATGCACACATACTCTGTTTGTGTCAATTGTATTATACTCAAGGTTGTTTTCCATTAAAAGAGTTGAGTATGAATCTGTGAGCTAAAATACATTTGAGTTGAAATAAAGTTGAATAAAACATCTCTCAGGAGAGGGAGTGTGCTTTTTTTTACTCAACGTTACTATATTTTTATTTTTTTTTTACATTAAGCATTACTATACCTGTAATGGGCAGTCAGGCATTGTCACAAATTAGGTCGATAGAGTTGATTTTCTACCGCTATCTAGAATTCATATTTGTCTTATGATCAATTATCAATATTCAGAGGAATGCTCTTTTTTTCTTCTAAAAAAACATGCTGCTCTTTGCTACAATAAATCAGAGTACAATGGGACCAATCAGAAAGGCATTCAGCCAACTGTTCTTGGCTGTACACCTATGTTTTGTCATCTACAGATAATGTCCCTTAGCTCAAAGCTAGTCATGCACTAATTAACCTAATGGACTTTTTACATTCACTTCCCCCCTAGAAATATGATTGCAGTAACATATTTTCAGTTGTATAACAAGGAAAAGAAAGAAAGATGCCTGAGTTCTGTGTCTAGAGTTTGACAATAAGATAAAAACCAGCAAACTCATAAACTTGTGTTCTTCTATACTTGTATAGGGGATAAAAGTGCAGAAACATATATTTTGTGACTGAAGCTAGAAACATTCTTATAGCATATAGTAATCTGGTAGAAGAACAAAGACATTATGTCACATGACCTTGAACCTTTCGTGATACACCAGTTCATGTGTCCCCCTTAGGTCCTCCTTGTTTTCCAGGTGCTTCTATAAGTTAACATTTTCTCCATTCAGACCCTGACACCAGTTGTTTTATTTGCGAACTAACCATCTGGCAAGCCAGTCATGCCACGGCAGATACTACTCAGTTTATCTTGAGAGTGTTTTACTTTCAGTGGTTGGCTATTATCCTGGCAAGCCTGCATTTTTAGCCCTGACATCTCTGATATATGTGTTGCTCTATGTGTATTGATTGTTCTCTGAGCAGCGAAGTGGCAAGTGGCAAATGCCCCAGCCTTACACAAACATATTATATCACCATTCTTTTTCTATAATCCTCATTTTGGCAAGCTGGTCTTACTGCTTTGACAGCAACACTAATGCCAGGTGCGCTATGTACACTGTAGTAATCAGCCCTACTGTCCTGATTTCAATTCAGAAGTGTTTTTTGTGTCCCAGCAACCGTATTTTTCAAACATGCACACTGCTGAAGTTAATACAGTGCTCTATAGCAACTTCACAAATACTGTGTGATTCATTCTCATTTATATATGTTTTATATCATTTATGATATTGTGTAGTGATCTGGAATTGGCAAGCCGGTCCTCAAGCACCTTGGATGGCATCTGAGAGATGTTTGTATTAGATCTATTATACCAAGCAGTAGCAAAGATGGGTCTCAGCCTACCACCAGTGCCCACAACATTTTCCTTCAGTAAGAAATCCAATTGCTTATCTGCCTGATACTTAAGAGCCACAACATATGCCAAAGGCAAAGTTGTGTTCTAGGCAAGGCGAGATATTGGGGGATCCACTGCAAGTGGGGTAGCCCACGGCCTCAAACCTCTACCGAAAAAGGATAGCAATTAGAGATGCACCTATTAAACAGTCTTACAGGTGTCCTTACATCTATCTGTCTATACACACATACATATTTTATTAGATCACTAGTGTTTTAGATTCTATGGAATCGGATACAGCATTGAAATTCAAAATGTATTATGAAATGTGAAGTTATTATTACAGTTGTTTTTCTCCTAATGCCAAAATCCGGTAAAAATGACTACATATTTATCTGCCACTAGCACAACTGACAGAAGAGTGACAGGGATGCTTACAGGAGCTTTGAAAGCCATGAATTCCCCCTATCTGTTACCTTGCACATTAATCATCAAAAATATGCAAGATACAGAAAGTGATGTGTTTAGGAATCCACACACCACACTGTTCCCCCGCAGAGCTGATATTTGCCAGAAAGGTTTTTTCCACTTTGTCTTCCTCTTCATTTTCTGTTCCTAGCAGCTGAATTCATTGCGAAGCAAAATATTCATTTCTACCGCACCAATCATTGTTCACATGCAGAGTCTAGAAATGACTTAGGAGTAAATCCTGACCTGATTCCCTGAATCATAGGAAACTATTGCACGTTTAATAATTTTTTTTTGTTTGCAATGTGAATTCAAAGATAGTGATGACAAATTAGCAGGCAGCTTTGAATGTATTTTATCCACTGGTATATATGCATACATACAAATATCAGACAGTACTATTAAGCATTAGGGATGGGTGAAACTTTCCGCCTCAAACTGAAATCGGCGAAAAATGTCACTTTCCACTTTGCAAAAAATGTCCTGCGAAAAGTGCTGATCTTCCATTTTTTCGCCCATTGAAATCAATGGGAACATAGAAGTTACACACAACACATAATAATATTTTATTTCCCAAAGGCATTGCATAAAAGGGGCATGAGGATGCCTGTGTTGGTGGGGTGTGGGGAAAGAATCAGTTGAACAGGGAATGTTTTGGGGGGTTGTTTACTGGGATTGGGGGGCACTTAATAAAAAAGAAATCCTAAATAAAAACCATAAGACATAGTATAAAGGGGACTGAGGAGGGTGCCTGTGTTGGTGAATGAATGAATCATTTGAACTGAGAACTTGTTTTGGGGGGCTTTCTTGACTGCTATTGGGTGGACAGTTAATAAAAAAATAAATCAATAAAATAAAATAAGATATTTGTATTTAAAGTGGCAGAGACAGGAACCCCCTGACATAAGCTGCCACTGGGGTGGACTGATACTTGACTTGATAGAGTATTTTGTAGAGGATGATTTGTTTGATTTGTTGTTAGAGACCTTTGTAGGACTTAGACTTATTAGAGGCCCAAGCCCTGAAGAAACATTGATTTGTAGAACTTAAGCTTGTTTGGCACAAGCCCTAAGGAAACATTGATTTGTAGGACTTTAGCTAGTTTGGCACAAGCCCTAAGGAAACACTGATTTGTAGGACTTAGGTTTGTTAGAAACAAACCCCCCAAAAATTGTCTATTTTTTTGTAGGACTCGTTTTTTTTTATTTTTTTTTTTTTTTTTCAAAACTCAAGCCCTGAGAAAAAAATAAAAATGCCCTACTAGCCAAATGACAGCAGGTCATGTTGGCCAGTGGCCACTGTCAAATGTCCTCCTGAGTCCTGAGTTGCAGCTGCTGTTCGTACTGCTGCTGCTGAGTTGTTTAAGCAGCAGGATGATTAGGCAGCTGAAAGGGGATGGGCTCAACAATAGCAGTAACATGGAAGATGGATGATGAAGTTCCATTTGCCACAAATGGCTCCAGTAATGCACCTGAGGCAGTAGCAGCAGAATAAGTAGCCCCCAGTATTGTGGAGAAAAGAATTAGTTGACCATTAAATCTTCTCCACTTGCCCCTCGTCCAAAATCATCATGGGTGTGTTGTTATTAGAATATATTTTTTCCCTTGAGAGCAGGATCAGTTGGTCTCCTCAGCAACTGCAATGTGCACAGTGTGTGCGTGGTAAATAACATCTGGGGGCACAACTGTATCCAAACATCATGACACCCGAAACCAAGTACTGCCCTTGTCACTGTACCCCTTGTCCAGACACTGCTAAGGACACATGACAACTTGCTGACAGTTTAATAGTAACGATGAACCCTCCCTGCCTCCATCTTAGCATATTCTGAGGGATGGAATCTCCTCAGATGCCGCTTGATGGCCTGATATCGATTCTCCTCCACCGCACAGTGTGCAATGGGTAGAGAAGAACTGTGAGTGGCTATCATTTGGAGGGGGAGGTAACGATGAACGAGGTGGATTGGCAGTAGATGTACTTGTTAGCCTAGAGGAAGAAGGTGATATTGATGGAGAGCTAGTTGTTTCGCTCATCATAGAACTTCCAGTGTCTTTCTGGGTTTCTTTTTCTTCCTCCTCTTTGATCTCCACCTTTCTGGAGAGTCAGGGAGTACAGTAACAGCGGTGCTAGATTTCTGTAATGGCTGTTTGGCTTTAACATGTTTGACATAAATGTCATGGTGTCTGCGTTTCATGTGTGTTATCAGGGAGGTTGTGCTAAGGTGTGTTCCCTACTTTCCCCTTCTCACTATCTTGTCACAAATTTTGCACTGTACCGTTGTTGATGATGACTGCACTGTGCCTGCCAGAAGAGAATAATAGTCCCACACTCATGACTTCTGGGGGTAGGGATAGGGAACAGGTGGAGAAGGAAAATGGCCTATTTCTTCTTCTTCTCTACATTCCCCTTCACTTTTTGTGGCAGCGAATAATGTTGCTGCTACTGTCTCAGATTTAGCACTGCAACTAGGACCAGGAGTATTGCTGTCCTGTCCTACTCGCACATTACTTGTTGACCCTATTCCCACTGTGTGCACGGTGGTCTCTGGCACACTAGCCTTATCCTCAGCACCCTGCTGCCCTTTCATCTCAGCAGCAGCAGCAGGAATTAGACCAGTTGCAATTTCTGCATATTACAAAAGCTGATCGCTAGTGGTGGTAGTGTTGCCCATCCTCATCCTTGTCTCCCATTCCTTCTCACTTTCTGATAAAAAGACCATTAATTTCTCTTCCACCCCAGCTTCTCCAACACCACCACCTCCACTAGTCCCTACATGATGCTGCTCTATTCCAGACATCTCACTGCTGTTTGGAGGAGGTGACGAGCAATGTGACAGAGGGTCCCCTGCTGTCACACTTGGCATAATTTTCTCCTTCCCCCTCTGAGTACTACAAGAAACACTAGCAGCAGGCAAAGTATTGGTGGCAGCAGGTTCAGCACTGGCAGCAGGTACAACACCAGTGGCAGCACATCTGACAGCAGGTACAGCACTAGTGGCTGCAGGTACAGCAATGGTGGCACTGGCAGCAGGGGCAGCACATCTTGCAGCAGGCAGCTGACCTGTCCTGCTCTCACTAGTACTACCCTTTTCTCCCTCCTTTCCCATTCCCTTTTCTCCATTCCTTCCCTTTTCTCCCTTCCCTCCCATTCCCTTTTCTCCCTCCGTTCCAATTAAATTCCCCAAGATCCCTTGGGGTGATTTAGGGGGACTGGACAGCATTGGTTCAGTACTGCTAGTCACTTGCTCCTCCTCATCAGACTCAGTGGACACATAAGGGTCCTTCCAGCTCCTCCATTGATTATTTTTCACCTTGCTCATAGTGATAGCAGTCACTATGAGCCTTTCCTGCCTCAGTTTTGACAAAATATCACAGCAGAACAGCACAGAACGTCTATCTCGCTCTGTAGCTGCTTCTATTGTGTCTGCCTTCAGTGAAAACGTCACCTTTTTATAGCAGACGTGCGAAAACAACTAAAAATTTTGGCCAATAAGAGAAAGATGCAAAAATTTAACCTCTAGTTTTAAAGCGGATATTACCGTGAAAAAGCGGATAACAACGTGGTTTTCGCGAAATTTCCCACGGGAACACGGTGACAAGTTTCACCCACCCCTATTAAACATCCAGTTTCATAGCTATCACTGTGATAAATATACTAGGGCTGATTTCGTAATAGGCAGAGCAGGCAATCACCTAGGGAGCCATGGTGCAAAGTGTGCTTCAGCCTCTCTGGCAACGTCCACCATGGTGAATTATGGGTGGGACCACCACAAGGGTTTGTTTGGATTTGCGGAGTGATCATGTGTGTATAGGGGAGCCAAAGCTTCCTTGCCTAAGGGAACCTGTGATGTAAAGTTTGCCCACATATGTCCAAAACTACAATGATATCTTTCAGACTGGTAATAAAATAGGCTATATTTATCATGAGAACAGACTTGTTTTAGCACATGTTAATCCACTGGATGCTGGCAAGGTCTCCAATGCACTGCTTTTAACAGAAACATATAAACATAGATTTTGTTGAAACATATGAGCTAAGTGGCCCGTCCAGCCTGCCCATTTTGCTGTCCACCTAAAATTCAGTCTTACATAGTCCTCAGGATATACATATCTATCCCAGGCATTTTTACATTCCTTCACTTCATTAGCCCCTACCACTTTCTCTGGGAGGCTGTTCCATTAATTCATCACTCTTTCTGTAAAGTAGTACTTACACAAATTGCTACTGAGGCTTCCACCCTCTAAACATTGTTATGCACTTAGTCCTAGTAAAAATTATATTGAATTATAATTCTTATTCTTATTATTTTGTCTAGTAGCAATAGTAGCATATTAAACCTTTAATATTGTAAAATTTTTCCCCCTATCCCTTGTCCTAAGCTATACATATCAAGGTCTTAGGGTCTGTCGTGGTAAGTTTTGTCGTAAATGTATTATACCATGTGGTCTTCAGAACTGTATACAGGACTCTAAGTGAGGCCTTACCAGTGATCTATAAAGTTGCTCTTCCCGCTGCTAATGCCTCCTACAACACAGCCAAATTTCTGGTTAGCATTTCCCACTGCTTTACCAGCAACTCATCACCCAAGTCTCTTTCATCTGTTGTTGTTGCTGTCAGCATAGTACCAATAAGCTTGATTCTCTGGGGTTTTGTGCCTGAAATGTGTTATCTTGCACTTTGTAGCAAAAAAATTTAGATTTCATAGAACTCTTGTCCGGTCCTCCATTTTTTTTTAATCACTTTGCATTTTTCTTATTTCCCCTGGAGTGTCAACCCTGTTATAGATCTTTGTGTCATCTGAAAACAGGCACACATTACCTTGCATTTGATTAGAAATATCATTAATGAAGATATTAAAGAGAACAGGACCAGAATTACATGCCAGTGGTCCTGCACTCGATGGTAGAAAATAAGTTAAGAAACTAGTTCCCAATTAATCTATTTGTGCCTTGTTTCTTCTCACATGGGTATGAGTGAAACAATTCATGTCTTGTGAAGCTGGTGTTTCTTTTACAGTTTTATACAATCAAAAAGCTTGAAATGTGAACACATGAGGTCCAACAGATAAAAAATAAAGTTCACTTTCATTCAGATGTCAAACACAGCAGGTCCCCTGTCTAGCAATTATGGTTGCTTCTTCCACTCCTTTTCCCTAAAGCTTTACCCCTTCTCTCTCTCCCATGCCTCTCTCTCTCTCTCTTTCCAACCCCCCTACACACACACACACACACACACACACACAACCTCATTTTCAGTGTCTCCCTCCTCTTGAGCTCTGGTACCATTCATCTCTTGCACACCTGCTAATACTCCTGTCAGGCCACATCTCCCTCCCATGCTCCCTGCTCTCTTTCGCCTCTGCCATTTCTTTTTATACCCACTTTTGCTCCCTCTCTCACTGCTCCCACCTGTAGCTCTCTTTTGCTCACACCCCATCTTACCTGTGCATCATTTTTTGTCCTCCAGAGTTCCTCTCTCACCATACTCCCCTCCCTCTGTCCCTTCATGATTTGTTCAGGGTCATTGTGAATGGACCCAGAATTTTCTCCATGTCCACTGAAGGAAAGTGGTAAATACACCTATAACTACACAATGAGTTATAGATATCTCCAAAGGGGTTCAACAGTTGAATAACAAAATGATTATATTTTCTATTGCTGCCCATGTTCACAAATTTCCTAAAGCCCAGAAATCCAAAGAGTTAAAATACTGGATTTTATTTATTTACAATGATGCATTTCTACTTTCTGATCTGCACAAATTTTTACCATAAACTGTCACTACCCAGGAGCATATGTGATGCATTTTACTTCAAATGTGAGCTAGGAACTGTGATGTCCATGCCTTAGAAATCAGTCCCGTATGCTTTCTCTCAAAGCAATTCAAGCAAAACTATTTGAGAGATGAACAGACAAATCCCAGAGGCAAGAAATCCCTCCTGGGAAAAAAGCTGCATTGAAGACAGGAGGGGTCTGACTTCCTTTCCATTAAATAATTCTAAGCGAGCTACATGGAAACTCAAATACTGTATGTCACACTTTATTCTACCCACCCCTCCTCCTTCTATAAAAGCAAACTAACGCCAATTTGTTCTGTGAATTCTGTTCTTTAAAGCTCTTGACTGGATGTTTAGTGAAATTAAAGGAACGGTATCATTTAAAACAACTTTGATAATTTTGAAATAGCTTCAACCTCTCCTATATGTTGTATTAGCAATTTTTACTTAGAAAACTAGTTCTTGAGTTATTTACATTTATAGAGCATGCTAAAAAAGACATGTGTGCACTTCCTGTTTTAGCTCTACACTACCTTTCCACTGTCAGTACAAGGGGAGATGGGCAATGTATTATTGAGGTTTACTATTGAAATGTCACCTTGTATTTGACAACCATCAAAAGGGCAACATCAGAATGTCACCCGCATCAAAAGGGCGACATTCTAATGTCGCTTGCTTAAGGAGTCGCCCTGCCACATTAGACGCTCAGCCACAGGAACAGCCCTGCATAATACAGACACTTGACATTTGCCCTGCCATGTAGTTGCACAGCCAATTTATTCTCTAGCTTTGCCTGCTGTGCCCATCAGTCACAGTAAAAGCCTTGCGTTATACAGGAACTTTGTGCCCGCTGTCCTCCTGATTTTCTTCACTTTACTTTCTAATGGCGATGTTGCAGTTTCACAATTAGTAAGTAAAGTGAAGGAAAGACCGAGACAGCAGGTGCAAAGTTCCCGTATAATGCAAGGCTGTTCCTGTGGCTGATGTGCAGTGCAGACAAGGCTACAGAATAAGTTGACCGTGCGTCTACATGGCATGGAGGTGGAAGACAGCAGGTGCAAGTGTCTGTATTACGCAGGCTTGTTCTTGTGGCTCTGCAATTAAGATGGTAGGGCAACACCTTAGGAGGACGACATCAGAATGTTTCTCTTGTGATGCGGCAACATTCTGGTGTTGTCGTTTTGATGGTCGGCAAATACAGGGCAATGTTTCAATAGGAAACCCATTATGGAGCAGTGTCTGTGATTAGGGGAGGTAACTTAGGGCTAAGACAAAACCCTTTAACACAGGGGACAGTGTTACATGACTTTTTTGATTGCACAACTTTTTTGTAGAACAACTTTTTTGTAGCGACTGAAGATGGTGGTACATTTTTAATCCTACAATGTAGCAAGCTTTTCTAAGCATCCCCCAGAAATGGCATAACAACCTACCTGCAAAAGTTGTGCAATTTCAATGAGACTTTGAAACCCATGCTAAAAATTTGTAGCTGAATTATCATACTGTGAGAGGAAAGTTGCAACATGCTGCCTCTTTCTGCAACAAACACATGGCAAGTTCCATTGTCTGCTCATGCATTCATTTTCATGCTAGTAAAGTTCAGTGCCTGCAGACAAAGGAAGGGATTACCTTATGCATCTTTACTCATCAATTTCAAATTCCCTAAATAGTTTATGGCACAGGAGTCATCCAAAAATGGTAACGATAATCGTAATGGTGATGATCTTAACAACAGTGCAGTGCTTCTCAGTTTCACTTTCCTCCACTTATTTCTGCATTCTTTTGGGCATCAGCCACCGAATTAGTTGACCCAATGTCAAAGCTACCGGGAGAACACACAGTACAATGTTAACTTTGGCGATTATTAAATGTGCTTTGTAGCTTTGGCTAGTGCCCAACTGAATGTAGAGAAAAGCGGAGGAAAGTGAAACTCAGAAGCACTGCACAGCTCCTCTCCCGGCTACCAGCACTTTAATTATTCTGGAGGGGATGACTGTTTAAAGGTACATTCATTAAGCGACATGAAACTCTTGCACTGTCATGCAGTGCAAGATTCTCATGTCACCATTTTTATAATGGCGACATAGTAAAGGTGACATGTGGTCGCACTCTCTGATATCACTGGATATCAATGGGAAACTATTATCTAATAGTTCTCGCTTGACATATTTTTTTCTGCATTGTGTACCTCAGCTGTTCAGCTAAGCAGCTGTAAACCCCCTGCAACTGTCTCATTGGTCCTGCTATGAACCTGAAATGTGAGCCTTCGAAGTCTCTCAGTTAAGGAACCATGGCTTTCATATATAGTCCTCATACAGTATTCCAAAACCTGACACTTGATGCCTATGGGAATAACAGTGTAGTGAGCAAAGCCAAGCCTGTGGTTCAGCAGACAGGAGCCATTTTAGGCTGTACAACTCAACCACGGTCTTTTTAGAAAGTCTATATCCATCGACGCAAACTTAGTAATAAATGCTCTATAAACCCTGAAAACATAATGGTTTTTGAGGTCTGGAATTAAAGGGATAGTAATTTTCACAATAAAAGCAGCTCCAATTAATCTTCATAGTATTTGAGCAGTGGAGAGTGTCAGAGTTGTAGTTAAAGAGTAATAGAATGATAAAGTATCCCGCTCCCACCCTTTTTACTGATGTAACACTGCTCACCTCACCCTCGCAGAGTGGGACAATCTTCAGTGAGCATAATGAAAAACCTGAAAAACCTATCAAGGGGGCCAGTGTTTTCTTTACGCTCACAGTAAGAAGATTGTTCCTTGCTGTGAGCTGTCTGGACCCAAGACCAGATTCCACATCTGTGGGGAGGTAGCTTACACTAGGTAAAAGGGGCGGGAGGGGGATACTTTATCATTCAATTACTACAACTCTGACAGTACTGAAATAACACTCTCCATGGCCCAAATACTATGAAGATTAATTAGCTGCTGTTTTGTTTTTGTGAAACATTACTATCCCTTTAAGAATACCTATTTGAACAAGTATAGATCAACATTTACCATAGGACAATCTGGTAGTGTATGCAGGAAATAAAGTTGAGAGAAAAATATTTGCAAATTTCCTGTTGCACATGGTTTACTGATATTTGTGCCTAGAGATGTGTTTTTGTAGATTTACACTTGTGTCTTCGCTAAACCTATTCTTTTCAATGGGAAAATATTACTTAAAGCATGAACAGAGATAATATACACAAAATTATTTTTGGAGATTGTGCCACCAATGCCAGTTCTCCCATTATTTTTTCTATGTGGCAACATACACATGAAGAATTTCTTATTCACCTGCTAATAAATAAGAGAATTCTACGTGGGCTTTTTGGCATGTAGAAGTGCAAAATCATGCTACTGAATAATTTCACTGCCCAATAAATATCCACCTTGGGTTATATAATAATATGGAGATTTGTGTTTAAGATACATGTAACAATTGAAATAGGAACATTTGTAACCCTATGAGTCTCTGGACAAGTCCCAGATGGGTGTTCAATGGATTGCAAAGCAATGTGTGAGCACTACCCAGTACTTATCTGAACCCCTTGAGTGCCAGAAGGTATGCAACGCATTGTGACCACTCTGGCACTCAAATGGTTAAATTGTTTTAAAATGATTTCTTTAATATATACTAGCAGTGTGGGACAGCGTTGCCCTTTTTTTTTTTAAACTTTGTAGTGAGTTATGTGATACTGAATTTGTGAATACAACGGTGTTGGGAGGGGTGTGCTAGTTGTAGTACAGAGTTGACACATACATAAATACATACATAGACACAATTAGACATACATACACACATAAACACTATTATACATACACACATACATATTATCATACATAATACATACACAGTGAGGCACACACAAAGTAACATACATACACACATATACATATTATACATACACACCATACATATGATCATACATACATAGAGGGGTATGAAAACATACAGATACATAGACACACACACATGCATACATACACAAACATATACAGTACACATTATACATAGAGATGCACATATTCAGTACAATGTGTTAATGCAGAATGGATTCAGTAACGCTGTAGTGAAGATATGAAGACAACTGTAAGAAAAGGCTCATTCACTTCTCCAAAGTAGTAGTTATGCAAAATAAATAACAATTTGGTGTTTTAAGACATAGTGTGGACGCTAAAGAGGAGCAATTTGGGGGCAAACCAAGTGACCATAAAAGACCAACCACAAACGTGCGTTCAAGTAGTTAAGACGCTTCTTTTAATCAATTGCATTTTTATGTGTCCCCATGACTTGCTCCAGAATTGTACCTCACTTAAAGTGATAGTAATGTTTCACAAAAACAGCAGCTCCAATTAATCTTCATAGCAATTGAGTCATGGACAGTGTTATTTCAATAATGTGAGATTTTTAGTTCAAGAGTAATTGAATGATAAAGTTTCCCCCTCCCGCCCCTTTTACCTAGTGTAAGCCCCCACTCCTCAGATTTGGAATCCAGTCCATAGACCAGAGAGCTCACATCAAGGGTCAATATTCTACTGTGAGAATAATGAAAACCCTGCCCCCCTTGACATGTTTTTCAGCTTTTTCCCTTATCTTATTTGAAGATTGTCCCTCTCTGGAATCTACCTGGGCACACACTGCTGCTCTGAGGTGACCAATGTTATATCAGTAAAAGGGGCGGAAGGGGGATACTTTATCATTCAATTACTCTTGAGCTACAACTCTGACAGAATTGAAATAACACTCTCCAAGGCCCAAATACTATGCTTTTATTATGAAACATTACCATCCCTTTAAGAATATGGTCAGTCGTTTATGTGTATAAGGGACTGTAGAAGTAAAAGACAGCATGTACTAAAGGACTGGAGCCCGGCAAGTGGCAGAGAGAGCCAGATAAGTGAGGGGACGTTAATAAGGAGATACATAGCTGCCGCCTGGTTCACCTGCTTCCTCCGCTGTTGTGGCTCCCATGCAGGACCTCTTTTTCATTCAGCATACATTTGTGCCGTGTGACAACTCTGAGGTCCTGACAGGGCACCACCATGTGTTCAATATGGAGAACATCGCACATTGAAAGTATGGTGGTGCCCTGTGATGACATAAAAATCTTCACATGGCATAAACCTATGGTGAATGAAAGAGGTCCTGCACGGGAGCCACAACAGCGGAAGAAGCAGGTGAACCAGGGGGCAACTAGGTATCTCCTTATTAGGTCTTTGGGGTTGCATCTCCCCACTTCATTTCAGCGACTTGTCTCCCCAAGTAATAGGTTTTGTGTGGTCACTGAAGTTACTTACTATATTGAATTTTTATTATGTTGACACCAAATAGTGTGTCAGTTGCGGAGAGTAGAGTAGGAGATATGAAGGCTTAAATACAGTTATTATGAAGGTAGAGGGGAGAGTAATTGACTTATTAGATTTGCATACCCAACCTGACACTCAAAGAGTTAAACTGCAGTACAATAAGCATGCTTTTGACATGATGTAGATGTGGCGGTGACTAAGCGTTTGAGCGTGGCATCAAGCAAAAACTGCACTACAATAGCTATGATGGTCATCACATCAAAGTGCAGTAAAAAACGCAAGTAAGCGTAAGAGCACGGCATGAAGCACAAACTGCACTTTAATACCCATGATGCTCACATCATACCATGAAAGTGCAGTGCTATAGGCGACTAAGCATTTGAGCGCGGCATGAAGCAAAAACTGCACTACAATACCCATGATGCTCACATCACGGCATCAAAGTGCAGTACAATAGGCACGGCTACACTACAATATACATGATGAAATGCATTTATGTGCGGTTGGCAGTGTAGGTGATCGAATTATAAAAGAGTGAGGAGGATCGGCAGTGTAGCTGTGATTGTGTGGAGCAAAGGGAGAAAGTGTGATGAAGTTTTAAATTTGGACATGTGTGAGTTGAGGTTCTGACGGCAGTGTAGGGGAGCGAATCAGTGAGAAAGGACAAAGGAGTGCATATGATCAGCAGTGTAGCTCAGCAAAGAAGTTAAGAGTGACAATGGAACGTGTGGACTCACTGCAGACATTTTCACAGGAATAGCATAGGCCCTTCGGGCCCATTTAACTCCTGTGAAAATGATGCTCCTATGAATGTGTGGAGCAAGGCAGAAAGAGCAACATTAGGATGTGTGTGAGTCAGTGCAGAGATTTTCACAAAGTACAATGAGGCCTTCAGCTCTATTGCACTCCTGTGAAAATCACTCCCCTGTGAATGTGTGGAGAAAGGTGAATGGTGGAGAGGGGCATAAATTCTCCTGACTGCCTTGGGGGGGGAAGGTGGCACGTCTGGAGAATTGCTGGTCACCTGACCAGATTCTCCTTTAAAGTATAGATTTTAAGATTTTGAAATTTTTCTTTTTTAACAATCTTTATTACATTTTTTTTTTAGTGTGTGACAGCATCCAAAAATATTAGGTAGAAAATCTGGAATTAATTGTCTAAAAAATGAAGCCAGGAAACCATTATTGAAGAAGCATACATGTAAAAGTAGATTACCCATTACACATAACATTCTATAGAAGACTGATTCATTCTTAAAACACTTACTGTTGTACCATTAGGTTCATTAAGAACCATTTTTTATTACCCACAATTTCAACCAGGCATTGACCTTTTACCAATTTTAAGTCAACTGTGAGCCTCTGGCTATAAAATGGTACATTCCTCTTCTAATAAAAATGAATGTACAAATGTCTATAATCGATGTTTGCCTTGTTACAATGTGTGAGAAACATTGTACTTCTTTCCCAATGCTGGCAGGACTGGCTTTGTGCCCAGAACAATTTCATTTCAAATACATGTTGATTACATTTGCACTAGTACAAGAAATGACAGAATCACAAAAGTACATTTTGCTTCAGTTTACTGAACAAAAAGTGTAAATGTGCAGTAAATTAATTTAGTGTTGATGGGATGTTCAGGCAAAGTCAATTAGTATTAAGTAAGAAACATGCAGATCACAATCAAATCATAACGCTACTTATAGCTTAAGTGGCATAAAACAGCAAAAAATGCATTAATGGTGTATTTTAATGAAGTCATTATTGCTAATGAAACTTTTTCTCTCTCTGTAATCATTAGCATTGCCAATGCCAAATTTGCATTGCTTTTAGAACACATTTATCTAATAAGATAACTGATAGCATTCTATTCTGCTTTTTTATCAGATGTGCTATTATAAATATATATTTGAGGATGGAATTGGTAATTACATCTACACTGAACTTTAAAAATGATGATACTTGGGCTGACCTTTCCCAAACTAAGTAAATTGGTCTAACTCATCTCATTGTGTACACTAATTACTGTGTCTTGGAGGCATGAAAGAGGGAAGACGATGGTATGTTATAGTGTTGTGTCGGGGGGTTGCTGAAAATATTCACATTTATCTTGGTGATGGGAAATGCATAAAAACAGAGACAGCTAATTAAGAAAGACACATGTGGGAGATTCACTAAAACATGATAAAGAGGTGATAAAGGGGAAAATTACTTCTCCAGTGATAGCACGTCTCCAATTCCTATTTTATTCTATGAAGCCAAATCACTAAGGTTTCTAGAACCTAGTGTATATTCTCCGTAGAATAACATAGGAACTGGAGGTGATATCACTGGAGAAGTTACCTCTGATTTATCATCTCTTTATGTCAGAGACATTGCCATGATGGGGAGGAAATGGTTAATTTCTCTTTTAAACCAAATTCTCTAAAAATCAGTGTTTTAAAATGTGTTTAAATTACCTCATGTAACAGAGACAATGAGCCTCTCTTCCTCAATGGAGGGGGGAAATATTTGGGAGACTTTAATGATGATTGATATAGAATTGCAGACAACCACAGTCTTAAGCAGTATTAGTATGAAAAAATCTCAAAAGTCTAAAACAGATACATACTCCCATATGGGAAAGTCTAGTAGGGTGACATATTTATGTGACGTAGGGTCAAGGTTCACATTCCAAATTTTTGATAGAACCCAGACCAGGTATCATTTTAGGTGTGAATTTTAATGTAGAGTAATGGTGCCATCTATAGATTACATGGTGTTATTACTAGGGCTTTGGAATTTTCCATAATATTATAAGTGATGTCATATGGAAATTAGGAATTAGGAGTTTCCAGTCAGGTACTACTGATGATGTCACTGCATAATGAGATGGATCTTTAACCAATCAGAGCAGATTTTGATAAGAGGAATTTCATATTATAAATATGCAAGTTTAGAGAGAAAAGGGTTCTTTCCTCTTTGGTTTTGGCTGGTTTTTTCCTCTGGGGCTTTCTTCTCTTGGTTCCTGGCTCTTCAATTCCTGCTATGTTTTCCTGAAGTATTCTGGACTAGCTGATAAAGAAATCCTAAGAAATCTACACTTATTACTGGTAACTATATATCTTTCCTTATTTAAATTCTCCAAAATTCAGAATCAAATATATATTTCTTCTATATTTGAAGAAACTTAATTTTTCTTATAATTTGTCTTAATTGGACTGGCTAACCATTTGGGATCAATTATAATAAGCTATATTAGTTGTAGTAATTCTGAATTAAGCAGAATTCATTAATTTATTGGTAAATTGTTATATTTTGCCAGATAAGTGTAATATAGTTAAATAGCTTGGTTTATATATTAGTTAATATAATTCTTGGTATTTCTAGAATAATGTATTGTATTTCTGGAAAGGTTATAATAACTAATATTTCAACTGGGGAATTCTTTGAATTCATTTATTAACCCTTCAACTGCTATTTTTCTATTTTTCTAAGATTTCTTTGTGGATGTTTTGGGTCTAAACTTTTGTAAAGTGAAAGTTTCTTTTAAACTCTCACTAAGTGAGTAAAGTGTAAAGTGAGTACTGTGCTGCTGCGGCTCTCCACCAGCCGCATGTACGTAACAAAGTAATATACAAAAGAATGCAGCCGCGTTCTGAACAGCAGAATCTTCAAAATCCGTAAAAACCTCAAACTTTATTTTTTCATCATAAAACAAGATAAAATGGACATCAGAGTATGGGTCACCACATGTGATCCTACCAGCTACCTGTACGGCGTATGTGTGGAGAAGGACGTCAGCCAATACACGTGTTGAACTCAGTTTGTCAGGATGAAAGTGGAAAACAACATCTATACCATTTTGTACAATGAAGCTTATGAAATAGCATCATGCAACTTTAAATCTAAGTTACTATAGTGAATATGTGATATGTACAGCACATTGAGATCGAATGGAGAGGAGTCATCATGGTCTGTTTGCAAGCTGCACCGATTAAAGGACTGCCTGTTAGTTTTTATCTATATAGCCATAAGAAGAACGAGATACATGGAGCGCATGTATCTGACCATATGTACATGTGTCGATGTATGTGCAATAAAGTTGTTTATATTTGATAGTTTAATTTAGTATGATTTATATTTGGAGCTGAGTGCCTGTAAGTGATCCACTTTGGTATCTTTTTGGGATAGTATACTGCATCAGCAAGGTCTCTCTCAGGCAGAAATTTCAAGGCAGACAGGGGTTTCCAGATGTGCTGTCCAATCTCTTTTAAAGAAGCGCAAAGAAACAGGCAATCTTGAGGACCATAGATGCAGTGGTCAGCCAAGGAAATTTAGTGCAGAATATGAAAGACCCATCATGCTTACTTTACTTCACAATCAGAAGATGTTCAACAGTGCCATCAGCTCAGAATTGTCAGAAAACAGCGGGATCCTGGTATACCCATCTACTGTCCAGGGACGTCTGGTCAGAAGTGGTCTTCATGGAAGACTTGCAGCCAAAAAGCCATACCTCTGATGTGGAAACAAGGCCAAGCGGCTCAACTATGCACAAAAACACAGGAACTAGGATGCACAAAAATGGCAGAAGGTACCCTGGACTGATGAGTCAAAATTTGAAATATTTGGCTGTAGCAGAAGACAGTTTGTTCGCTGAAGGCTGGAGAGTGTTACAAGCATGAGTGTCTGCAGGCAAAAGTGAAGCATGGTGGAGGTACCTTGCAAGTTTGGGGCAAACTGCAAATGGAGTTGGGGATTTGGTCAGAATTAATAGTCTCCTCAGTGTTGAAAAGTACAAGCAGATACTTATCCATCATGCAGTACCATCAGGGAGGCATCTGATTGGCCCCAAATTTATTCTGCAGCATGACAATGAACCCAAACATAGAGCCAAAGTAATTAAGAACTATCCTCAGCGTAAAGAAGAACAAGGAGTCCTGGAAGTGAAGTTATGGCACCCACAGAGCCCTGATCTCAACATCATCAAGTCTGTCTGGGATTACATGAGGAGAGAGAAGCAACTTAGGCTAATTAAATCCACAGAAGAACTGTGGTTAGTTCTCTGAGATGTTTGGAACAACCTACCTCCCGAGTTCCGTAACAAACTGTGTGCAAGTATACTTAGAAGACTTGATACTGTTTTGAAGGCAAAGGGTGGTCACACCAAATATTGATTTGATTTAGATTTTTTTCTGTTCACTAACTATCACTGTGTTAATTGATAAAAATAAACTAGTAGCATGTTTATTTTTGAATGCGTTCTTACCTACAGCATTTTTTCACAGCTACCTAAGACTTTTGTACAGTACTATCGTTTGGTGGTGAAAATAAAGTATGAGATGTAACTGAGGGAAATTATGTCCTTTTTCTGTTGTACCACAGAACCATTTGGGGCCACAGGAGAAGTCTCTGAGGGCTGCATACGGCTCCAAAGCTGACCTGCTCATTTTTCCAGAAACCTTCTCTTTGAATTGGTCAGTGATTGCTTCTTAGATAGCCTCTTGCATCATATATTATCATTATGCAGTTAGTGTTCACAAGTTTATCAAACACGTGTTTCAGTAAATTTCAAACTTGCTTTTAATTTCTCCTTAACACCAGTGTGACAGTTTTGTTGTTGAATTAGTGTTTTTAACCTTCTGTGTGCCAGAGCAGTATTCGATGCATTGCAGCACAATGCATTGGATAACTCTCTAACACTCAAAGGGTTAAAGTGGTTGGTGGAAAAACAGTGTTTTACATTAAAAGGTGCCAATTATCTTGCATTCTTCAAAATACATAAACATTGGAAGAAGTCACATAACATGAATTCTATTTTCAGTGAGGATTTAAGGCATCTGCCCATTATATCTCATTTTGATAAAATATTTGAATTTTCTAGTTGGAAGTCAATGCTACAAGCCTCTTGAACCCTTTGAGTTGCGTTGCATACCCCTCTGGCACCCAAATGGTTAAAACCTTCTAAAGAGGGGGCTAGGAAAGACGCCAGACAACTGGCTGTTCACCGTGAGTCCATCAGCGAACTGGAAAACAAAGGTACATCAAAAATTTGAAAAGTATAAGAAATACAACATAAGTTGGAATATAAATAGATTTGCAAAGCTTATAAGAACACTCATACAGGACGAAAAGTGGTGGTTTCATCTATCTATACACAGGGTGGCCCCAGAGATAAGAATGGAAAACAGGACTCTATGATCAGGATTTTAGTGAACTGTTTTATTTCCCCGCCGTCTTATTTCCCCTGTATTGAATTCACCTTTGATCTCCATTAAAACTGTCAATCACCGACTTCTAGCTACAGACCACTAACCTTCTGCTTAAATGTGAGTACCCAGGAGTCTTAAAAGGATCTCTACACATTCATCCCTGATGCTAATCTGCTGGCTAGCTCCAGCTAGATATTTGGACAGGAGAGTGACCACAGTTCGTGAATTTACAACCATTTAATCTGGCCTTCAAGAAGTCAACATGGAAGGTGGAGCGTAGTCAACCGCACTGCCATAATCAACACTGAGGCATTTACCACAATTAGCAAATCAATTTCTGATCCCCTCACGCTGTCATTTGACAAAGAGTAGCCCTCAAATAGTCAAGAAAAGAGTTTAGGAACACTACTAACACAGTCTACCGTAGAGGCCTAGTTATCAAGTGCTCCCTTCCTCTGTGGTGTTTCGGCCGGCATAGCTAGGCTAACTGGCTAGGACGCCTGTTTATGCGCCTATTCTGTGTGGCCTAATTTGGTCCCACCTTCTCCTCCTTCTTTATAGACCTCCCTGGGCCTGGGAGTCATTGCCCTTACGTGGTGTTTCTGTTATTGTCTCTTGTGCTCCATTGTGCCCCACATCGGTTCTGACCTGTGGCTCTGGCTGACTTACTCACTCCGTGTAGTCCCCAGTTTGTCCGACCTCTGGCTCTTGCTACCTATTGCTCCGTCTAGTCCCCAGCTTGTCTGACCTGTGGCTCTGGCTGACTACTGGCTGTATACTCTCTGAACTTGCCTGATCATCAGTCTCAGTGTTTCATGGTTCAGGTCTGCTCTCGCTCCCTGTTGCCTCTGGTCGCGTGACCTAGTGTAGAGATTTGTGCCTCAGTTACCTTTCCCTCTGGTGTTCCACTAGCACCACGGTCCTAGTCTCTGGTATCTTGCAGTAATGCAGTGCGCAGCTTACATCAACATACCTACCAATTTTCAAGCCAAACTGACCAGATGAACCAACAGAAAAAGAGCTCACCTAAAACTATACTAACAAAAACACCGAAACAGATTTCAACTCACCCTAGAACCTCAAACACCTCCCTTTTGTTCCTTTCCATATCTCTAAATACCAGTTGTATTCTCACCTCAGTTGAAACTAGCTGACCCCTGCTGCTTGTGTTGAGCTCTGTCCTGCTTATGTGACAACCAAAGCTTAATACAATGGTTGTCACATGAGCAGGGCAGAGCTCATCCAGCTGGCAGGGATCAGCCGGCTTCAGCTGAGCTGGGAATACAACTGTTATTTAGAGCTGTGGAAAAAGCAAGACGAGGAACAGTGTTTGGAGTTATAGGATGAGAAGAAGCAATTTTTTTTTAGTATGGGGGCAAAAGCTATTTTTGGGATGATGACCTTAAATTACAGGGAGAACTTCCCTTTAAGGTTCTTTTATGTGATTTGTAACCTTTAGTATGCTTTAGCCAAAATAAACTAATAAAATATCCCATTTTTAATATCTGATTCACTTAGTGGGGGAATTGTACAAACCGGCCAGCACAGTGCAATTTCTGTACTTGAATACAGACTTAGGTATCATACAGATGCACTTTGACTAGAGCACATGTACACTTGAATGCATGTAGGTACACACAATGCTTCCTCTATCACCCTTTTTAACATAATATTAGTACATCCCCCTCGTGAATATCTTTATGGTGAAGTGTAGTGCACTGTTTTATTTATCTGTTACCCAATGTAGCCAAATAATGGTGTAATTACACCAGTCTCACGCCTACAGTATTTAGTATGCATAATGATAAGCACACAGTAGTATCAGTCTGTTATAGATATAATGCCGTGATTCTCAAACTGTGCTCTGTTGAACTGCACAGTTCCATGAAGAAGTACAAGGATTTCCATTGAACAATTGTATGGAATGCCTGACAACCAGACAACAAAACCAGAGCTGCAGACAGTATGTGTGGTTCTGTGACTGCCACTGGCATTAATGGGGTTCATTGTTAGGGATACACATGAATTTCATTTGAAGCTAAAAGGTTCTAAAGCAGCAAAAAGCATGGGGATTAGAGATCCAGCTCACTAATATAAACCTCTGATATTGCTCTTTCAAATTATATAAACAGACCTGGCAAAGAATATTTCCGGGTAGTTGTCAGTTTACTAAGAGACCTCGGCCCAGGATAATTAGTTATTTGAGCACTTTGTAGCTCAACTTCACAGTTACTAGTAGGCAGGGTGAATGTTTTGAATATTTCATTAATCAAATATTCTGTAGATTATTGAATTGATTATTCAATCAACAAAATTATAAGAACTCCTTGTGACAATTAGAAATGCAACCATGAATGCACATGTGCATAGCTGTGGGTGTTTATATACTGTACATGCTTATAGCTTCAGTGCACTGTAGGCGATGATTATTCAATATAATAAAATATTGAATTTAACTAATATTTTTAATAGAATATTTGAATAATTTGATTCACTGTTGCAACTCTAACTAGTAGGGAGATTTCTACCATTACTCCTCCCCCCCCAAACTGCCAGCAAGGCTTTAACCCCTTGACTGCCAGAAGGGTACGTTGTATACCCCTCTGGCACTCATAGGGTTAAGCTTGAAACCTGGGGCTTTAAAGGGATAGTAATACTTCATTTTATCTTTATTTTATTTTGTAGGCATTAAAAAAAACATGAAGAACGATACAAGTCTTATCTCTCAAACCTTTATGGTTTGAGAGATATTCACAAGCAAAGTTTCCCCTCACTGACCAAAATGGTCAAGTCTGCCATCTAGCTGTCAGATTTGGAATCCGGTACGCAGATCAACCGGTGGCTCTCCAGCAGAGCTGAGATCGCAAGATATAAAAATAACTGTTTCATTGGAAGGGTCTAAAAAGCATGCTTGCAAACCAGGCACACTTTGTAGACTATTCAAATAAAGTAGTCCTTATATCTCGTGATCTCGGCTCTGCTGCAGAGACACGGCCGGTCCACGTACCGGATTCCAAATCTGACAGCTAAATTGCAGACTTGACCTTTTTGGTCAGTGAGGGGAAACTTTGCTTGTGAATATCTCTCAAACCATAAAGGTTTGAGAGATAAGGCTTGTATCGTTCTTTTTTTTTAATGCCTACAAAATAAAATAAAGATAAAACAAAGTATTACTATGCCTTTAACCCTTTGTGTGCCAGAGGCAAAGCAAAACAATACATTGCAGCCACAGGGTTAATCCACTCACCCAGTATGTAGCAAAGCCCTGGAACATACATTTGAAAACCTAGACGCAAAATTAAAATTCACATGCAAAACCAAAATGCTAATTTCTTTAATTATGGAAATGTCTATTTTCATGTGAACGATCAGTAAATGATCAGCAAATTGAAAAAAAACAGAAATAAAATGCCGCCAGAAGATTTTCCAATTTAGGAAAGCAGACAATACTTATTTTTATGTTAAGTGGAGAGGAATTAATCTAAAATTGTGTGAAATACAGATTTTGTCCTTAAATTTTTATTACTATTACAACTATGATTAAAAACACAATATTTCTAAATTATACAATACAGATGGAAAAATACTGTTAATAAACATAACTTCTTAATCAAGTCAACTCGGCCAGTTGTGTTTTAATTACCAATTGTTGTGAACAAGCAAAGCATCTGCTGTAGTTTAAGAGCTTCAGGGCTAATTCAGACAGAATTACTATTCTGAACATTTTAATGGCTGATGGCTCAATCGCATTCATGAAACTTCAGCACATAGATGGAATCAGTATCATCAACTCTCTGGAGAATGTTTAGGGTTATAGAGAGATGCAGATTTCTGGCAGTAAACTGTTTCATTAGCAACATTTTCACTCTCTAAGACACATCATTTCACAAAGAGAAATGCAAATATTATAGGAGAGAAAACGTTTGCTAGTAAACTTAGTATAAAAAAATAGATCTATATTACATTAAAGCAGAGTTAGTCAATTGCTAGATTTCCAGCAGTTGGAACTACCATCATCCTCTACCAGCCAAAAATTGACTACCTCTGTATAAAAGGAACAGTAAATGTTAACCCTTTGAGCATACCTCCCAAACGTCCATCTTTAGGAGGGACAATCCTGCTTTGAGACGCACATCCCTCTGTCTCTCTTTCCCACCCTGATGTGCCTCTTTTTAGGAGATCAGCATGTGCAGTGTGTACATAAGTATATTACATTGCTCCACAGTAACAAAACTCACATTAATCTTTGTGTAACCCACAGTATATGTATTTATAAATTAGTCTGTATAAATAAAATACTTTGGTATTGCTCAAAATCACTTATTTCATTACACAAATAATGTCAGTAGGTCATGAAATAACCTAAATATTATTGTGCCCCTCCTACCAGTCACATCCCCTAATACAAAAGTGTCCATCTTTTGCCATCTGAAATGTGGGGAGGTATGCTTTGAGTGCTAAAAAGGTATTCAATACATTGTTTAGCACTCTAAGGTTTAATAGTAAAAATATATGCCCTAAAAGGTATTCTGCCCTGAATCTCGCAACTCTGACACTAATGTTACAGAACTAAGGGCCATGTGCACAAAAACACATGTAGACCAAACCTGGAGCAAACCAACTGAACCACAGAAAACAAATAAAAAAATACCATTGATACGCATGGTTTTTTTTTTTGTTTGTTTGTTTTTTTCATTAGTATTCAAAGGGTTAAAAGTCCCATTTAAATCAGTGGGACATGTTTGTGTTCAGTTTGATCCTTACTGTACAGTTGGTTTACTCCACAGTTTGAGTCACTTATGTTTTTGTATAAATGGTTCCAAAGTACTTACTGCTTGATGACAGACTATGGGGTCTGAGCAGGGACAAACATCCTCCTTGCACAAACCCTGTTTTACAAATGAATATTCATCAATCACTCACATTTCCTTTGAGCTTGCCCAGTAGTAATAATTGGATAAAGTAGGAAGACAATTTGTCCCTGCACATACCCCGTAGTCACTGCCCCGTGATCAAGAACAAGTAGGAGCAATCAGAGAACAGGGATTGGTTGTACAACTAGCAAAGCACTTGGATCTGTAACATTAGCGTTAGAGTAACTAAATTTATTCTGCAGCATGACAATGAACCCAAACATACGGATATTAAGAACTATCTTCAGCGTAAAGAAGAACAAGGAGTGGAAGTGATGGTATAACCCCCAGAGAGCTCTGATCACAACATCATTGAGTCTGTCTGGGATTAAATGAAGAGAGAGAAGCAAATGAGGCTGCCTAAATCCACAGAAGAACTGTGCTTAGTTCTCCAAGGTGTTTGGAACAAGCTACTTGTCGAGTAAAACCTGTGTACCTAAAGGAACTGATACTGTTTTGAAGGCAGAGGGTGGTCACACCAAGTATTGATTTGACTTAGATTTTTCTTCTGTTCACTCACTATTATTCTGTTAATTGATAAAAATAAACTACACACATATATATATAGGGCTTATAATTTCACACCCCTTGTCTGAGTTCAATGAGGTCACTACAGTAACTGAAATGTGGACACAGAAGTAATTCCATTATTGTACTGGCCATCAATGACATGTCAGGTATTATGCACAAGGCAGGCTCTGACATGTTAGTTTGGTGAGTGAATTATGCAAGAAAACCTTAATTATTTTCAAATATTATTTTCAAATAAGTAAATCAACACATTGGTTTGATATATACTTTACACAGGGTTCACATTTGGTTAATTGTAAGGATTGTCTTGGGTTTTTTTTTCCTTTTGCTCTAGGTTTTTTGATAGTTTAGGGACTTTGAGAATCCCCTCTATTCCTTGCTGCTCTCCATACCTTATTCACATGGGTTCTTATTTGTGTATATATATATTATATGTATAAATCATGGTGGGTCTTAGCATTGTCAGTTTCTCTTTTTTCTTTTTTCTTTGCAAATACTTCTTCCTTCTCATTCTAGCTGCTTTTTATCCTGGTTTATTCCATTCAATTTCACAGTCACAAAATGCATCTAAATTTGCAATATGCACAATTGTTAATTTTTCAAAAAAAGATTTAAAAAAACAGTTGGTTTGATAGCAGATAGGTTGTTGATTCAGTAAACCAGGGCTTAAAATTTTAAGTCCTTTGCTACTAGCCAGACCTGAAAAGTTACTCGACACTGCAAGCCATAACATACCCACCAGGACTGAATTTCTACTCGCCAGGGATAAATTTTCACTCGCCATTGGCTAGTGGCGAGTGGAAATTTTGAGCCCTGATAGATATATATATAAGCAAACCACAGCAATAATGAACTATTCCACACACTCCTAATACTGAAGAGCAAGAAAACTTTGACTTTACATATTCTACTTAATATGGAAAGTCACTCTACCTATATTATTTATTTATTTTTCACCTTAACCTATTTATATCCCTAACAATGAACTCCTGCATAGCTTGCCTCCAGATCAGAGGCGTAACTAGACACCACCGGGCCCTGCTGCAAAAATTGACATGGGCCCCCCAACCACCTTGCCCACCTCCACATTGCCCACCTCCACTCTATCCACCTCCACATTGCCCACCTCCACTCTATCCACCTCCACATTGCCCCCATTTCCCACCTCCACACTGTCCATCTCCACATTGCCCCCATTCTCCACCTCCACATTGTCCACCTCCACAATGCCCCCACTGTCCACCTCCACAATGCCCCCATTGTCCACCACCCCAATGCCCCTGCTGACCAACTCCACAATTCCCCCTGTGACCACCTCCACAATGCCCCCAGTTACCACCTCCACATTACCCCTAGTGACAATCTCCACATTGTCCACAGTGACCACCTCCACAATGCCCTCATTGTCCATCTCCACAACGCCCCCACTGACCACCTCCACATTGGCCCCATCCCACCGCCTACCTTAGCTGGTTCAGGAGGGGGGGGCTCATCCCTGGTGCATGTTCCGTGGCAGGAGAGGTTTGTGCCGTCTTCTGCACAGACCTCTGTCAGCAGCTCCCGTGCAGTCCACTCTCCAGTAATGCAGAGCGCTGGGAGATGATGTCATATCCCAGACCTCAGCTTGCCGGTGGGGAGATCAGTCTGATCTTCCCACTGACCACAGCTTGTTGCGGGCATCGAGAAGACTGGGCACAGAGCTAGAAGGGGGAGGCCAGGCAGTTGAGACCCCTGCGACCCCTATTGGTACACCATTGCTCCAGATATCAGTCTGTCAGGCACAGAGAAACCAAGGAAAGTGATACAATTTAACACTATCCCTGCAGCAGAAGAGAATGAACAGAGGGTTCTATTAAAAGGCTAGTAATGCCCAAAGATAACTTTATGCTTTATTGTAGATTTAAAAATAAATAAATAAATTATGTGCAGCAAATCCTATCTCTCAAACCTTTATGGTTTGAGAGCTATTCGGTGCTAATGTTCCCCCTCCATCCTTCTCCTGACGTCAGAGCTCTGCTGACAGCAGGAGATTCTGGTCTGGGACCAGCTGGTGGCTCTTCAGCAGAGCTGAAATAGCAATCTTTAAAAATAATTATTTCACTGAAATGGTCTACAAACTGTGCTTGACTGCAAGCACACTTTGTAGACAGTTCCAATGAAGTAGTTCTTTTTAAAGATCGCTATTTCAGCTCTGCTGAAGAGCTGCCTTAAAGGGATAGTAATACTTCGTTTTAACTTTATTTTATTTTGTAGGCATTAAAAAAACATGAAGAATGATATAAGTCTTATCTCTCAAACCTTTATGATTTAAGAGATATTCACAAGCAAAGTGTCCCCCTCCCGCCCCTTTTACTGATGTCACACTGCTCACCCAAAGCAGAAGGGAGGTGTCCAGGTAGATTGCAGAGAGGGACAATCTTCAATGAAGATAAGGGAAAAACCTGAAAAGCCTGTCAAGGGGGGCAGGGATTTCATTGTTTTCATAGGAATAAGAGTGTCCCCTTCTGTTATCTGTCTGGTCTATAGACTGCATTCCACATCTGAGAGGAAATGGCTTACACTAGGCAAAAGGGGCGGGAGGGGGAAACTTTGCTTCTGAATCTCTCTTAAACTATAAAGGTTTGAGATATAAGACTTATAACATTCTTCGTGTTTTTTTAATGCCTACAAAATAAAATAAAGTTAAAACGAAGTATTACTATCCCTTTAAGTCGGCCGACTCTAATCTCCTGCTGTCAGCTTTACAGCTGACATCAAGAGAGAGGGAACTTTAGCAGCAAATATCTATCAAACTGTAAAGGTTTGAGAGATGCGATTTGCTGCACAAAATTGATTTTGTTAAAATCTACAATAAAACACTTTAATTTATCTTTGGGCATTATTAACCCTTTAACCCCTTAGTGACCAGCCGTGCGCGCACACGGGCGGCACTTAACAACAGGGTTTTTTTTTTTGCATTATAGCGAATTACTTCCTGGACTTACCAGGTACGTCCTCTGTCACTAACTGACATTTTTGCGTGACGTACCTGGTAAGTCCATTGTCGCAATGGGGTTAAGCTCACTGCCTCCAGTCTAGTTATTATCAGCATACACAGTACTCATTGAACTGTATGTTGTATAACTTTTATCACTTGTGGTAATAGCTTCATAGCTCCTGACATCCCTTCAGTCTCTCCTGCTGCAGGGATAGTGTTAAATTGTATCACTATCCATGGTTTCACTGTGTCTGACAGACAAGTATCTGCAGGCAAGATATGCCTTTAAAAAAATAAAATAATAATAAGTATAACATAATTAGAATGATTTTACATAATAAGCAGTTACATTTTAACCCTGTAGACATGCACTGACTCTCTTACCCAACAATAAGCCAATGCACTCTCCCTTGAGAGTTTATACATCATAAACATGTGCATAGACATGCATCACAATTAAGTCATAACAAGTAAAGCACTCCAATTCATATTTTTTAATTGTTTAATAGAAAAAAGCTATTTCAAAAAGAGATTTTATGATTTTCTACCGATTCCACTTCAAATGTACTTGCCCCTCGTTTCATTTCTACCTTAATGTCATTCCTAGCAGAATTCACATCATTAGGAAAATGTAATCATAGATGGCCATCAATCAACAGCTCCCACTGGGGGTTACCATGGAAATATATATATACATATTGCTAATTTGGGGACTTGGACTGAGATGACGACACCCCCCCAGAACATTGGTGCTTTAACCCTTCGAGTGCCAGAGGGGTATGCAAAGCAATGCGTTGCGTACCCCTCTGGCACTCAAAGGGTTAAAATTATTATATGTCATTTGCAATTCTGCAACATATGCTTTTCATTCTGTATGAACCTCTTGGACTGTTGAGACATTTTAAGCATTCAAAGTGATTATACCTGGCAATCAAAGGGTTAAGCAAAACTGGACCCATATTAGAAAACATGTATGTTTTTCTAGTCTACTTTGTCACACATTTCTTTTAATGATGATTCACAGTAAATAGGGAGACACAGATCAGATCCATATACAATGTTATGAGGAATAGTAAGGCTCATGCAGATATAAAGTATAGAGTGATACATGTCAGCTCTAGATAGGTTTAACAGATGATCTCTGTAAAATGGAACACTTATGAAAAATGCATGCTGCAGTGGTTATTACTGTGCTGCAATGCTTCCTATATAGCCATGCAGCATGCATTTTTTATGTATTTGTTTTAAAAGCAAAGATCTCGCAACCATAGCTCTATTTCTGCAACAAACTTACTTACTAAGAAAGCATTTTAACCCCTTAACGACCCTTGACGGTCATAGTACGTCAAGGGTAGATTTGACTTAACGACCGATGGCATACTATGACCGTCATCAAGTTCCGGGCTCCCCCCGCGGCTGCACGCCGTTCGGGGAGTCCAGAACGCAACGGTCGTTCAGTCGCGTCCGCGTCCGGATTCCCCGGTCGTTAAAGGGTTAATCCAGCATACATTGGTCTGGCACTAACTGCATCACTAATTATTATATATTTAACCCACTGAGTACCAGAGGGATGAGCAAAAAATGCTAGGACAACATCAAGGCAATTTTTCATTTTCTTTAAAAAAAAAATAAAAATAAGATTGTCTTAAGGTGACAAGTCCATTTTAAAACCTGTCCTATAATAAGACTTCAGGACTGATTGATTACTTATAGGGACATACTCTATGTATCATTGCGTCACTAATTTAAATACAAATATGCAATTTGTGCCTAGTTATTAAAAAACGTGACCATGTAAAATTAATGACTCATGAGACAGATTAAAAGTGAACTCCCAGGAAAAGCATTCATGACCCATGCAGGCATATATATCAAAAAAATGCCAGAAATAGACAAAACAGAATATATATACATATATATCAATCTGTCACCAACAGCAAATGATGGTAAATAGGATTTGCAGCTCTTAGCAGCTAGTTATAAAAGGGAGATGTTCTCTGCATTTAGCAATGTGATAGACAAATTAGGGAGAGTTGGGTTTGAAAAGTATTAGAGGCAAGAATTGTCATATTTATCAATATTTAGCACTATTTTCTGGAAGTGGGGGACATAAAGTATTGACAGCCAGGGCTGTTGTAATATTTGAATGAATAAGAGATGTTCACTAATTGCATCTATTTATTATGCTAAGAAGTCTGCTTTGATACATGCCTTGTCACTAAATGCTAATAAAGACAATTTATAGAAAATGATTTTGTGCCACAAAATGGAAGACAGCCGAGGCAGTGTTACAACAAACTATTGAATAGTCACTTTCTAATTACAAATTGTTACTTTTGTCTTTGTACATTTTATAATCTCAGAAGGGATTTTATTTACAAATTGTGACTAATTATTAATGTTTCTTTATAAAAATGACACATATGGATGTCTCACTGCCATTGTTAAAACGTTAGTAATAGATGAAAACAGAGCTCCAGTTGCTCTATATACTGTTTTGAGCATGTGGAGCAGTATGACAACAGAATGAGATGTGTAGTTCAATAGTAATTTAATTATAAAGCATCTCCTTCCCATCCATTTTGCTCCCATCATGCTGCTCTCCAAGCCAGTCCAGATGGATCGCAGCAAGGGACAATCATCAATGAGCATAAGGAAAATCTAGCCCTCCTTTATCAATCTTCGTATGAAGATTGTCCCTCGCTGTGAGTTGTCTGGTCCAATGAACAGATTCTACAACTGAGGGGAGGCAGCTAGGGATAGGTAAAAGGCACAGGAGGGGGATCCTTTATAATTAAACTACTATTGAACGATACATCTCATACTATTGTCATACCACTCTACATGGTCAAAAAAGTATGTAGAGCAATCGGAGCTCTGTTTTTTTTCATCTATTACTATCCCTTGTAATGTTTCAAAATAAAATCAGCTCCAAATAATCTTCATAGTATTTGGGCCATGGAGAGTGTTATTTCAATACTGTCAGAGATGTAGTTCAAGAGTAATTGAATGATAAAGTATTCCCCTCCCGCCCATTTTACCTAGTGTAAGCCATCTCCCCAGATGTGGAATCTGGTCTTAAGACCAGACAGCTCACACCAAGGGACAATCTTCTTACTGTGAGAACAATGAAAACCCTGCCCCCCTTGACAGGTTTTTCAGGTTTTTCTCTTATGCTATTTGAAGATTGTCCCTCTCTGCAATCCACCTGGACACCACCTTTCTGTTCTGAGGTGAGCATGTTACATCAGTAACAGGGCGGGAGGGGGATACTTTACCATTCAGTTACTTGTGAACTATAACTCTGACAGTACTGAAATAACACTCTCCATGGCGTAAATTTTATGAAGATTAATTGGAGCTGCTTTTATTTTGAACAAGTACTATCCCTTTAAGTTGATGCAATATGGTAGATTAAAAAAAAAAATAAAGCATCTGGAGAAAGTTGTATCTCTCAGACCTTTATGGTTTGATTGATATAATGTTTTAAAGTTCCCCCTCCCTCCCCTTCTTCTGACGTCAGCGCTCTACTGACAGCAGGAGATCCTGGTCCTGGGACCAGCCAGCGGCTCTTCAACAAAGTCAAAATAGTGATCTTTAAAAATAATTACTTAATTGAAATGGTCTACATAGTGTGCCTGGTTTGCAAGTACACTTTGCAGACCGTTCCATTTAAAGATCGCTATTTCTGCTGACCGTTCTGTAGACCGTTCTTTTTAAAGATCGCTATTTCTGCTCAGCTGAAGAGCCGTCTCGAGTCGGCCAACATGGATCTCCTTCTGTCAGCTTTACAGCTGACATCAGGGAAAGGGGAGGGAGGGGGAAATTTAGCAGTGAATATCTCTCAAACCATAAAGGTTTGAGAGATAGGACTTTCTCCAGATACTTTTTTTTTTCTTTAATCTTAGATATTGCATCAACTTAAATTCAGGCATTACTAACCCTTTAAGTGATGCGTTGAGTTTGATTTGTGCATCCTTTGGCCTATACCCGGGACAGAAAAGAGTCAGAATTTAATGATATCTCTGTTTAAGCACTAAGGCCAGTATTCATCAGATTAAAGAGGTACAAATCTGGGTCAAACCAACTGCACCACATAGGCCAAATAAAAACCTAAAATGTAACCCATTTAATGTTAGAAAGGTCCCCAACACATTATTTCACAATACTTTGGGGACTTCTCTACCATTCAAGGGGTTGAAAGCCCCATTTAAAGTGGAACTACCACCTCCACTAAAGTCACCCTGCAATACTTATGCAGGTGGCGACTAGCTTTGTAATCATTATTTTACCTCTCAAAAGTGCCCACAAATAAAGTTATCCTTAAGTTTCCAAGACTGACAGTCAGGTTACTGCAGCGTGTGCGCCTGCGCAGTCAGTCTCTTCTGGTGCCATCCGGGCCAGTGCAATGCCTGTGAAGTGTGAAGAGGACTGACGGCACAGGCGCACATTCACAATGTCCACGGTGCTGCCTGGCTTCCGGTCTCGGAAGCTTAAGGATAACTTTATTTGTGGGCACTTTTGAGAGGTAAAATAATGATTATAAAGCTAGTCGCCACCTGCATAAGTATTGCAGGGCGACGTTAGTGGAGGTGCAAGTTCCGCTTTAAATAAATGGAAATCTTGGTACTGATTTGTTCTCAGTTACACTGCTTCTTTACTTTACACTTAATTACCCTTGCTAGACATATGTATGTGTAAGAAGTACTTGTTTATTCAGCAGAACATTATTTAACCCCTTAAGGACCATTGATGTGCCAGGACCGTCAAGGCGGTCCGGCACTTAAGGACCAGTGACGGTCCTGGCACGGCATGGAGTTCAGGGCTCCCAGCGTGGCTGCATGCCGCTCCGGAAGCCCTGAACCAGAATTAAAAAAAAAAAAGCCCTGTGGTCCTCAAGTGTGCTCGCCAGTCCTTAAGGGGTTAACTTGTCTTATGAGCTGCATATGGTTGAATATGTATTCATTAACTGTAGGTTAAATCATATATCCTTTTTCAAGACGGATTCCAAGGGGGAGATGCACTAAAGGGCGATGTAATGGTGACATGCGTGGAGATCACTTCACCATGAAGAATACGACACACTTCGCCATATGCACTAAGAATTTGCTATGCAAGGGGAGCGGAAGAGAAGTGAATAATTTGCTTGTAGGGTTTTCTTCATGTGCGTAGGAAGGGCAAGCAGGGGAGTGGACTTACTCAGACTTCAGCATCACAGTTGTTCTCTAACCCTTTCAGTGCCATAGAACTGTGCATTGCATACCCCTATGACACTGAAAGGGTTTCAACATTAAAAGCCATTGCCACCATTGTTTTCTTCAGTGAGAGAAAGGGCAGAGAAGCTGTAACATATAACAGTTTCTCTGCCCTTCTGTATTTACTTAAAGGGATTTATCCTCCTGAATAAAACAAGGCTACTCCCACTGCTGAGAGTTTTCGTATTGCAGCTTAAACTTGATTTTTGTAGTTGTAGTATCACAGTGGCCTGAAATTGTACAATGGCACTGTGAGAGTAGGTTTGTTTTAGTCAGGGAAGTAAACACTATAATATATATTTTTTACATTTTAAGTATTACCATCTCTTTAATCAGCTGCTCAGTGGCCTATCCACTGATCATCTGTTCCAGGTAAACAAAGGACTCACAAGGCACTCTGCAGCTCAGTACTTACAGAACCAGATGATCAGCAGGCTATCCACTCAGTCCTCAAGGAGTTAAATAATACATTAAAGAGATAGGAACACTTATGAAAACTTAACTTTATTACTTTTCCTGTTGTGTAGTCAAAAAGGATTCCCACTATAGGAAGATGTCTCATTTAATGTTTTTGTTTCCCTTTTACAGCACATGCTATAATTTTGAGAGGAGATACATACAGTAATTTTCATGACCTTGCAATTTTATGGTGGCACTGCTGATATTGCTGTCTATGAAAAGCTCTACTAAGCGAATAACCACTCCCCATAGACTGCAATAACACCACCCTAAAATTGAAAGAAAACAAAAAATACTGCACTCAGTAATTCACACAATACAAATTTGGCCTGTAATAAATTTTCAATGCTGTATCTCATAGCTGTTTTACTGTATAAAATATTTATTTTCATAAGTGCTGCTATCACGTTATGCTAAGCCTTTGTTAACCCTTTGAGTGCCAGAGGGGTATGCAACTCAAAGGGTTAAACATGTCAATAATTAATAAAATGTGCTTTTAAATGTTGGAAAATGTTAACTTTAGATATTCATGTGCTTTTAACATTTCCAGCCATGTTTCATTTAGATGTTTCATGAGGGTTGTTTAAGGTAACTGCTGTGCCCAGATTAAGCTCCCTTTGGTGTGTATCATTTCTACATAGGCTCTGGCTGCCTGATTCTAAGTATCTGAGTGACATGAACAGATCATGAATGAATCCTTTAGTCTGAGAATTAGACTATGGATAAGCCTTGGGGCGGACACTATCTGATGTAATGCAGCTTCACTCAGCCTCCGCTGTCAATATAATTATATGTAACGGGAATGAGATAAAATAATATCCCAAAACTGCATATATTAAAATTGGTTGGATATACATAAAATGCTGCCATTACTTAAAGGAAGCGTTGCACCTATTAATCCTTACCCCACACTTCATTTACTACAGTCAAAAAATCCTGGAGGCCCCGTGAATTTTGCTCTAGTCAATGAGCCCTGTATGTCACATCCATGGAGGTGGACATGACAGTTTCTAGCAGGACCACAGGACACAAACACCAGCCATTGAATGTGGTATTTTTTAAACTTTATGAGCCAGAGAGATGTTAAACACATTGCTTCAAAATGCATTGAGCAACCCTTTGGTACTAAAAGAGTTAAATAATTGCATGTAATATGCCTCCTCCAGTTTGATAAAGCAACTGTCATTCCTGCCTCCATGAAGATAGGATGCAGGACTGACTGAAGAGTTTATCTTTGGAAGGAAAAAATTTATAGAGGTCATTAGGATTTTCTGGCTACAGTAAGGTGTGTGTGTATATATGTGTGGGGGGACTGTCATTAGGTGTTACTTCTCCTTTATCGCTTTGAGTGACAGGGGTACCCGATGCATTGCAATGCTATGGCCCTCTGGCATGAAAAGGTTTAAAACATACATACATATATGTTTTGTGTATATATATATATATCTACATTGTATAAGATGGGCACAACCAAAATGTGGGTGCTCCTAGAAGTAAAATTTATAGTCCATAAAGTACAGTGAAAGTCACCATACAGTATAGGGAACATGACAGGACTTAGCAAGTGAAAATAGTTTAATGACAAATTGTTGACGTTTTGGCCCTCAGGGAAGACCTTCCGCAAGACACAAAGCCTTGCTTCGCAATGCACTGGAGACCTCTCTATTATTCAAGGCGTTAAAAGGGCAATTTAATTTAACAGTCATTTTTATTTGTCCCCTGGAGTACAGTTGGTTTGTTCCAGAATAACTCCGGTTTGTAAATATAGGCCACTGTGTTTTACAAAATGACTCTGCAATGAAATCTAATCTACTCTAAACAACAGCAGCCTCTATATAATGAGGCCCAGAGGAGTGCATGATCTAATAACAGTGAATTAAGAATAGAGTTTAATGCAGGTCATAACAATTGCTACAGGCTCATGTTACTAAATGCAGAATCTTCTCTCATAATATTGATTTTTTGGGCATTGTAAAAAATAAACAAATACAAGAATTACCAGCAAAACAAATGGCATTGCTATGATTTTCATATGGGTACCCAGAAGCCTTTTGGCTCCCAACTTCCATTACAGCCAAAAGAGAATTTGTTGGCAGGGAATGAAATAGGATTATATATACAATATCCATTGAAAGTGCCAGGACAGCAATTCAGAGTACCTCTCTGCGTCCCTGTGATGGGTTTTTGTGGTTTCTTTAAAATTCTGTATGCATGGCTGCGATCCCACATTAACGAGTTAAAGAGCCATGAGAAGAGATAGACTCTCTGCTCGCTTTAATTCCCCCACCTCTTTCCTCCAATATTGCATCGGCCTTTGTTTTTAATGAGAAGACACTGAAGGAAGCATTCAATTTGAAGAATAACTGAGTGTTGCAAAAATCTATTCATGTAGACAGATGGGTTTGGAACGTCTTACCATAAAAAAGAGAGATGTGATTTCAGTGTTTAAATTAACATTTTAAGCACCAGCGGGGTGCACAGTGCATTGCACTGATTACACCTCTGGTATTTAACCCTTTTAGTGCTAGAGAGGTCTGCAATGCATTGCAAAGCAATGCACTGCAGACTTTTCAGGCATACAAAGGTTAACCCTTTGAGTGCCACAGAGGCATCCAGTGCATTACAGTGTGATATATAAGATACCTTTCTGCACTCATAGAGTTAAAGGGTTAATTCCCTGCATTGTCTGTGAAGCTTCCCACAAAAGGGACAATAGAAAATACCAGTTCAGAATAAATAAATAAAAATACTTAGAATCATCATGACAACTTTGCAAGAGAGAGTTAATTGCAGATTAATCAATTTTAACCCCTTGGAAACTAAAGAGGCCTCCACTGCATTGCTTTGAAATGCACTGGTCACATCTCCAGTATTCAAGAGATCCTATGTTTAAAAAAAGGGAGTAATTTTGAGACAAGTCAGCTGCATCATGGGGGATAAATGAAAAACGCCTCAAGTCCTAAGGGGGGGGGGGGTGTTTAAAACAAAGTACTGCAGAACACTTTTGCACTTAAGGGGTTTAAACTTCTCATTTAAATTAATGGAATTTGTGGAATTTTTAGTTCTCCCACATGGTGAAAATTGTTTGCTTAAGTTCTTCTTTTTGTCAATAATGCCCAAGTGTTAAAAGAACAACATTAAGTTAGTAGTATATAATAATTAATGTTTTCATTTGTATTTGTTTTTTTTTTTTATTCTGTTTACTTATCTTTGAAACAGTAATTTCAGTCCTTCCATTTTCAACAATGTGAGCGCCCTCTACCTGCAGTCAGGAAAGTCTACAACTCAGTTTATGGGCTCGATTCTATTACCAGCACTAAAAATAAAACAGGCGTTGTTTTTGCTATCCTATTACCAGACTTGTGGAAGCAAAATCAGCAGTAATTATACTTATCGACAGTCTAAAAAAAATCCCATAGGAAACAACTAAAAACAACATGCAATTAGTATCCTATTACCCACGCTCAGTATTACCGCCTGTTTTGTGGTTACATTTAAGTCAGAAATTTTGCCATAACGACAGTTTCAAAACCATCGTTGTTCGAACAAAAGCAGTGTATAATACAGTATACAGCATAGAAATCGGACATAAGGTGCCCCCCCTCGATATATTAACCCCCCCTTTTAAATGTCGACTTGCAGTGCTTTCTTCCACCACATTAATCCAACAAATATTGTTCATAGTCGACAATTAACCCTTCCCCTTCCAAATCCGACTTGCACTGCTTTCTTACACCACGTTAATCCAACAAATATTGTTCATAGTCGACAATTAACCATTCCCCTTCCAAATCAGACTTACAGTGCTTTCTTACACCATATTAATCCAACAAATATTGTTAACAGACGACAATTAACCCATCCCCTTCGAAATCCAACTTACAGTGCTTTCTTTCACCATATTAATTAGAAGAATATTGTACATCTGACATTTTAACCCCCTCCCCCTTGAAAAGTTGACTGCAGTGCTCCCATGACTTTCTTTCATCATTTTTATCCCACATTTTTCTTCTCCTATTATATTCGACATGCCCTCGTATTTTGTATTGCAAGATTAACCCTATGAGTACCAGAGAAGTATTGTCATGTGCTTGCTACCCCTCAGGTACTCATATGGTTAATAGGCAACTTGTATATGTATAAAAAAGGTGTTTGGTTTTATTATATATGTAATTTGTGTGAAAATGTAATTAAATATTTAATTTATGTGAAACAATGATTTTCTTTTTTTTAATTATATATGTAATTTGTATTAAAAAAGTACTTCAGACCTCAAGAGGGGTATCATGACACCCCGCCCCCTAGCATGGGGTCGACAATTGCCCCCTTTATTAGTTAACCCTTTGAGTGCCAGAGGGGTACGGAACGCATTGCTTTGCAATGCGTTCTGTACCCCTCTGACACTCAAAGGGTTAAAATCCTATTGTTTAAAACTTCTCTTAACCCCCTATAATACTTTGGAGACCTCTTTAGCATTCATGGGGATAAAAAAATCCCAATTTACCTCAATGGGAACGTTTTATTCATCTCCTATGGTGTAGCTGGTTTGCATCAGAATTGCTCCAATTCTTAGTATATCAGACTCAGTGACTGTTCTAACAGACAGCAGGCAGACAGAGCTCACATCATTGAAAGTGGGGAGAAGAAGCATTAAAATAGATAATTGAAGGCAAAAAGCACAGAACTAAAAAAAAAAAAAAAAAAAAAAAAAACCCAAAGCAGTTAAAATAAATATACAACCAGGGTGGAAAATAATTTAACAATAACAATAGTAATAATAATATACTAAGGGTCATATACACAAAACAATACTGGAGCAAACCACCTCCATCACAGAGGACAAATAAAATGTACCCAGGTATTCCTTGACACAAATGGGATTTTAACCCCTTAAGAACCACATGATGTGCTATGACCTTCATGCAGTCACCGGTGACAGTCATAGCACATCACGCTGTAAGTAAAAATGGGGTCTGAAATTGACCAGTCCATAATCGGAGCGGTCTCTCTCAGAACCCCATCTCTAAAGGACCATGGCACTTTTCTTTTTAAAGAAAAGTGATCTGTGATCACAGCTGTGCTGCGATCACAGACTTCTGTGACATGCCAGGATAGTCACCATTACAGACAACCATGATGGTATTGGCATGTCACGTATCCTTAAAGGGTTAAACCTTCAGATGCTAGGGAGGAGTCCGATGCATTATACCTCTCTGACATTCAAGGGGTTAAAACCCCTATTTAAATAAAAGAGCATTTTTATTTGTCCCTTATTGAGCAGTTGGTTTGCTGCAGAAATGCTACTCTGAATACAGGCCTTAGTATCCAGCCATCATTTTTTAGGAGCCATTGCATGTTATTTATACCCCTACACCCTCCATTCTAAGGGTTGTTTGTATGAAGATGTATAATAACCCCCAAAACATACAAAATTAAGAAACAGAAGTAAAATTCTTTCACCTTGAAATACACTAATATCGTAACGAAAGTTATAATAAAACATTGCTATTTCTTTAAACATGGCACTATTAGACTGGCCATACACACACTTTTTCAAGGGAAAAAAAGGGTTATGTAAAACAATGACCCTGTAGAGGATTCCTTGCTATCTGTAAGCCATCTCACGTTGTGGCAGGCAGAAGAAGGGGAAAAAAAAAAGCAGCTCACGAGGGAAAGAAGCGCACTGACCCTTCGATGCCTTCACATAACAGAGACAGCTACACAGCTGCCAGCCAGGAAGGAAGCCAAGGAACAAGCAAAGACGCCAACAAAGCAGTGGCCTGGTGTCACTGCCAAACTCACACTCACGTACCAGATTCAGGCAAGATGCCAGGCACAAACCAAGAGAGTGCTGCAGCGTTTGTATAACAGTTATCTTGACAGTCTCTCCAAGGTGACCTAATGCCAGAGAGTAGAGCATCAATGAACTCATTTTATACAGTATGCCAGTTTTAACCCATTGAGGGCCAGGGGGTGTACAATGCATTGCGAAGCAAAGTGTGAACTCCCCTCTGGCACTCAAAGGGTTCAATAATTGAGGCACATATCCTATATATGTTTAACACATTTGAGGCGCAATTCAATTAAGACATGCAGTTCTGGAGTTAACCAACTGCACCATGGGTAGGAATCACAATTCCCAAATGATTGAAATGGGATATGTAACCCCTTGAACGCCAGAGATGCAATGCATTAGCTATTTCTCTAGCATTCAAGAGGTTTAAATCTGTGTGAATTTGGGGAATTTCTAATTGCCCCCTACAGTGGCGTTGGTTTAATCCAGAATTGTGCCTTTTTAGTTCATTGAACTGCACCGTTAGGGCTTTATGAAAAACAAAAGATGAGCAGTTCTCGAACAAACCAACTGTACTGTAGGGGAGATATAAAAACTACCATTCATTTTAAAGGGGCTTTTAAAAAATAAATGTTCCAATTGATGAAAATGCAGCTTTTAACCTGAATGCTAAAGAGGTCTCCAGTGCTCTGCGAAACAATGCACTGAAAACATGTCTAGTATTCAAGGGGTTAAAAGCTCCATTCAAGTCAATGGGAATTTGAGGTGTTTTTATTCCCATCCCTATGCCTATAGTAAAGAATTGCTCATCTTTTCATTCTTCATTAGGACCTTAATGGGATCCCAGATGCAGTGGAATATTTTACAGTCTCTCTCCACTGGCTAAGTGTCATCTTCCAGTTCCATTCATTATTGTAATAAAGTTATCAATAACAGACACAGGCACTGCTGGCCACTCTTGCTGGCTTTGAGCAGTAAAGAGGTACTCGCTGTATTGGTTGGGAAAGGGTTAAACAGCAGAAACCAATACACTGATAAACAATTACAATAAGATTGCTATAGGAAGGAAAAAAAATATATATAAAACAATGTATTAAACTTTTTAGCGACAGAAGGGGTACGCAATACATTGCATAACCTCTGGCACTCAAAGGGTTACTGTTTTATGGTAAACAAAGCCATACCAGTGAGGCTCATTGAATTTTTAGGCGCAATATCACAGTGGCCTGAAATTGTACAGTGGTGCTGTTGCTACACCATTTTATGGACAGCTCTGGTCCATAGACCATAAGTCTCCATAGGATGGCATAGCAACAGCGCCACTGTACAATTTCAGGCCACTGTGATATTGCACCTAAAAAATTCAACTTTCAGCTGTAATAACTTTTGAATAAAACACCTTTCAGCAGTGGGAGTACCCTTGTTTTACTCAGGGGGATAAACCCTACAACATATTTTTTTTACATTTTAAGTATTTCTATCCCTTTAAATGCTAAGGAGGTCTCCAATGTCTTGGAGATCTCAGTATCACCCAAGGTGTTAAATGATTCATTTAAATCAATGGCAAATTATATGTACCTCCTGTAATGCAGTTTGTTCAAGAATTGTATTAACTCTTTGAGTGCAAGAGGGATACGGAACGCATTGCTTTACAAAACCCTCTGGCCCTCAAAGGGTTAAAAACAAGTACAGCAATTCTACATTGATTTAAATTAGCTTTTTAATCCCGTGAATTCTAGAATGGTCTCCAAAGAATCATTTAAATCAATGGCATTTTGTTTTAATATATTTTCTGTGGTGCAGATGGTTTGCTCTAGAATCACTCCAGGGATAAGATGCACTATGGAGCGATCATATGGAGACGTGTGTCTGCTAATGAGTGGAGATCAATTCACCATCCAGAATATGACACAATTCGCCATATGCACAAAGAATAAGCTATGCAGGGGTAAGGGAAAATACATGATCATTATCATATGAGGTTAGTGTAATGCTGGTGCTGTGTTGGGGAGGGCAAGAAGGGAAGCACAGAGGATGTGCTCAGACTTCAGTACCAAAGACAGCACTAGCCGTTCCTTAACCCTTTGAGTCCCAGAGAGGTATCCAATGCATTGGATAATTCTCTGGCACCCGAAGGGTTAAAACATACACTGTGCCATTCCCTGGCTGCCAAACAGCTGACTGAGGTAAACAGAAAGAGAGGACAGGCCGCTGACCAGGTGATTCATGTAAATACAAAACTCTGTAACACTCCACAAGGAAAAAGAGTATATTATAACCCTTTGAGTGCAGAAGGGATGTGCAAAGCTTTGCATAGCAATGTTCTGCATTTCTGTCTGGCAATCAAAGGGTTAAGAGAGGGCAGACGCTGTTGCTGCTCTCCACCACAGACATGGCAAATTATGCTTTTGTGGCTGTTTAGAAAGCAATGGGAAGATGGCAATTTTGCCCTCGTCAGGGGAGGTGAATTTGTTTCTTTGAGCAATGACAGCATCACCAGCTACTGGAGCTTAGCACATGTGGTGAATGGCCATGTTATAAAACCACAACCACGGAAACAGCTCATTATACTACATTTCAATATGCAAACCAAGCAAAGGTATGGAGAAAGCATGGCGATATAAACATATTTGAGGTATAACAACAGGGGCGAGATAGAGAAGACATGTTAGTGCATCCCACAAGATGGATCCGGTCCAGTTTACCACAATATGGACACACTGGACCCTTATCGAATCTTTAGTGCATCTCCATTCAGTTCATTATACTATGAAGAAAGTGAAACCAGAACAATTCAGGAACAAAAATAATGCACAATATTTATACAATTAACCCCTTAGTTGCTAGAGAGGTCTCCATTGCATTGCTGTGAAATGTTTTGTAAACCTTTGTTAGCACCCAAGGGGTTAAAGTGTACGAATGGGTCAATGGGAATTTGTATTTGTTCCATACGGAGCAGTTGTTTTAGTATAGTATCACTCACCGATTGTGTCTATACATATACTCACTTTCCAGATGATTGTATAATACATAAACACGTTACAACAGTGATTGTCTGTTACTCATCTTTTATAGAAATGTGCATGAAGATTAGATGGAAAGATTTCGATGAGCAATACCACCACCCACATAGTTCCCGCTCCTCCTTTTTTATTTTTGGAAACTAGCTTCTAAACAGTCTTGTTTTCAACTCAGAGATAGTCCATATTATAAGATACTAATGACACAAACCATTTTAAATGCTGGTTGGAAGACACTATTAACCAAAGACTTGTAGCTGCCTTATTGGCCAGTAAGACATATGGTGGGTTGTGATTTGATATGGTTATGAGCTAACCCTTTGAGTGCCAGCTTCGCCATGCTTTGGCTACCTCTCTGGAGCTCAAAGGGTTAAAGGAAGGCTAACAGGGGAAAATTAAATAGTTTAATATCACATACTTACAGCTAGCATATGTAACAATTATTCATATGTTACATTCTGAAAATATAATCCTAAATTTGCTTTTAATACATGTTTAAATTGTCCTGTTCAAAGGGTTCTCATTTAATGTTGTCTGGGCTGTTTGTATTCAGAAATAAGAATTAATGTGATTGGTGCCACTGCTCTTGTATTCAGAAAGCCTTAATTTATCTTCATCTGTTTGCTCCCTCACAGAAACATACAATTTGACGGCAGATACGAACCATTAGGCCCATCTAGTCTGCCCAATTTCCTACTGTAAAAACCTCTAACCTTATTTGGTCCTTGGTCTTGTCTTATAGTCAGGATAGTCTTATGCCTATCGCATTCATGCTCACATTCCCTCACTGTATTAACTTGTACCACTTCTGCTGGTAGGCTATTCCACTTATCTACTACCCTCTCACTGAAGTAAAACTTTCTTATGTCTAAACCTGTGTCCCTCTAGTTTTAGACTATTGCCTCTTGCAGTAACATTTTTACTCCTTTGAAATGTACTTCCCTCCTGCACTTTGTTGAATCCCTTCATGTATTTGAATGTTGCTATCATATCCCATCTCTCTCTTCTCTGTTCCAAGCTATATGTGGTCAGATCTATTAGCCCTTACAGAAACATAGAATACAGCCTATGTAAGACTTTAGGCCTCACAAAATAAATAATTTTTATATAGCATAAAGAACTGGGTATTTATGGACATACAACCCCAGTTAGTGATCCTTTAAAAAAGGAATAACACCCCCATTGACCTTATTACATCCAGAAAATCCAATCATTGTTATCAATTTTGTCCTTGGGCTTTTGATCAAAATACAACATCTTAATTTCTCTTGGATGTCTACGAAGGCAGACATGACAGTTGCTGGCAGAGTACACTAACTTATTTAAAGGTTTAAGGACCAGAGTGGTGCTCTGCCAAGAAATGCGTTGTGCAACCCTCTGGTCATTAACACTTTGAGTGCCAGAGGGGTGTCCAATGCATTGCAAAACAAAGCAGTCAAAGGGTTAAAGGGTTAAGCTTACAATATACAGTGGGCAGAGTTTATATGTTGTGGTCCTGCTTGCACTGTCATGTCTGCTGCTATTGTCATAACTTCAAGGACTGGCACAAATGCAAAATTCTTAGGGGCCATTAGGATTTTATGGCTATAGTAATGTCAGTAGGGGGGTTATTATTAGACGGTGTTATAAGGATTGGTTAACTAGTTCGGCATGTATCTTACTCCAGATTACTAACTTACTTACACCAAAGATTCTTCCCTTAACTCCTTAAGGACCACGCAGTCTGGGGGTGGGCAGCTCTTGAGAACCACAGCCCTTTTTTTTTTTTTTTACAGCGAGGCATTCTGGGATCGCAGAGCAGGGTTCAGCCACACTGCGATCCCAGAATTCCATGATGTGCCAGGCCGGTGACGGTCGTTAAGGTGTAATGTATAGGTGTTTGGGTGGAGTTCCTTCTTTGCCTTGTTTAATGCCATGTGTTGAACAGAACCCAAAGAAAATGGCATAACTTTATTCCATTCCCCTGCATGTGCTAAAGGGGAGAGGTTTGAGACTTTACTTGTATAAAGCGCAGTGTGTCTTTGTCATTAAAGGGTTTAGAGGCCACATTTAAATTGATAGTAATATATAAAATACAGTAGATCTCCCAGTCTTCATTATGGTAAGCATAACAATTTGCGCTGTGTTTAATAACTTACTTTGCTGTAGTTTTAAAGATTTTCAGTGTAAAAAGATCACATGTCACACACATCTCAACCTGATCCGGATGGAGAGCGGCGAGGGACAAACTGCAGTAAGCAAAGGAAGACAGGGTTTTCCTTATACTTACTGTCTTACGTTTGTCCCTTGCTACGCCCATCCAGGTCCAACGAGCCGATTGCAGCTCCAAGGGGAGGTGGCCAGAAGGGGCGGGAGGGGGATCCTTTTACATGGAATATCTTTAAAGCGGAGCTCCCACCCAATATAAAGTCGCTCACCCAATAATTAGGTATATGGCAACATATTTCTTAATAGTGGTATAATCTGCTACAAGTACCACGATCTGAAGTAATCCTGATTCTTTACAGACCGACATCCAGGCTTGCACGCAGACATCTTGGCTTAGAGACGTACACGCACCTGCACAGTCAGTCCCAGTCTCCTCTAGGAGGTATTGCATGGAACCGAAGGCACTGGAAGGGACTGACGGCACAGGCGCGCAGACGGCTCTAAAGCAAGAAGCCTGGCCGTCAGTCTCTGAAGAAACAGGATTACTTCAAATCATGTTACTTGTGGCAGGTAATAACAATATTAAGAAGCTAGTTGCCAAATACCTAATTATTGCGGGGCCACTTTACATTTGGTGGTAGTTCTACTTTAAAACGAAAGCAAAGTAAGTTATTAAACATAGCTCAAATTGTTATGCTTGTTATGAGATCTACTTTATTTTAGACATTACTATCCCTTTAAATCAATGGGATTCCCCCATTCCCCATCCTTTCCCAGTGATACAGAATCGTTTCAGTTTGTTAGAACATCACTACAATTCTCGAGCATGTTACACACCACTCAGGTACTCAGAGGGCAAAATCACATTTTCTGTGTGCATTCTTTTTTCTGTTCATGCCACATACCTCAAAGAAAATATTCCTTTTTTTACAGATTTTTACATTAATCACTTAAATATTTATTTGTAAATTATACAAGAATACAAAAAAAAATCTCTTTTTTTCCCAAGGATGTAATTTTTATTATGCAGAGCTAATTGTTTATAAGATTAAAAATGAACCATATTGCAATTTTATTAAGCAATGACTATATACGGGAGACTTGATCACCCAGGTCAAAAGCACTGCATCATCTGTCTTCTGTCAGGCACAAACCCCTAATGAAATCAGCTTATGATGGATATTTACATTGACTTTGGTTTTTCCTTCTGTGAAGTTGATGTACTAAGAAGAGCTGAGGCAAGGAAGCTATATCACAGGGGTCAAAGATGCATATCAGTTTAGAAACATAGAAACATAGAAGATTGACGGCAGAAAAAGACCACCTGGTCCATCTAGTCTGCCCTTTAGTATTCCTTTATTGTTATCTTAGGATAGATACATGTTTATCCCAGGCATGTTTAAACTGTGTTACTGTGGATTTATCAACCACCTCTGCTGGAAGTTTGTTCCAAGTTTCTACTACTCTTTCAGTGAAATAATATTTTCTAATGTTTTTCTTGATTTTTCCTCCAACTAGCCTCAGATTGTGCCCCCTTGTTCTTGTATTCAGATTCTTATTAATCACACTTCCCTCCTGAACCTTGTTCAGTCCTTTAACATACTTAAAGGTTTCAATCATGTCCCCCCTTTCTCTTCTTTCCTCCAGACTATACATATTTAGATCTCTGAGTCGTTCTTGATAAGTTCTATGCTTTAGACCTTCCACCATTTTTGTAGCTCTTCTTTGAACTCGCTCAATTTTAGTTATATCCTTTTGCAGATGAGGCCTCCAGAACTGTACACAGTATTCCAGATGTGGTCTCACTAGAGCTCTATACAGAGGGATCACAATCTCCCTCTTCCTGCTTGTTATACCTCTAGCTATGCAGCCAAGCATACGATTTGCTTTCCCCACCGCCTGGTTGCATTGGTTACTCATCTTGAGGCTGTCAGAGATGACCACCCCCAAATCCTTCTCTTCTGAAGTCTTTGCTACCACAGAACTGCCAATACGATAGTCAGATTGAGGGTTTCTTGTCCCCAAGTGCATTATTTTACATTTGGAAACATTGAACTGAAGTTTCCATTGTTTTGACCACTTATCTAATAGTGCCAAATCATTCTCCATATTACAGACACCTCCTGGAACATCAACCCTATTACACACTTTTGTGTCATCAGCAAACAAGCAAACCTTCCCTGCCAAGCCTTCCCTTATGTCACTTACAAACATGTTGAACAGAACAGGGCCCAGAACAGATCCTTGTGGCACTCCACTTGTAACCAGTCTCTGCTCAGAATACACTCCATTAACAACAACCCTCTGGTTTCTGTCCTTCAGCCAACTGCAGATCCACTGAACTATCCAGGGGTTAAGTCCAATTCTTGATAATTTATCTATCAGCTCTTTATGGGGAACTGTATCGAAAGCTTTACTGAAATCCAGGTAGGCGATATCCACAGCACCACCTTCATCCAGCACTTTAGTTACATAGTCAAAGAAATCAATGAGATTAGTCTGACAGGATCGGCCCTCAGTGAAGCCATGCTGGTTTGGGTCCATCAGGTTGTTTTTTGTTAGATGGTCAATTATCTTCTTCTTTAGAAGAGTCTCCATCATTTTTACCACTACAGATGTCAGGCTGACTGGCCTGTAGTTACTAGCTTCTTCTTTACTACCCTTCTTGTGAATGGGTACAACATTGGCCATTCTCCAATCATCAGGAACTTCTCCCGTAAGAAGGGACTGGTTATACAGATTAGTCAGGGGGCCAACTATGACAGATCGGAGTTCTTTAAGAACTCTAGGGTGGATTCCATCCGGACCCATCGCTTTATTTGACTTTAGCCGGACAAGTTCCTCTAGAACATCGGCCTCTGAAAACACTGGTTATTCAGATGGTCAGCGACCGCCTTTTCCTCTTCTATATACTGATTTTTTCCGTTGTTAATTTTTGTAATCCCGCAGTTTTTCTTCTTCCTGTCACTGATATATCTGAAGAAGGTTTTATTCCCCTTCTTAACAGATTTGGCCATTTCTTCCTCTTTTGAGGCTTTAGCAGCATTTATCATCTGTTTAGTCTTCTTCTGTATAGTTTTATACCCTTCTCTGTCCGCTTCACTTCCAGTCTCTTTATATCTCTTATAGGCAGACTTTTTATCTTTCACTATAGCTCTTACCTCTCTAGTAAACCATAGTGGATTTCTCTTTCTTTTCCTCTTGCTAATTTGTCTAACATGTAATCTTGTTGCCTTTAAGAGGACTTCTTTGAGTGTCTTCCACTGAGTACTCACTCTCGGTGTTTTATCCCACCCTTTTAATTCTTTCTTTACATATTCTCCCATATCCTCAAACTTCGTCTTCCTAAAGTCCAATACTTTGGTTGCAGAATGGGATTTCTCGTAGTCAGTCTGGATTCCGAACCACAAACATTGGTGGTCACTGGAACCTAGATTTTCTCCCACCTTCACCTCAGATACCAGGTCTCCATTTGTGAAGTCTAGGATATTGTCCCCTCTAGTTGGCGCCTTCACCAGCTGTTTTAGGGACATCCCCGTCAGGGCTTCTACGATGCTCCTACTTCTACATGTGGACGCACAAGGGATATTCCAATCAACATCAGGCATGTTGAAGTCTCCCATAACTACTATATCTCCCTTTACTGCCATTTGGGTAATCTCGTCCACTAGCATGTTGTCTTGCTCTTCAGATTGCCCCGGAGGCCTGTAGACTGCACCTATTCTTGTAACTGATCCCTTTTTATTCTGCAGACAGATCCAGAGAGTCTCCAACTCTTTACATGAATTCTGGATCTCTGTGGATTTTATGCTATCTTTAACATAAATGGCTACCCCACCCCCTCTTCTCTCAGCCCTATCTTTCCTATACAACGTGTATCCCGGAATGGCTATTTCCCAGTCATTACAGTCCCTGAACCATGTCTCTGTTATTACAATCAAGTCCAAGTCATCTCTACAAACTATTGATATTAGCTCGCTGAGCTTGTTGCCTAAGCTGCGAGCATTAGTACACATTACACGAAGAACATTACATTTATCACCAACAACAACTCTATCTACCGCACCATCATCTACCTCACCAACATCTGTATGTAAAGCACCAGCAACTTCCTGTGCACCAACATCTGTATCTATCACACTAACAAACTCAGAACCCTGGTTCACCAAAACTGTTCGGGGACAGAAATCAATCTTCTCAATGAAATTCCTGCCCCCTCCATCTAGTTTAAATGCCTCTCCAAGAAACACCTGAACTCTTCTCCAAGTACCTCAGTTCCTCTGTGTGACGGGTGCAGACCATCTCTCTTGAACATTTCTTTACAACTCCACCTTCTAACACTGTGACTGACAAATCCAAAACCTTCTTCTTTACACCACTGTCTTAGCCAACCATTGAACTCCAGGATACGAAGTCTCTTACTATTTTCAGAGCGGACTGGCAAAATCTCTGAAAAAGTGATAGAGTCTGTCATTCTGCTCAGCTCCAGGCTGAGACTTTGAAATTCCATTTTCACCTCTTCAACACTTTTCTGGGACAAATCGTTTGTACCGAGATGAATGATCAGATCAACTTCAGTCTCCTTTGTTGCAGCCTTGACAATATTTGAGATGCGTCTTTTATCCCTGCTTGCAGTAGCACCAGGAAGACATCTCACCTCCTTCAGTCCATCCTCATTAACCCATTGCATTCCAGAGAGGTATCCAGCACACTGGGGCTTTAAACCTCTTGAAGACGCATTGCTTAGCCATGAGTGATGGAGACCTCTCTAGCATTCAAAGAGTTAAAATCCCCTTACCGCTTAAAGGAATAAAACGCAAGCGTATTTAACCCTTTGGGTGCCAGAGGGGTACGCAACAAATTGCTTTGCAATGTGTTGCGTACCCCTCTGACACTCAAAGGGTTAAATGAAAGAGGAGGTTGTAACATATGAAAGATCACATACTTTGATGAAACTTAATATATAAAATATTGCCTGTGTTGTTTTTCAGAAGCCTGGGGGATACAATTTTAGACTTCATTGTCTAGTACAGAGACTGCACTCTACTGTGCAAGATACTGGGAAAAAAACATATTTAATTAGTACTGAAGTGAATATCATGTCCATGGAGTGGAGGGGGGATTATTGCAGACTCCGGGGGGGGGGATGATGCACATATCTGTGATAAGGGTACAGTTCAATTATATTTTGGCTAATTGGACCTGAACCCATCTTGTGGTATGCAGTAAGGTGTCTTCATCTTATCCCTGTGATTTCACCTTAAATATGAGTACGTTGCTATGCCTTTACCGCTTATGTTGCAGTGTCTCCTTTACCCATGACTCATTTTATATTGAAATCCGACATAAACCATTTTTATATTCCAGTGGGCATGTTTATATTTAAATTTGATTATTTGCCACATGTACTAAGCTCAGATAAAACAAATTTCAGAGCTCACAAAAACAAGCTCAGATATGACAAATTTCAGAGCTCGTAATAAAAAAATTAAAAAATTGCCTCCCTGCCGCTGACAAAATGTCAATTTTGCCATAGCTTTCTATTGCAATCCTCAGTAGTGGAGAACCCCAAAGTGGAGAACAGTTCGCAATACTCTATAGTGGAAAACAGTTCGCCATACCCCATAGTGGAGAACAGTTCGCAATACTCTATAGTGGAAAACAGTTCGCCATACCCCATAGTGGAGAACAGTTCACCATACCCCATAGTGGAGAACAGTTCACCATACCCAATTGTGGAGAACAGTTCGCCATACCCCATAGTGGAGAACAGTTCACCATACCCAATTGTGGAGAACAGTTCGCCATACCCCATAGTGGAGAACAGTTCGCCATACCCCATAATGGAGAACAGTTTGCCATACTCCATAGTGAAGAACAGTTCGCCATACCCCATAGTGGAGAACAGTTTGCCATATTCCATAGTGGAAAACAGTTTGTCATACCTCATAGTGGAAAACAGTTTGCCATACCTCATAGTGGAAAACAGTGGAAAACAGTGTACCATACTCCATAACGGAGAACAGTTTGCCAAACTCCATAGTAGAGAACAGTGTGCCATACTCCATAGTGGAAAACAGTGTGCCATACTCCATAATGAAGAACAGTTTGCCATACTCCATAGTGGAAAACAGTTCACCATACCTCATAGTGGAAAACAGTGTACCATACCTCATAGTGGAAAACAATGTACCATACTCCATAATGGAGAACAGTGTGCCATACCTCATAGTGGAAAACAGTGTACCATACTCCATAGTGGAGAAAGTTCACCATACTCCATAGTGGAGAAAGTTCACCATACTCCATAGTGGAAAACAGTGTGCCATACTCCATAGTGGAGAAAGTTCACCATACTCCATAGTGGAAAACAGTTCACCATACTCCATTGTGGAGAACAGTTCACCATACTCCATAGTGGAAAACAGTGTGGCATACTCCATAGTGGAGAAACTTCACCATACCCCATAGTGGAAAACAGTGTACCATACTCCATAATGGAGAACAGTTTGCCATACTCCATAGTGGAGAACAGTGTGCCATACTCCATAGTGGAGAACAGTGTGCCATACTGCATAGTGGAAAACAGTGTACCATACTTCATAATGGAGAACAGTTTGCCATACTCCATAGTGGAGAACAGTGTGCCATACTCCATAGTGGAGAAAGTTCACCATACTCCATAGTGGAAAACAGTGTGTCATACTCCATAGTGGAGAACAGTTCACCATACTCCATAGTGGAAAACAGTGTGTCATACTCCATAGCAGAGAACAGTTCACCATACTCCACAGAGGAGAACAGTTCACCATATATCATACTGGAGAACAGTTTGCCATATTTCACATTAGTCTGGTTACTAATCTAACCGCAGACATACAATTACAGCAAATCACTAGCTTTATGCCAACATCATATATATGATTAACGTCCCTGCCCCTTGCATACCAAATTCTTAGTGCATATGGCTAAGTATGTCTTATTCTCCATGGCGTAGAACTCTCCACACACCATCAGAAATACTTCCCTGTTACACAGCGTTTTAGTGCCTCTTTACCCAGGTGTTAGAAATGTAATGCCAGAAAGCCCTTTAAGCCTGCACCAAAATATGATCAGGGGAAAGGAGTCAAATCCCACCATTTCCTCAATGCCTTGTTTAGTGAATGCCCTGAAATGCTCATACACTGCCCAACTGTCAGCACACATTGCTGAATACATTGGCATGAGGTAGGAGTAGGGTCTGAAAAAATTACTCCAGTTGATGACTTTTTTGTACATTGACCCCAGTGTTCCTTTAAGTAAGGATGTGCAAAACTTTCTGTCAATGGAGAGATTTGTCAGAAAACAGGGCTTTCATCCACTCATGGGAATTCCCATGTGAAGGCTTTTCCATTGACCTCTTCCACATGGCAGAAAGGAGAGAATTAAAATGCGAGCATACACGTATGCATCATGCAATGTGCATGTATCATGATGAATGCATTTGTGTCTTATGAAATCAGTTTGAGCGCATCAGAACCCACCACTGGAACTCAGTGCAGAAACCTAAGGCTTTACATTCCACAAGCAAACTTCACCTGTATTTCCTGAGTGCAGGAATTTACAGGGACAGGAGAATACAGCTAATTTTCCACTAAAATCACAGGGAATAGGAAATGCAAGCTTTAACACATCTCTGCCTTTACATTCTATCAGGGTATGCAAACATTTAACCCTTTCAGTGCCAATGAAGAATCCAACACATTGCACTGCATTGCATTAGATAACACTTCTGGCATTCAAATTTTTAACCCGTTAAGGACCAGAGGGGTGTGCAAAGTGTCAGTGTCACAATATTGTCTTTCACATTTACATATATACAGTAGTCTATTCTCACTCGAGCTGAGCTTGGCGTAAGTCACTGAAAGTACTTTTATTGCAAATTCAAATATATATATATATATACTTATAACAATAGCCACGTCTGATAGTCAGGCTCATTTCTGTAATAGAAATACAAGAGAAAAATATAGCTACTTGCTGGATCACTGTAAGTTATAACTTGCATTACCTATTAATAGGCATCTCGATAAAGGCTGCACAGAGCAAACGGTAATTCATTTCAGAATATATCACATGCCTTTGTGAAACAGCAATAAAATCAGATCTTTGATGAAGCCAAGGAGTGAGGAAAGAGATAGAAGGAGAAAGGGAAAGGGTGCGGGGGGCTGTGGAGAGAGAGATAGAAAGGGAAAGAAAGAGGGAGAAAGAGCAGATAGGGATGATAAAGGGATATGTAGTGAATGAAAAGCTGATATAATTGAAAAGAGGTAGGAGGGAAGGAGAGTGCTCCAGTTTGGGTATATAAAGATGTCACTTTTCGCCCACGTCTTGGTTCTTAGCACATTAAGCTGAATACTTGTTACTATACAAACCAGAGGCTTGAACTTGCATTGTCTGCTACATTACAGAGTTACGTGGATTGTGAGCAAACAAATCTGCAAAAATCTCAAATACTGGAAACCAGAGTTTTAACGCTTGGAGTGACGGTGAGGTATACAAAGCATTGGACACCCCTCTGGCACTTAAAGAGTTAACTGTTTGAGTGCCAAATGTATATCAAATAAATTTCAAAGCAATGCTTTTGCATGCACCAAGAAGTTAACTCCCTGCCATGCCAAAGGACTTTCAGCACATTGCACCTGAGATGTGCCATAGCAAACATGACCAGCCTTCCCCTTTATTATATTATGCATATGAAAGATACACACTGCAGGGTTGCACTGATTTCTATAATGTCAGGCAGAATTATATTTTCATACGTATCGTGCATTAACCCTTTGAGTGCCAGAGGGGAGCACAATGCCTTGATTCACAAGACATTGTGCACCCCTCTGGCATTCAAAGGGTTAATGGAGAGATCTGGACATTTTTGTCAAAATTATAAAACACTTGCGAGTCTGGAAGCAGACTTGTTGATGAAGCTTGGACTACGTCGTGAGCCATGGAGGAGCAACAGGGGAGCAAAGCAATTGTCTGAAAAGAGGCCCGCCAGGCTCCCTCTTTGGTCCCACCAGAAGAGAGTAAGCTGCAGGACTCAGAAGCCACACAGTTCAGTCTCACTGGACGGTCCATGCTGCTTCCAAAAACCTTACAGAATGGCTTCCGAGCTTCATACCAAGGCTTTATAAAGGCTGTATGTGCAACTCGCAGACAGCCACAAACTTCCTGAATGCATGTCAGCCCACTACCAGCCATACCAAATTGTCTGACACGAGCCATTTTGGCACTGTATAGTGCATCCCAGGAGTACTTACTAAGACTGACCCTACAGAGCAGTGGTTCTCAACCCGTGCCCTCAGTGGCTACTAACAGGCTAGGATTTGAGAATTTCCTTTTAAGAGCACAGGTGAGTTAATCAACATGACTGAGCCTCTGATCAACACAGTTGTGTTCTAGCAGGGAAATTCCTAAGTCCTGGCCTGTCAGTGGCCACTGAGGACACGGGTTGAGAACCTCTGCTATAGAAGCAGATGGTAAAACATGATAATTACACTTTAAATTATGAGTTGGAAACGTGTATCCAACTGTTATTGGACTGCAACTCCTATTATCCATAGTGGCCAGTGGAAAGTACTTAACTCCAAAAAAGGAACACTATAAGTCAGGGGCGAGAAACCTGTGTCTCTCCAGCTGCTGGAAGACAACTTGCATATTATTTGTTCAGAAAAGGATAAGGGAAGTAGTAGTCCAACAACAGCTAGAGGGTAATAGGGTTGATATTTATGGGACATAAGTATGAAGACAAAACTGTTTAAATTTTAGGCCCCAAGGACAACAGATAAAAATGTATGTTGCTCTAAATGGGGCTTTCATCAAACTGGATGCTACAGAAGTCTCCAAATAAATGTTTTGCAATGAATTGAACACCTATCATTCAAGGGGGTTAATATTTAATTTAACCTTTTGAACACCATAGGGGTATGCATCACATTGTGAATCGGTGCTTGCATGCACTTCTGGCACTCAAAGGGTTAATGGGAGTTTTTATTTATTCCCTGGGGTGCCATTGGTTCCCCTCAGTGGTGCTCAACATTTATATTTAGAGATATGCCCCTATATTTTTACTGTTCAATCATAGTAATCGTCAGTGTGTCAGATACAGTTCTAGCTAAAGAAATAAATATTAATACTGCCACAATGTGTAACCAGGACCAGAGGATTCAGAGACAGAGTTCTGGAGTGATGTGATAAGGCATCCAGGAGAGACTGAAAAGTTCCCTGTGTTCATCTCTATACTATCACCACCTTCCACTACCCCCCAAAACTAATGAATCACAGCATGTTTGTATTAGCCTTGTCATATCCCAAGCCAAATGCCTGTATTGTGCTGTCATAATGTAGCCTCAAGATGGTGAGTCTTTTGGCAGAGCAATAAGAGCGCATTCACTACACAACAGTGACTGTTACCAACTGTGCCCAGCTGCCAGGCATGCAGAAGAGCAAACAGCGAATAACATAGCATGGGCTTATATGTCAGAGCTAGAGCCATGCCTCAATTTGACATGTGTCTGACTTCAGATTCTGGTTTATCATTCTATCTTTGTGCAGATCATAACATAATGGTCTGTGAGTATCAAGGTGCAGGAGGGAATTTGTACGCTGCTTTAAAGAGTGCCTGCTGATGATAGCAATGACCCATTGAGAGGCAGAGAGATGTGTATCACTGTATATATATCACTGTGATTACTGCTTATTACTGTGCGCAGTGCATAATGGAATTGTCTATATGAATAAAGGAGTAGGAACGTATTTATACAGCATTTTAACCCGTGTGCCAGAGGGATATGAAACACATTGATAAGCAATGTGTTGTGTACCCCTCTGGCATTCAAAGAGTTAACTCTTTAAGGACTAGAGGGGTGAGCAACACATTGCAAAGCAAAGAGTTGCCGCACCCATGGTCCTTAAAGGAGAAGTAACGCCTCCTAAAAACAACTCCCACTTAGCTTATGTTGGCCAGGAAATTTTAATGGCCCCTAAGAATCTTGCTTCATTGCCTTAGTGCGAGAGCTATCATCCTTAGTCAGTCCTGTATGGCATGACCATGGAAGTGGAGATGAACATTGATAGCAGTACCACAAAACACAAACTCCACACTCTGAACATGGGAACCTTAACCTTTTATTTACCAGAGGGTATGCAATGAAGGGTTAAGTAGGTTCATTCACTGCCTGCTTTAGTCTGAAAAAACTGCTACAACTGTCATGGCTTTCTCCATTGACATGACACGCAAATGCATTGAAGATGTTACCTCATGAACAAAAGCACAACATTCACAGGGCTGTTAGATTTTGTGGCCATAGAACAGTAAGTGGGGGTTATTATTACAGCTGTGACGTATCCTATAAATAAAGCATTAAAAATGCTTGCTGAGGGCAAGAATCATTTGCGTGACAAGGAGATGTGCATCACTGTGTATCACTCAATACTATGTATAACTGATTACTGTGCATCACTCTGATTACTGTGTATAACTGATTGCTGTGCAGCATTCTGCTGTGTGCATATTATAACCAATGGTCTGTGTATAACAAGGCACAAGAGGGAATTTCTACCCTGAGTGATGAGGGTGATGACCCTTTGAGTGGCAGTGGGATGTGTACTCATTGCTATACAATGTGTTGCACACTCCTCTGGCACTCAGATAGTTAAACTGTCTTCTCTGTATCTGTCTTCAGTGCATCGCTGGCCCCTTAGCGACACAGGCAAAAGTTTTATTTACAAAACAAAAAGGCACAAGGCAAGAACATATTAAAAAATGTAACATACCAGACAAATGAACAAATAGGAAAGGAATTAAATGCTTCAAGCATCATTAATGCCTTCACTTCCCTAGGAAGATTATTATATTATGGAATTTAACATTTGGAAACATCCAGCCCCGGTGCAGAAATGTATTTTGAAGTGTTATTTTAAGAAGATGCTTCTTTAAAGGGATAATAAAGAGTAATGTATGTAAACTAACTGAGTGCAACACGGTTGTCTACTACATTATTTTACAATTCCCTGGACCATCTCTGATGCTTAAAGCATTAAAGAACATGGTAATCGTTAAATTAAAGCAGACGTGGAGGCAGATAGGAAACATTTCTCTCCTATAGTGAAAATGGTTTGTCCCAGATCTCATCCACTTTTCTTTTGAACATATGGCCCTTAGTCCTCACTACAGCCTTTATGTCTACCCTAGGAGTTATTCAAATATTTTACTGTTTTAGCCAATGTCATTTCTGCTGGGTCTACTCCTTGTATCAACTGCCATTTCCGTAAAGTAAAATTTCTCCTGTTTTCTCAAAGTCTTATACTTGTCATTCACTGGAGAATGATGATGATGTTTAACTGTTACTTTCCATGGAAACCTGAAATCTTGTAATTTTCTGCTTAGTTGTAAAGAAGACAGATACATATAGGGAGGAAAGACTATGGCTACTGTGATGAAAAGAAAACAGGTAATTTGGGAGCAAAACATCTTCCCCATAGGGAACTCATAAAATCACACAGACTGAAATAGGGTTTTTAACCATTGCAATGCTAGAGAGGACTACAATACATTACAGAGCAATATGTGTCCCATATAATGAAGCTGATTTGCCCCAGAATTGCTCCAGTTTCATTTGAACATAAGGCACTAGGATGTTGTTAAGAGTGAGCATATTTGCCATCAGTATGCAGCCTGTTATAGGTCTGATTTCCCTGGGGACAGACATCATGTATAACCTCCATCAAGCACTGGGGGATGTGTATAAAAGAGTCATTTGCAGCATTGTTTTGCACCTAGAAAACTCTGATAAATGGCCTTAATTCAGGAATCAGTTGTAGATATGTGCATGTCTATTACCCGGGCATTATGTGGAGTGTGCACTATCAGGGCTGCATTTCCCACTAGGCAGAATAGGCATCTGCTTAGAGCTCCAAATTTTGAGGGGCACCTCAGATGTAGTGGTTGTACCCATATTCTGAATTGTGGGTGTGGCCAAAGAAATCTCTGTGTCCCTGCACAAGTTTATATACCCCTTCACAGGTCATTAGTTAACTCCTTGGTTGCCACAGACATATCAGTGCATTGCAAAAGGGTAGATATTATTTTGTCCGTGCTTGATATAGGCCAAAGGTATTTTCTATGCCAGGAAAGAGTGGGTAGGGGTGTGGTCATGTGAGAAGTAGGGGTGTAGCCATGGGTGGAGCTAAGGGCACTACAATGGCTTGCCTAGGGGAGCATGAGATGTAAATGCTGCCCTGTGCTGTATTAAGAATTGCATTAAAAAAAAAAATACATTCACCTAAATAATACTTTTCACAGTACCAGATCCTTTTTTCCAGAAAAATCCCTATTTCCCTAGAAAAGACTATTCATTCCACATACTTGCAATTGATACATAAAGGAGATGTGACTGATCAAACTCACATAAGGATGACACTCAGAGGCTGATTTACTAGGAACAGCTATGGAGTAAACTTACTCACCACTGGGGACAAATAAAAAATCAATTTCATTTAAATTGGGTTGACAACCTGTTTAGCATTCAAAGGGTTAAAAGTCACATTTAAATCATTGGGAATTTCGGGAATGTGTATTTGCCCCCCACGGTGCAGTGTTTGCCCCATAATGGCTGCAATTCAGTATGTCAACCTCTCCTGCATTTTATTTCACTTTTCCAAGTCTCTCCCTGGCAATTAGGAGCAGCCAAAGTAATAGATGGCAGTTAAGGAGTTAAAAATGCATTATTTTAATGATTAGACAGTTGGTATGCGGGATCCCTATTTTTACTTTTTCTCAGGAATACCTTTAAGTTTGTCACAGTTCAGTCAAAACCAGTATCCCCTTTAGATGCCATATATGTCTATGCAATGTGTTGGGTATTAACATTTCAATGTATTTATTTATTGAAGTTTAGGTGTTTGTTTTTTGTGCTTTACATTTTGGCTCCTTAAAATCTTTTTAATTAGTAATGTATGAAAGATACAACATACTGTGGGATACACCACTGCAAATCCCTTTGTTTCCAAACCACCAGGGCTTTATGATTTTCAACGTAAATCAGATGGAAAGCCACAATGTGCCTGTAGAGAGCAGAACTGTGGATGCAAAGAAAATGATACGAGCTGCACGCGGAGACTGGGGCAAGTGGTTCTGCTTCCCTTGGTCCTAGTAGTTTACAATTTAAAGGGACAACACACAGGTGCTAACATGCACAAATTGCGAGTGTTTGTGTCTGTGTGTGGAGGGGGGATTAATTTAGGCTATACTTCAGTCTACCTGTAAACCTCAATTATTATCCCTATTAACCAAGACAATGTGAATCGTGTTAATTTATTAATCTTAAATGCAAAATAAAAGTTTACAGAGTATCCATGCTCTTCACCTTCCAAGCTCAAGAACGGTGTTCAATGAGTTGGACTCCCCCCACGGCACTCAAAGAGTTAACACCTTGAAAACCAGAGCAGCGAGCAACGCATTTAACACACATCTGCTCCTCAAGGGGTTTAACTATAGTGATATTAGCAGACACGGTTGCCATATTATCCCTTTAACTCTTTCCTTGTCAGGGGGTGTGTAACACATTGCTTTTACAATTCACTGGAAAACCATCAATACCCCAGCATTCAAAGGGTTAAAAGGGGATGAATAAGAAATTCCTGCCACACTTATTCAACGTATTACAATCTACTAATTACCAAAGGAGTCCTGCAGCAGGCATGTTTCCGAGGTGTTCTCTTTTAACCCTTTCAGTGCCAGAGAGGTATCCAAGGCATTGGCAAGCAATGCGTAGGATACCCCTCTGGCACTCAGAGGGTAAAAGAGATAATCTGGCCAATAGACAGATAGACAGACAGGATAGATAGATAGATAGATAGATAGATAGATAGATAGATAGATAGATAGATAGATAGATATTCCAGTAGTAATATGCACTGGAATATAAAAATTAAAATGAAAACAAATAGGTAAGGATGTAAAGCATATGGTAGACTCTGGTAGTACAGGGGAGCCTGTGCACCCCAATTTTAAAAAAATGGCATTGAAAAAAAACTCAGCTTTATCTTCCCAGATCACATATTTAGTATTTTTACCTTTACCCTTTCAGTACCATAGACATGAGCAACGCATTGCGAGGCAATGCACCGTCTGGTTCTCAAAAGAGGCTGATGTACTACAAAGAATTTGAGTAAATCTGGGGCAAACCAACTACACCATGAGGAGGATAAAAATGAACCCTTCCAGGACCAGTCTGGTCCATAAAAGGGTTAACCAACTTCCCATTGCTTGATCCTGGACTTTCAACCCATTAAATGCTAGAGCGTTCCCCAACGCCAGTCTAATATTCAAAAAGTTAACCCTTTGAGTGCAAGTGCCAGAGGGGTACTCAAAGGGTCAAAAGCCCAGTTTAAATTAACGAGAAGTTTGCTATCCCCTGTAGTGTGTTGGTTTGATCCAGTTCCTCATGGTACATTGGCCGCCGTTGACTAGATAATTCCGTCTTTCAGTATAATTATATTTAATTTAAAACTGTACCCAATGTTTACATGACTAATCGCTGTTCCTTCGTCCAGTTGAAATATTAAATATTAAATAACTCATAAATCACCCTAAAAAGGCTTTATTTTGTAAGGAGAGTATGTCTGCTTCCAGTCCAATGAGATAATTGGTTGTCTCTAGCAATTAGCCTATTTTCCTGAAAGCACATGTTGGCTATGTGTGAAAATGGTACATCTCCGTTTACAGAGAGAAAAGAAAAACCTTGAGCGTTTCCTGAAGATTGATTTCAATGAGTAGTTTTTCTTCACCACTTAAAGAGATAGCAACCTTTTACTTTGACTTTATGTACTTTTTGTCTACCTTCGCCTATTTATTTACACTTTTAATGACACTCACATTGAGCTCTTTGGATCTGACAGCTTTTCTTTCTGTCAGGAACTGTGAAATCAGGGACAGCGCTACAAGGTAAAAAGATACAGTGTAAAATAAGACAATGATCCAATGTAAAAAAGCCTGCCTCCAACCTATTAGACACGGCATACTCAGTGCTGCAATGCTAGTGTTGCATTGTAAACAGATCCGGGGGAGGGTCGGCTGACTAGTATAAAAAGTATGAAATAAATGATAAAATATATAATCATAATAAAAAGTAAAGGCAATCTGATTTTTAACTTTTGGCTTGCCAGAGGGGCAGCCAACACATTGAGAAGCAATGTGTTGGATACTCCTCTGGCACTCAAATGGTTAAATATTATGCACTTGCAGCATATTTAAAGTCAAAATAAAAGTTTACTCTCTATCAATTAAAACATGCAGGCTCATGCAAGAGCTTTTTAACCTTTCGCAATGAGTTGAACACCCAGCAGGTCTTTGAAGAGTTAAATCTAGTCACTTTCTCATATTTGACACCGATAATAAGCAACGGTTAAGGAGAGAAGGGAATTCAACAAATGAAACTTTTCACTAACCTTTCCACAGCAGGGTAATCAGAAGCAGATGGAAGGCAGGGAAGTGGGGTAATATCCTGCATTTTCCAAACGGAGCTGTCATCTTTAGAGTCCCCACAATAGTATTATAGTAAACAAAGACCATATCCTTCTTTGTGCTAATAAAGATCAAACATTCAGAGTCACCTGGTAATCCAACTTGTACTGGGTGAAATCTTCAGTAATCATTTCTTGCATGGCTTGGCATGGGATGGGCACAGGTGGGTTGATGGGTAGAGGCAACTAACTTTAGAAGATGTGATTGAGCAATCTGATATCCACAACCATTGCCCCCAGGCTGATGCCTGGGAGGAGAGAAGTCCAGCACCATGCAGCTTGCTGTCCGCTTTCTGTTGTAGCAGCTGAGAGCTCACATGTGCAGGTCCCGGCGTCTCTGGCTGCTGCTGCTAGAATCAGTTTGAGAGGAGGAGGCTGTTTCACCCCTCTGCTCTGCTAAAGACAGCATCTTCCCAGCCACACCAGTGAGGCATATCTGGGCGAGCTGGAGAGAGGAAGGGCAATGGAAAAAACTCCCCATCCAACTCCTTGAATGTGAGAGTAGGAGGGTTGAGGGGATTGGCAGCTTCAGTGTGCCACTAGCATGGCTCAGAGGGGGCTGGGAGGAGTTGGTATGGAGTGGCAAAGAAGGAGGTGGGTGGGTAACGTACTTCATAAATAATACGTTTCAGATTTGTTTAGTATGGGTCGCGTTTGACTCTGTCAGTGCTGGTGGTACTCAAAGGTTAACCACTTAAAAACTAGAGTGGTTGTCAGTGCATTGCTTACAAGCCTTTCTGGTCCTCAAGTGGGTCAACCACGAAACTGCTATTGACTGAGCTGATACCTATTCTAGAGTGCTTTGAGGTGGAAAGGGTTAACCACGTGCATGATAGAGAGAGGTCTGCTTCGAAACGCGTGGGAGATCTAACATCTCTAACGTGCAAGGGCTTAACCCTTTGAGTGCCAGAGGGGTACACAACGCACTGCTTAGCAATGTGTTGCGTACCACTCTGGCACTCAAAGGGTTAAGAAACAAACAGTTCTGTAAATAACCGACTGACTTATCAGCCCTTCAGGTTTAGCTGCAGTTGCCCATTTGTGGGAGACAAGTAATCAGTCTCCTGTTGAAAACAAGGTGCAAAAATGAAGACAAATGAAGTAACTGGCCTGGGGGCAAATCAAATATGGTGATACATACAGTTCTAAAGTGAAATAATGGCACTCACAGGATACTTTTTCAGGTGAAAGGATCCGGTAATACTGAGATCCAGTAGAGAACAAATGGCGGCGAGTGGCTAGTCCACTAAAAGCCGCATAAGGGGCACTGCTCTCCCTTCCCCCCCGCAATGGTGTCACCCCCCGCTTGCACGTAGGCAGCCAGGGCAAGGAACAAAGGATGGCTGCAGACGTGCGGCGGGAAAGGGTTCTGGGGGAGGGGAGAGGGGTTGCCTCTCACCTGGTCAGGTAAGGGGGGGGTGGAAAAGGGTGGGCTTTCTAGGATAAAAAGGAGCCAAGCAAACGCCAAATTATTAACATTGCTTTTCTTTGTTCCCTCCCTCCCCAGATAAAGGTCATGAGAAATTCTTGGATCCCAGGAGGAGGTCGCGGATAGGTCAAAAGGAATATCCCCGGCAGCTGTAGATTACGTATGGCCGATAATGTAGCTCTCCTGGGCACCGTGGCACTGTGGCATGCCTGAAGGTTGAGATAAGAATCAGGGCACTGGTTGTGCGGCTGGTGTGGCCTGAAGGGTAAAGGCGTTGCCAGGTAACAACACCAGGTGCAAAGTGGTGAGGCACCGCAGGGGGTGGGGACGCTGGACTAAGAAGTCTAGTAGATGGCCTTCCCACCTAGGTGGCTGCCCTGGATGGGAGGCGCAGGGGCGCTGGTCCCAGGCCAGGACGCCATGGTCCAGGAGCGCTACATTATGAGGGTGGGTCCAGGGTATTAACTAGTTAAATAGGCCTTAAATAAACCGTGACCTCCATTTTCCCACAAATTGTTGTCTGTGTCGTTAATTTTTATAAGTTTTATCTAGGCAGGGGTGTGTGTGATGTGTGGTGTTGGTTTAGGGTGAAAAAAGGGTAAAGGGGGGGAGGCGGTAGAGCATGTGCACCTTAATATAGTTGGAAGGTGATACCAGGCTAGCCATATATAATGTAGTTGATCGGACATGTGAGTGTAATATCATGCTAGGGAGGACATCTTCTGGAGGACATTTCATTCCAGTGCATTTGAATTGTAGGCAGCAGTCTCCTCCTGTACTGGGAGACTGCTATCAGGCACTGAAAAGGCACTTATGGGGTGTAAACAGGTGCATTGCAGCCTTTCAGGGCTCTATGACAAAACCAAAATAAAACAATTCTTGGGCAAACCAACTGCACCATGGGTAATCTAATAAATTAGGGTCCTTTTCCAAAAATATTCTCAGGCCTTTAATTCACTAAAAACTCCTGAAAAATCCATAATATTTTTACATTTTCAGCATTCACTGAGTCCCTAAAATAACTTACTGGGCCCTAGTGCTGTGCACTTGATGCAAAATGGTGTTTCAACCTCTCACTATAGTGAACAAAGATTCATATTGATTTAAATACGGGCATTTAGCCTCTTGAATGCTAAATGTGTTACAATGCACTGGATACTTCTGTAGCTTTCAAAGAGTTAAAAGTCCCGTCTGAAAATAATGGGAATTTGGGGACTTTTTATTTGTTCCCAATGGTGCAGCTGGTTGGCCCAAGAATTGTTACTCTTTTTCTCTGTGTACTTAAACATGCTTAAATGAACCCAACTTCTATTTATTTCATCCCTGTGTTGTCTCAACATGGCATGTTGAGACAAAAAACAGTTAATGGGTTTCAATAGTGAAGGGGGGAGCTTGCCTTAGTGGCACTAAAAAGGTTGAACCCTCACTAATAAAACAAAATGTCCCTTCTATTCCCTGCATGTGTCACTTCTATCCAGTGTGTCATTTAATTCTACCAGGCAGCACGGTTTATGTTACATCTGCCTGCACAGTATCCTGTGTGTACTGGTGGTGTAATGAGTGTGTTTAGAGGGGGGAGCATACATATGTTAGCATGGACCATTATCCCTCTCTGTCTGTCAAGTCGTCATTCACAGTCATAATGATTGGTCTTGGAATGATTTCCTGATGTTTCCAGGCCAGCAACACACTGTATAATTTATCATTTGCTTATACATTAGAGGAGTGACTCTCAATCAATTGCTTCTTAAGGCACCCCTAAAATGCAGTATGGAAATTCCAGGGCACCCCTAAAATGAAGTATGGAAATTCCAGGGCACCCCAACAGCTTATACATCGTTTGTCAAGGACACAGCAAAGGAGACAAATGCATAAACATAGTTATTCTAAGGAATATTTTTTGTCCTGACAGAAATGGGTGCCGGTAATATGTATGATTTTTCTATATATATATATATATATATATATATATATATATATATATTTTTTTTTTTTTTTTTTTTTTTTTTTATGAACCTATAGGATAATGCAGTCTTAATTTTGTGGAAAAGAGGAGCTGCTTAAAAAACCCAGAAAAAACCCTTCATTATTCTTAGGTCTCATAGTCAAGATGATAGCAATCTGCTTTATGTATTTTTTTTTATTTTGTGCATAACATTCTCTAGATTTGTACATTTGAAACTCAACATTCACATTTTTATCAATGTCTTTACATCAAAGCTGGAATTAAATCTCAGGTGCCCCTGGGAAAGGCATTCTAGGCAACTTTTGCCCCCTTGTGACTGCACCACACCCCTTATTAACCTACCTCAACCCCATCCATTAAATGGGTAGTATTGCTTTTATTTAGCAAATATTAATATTGAAAACATTAAAAATAGTAGTACAATGAGCTATGTCCCTTCTCTCAAACAAGCATAGTTTGAGAGATTGAAGCATGTAAAGTTCCCCCTCCCAGCCGTTTCAAAGAAGTCTGCCCTCTAGCTGAGAAAAGCAGATTCTGGTCCTGGGACAGTCCTGTGGCCCTTCAGCAGAGCCAAAATAGCATGCTATAGAATAAATAAATAAACGGTCCCGGGACCAGAATCTGCTTCTCTCAGCTAGAGCTCTGACGTCTATGAAAGGGAGGGGCGAACTTTACATGCTTCGATCTCTCAAACTATAAATGTTTGCGAGATGGGAAATAGCTCATTGCCCAATGTTAAATCCAGCCCTGGCCTTCGTAGAAAAAAGAGTGGCACCCTACCCTAGTACCCATGACGTACCTATGTGCCACAGCAACCTAGCTGAGAACCACTGCTTTAGTGAGATAACTGTATGATTGCTTTCCATTCCATTTAAACAATATATTTTATTTTTAGTTTGTTTTTCAAATAAACCTTTGAGTGTTTTGGGGGAGTTCAAATGTCAAGCAGATAGATAAACCATAAAAAATGTCATCGGATCAGCTTAACCCCTTGAAGACCAGAAGGCTTTGCAATGAACACCTTGGTTAAAAAAGTAGAAAATAAAATTGCAAAATTCAAAACTACATGGTTAACCATTTCACAGCTTGGGAGATATTCTATTGGCATGGTTGCCATGAATGATGAGAGCACAATGCGTTATTGGTCCATATGTTCAAAAGCAAAGTGGAGGAATTCTGGGACAATCCATTTGTACTGTAGGGGAGAACTAAATAAACACAAAACCTCTCTAGCATTCAAGGGATTAAAATCCTCATTTAAATCAATGGGAATCTTTGGAACTCCCCTATAGTACAATTGGTTTGTGCCAGAATTCCTCCACTTTTCTTTTGAACATATGGAACTTTAGAGCTAACATAGTATTACACTAAAAAAAAGCATCCCATGTATAACCTTGTGTTCACCTTTAAGAAATGCATGTGCTAAAACTCTTTGATAAGCACTGATAAAACTCTTGTAGGAATCTTGGGACCTATTCTGAACACTGGTTTCTAGGCTATAGCCTCCAGTTGCCATAGTGGTGTTACGTTTAGTGGGCTCTCTCAGATTTGGCAGCCTACAGGGATAACAGGCACTGCTATATGAGTGTACCCACCTCTGCTGTGAATCTGTTAATTCGCAAAATACCATGACTGCAGGTACCTATCAGAGAATATTAATTAAAGGCAAATTAACAGCTCCTAATTATAACCCACTTGTTCACCTTAAATGTGGAAGAAAAGCCTGAAGGCCAGTATGGGCCAGATGGTCAAAAGAAAAGTGGAGTAAATTTGGGGCAAACAAGTTGCACCAGATGCAGCACAAATTCCTTAAATTTCCACTGATTTGAATGAGACTTTTAACCCATGAATTCAATGCATTGGAGACCTCTCTGGCATTCAGGGAGTTAAAAGCCCCACTTTTCCCCTATAATGTAGTTGTTTTGCCCGGGAACTACATTTCATTTCCAACATATGGCCTCATCAATTCTGTGTGTATGAGTTAGACAAAATTAATCTTTAACCCTCTGAGTGCCAGAGGGGTAAGCAAAGCATTGCATTGCTTGTGTGCCCCTCTGGCACTCAAGGTTCTAAGTAGTATTAGACAGAGGTGGACATGATTCTGTGATTCTGTTACTCTAAGAACTGTAACTCACCCATTGAAGGTTTAATAAGACTTTTGCAGTGGGAGGAGTTTAGGGTCCTAGAGATCAGCCACAAAGAATCTATATATCATGTCTACTACTGGGTACATGGTATCCAGTACTAGATAAATATTATTTTTAAGAAACCATTCCCTGCAGAATTAATATATATGTTATAAAAAATCTCTAAAATTGTAGATATTAATAATAGAATTAGAATAAGCTACTTCCCATTTCTCAAAACTTCATAGTTTTTGTGTTCATAGCATTTAAAGTGTTAGTAATGTCCCATAAAAACTTGTTATAGTTTTGTAGAGGATGAAAAAAATAAGCTTAATGGAGCAAACCCTATCTCTCAAACCGCTATGGTTTGAGAGATAAAAGCATTGAAAGTTCCCCCCTCCCTCCCCTTCTCCTGACATCAGTGTCTACCTGACAGCAGGAGATCCTGGTCTGGAGATCAGCTTGCAGCGCTGAAACAAGCACACTTTGTAGACCTTTCCAATTAAGTAATTCTTTTGCAATAATGCAATTTTGACTCTGCTACAGAGCCTCCTCGTGTCGGCTGACACGGATCACCTGCTGTCAGCTTTACAGCTGCCATCAGGAGAAGGGGAGGAAGGGGGTAACTTTCAATGGTTATATCTGTGAAACCATAACGGTTTGAGAGATAGGGTTTGCGCCATTAAGCTTATTTTTTCATCCTCTACAAAACTATAACAGGTTTTTATGGGACATTACTAACACTTTAAACTTCCCCCCTCCATCCCTTTTCTCATACGTCAGTGCTCTAGCTAACAGCTGCAGAATCCGGTCATTTGACCAGACGAGGCTCTTCAGCAGAGTCGAAATCGCGACTTTTATGAAGAAGTACTTCATTGGAACGGTCTACAAAGTGTGACTGGTTTGTAAGCACACTTTGTAGACCTTTCCAATGTAGTTCTCCATAAATGTCACGATTTCGACTGCTGAAGAGCCTCCGTCTGGTCAAATGACCGGATTGTCCAGCTGTCATCTAGAAAGCAGACGTATGAGAAACAGGATGGAGGGGGAAAGTTTAAATGCTACGAACACAAAAACTATGAAGTTTTGAGACAATGGAAGTAGCTTATTCTAATTCTATTATTAATATCTACAATTTTAGAGATTTTTAAAAGAAAGTATTACTATCCCTGTAATGACCAATGAGGTTCCATTGATAGTCCTTGAACATCATGCCTCAGGGTGCACTCTGATCATGAAGGCGTGTCTGTTAATGACTACCATTTTTTTGTCAGTTTCAGCTTTTCCCCTGTGGTTCTGCACATGTGATCACTGCTACAGTGTTCACATGTGCCAATGGAGCCAATGACAAAAGGCAATGTAACTATACATAGCTTTTGTCACATTCCTCTGCCACTCTCTTCCTCCCTGTGATTGCAATGATAAAAGAGAAGTGAGGTTACAAAAGGGAAAATAGCCAATGAGGGGGGCACTATCATTTAAATTAGTGGTGCTGGGGTAGGACTAGTGGTAGGTCACTTGATTATTGTACATGATTTAGAGAAAGATCAAATCATTTTTATTTACACAGGCTAATTTATGAACACATGTACTGAGGTTAAAAACATTAATGTGAGTTTTATTACTGTGGAGCAATGTGATACACTTATCCTATATAATAATTCGCTAGGATGTTTGTCAGAAGCCGTCATGTGCAGTAGAGGCTGTGCGTGTTCGGGCAGTCTCTACTGCGCATGATAGCATCGCGTGGAGCATTGAGGTAACAGCTGCTTAACCCTCTGAGTGCCAGAGGGGTATGCAATGCATTGCAAAGCAATGCACCCTTCTGGCATGCAAAGGGTTAACATTACCCAGCCCTTGGCCTGTGTACACAGGCTTTTACACTAGCATACACATAACACGATATGATCTCCTAAAAGAGGGACACCAGGCAAGGAAAGAGGGACACTTGGGAGGTATGAAAGAATATGCATACCTTTTATCCAGTTAAAAAAAACATTTGAGTGCAAGTTATCACATCAAATATTGTAGGGTTATGCAAATAAATGTGGTATTAAAAGAAAACCCTACTTATGCTTAAAGCAGAGCTTTCACCTCCTAATAGTTCTATTAGATCTCAGAAGTACCCGATTCTAAAGTAATCCTTACTCTTTGGAGACTGACAGTCAGGTTAGTGCTGTTTGCGTGCCTGCACCTGCAGTCCCTTCTGGCGCTTTATGGCACACTGCAATGCCTCCTAGAGGAGACCAGGACAGCACAGGCACGCAGACGTCTCTAAGACAAGATGTCTGCGCTGATGCCTGGTTTCCAGTCTCCGAAGATTAAACATTTACTTCTGAGATCTAATAGAACTATTATGAATCTATTCGCCATATGCTTAATTATTTGAGGGAGACTGTACACAAGGAGAAAGTTCTGCTTTAAAAAATGGGAAATTTGTAAAGGAATACTAAATGACTAAGAGGAAATACTAAAAAGGCCAAAATTGTTTGGATCCTGTAGTGTAAAAAAAGACCTGGTCACTAAGGGGTTAAGGCAAGAGGGTGTTTATTATTAGGAGGTGTTAATTTTCTTTTAAAGTAAATTCAATGTTAATTTGTAACTCACTGCATGCCAGAGAGGTCTCCAAGCCTTGGAGCCCACTCTGGCATCCAGTGACTTAATAATATGCTGTGCTGTTTGCTCCAGTGACAATTTCAAGGCCTTGAAATTACATTTCCTTCCCATAAGCTGTACAGGAGACTTCGATGTTGACACCAATGCATTTTTGCAGCAGCAGCAACTTTCTGTGCATCCTGAAAGTGACATTTAGTCTTGGGCAGATATCAGGCGGAGAGTCATGTGAAATCATACTCAGCAGCAATTTTCTGGAGAAACCGTTCAACAAACAAATGTGCCGCACCATGCTTCAGTGAGGGAGAAAATAACATGGTGAGGAACACATGAAAAATGGATGAGGAGAAAGCTGTCCAAATTAGTGGTCTGTAACGCAAGGGAGTCCTGTCACTGTGTGCTGCTTTACATTTCTCTTGTAATATGCTAGGAGAGGCTGTGAGGAGGTGTTCAGGGACCTTCTAACGCAGCACGTGCCAAATCCACATTTATTGTGCTTGTACGAAAGGTGAATTTATCAACAAACCTCTGAATTTCATTATAACACCTGTAGATTTGTTGAAGCTGCAAAGCTTTTCATATGAGCTAGAGCTGCCTCACAGTTCCACTTTTCCAAACAACATAATGGGACTATTTTAAGCCACTGCCAGGACCTGCGAATAGTTTAAAGGGATAGTAATGTTTCACAAAAACAGCAGCTCCATTTAATCTTCATAGTATTTGGGCCATGGAGAGTGTTATTTCAGTATTGTCAGAGCTGTAGTTCAAGAGTAATTGAATGATAAATTATCCCGCTCCAGTCTATTTTACCTAGTGTAACACTGCTCATCTCAGATGTGGAATCTGGTCTTGAGACCAGACAGCTGACAACAAGGGACAATCTTCTTATTGTGAACATAAGGATAACCCTTCCCCCTTGACAGGTTTTTCAAGTTTTTCCTTATGCTAACTGAAGATTGTCCCTCTCTGTGATCCACATGGACACCACGCTGCTGCTCTGAGTTGTTTACATCAATAAAAGGGGCAGGAGGGGGATATTTTATCATTCAATTACTCTTGAACTACATCGCTGACAGTACTGAAATGGCACTCTCCATGGCCCAAATACTATTAAGATTAATTGGAGCTGCTTTCATTATGAAACATTACTATCCCTTTAAAGCAGCAGGCCTCCTTAACCTCTCAGATGCTAGATAGTTCACCAGTGCATTACTCTGCAATACATCTAATCCAGGGGTGTCAAACGGAATTCATTCTTTAGGATATATATATGTCGTCCAGCGGAAAAACAATACAAAGTTAATGTTTATAATGTATTATATATTTATTTAATAGATATATATTGTCCAGCAGAAAAACGTAATAAAACGTTAATGTTTATAATTTTCTTTTCAGTGCAAATGATACCTCTCTATCATCCAAGGGTTCAAAGTAGAAAGAAACAAAAACTAATACACTATGAGACTGATGTACTAAAAAGAACCTGGGGAGACTGAACATATACTAGAGCATAGCTTATTTTCTGTGCTGGGACTTTGGCTTCCAACTACACTACGGGATATGTACTAGAGAGTGTGAACACTTTAAGGCATGCTGGACCCACACTCCATCATTAAGGCTTTAATGCAATCAAGCCCTGAGCACTTCCTCTATATGAGAACTGTCCAAGTTCAGTTCTCAAGGGCCACCAGTAGGCCAGGATGTAAGGATTTCTCTGATTAAGCAGAGGTGAGGTAATCAGTGGCTCATTCATTTTGACCGACTCACCTGGGCTTTGTCAGGGAGATCCTTAAATCCTGTACTGTTCGTGGCCCTTGAGGACTGAACTTGGACACCTCTGCTCTATAGTCTGCACAGGAAATAGCATTAAAGTTATACTACCATCACCGCTGTCTTAAAAGTACATAGCGGCAACAAGGTGCAGAAGAAAGGACCCTACCCCCTGAAATACTCATACACTTTCCCACTACCCTTCCCTGGGAGCAAGTTATGTACCATTTATGAAGTATGCAGGATAGGAAATTGGCATTAGGCAGATGGGGCAGTAAGACTTTGAGTCCAATGCTTATTATTACTCTGAATCTTAATAGTACATCCCCAATTTGGAGTAAATCAACAGTATCATAAGGGACAAATAAGCATTCCCACAATTCACTCTGATTTACATGGGACTTTTAACCATTTGATGGCTAAAGAGGTCTGCAAAACATTGCAAAGCAGCCCACTGGAGACCAATCTACTATTCCAGTAAATGAATATGTTTATTTATATAGCGCAACGCTTTAACATTTAAGGTTTTGGACAATACAGGGTGACAAGTGCTTAGCAAAATGAAATAAGAAGTGTGGCCCCTGCTACAAAGGTTACAGTGTAAAGTGATAAAGGGAGACATACAGAGTACATAATGATTAAGTGCAGAATACAGTGCAAGAGTTCTAGTCAGGATAGGGGAACATAAATAAGTAAATTATAAGAGCCTTGCATGTACTACATCAGTGCCTTGTTGAAGTCTTGTTGAGGAAGTTTAAGTGAGACTTGAAGACCGCAAGAGAAATGCAGCAGCTCAGGCTGGGAGGTAGCGCATTCCATAGATAAGGAGTAATGAGAGAAAAGGGTTTCATACGAGAGAGAGCTGTAGATACAAAAGGAGTGAGAGAAGAATGTATTATTATTATCCTTTATTTATATAGCAGCAACATATTCTGCAGAGCTTTAAAATAGGGAATAGACATACAGAGACATTAAACATGTACTGTTAATGTATAATGATCCATGTAAAACAAAAGAATGAGCTGGCCCTGCTCCTGAGATCTTCCAGTCTAGAGGAAGGTATATGAACACAGAAGTAGTAGGTGTTGTGTGGTGTAATTTGATGATAGCAAGTTTCAGGATAGGAAATCAGAGTGGAACTGTTTGAAGGGCAAAGGAGAAGCAAGTCTTGAATGAGAAAAGTAGTGATAACGAGAGAGCAGCATCAATTATCACCCTTAGGTACCATGCTTCTGAATCTGAATTTATGGTAATACCATTTACTGTCACCTGGAAGGACACTACTGGGCCAAGGCTAGGTGGGATAAGGAGTAGATCAGTTTTGTTTACAAGTTGAGTTTGAAGTGCCTATTTTCCATCCAGTCTGAAACAGCCGAGGCAATCTGCGACATTAGATTGAATATCAGGAGTCAGTTGAGATGCAGATAAATAAAGCTGTGTATCATCTGCACAGAGCAGAGGCGTAACTAGAAGCCATGGGGCCCTGGTGCAAGAATTGCCATGGGCCCCCCTCTGACCTCATTGGGCCCCCCTCAACCACATTGGTCACCTCTACATTGCCCCTCAATCTCCACAATGCCCCTCATTCTCCACATTGCCCCTTCATCTCCACAATGCCCCCTCCACATTGCCCCTCATTCTCCACAATGCCCCTTCCACACTGCCCCTCAATTTCCACATTGCCCCTTCAAAAATGCCCCCATCACAATGCCCCGCATTCTCCACATTGCCCCCATCTACACATTGCCCCTACTGACCCCCCCCCCCCGTCCTCCTACTTCGAGTCCCTGGTGATCTAGCGGTGTGCCGAATGAGGCACAGACCTCTGGAACCAAACTCCCGCACGGTTGTTAGTAATGCAGAGCGCTGGGAGATTATGTCATCTCCCAGCGCTCTGCATTATTAAACCACCGGCTGCCGGGAGATCAGCTGTTCTGCGGGCGCATTGCAAGGAGGTCGCAGGGGGCGGCCGGGCCCCTGAGAGTGACGGGCCCGGTCGCAGGTGCGACCCCTATTGTTACGCCACTGGCACAGAGGTGATGTCCAAATGAGTTAATAAGAACTTCACCAAGTGTTCTTTGCCTATAGAGAGAACAGAAACAGTCCCAGAACAAAGAGGTGAATGGGAAAGGACAGAGGTGGCAATGAAAACATGTAGAATAAGTTAGTTACAAAAGAGGACACCCAGTACAGATGTCTAAGGACAAAGAATTAGGAGAAGAGCATGATTGACAGTGTCAAAAGCAGCTGAGAGATTAAGCAGGATACTTTTTGAATGCTGACTTTGTGATTCGGCAATGTGTAGATCATTGTCCACTCTTGTGAGAGCAGTTTCTATGGAGTAAGCAGTGTAAAAGGCAGATTGTAATGGGTCAAGCAGATTGTCGGTCTATGTTAACCCTTTGAGTGTCAGAGGGGTATGCAACGTATTGCGTTGCATACTCCCTCTGGCACTCAAAGGGTTAATGAAGCAGGCTAGGCATTCCAAGAGCTTAGAGATAAGAGTCAAGAGAGAAAGCGATCGATAGCTAGAGGGAGTGGTGCTGTCATGGGTTAATTCCCCATTTAACCCCTAAAGGACTGGTGAGCACATGTGCAGCTGGCACTTAAGGGCCACTGAGCATTTTTTTGTGTGTATCCAATTCAGGGCTCCCCAGCTGGCATGCAGTCATGTGGGGAGCCCTGATTACCATGATTTGCAAGGACCATCACTGGTCCTTAAGTGCTGGACAACCGTGAGGATTCTGGCACAGCATTGGACATTAAGGGGTTACATCAATGAGAACATTTATTTGTACCATATGGTGCAGATGGTTTTCCCCGCAATCAGCCCAGTACGTCTTAGTACATCAGCCACTGTGAGTGCTCATTTGAATGTCTCTGCTTACAATGAGTGTGTAATAGCAGTCTGAACAAAACAGTTTTACCATCTTAACACATTTAAAGATGTCAAAATGGCTTACCCTTTTTTTTTTTTTTTTTACTAAAATACTAATATTTAAAAATATGACAGCTCTTTCCACCCAACAATTTATATACATGTATTTCAAATAATCTGATTTTTAGTGAGAAAAATGCAAAATGACCAGTTGCAAGCATGAAAATATTTAAATCCTCCAGTGCATATGTGCCCGTTTATCCACAAATGAAAACCCCTGTTGTAAGATGATAAACCTTAGAAAATGTAGTCAGTCCTGGTCACCTCTTTATTTCATTCCCATAGTGTCTGCAGTGCAGGCACAGATACAGCAAAACCAACTGCATGGGAAATATATAGGATAAAATGTACTAAACTGTGACAAAGAAAACTCATGTTGGAGAAAAGCTTTTTAATTCCAGTCAGATTGTATGTAGCTTCCAAATCTCCAAACATATTTTATTGCAATGCTGTATAGAGCCTGATCTTGTTTGGCAGTTGATGGACTACAATTCTCACAGGCTTAGCTGGGCCTGTATGCACCAGAACAGAGCCCTGGTACTTTTTGTTCTAGCCAGGCCACAGCCTGGGCACTACCCTGGCCAACATTAGTGCATATATATACCTAAATAAAGTACCCTTACATTGTGAATACTTAACCCTTTGAGTGCCAGAGATACTACAATTGAGAACAATTCCTCAAATTCCCTTTGCTTTGAAGGACCCTTACTTTGATTTGTGGCAACCAAACGAATATTCTGAATTGTAGGTGTGGCCAGAACAATCTAAATTTCCCTACACCCATTTTATACACCTTTACATGACATTATTTAACCCATTTGGTGTTATAGAGATCTCCAACACATTGTGGAGAAATGCTTTGGAGATCGTTATAGCAGCCAAGGGGTTAAAAGTCCTTGTTTATTATAGGCCAAAGGTATTTTCTGTGGGATGGGGCAGGGGCTTGGTCATATGAAGACTGGGGGTGTGGCCATGGCTGTAGCTAAGAGCACCTAGAGTGTCTTGCCTAGGAGAGCCTGGAATGTAACTCCAGCCCTTCCTGCAGTGATTATACAACAGGTAGGAGCAGGCAATCATCAGCAATATGAACACACTCTAACTCAACCAGTGTCGTACAGGACATGTGGTGCGATGCAACAAATGTTCGCATTGGATAAAGGCATTTTTGTGCGCAGGTAGATTTTGCACATGTTCTAATCCAGGAAGCTAAATACCGAACACTTCTTGAATTGCGCATAAAAAAATTCCATTTTACAACAACAGTACACAGACGTATAAATTCATTCGCAGTTCTTGCATTAGGCGCATTCGCTATTCCACTCACACAGATTCGCTAATCTTAGCCACGCCCACAAAAAATAAATATACGCAGCCGTTCACTAATCTTGAATTTTCATGCTTAATTCAACAAAATCATGCACAAACGTATTCCCTACTGGTTTTCAAACGGGAAATAGTGATTGCGCACGTTTCCCGCATCGCGCCATTAGAGACATTTCAGGAAGCACCATGTATGGCCCGAACCACGTAGGGTAACTGTTGTAAAGCAGGAGGCGAAGTGCATGAGTGGATTGAATATCACTCTGTTGGTGTGCTGAAGAAATAATAAAGCTAAGTATTTCTTTCAATATCCATATTGTGCTATATGAAGTTCTGTCTGGATGACTCTGGCTGATTTTGTGCATGTCTGTATTGTGATGAAAGTTTCATGTATGCTGGGACAAGTGGAGACCAATTGGAGACACTGCACCTTGAGAGTTCGAAAGAAACAGGAAATTGACCTACTACATCATTTACAGGTAAGTGGCTAATGCCACATTATGCGCCATACTGTTGACAGATGTTTGCACAGGTAGAAGCTGAGTGCGTGAACTTGTCATATTGGTGCTCTGCAAGAATTTCATTGTGCTATTAATGTGCACCAAACACTTAATGCCAGAAGTGGACCCAAAGCATTGTGAAGCAATGACTTGAGTACCCCCTGGCACGCAAAGGGATAAAATTGCTCTGGAGGTTGTCTTGTGCAGCAGGTGTCATGAGCTATTATAAGCCTCATCCATCAAGCTAAAAAGGTGTAATTCTGCAGCAAATCAACTGCACCATAGGTAGAAATTAAAAGTCTGCTAACACCCATTGGTTTAAATTGGGCTTTTAAACACATTAATGCTATGGAGGTCTCCAACACATTGCTTGTCAACGAGTTGCTGTCCTCACCACCTTTCAAGGGAGTATTTTTCCCATGTAAACCAAAGGAAATGTTTATTTCCCCGTTATGGTTCAGCTGGTTTGCTCCAGAATTTCCCCTCTTGATGAATACAACCCTGTATGTCTCTCAGTATGAATAGAATATATGTAATAACAGCAATATTTCATTTTATTTGCAAGCATTGTTGTGGGTGTGGGATGGGTGGGTGTATGGAAGGTTATGGCATGGAGAATGTAACCCTTTCAGTGCTGGGTGGTATCCAATGCATCACCCTTCTGGCACTCAAAGGGTTAAAATAGAGAGCCCTGACATTTTTTAAGATTACACCAGTGACAACTCCCATCATCTGCAGCCAGCCAGCTCATAGCTGTTGTTGAAATTCTATCAGCATCCTCAGCTGACTGCTGGCCAACTGAGGGTGATGGGAACTGTAGTTCAAGAACAGCTAAATGACTTTAGGATGCATACCTCTGCCATAGGAAATGGACTTCACTCACTGCATAGCTCTCTATACTACAGAAAAAAAGTATAATGTGCTCATAGCATCATTACTTATTTAATAAGTGCAATGTCATAACTCTTCCAAGCTCATAAATCACTATCTCCTCAGATGGCTACAAGATGGTAAAATGTCAATGAGCCTTGGCAGGTTTCATTTTAGAACTATGACACCCCTTCTCCGCAGATAGTTTGTAGGTCAATGGAAGGTAAGAGGCAGAACACTGTAGTTCTCTATGCAGCCCCCATTCTAGCACAGAAGCATCTGGAGATTATACTCCGTCCCCCTTCATATGGACGTCACAAAATCAGCTTCCAGAATGAGCGCAGCTGCTGTATAAGTAGTAATTTGTCTCTCATCTTCCTCTACCCTCAATTCATCTTCTCTCTCTACACACACGTTCATTTCTTCTCCTTCTTTCCCTTCATACAAATGTCTCCAAAACATTGCTTTGCAATGGGGTGGAGACACCGAGGTAGAATCAAGGATAAACACAACCTTAATTTAAAGGGAATTTGTCCCCTGCCCACTTTTCAGCTTACTATATGTATAGTTTACATTTATCTATACATTATGCGTTTTGTCTTTCAATCAGTTAAATAGTTTTAGAGATTATTAGCTCTGTAGTCGAGGAATCTATCTCAGCAAATCTTTGTTCTCCGACCCATCTAGTAAAGCCTGCATAATGAATTGCTTACATGTCCAATAAATTATCTCTCTCCACCTTCTTAGGCTGTTAGAACTAGTGTCCAAAAAAGGGGTGGAATAAATTACTGGGGAGAAATAATCATGCAAATTCTTTCAACATCGATGTATCCACTGAGCAGAGGTTCTTTTAAAAAATGGCAAAGTGAATGCATGTTTATTGAAATGTTAAGGAGCCCATAAACAGGGTGATTGTGTTTGGGGCTGACCAGCAATCTAATTCCTGCCCAAACACACACACACACATTAAAGCCAGCCAATCTGAAATCGGATTGTCTTATATCTGTGTACACGGGGCTGTGAGATCAGGTCAGAACAGCCTGGTGTCACAGCCTCACACGTGATCACTGTGGTTTGATCTGTTGAGGTCAAAGACGCAGAGATCTGAATGCAAATCGAAATTTTCAAGCCCGGACAATCAACCAAAATCACTAATTTGGTCAGCCCAACTTGATTTATGTAGCCCCATACACCATGCAATAACCTGCCAATCTGGTCAGTTTTTAACAGATTGGGTGGAATATCCCATCAAAATCTCACCTTAATGCTTCTTAACCCTTTGACTGCCAGAGGGATATGCAACGCATTGAAACGCAATGCATAGCTACCACTTGTGTAATCAAAGGGTTAAATTATTAAACGTTCTCCTTGCAAGATAAATCTTTGTGAGTGATGCTGTCTCTGCAACTAGAACTTCTAGGATACTGTGTATGTGATACAAAGTTTGCTGTGAAAGGACAATGTGATTCAAAGCCTTCTTCCATAATTTGTAATGAGTGTGAATGGGACCCCCATAGCTGGACTGAATGGTAGGCAGAGGGGGCCTGACAGGGAGCGTCAGGCAGGAAATGTGGTGCAGGAAGTACGGGCTGCGGGACATTGTGGGACCCACAGCCATCTTGGAAGAAGAGTGCAGCAAGGTGAGGAGTTCCCTGTCTGCTATACTTCTTTGTGTGATTACCTCTCGGTGGGTAGGTCAGGTCGCACAGGAGTGGGTGGTGGCGTTAGGGGTTGGTGACTTTGGTGGCCGTGGTGATTGGTTGTTTGCTGTCACAGCATGGCGGACTGCTTGCTGGTAAAGCACGGGCTTAGCGGTGATGGTGATGGTTCATGACTCCTGGGCATTGTCCTAGGGGTCGTGGGGTGTACGGCTGTTGGGCTACAACTTGCCACATTCAGTTAGCTAGGGTGGATGGTGGCATGGCCCACAGTCAAGAAGTAGCAGAAATGGACAGAGTTTTTTGGAACAGATTAGTCTGGCAACGTGAATCTACTAGCAAGCACTAGGTTATATTGGGAATGGATATTTATTGTACAAAAATTTGTTAATATAATTGTTAATAAAGTGTAAGGTTTGTTATACGTTTTATAATAAAATGCTGTGGCCTTTTCAATCCATCCAAAAAGTGTGTGGCTGCATTATTGGGGAAAGGGAATTGGGGAAAACATGTGGTTGGGGATTGGATGACTTGATGTTGCGCATGTCATGGGCTGCAGTGTGACGGTGAAGCTTTTAATCTTTTTTTTTCCACAGATGCCTTAGCTTCTTTAAGACAATGTTCATGCAGAAATCATCAGCATGTCTGCATGATAATGCCTATATAATTTACAACATGGAATGGAAGCATGTTGGGATGTTCAAAAGGGCAGCGACAACTTCATTTGAATTCAGCTCAGTGCAGAATTCTACACCTTGCCTGCATTCAACTCAGAACACAGGGAAGCTGTAGGAGGGCTAATCAGCACAGTTTTCTATGGGGCTACCATGCAGACCATTCACAAGTCTCTAATTGGCGGTTGTGATGATTTCCAACAACTGTATTTTGGGTATCAGCCAATCATGTATGGCCATACCTGGGAACTCTCCGGATTTGCCCCGGAGACTCCGGTTCTGACAGAGCTTTACCGGGTCTCCGGGGCAGAGGCTGATTCCTCCGGATATGGAGAGTTTCTATTGAAACTCTGCCACATCTGCTTTTTCTCCCACTGTTCCTCCGTCTCCAGCCTTCTGTGTGACACGTTTAACCCTCTTAGTGCCAGAGTGGTAAGGAATGCATTGCTTTGCAATGCATTCCATACCACTCTGGCACTCAAAGGGTTAAGTCCCCCCACACTCGCCCCGCCCCTTTTGACGCGATTAGCGTCATTTTTGTCACCCCCTGCAGAACAGAGGACTACCCTCCGGGTAGCCCTCAACTGGAAGTTCCCAGGTATGTGTATGGCTGATACAAATGTTGGCTAACATTCACTCTCACCCACCATCCAACTAATGTAGTGATAGAGATTTGCCAGACAGTCCAATCAAAGGCCCAATACGAGGTCCCAGTCTGTTATCTTAAACATATTAAGGTATTTTAGAAGCTCTTGTTGCAGGAAATACTTCACCCATATAGGAAGAATGCACTAGAGCACAATTAATTTACATGGTGATAACTGAAGATGACAAATCATTCACTCAGCATGTATTAACATGGCCACAGATGGACTAGGGTGAAACATTTGTAATGTAATGATGATTAAAAACACAGATTTGTGGTAAACAAGAGTAAACAGCTCAGCCTTCAAGGCCCTCTGACATGCTAGACAATTAAAATGTACCCAATTAACAGCTAATTACTCAAATTACATTGGTTTCTATAAGACACAGCAAATTATTTAGGTTGTTTTCCCTAAATACTGGTACTATCAGCTGACCTTCTGGGTGTTAGATATGCACAAAAGTCATAAATGGAGTAATTAAAATATTAAGTGATATCACTTCTACAGATGAAGTAAAATTCATAAGTGAATATGTACTGTAGATAAAATGGGAGGAATTTAGCAAGATCAACATCAGTATGGATACATTTGATCTAATGTTTTGAGAAAAAAAACTAAGCATGTCCCCTTGGAAATCTTTTATGGGATTTATGGGCTGCATTTACATCCCAGGCACCCCTAGGCAAGGCACTCTGGTACCCTTAGCAACACCCATGACCATACCCCACATTTTTTTTCTACTGTGAGTGTGATACGTTATGCAACCATTAAAATTGCACTCTTTATCTTTTGTTTGTCCTAGGCACTTTTTTGCCAGTGATGATAGGGTCATGTGGCCTTGTGGGATCGTGAGCAAACAATTTCCCAATTCCAGTTAACCCCCGTGGATGCTACAGCGGTCTCCACTGCATTGTTTTTCAATTCTTTGGAGGCCTTTCTAGCATCCAAGATGATAACTAATCATCTTAAACACTTCACAGAGAGATCATTGACAGAAACCTGGAACACTGCTTTTATCAATACGGAACACAAAATACCTGCTGTTCTGCAGAGTGGACACTATAACCAATTCCATGATTTGATTTCAGTGACCAGTGACCACTGAAATCACTCTATACTGTAAAAATAAGAGGAGATCAATGCATTTTTTTACATTGGGATAAATGGACAATATCGACTCCATGCCATATCAAGATCAGAAATCAATTCTGAGTCCCTATATCTGCCTAACATCAGTTTACTAAACCACATATGGAAGATTTCCTCTCCATAGTGCCAATTTTGCCACCGGGAGGACAAGGGGCAGTGTATGAGTGTTTATTGGGTGTTAATTTTCTGTAGCTTAGGCCAATGTACTAAACAATGCATAGAGGAAATGGTGTGTGTGTGTACCATTTTCCTGAACATGTAATGGGGCTTGGTGCTGGCATTGTGTCACAAATGGCAAAAGTATGTCCACCAGTATGCACTACTGATGTAATAAACTGTAGTGCATACCTTAAGGACTGCCACTTGTGTTAGAAACTAACGCTAGTGGGTCAGGTCTGGCTAATCTGTACATTAACCTCACTATTCTTCTGTGGTGGTTACAAAAAGAGCTGTTTTGTATCACTCTTATTGTACAACATACCAAATCTCCATCCATATGACCCATGAGATCCTTTTTTATTAACTGAAAACAAACATTTGCTATTGTTATAATTTATGTACTGTACTTTTAATTTTAGAACATTTCAGGGAGCCTTTTATGTTGGTTAGATGTCCCGGAGACTTTATGTTATAGTGTATTGTGAGAAATTGCAGTGCGTAATCATTGATGTTTAAAGGGGAACTATATCTATAGGAATTAGTTACTCTTGGGCCACTTTTACAAAGGCAACATTGCCTCAGCAACAGAAAATCATGAAAAAACTAATGAGTTGGGAATGCTTGTGTTCAATGGGGCATTTTGCATAGGCAACATGTACTCCGATTGTCACTTAGTGATTCAGTATTGATTACTTCTGTTTCTATTGAGTTAGTTAGTGGGGAAGATGGGAAATCCTTACTACATTGCAGCACTAAAAACACATCTACATTTTCAGTTGCTGGAAAAAGTGTAAGAGCGGTTGTTCTGCAACAGTCATACTAAGAAAACTGCCTGTTTGAAAGAGTCCTTACTGTTAGGAATCCTTCATACAGCAGTCAAATAAATACATTTTCCATAGTTTCTTCAGTTGCCCATGTTTTCTGTGCACTATTTTAGTTCTGTGTCTAGTTAACAGCTCCACACAAACAATAGACTCTATCAGTCTACATGAAATTATTCACAGAAAGAGATCTAAAACTATGATTGTAATGGGACACAAGGATGTTCAAGTAAAATGTCACTGTACAGTTACAGGGCTCTAACACACAGGTTCTATCGCACTACTTTTTGTAGCACAACATTTTTATAGCAATCTAAAATGCTGATGTGTTTTTAGTGTAGCAAAGTTTTACCAGGATTCCATTTTCTCAGTATCAATATAAATATAAAAAAATTCAGCTAAAGTGCAGAGATAGATGTGCAATTTCAATGTGATTCCATTGAAAACTATTATATCAACTTGTTACTGCTTTATTGCACTATGGGAGGAAAGTTGCAGTGTGCTCTCTCTCTCTGCTACTTGGTTCTGCAATTTGTCACCAAAGTGAAATGCCCCAGAGGACACAATGATTCACACCTCATGGTTTCTTTTCATGCTCTGTAATCACTGTGACAATATTGCTAATGTGAAAGGGGCCTTAGACTACAACACAGATCAAATACGAAAACTGTATACAAATATATCTGGATGCTGCATGACAAATTAGTAAACAAGTTTTTCTATTGAAAAGAGCTACTTATTTCAAAGGTAGGTTCCTATTCAAAATGAGCAGATTAGCCTGACGGGATAACAGCATTAGGATCAAATCATTTCCAGCCATTCTCTCATCATAGAAGTATTTAGCACATTGCTTTACCCGTGTTTAATGGTTTGAAGAGAACGATTAAGTTAACTTGAATAGAAGGATTTTTGGAGGGATTTTCATGTTGAGTAAAATAAAAGTATTTCAACTGATGAGTAAAGCTGCATATGTTTTAGAAGAGTGTGCATTATTTTCATGGCCTTTCCAGTTTACTGTGGTGTGTGGATTATGGACAGCTATTTTCACTGGCAAAAGGTGTTAAACAGACAGTAATGTCGCAGAAAAAAAAGTACTGCTTAAAAAGTTCAACTAAATGCAACAAATCTTATCTCTCAAACCGCTATGGTTTGAGAGATATTCCTATTCAAAGTCCCCCCTCCTCCCGTTTCCCTGATGTCAGTGCTGTCCAGGGACCAACTGGCGGCTCTGCAGCAGAGACCCAATTGTGTTATTTATAAAGAATGACTTCACTTGAAGGTCTACAAAGTGTGCCTGGTTTGCAAGCACACTTTGTAGACCATTCCAATGAAGTAATTCATTTTAAATAACACAATTTTTTTTAAATGCTGCTTTTTTCTGTGAACTATTTGGAGTTTAACATTTTGTCCCAATAAGAGCAGTACCCTTGCTTTACATAGCAGGAGAAGTCCCGCACAGCATACATTTCCTTCATAATAAAAGATACGGTCTTTTAAACTAAACGTCTATTTCCCTGCAGTCTAAACGCGGATCACTGATATACACCATTTGCTTTAGTGTCAAACTTTTATTGAAATAAATCAAACTCTGGAATTGATTGTGAATCACTAGCTTGTCTAATGTCAATGTATTAAGTTACATACTGCTAAGGGGGTGTTTACTGGCATACCTTTTCTGTTTGCCTCTCTTAGGTCAGGTTACTAAGCAAGCAATGCATTGCGCACCCCTCTGGCACTCAAGGGGAGGCGTATGGAGATCGCTGGAAGAGTGTGTCCGCCGGCATGCCCTAGAGCAGTCATATTCAATAGTGCATACACTTAAAGGGATAGTATTACTTCAAAATTACTATCCCTCATATTGTAACCCTTAATAAACTGAGTTAAATGACACCAGCGCCATCTCTCAAACCTTTATGGTGTAAGAGATAGCTGCTTTCATAGTTTCCTCTCCCCTGCTGTCAGCGTTCTGCTGCCAGCAGGGGAATCCGGTCCCGGGACAGGCGGAGGCTCTTAAACAGAGCCGATATCTCGTTATGGAAGGAAAACTGATTAATTGAAACAGTCTTCTATGTGTTCTTGGTTACCAAGCACACGTAGAAGACTGTTTCAATTAATCATTTATCCTTCCATAATGAGATATCGGCTCTGCTGAAGAGCCTCCACTTGATTCAGAGACCGGATTCCCCTGCTGGCAGCAGAACGCTGACATCAGGGGAGAGGAAACTTTGAAAGTGTCTATCTCTTACACCATAAAGGTCTGAGAGATGCCACTGGTGTCATTTAACTCAGTTTATTAAGGGCTACAATATGAGGGATAGTAATTTTGAAGTAATACTATCCCTTTAAGTGCAGCCACTGGCTTTAGAGGATAGCACCACTGGGTCTGCACTGGAGAATTTGCACACTGGCATCTGAGCTTTAAAAAAGCAAGTATAATCATAATTTTACAATGCAGTTTTATGAAATAAATACTTTGGTGATTCCCACCTTCCATGCAGTGTGACATGCAGTGTGAGGCGTTACTGAAGAAGATTTGTCCCTTTTACATGTATGTATGTATCTTTATTTATATAGTGCTATACATGTACACAACAGAAGTTGATATAATACAATACAAAAATACAGAACTGGGTTAAGAGCTTTAAGCTAAAGTGCAATCATTGCATTATTTGTGGGGGAAAGTACAGCAAGGGAATCATACATTGGGAAAGGGACCCTGCCCCAAGGAGCTTACAATCTAATTAGAGTTCATGATGACATACAGAGACAGTAGGAGGATGATTATAAGTGCAAGTACAAGGTGTGATGAAGGAAATGCAGAATATGCAAAATAGTGATTAAAAAAACATATTTGCTTTATGTATTAAGACAGTAATTCTCAAGCAATGTGCCATGGCAATTTGGTGGGTTTTGGACACAGCTTAGGGCACCCCTCTTTTTTATGAAAACGTTTACAAAAATGTTAAACTTGAGTTTTGAATGTATTATTTTTGGAAATTATTATGAGTAATATTAAGAATAACTATACGTTTATGTATTGTATCCTTTATGAAGTCAGTGTGAAATTGCCTATAAAGTCCTAGGGGTGCCCTGAAAATTCCAGACTGCATTCAGGAATACCAAAAAGAGATTGAGAGCCAGTGTATTAAGAGGTTTATGGGCCTCTAAGGCAAACCAAGAGTACATATGGGATGAAATAATCCTGCTGATTTAAATTGGACTTTTAAACCCTTGAATGTTAGCGTGGTCTCCCCCACATTACTTTGTAGTGTGTTGATGACATCTCTAGCATTCAAGAGGTTAAAAAGTCCCATTTAAATCAGTGGGAATTTTAATAATTTTTATGTGTCCCCGATAGTATGATTGGTTTGTCCCAGACTTGTTCCACTGTTTTTATGCATAAGGCCCATAGAATTTGTTGACAGAACAGTTTTGCCCCTCTCAATCTGCCATCACTTCTCCTTATTGAAACACTTATATAGATTTATGTTCGATAATGCTGCTGATTTAAAAATTGACAACTGTAACACTGGTGACAACTGTAGTAACCAAACAGAGAATCAAGGCAAGCGCAAATACCAAAAATAGATCAGGAATCAATTTATAGATGAATAATTAATTAATAAAACTAAAGATACAATATATATAAAAAAATGAAATAATGATAAAACCAAATGTCCGTATAACGGAAAGGTCAAACCTGATAGTCCAAGTATGAAAAATATTAGCCTCAGAGTCAGTGATGATGCAATGATGATGATATATGAGATGAAATTAAATGAACTGATATATAATGGATCGGTCACTCGTTGCCAGGTTCCTGTGCTGCTAGTCCATGTTGGTGGTCTTGTTAACCAACCTCCAAACAAGCACAAATATAATCTAGATTGGGCTCAGGAAAACAAACAGGCTTCAAGGATGATCCACACCATAAAGAAGAAAAAGAGAGATGTAGCAATTTTAAGAAAAAATCACGGAAAAAGCAATATAATTATGCACTCACAAACCCAAAATGGATATAGGCGCCTCTGGGTCCCAGACCCCCTGGTAGTCATGATGTCTCCTTCTCCTTTCTCCAGTACATCCAGCAGAGATATGATGGTAAGATCAGTCCTCCTCTTCAGTGCTACAGTATAAAACACCCAGATGTCATACCATCCATGTATAAAGTTCTCTAGAATTCCATATGAAACCACAGCAGGTGGCTGAAATAATTGGAGAGGGGACTGGGCTAATAAAACTGGTGGGAGAAACTTTTAGTAGGGGATGTGGGGCTGGGACCAGCTTGTCATTAAAATGTTAATATGTTCTGAGCCCCCCTACATATTAATATTGCTTGTTTATACATTTCATGTAGTATGTAGATGTTGATATTCAGTTTTAAGATGTGTGTACAAGGTGTTCTGGGTTTACTTTTAAAAGGTCGCCAAATGACAATGTCATAATAAAAATGCTGGCGACATCATGCTGCCCCGGCTCTAACTGTGAACATGCCTCTTGTCCTCATTTTGTCCTCAGCAAAGCTGTCATATTCACCAAAGAGGAATATGAGAAACAGTGCATGAGGTGAGGGGCAGCATGATGGAATAGTCATTGCCCGGAAAGGGTTAAACCGGTACTGCTGGGGAGTTCGCTCTCCTTCAATGACACCGTGCTATTTGATGCGATATTTCAGTAACTGACATGACAATCTTGCGCTGTCATGCAGTGCGAGATTCTCATATCGACATTTTTATGATGGCGACATGGTAACCTAGTCATTTTAAAAGGATGCCGGTTTTCTGCTGGTGTCATCTTGTGAGATACCATGTACCATTATGACATTCTGTAATGTGACTTTCCATGGTAAAAATGTCCCTAATGTATTTATTTATTTAAGTTTTCCTATATAAGACTTGATTCTAGGGCTTATTGCACTCTATGAATTGATTCAAACTTCCTTTCTGCCACTGGCAGTCACTGAACCACACTTGCACTGTCTGTCACTCCAGACTTGTTCGTCTGTTCACCATAATGTATATTTGCTCCACTGTTCCACAAAACACAGTTTGAGAAACACTGCTCTAGACCAGAGTTTCTCATCCATAGTCATCAAGTATTCCTACCAGTACAGGTTTTTAGGATTTCACTGCTAGAGCACAGGTTAGCTAATTAGGCAGAAAGATCTACCAATGACTCACTTGTGCTTAGGCAAGAAAGCCCAGACAACCTGCACTGTGAGGACTGAGGATGAGCATCTCTGCTCTAGGTTGAATGCAACTTCGAAGTAACACGCCTGTCTGTAATGTGCATACCTGGGAACTCTCAGGGTTTGACCCAGAGACTCAGGGTTTTGACCCAAATCTCAGGGTGAAGGGCCAAATTCTCAGGGTGAGAGAGGTCTGTGTCACCTACTATATGAATTTCTCCAATTAAATGTTTCCTTAGTCTCTAAACTGGTACCATTAGTACCAGAAAGACAGTGGGAGATGTCCTGCTTGTCTTGTTTGTGTTCAGGCAGTGAGTTATCCAAACTGTAGCATGTTAAAGGTCCCTCGCACATGGACCGGAGCACCTCTGTGTTAGAGCAAGCAGGCACATATCACATAAAATCTATATTATGGGAAGCTTTAAGGGTTAATATTTCAAATATCTCAGGGTCAAGGCAGATTATCCACATGGAAGGCCAGGAAATAAATAAGGTTACACAAAAGTGATTACCATGTGCTAACTACTAATATAGCTTTTTCATATAGTAAAATGTTATTTTGGGTCATTACTGTTCCTTTAAATAGGATATTTTCCCCACTCTTTATGAGTCAAAATCAGAAATTAAAGGAAGAACAATTCTAGATCAAAGCAATGGTGTCATAGGGGACAAATAATTCCCAAAGTTCACAGTTATTTAATTGGAGCTTTCAGCACTATGAGTGCCAGAGAACTATCCAAAGCATTGCAAAGCAAAGCGTTGGATAGTACTCTGGCACTCTAAAGGTTAACTGTTTGAATCTTAAAGAGGTCTCCAACACATTGCAAAGCAATGCATTGGTGACATCTCTAGTTTTCAAGAGATGAAAAACCCATTTACGTTAGTGGGATTTTTTATTTTTTTTCCCCTATGGTGAAGCTGGTTTGCCCCAGTATTGCTAAACGTTAAAGGAATAGTAATTTTTCACAATAAAAGCAGCTCTAATTATTCTTCATTGCATTTGGGCCATGGAGAGTGTTATTTCATTACTGTATGAGTTGTAGTTCAAGAGTAATTGAATGATAAAGTATCCCCCTCCCGCCCCTTTTACTGATGTAACACTGGTCACCGCAGAGCAGCAAGACTGTTCAGATGGATCACCAAGAGGGACAATCTTCAATTAGTATAAGTGAAAAACCTGTCAAGGCGGGCAGGGTTTTCTTTATGGTCACTGTAATTAGATTGTCCCTTGCTGTGACCTGTCATAGATTCCACATCTTAGGGGAGTTGGCTTACACTAGGTGAAAGGGCCAGGAGGGGGCTACTTTATCATTCAATTACTCTTGAACTACAACTCTGACAGAATTGAAATAACACTCTCTAAGGCCCAAATACTATGAAGATTAATTGAAGCTGCTTTATTTGTGAAACATTACTATCCCTTTAACTTCCTCAGTAAGGCCCTTGGTTGTTTCTCAGATTCTTTTCAATCTGAAATAAGCATTCTCTCAGGGATGGATTAAAATGACATCCAGTGATTTCAGTATCAAGCCATCAGAAAAAATATCAATAATCTTATCTTCAGGGCTGTTCAGGGAGACAGCTGCTCTCAGCGCTCTCAAAGAAAAAGCTGTATCATGACTCCAACTTAAGAGTGAAGTGGAAATCTCAGAGTTGTATTTTATCACAGGACCCACCATGGGAGACCTGAGATGAAAAGACATTCTAGTCATCACTAAACTGTGCTATCTGTTTGTTTTCAGGAATCATCAATTTCTCCCCTATGAACACAAATTACTGCTCTAATAAATAAGTGAGTCTGTATCCCAGTGTTAGCGCTGTGTATTTTTACTTTGTTGTGCAAGTGGCTGCAATTACAAAACCATGGGCAATATGACTTTGCTTTGTTCTTATAATCTCATTTAACCTGTCAAGACCTCCCCATTGGTCAAGTAAGCTTCTTGAAATGTGCTAGAAAACACACACAGTGGTTAATTCACAAGGTTGCTGCATGCATGAGACACAGACCTATAATTTTAAAGTACAAAATAAAGCAACAGTGCCCCCTTGTGGACTCCTGGTGAATTTATTAACAAAATAGAGGCTTGGACAAACTCAGGCTTTACTAAGGAAAATAAAAAATATCAGGGCTGTAAAGATTTCAGATTGGCACTCACATATTGCAACAGTTTGCTTTGTTTGACTAATTAGTCTGATGTTCTTTTTTGACATAGTTAAAAAAATAAATAAAGGCATTGATTGAAACACAACAAATACAGCTGATCATGTTTGGAGATAATATATATCATTTCATTCTGTGTTAACTCTTTGAATGCGAGAGAGGTTTCAAAACATTCAAGGGTGAAAAACAATAAGAGATTAGAGCAAAAATGTATATTAATCATCACATTAAAATATTGATCACATAGGGTCACTAATCTCATTTCGGAATAGATGAGGCCAAAGAAAACATTTACATCTCAAACAATGAATGATCAACCAAGTTCCTTTATTTCTGAAGCAATCTCTATTTCACACCCCTTGTCTGAGTTCAATGAGGTCACTACAGTAACTGAAATGTGGACACAGAAGTTATTCCATTAAGGTACTGGCCATCAATGACATGTCAAATATTATGCACAAGGCAGGCTCTGACATGTTAGTTTGGTGAGTGAATTATGCAAGAAAACCCTAATTATTTTCAAATATTATTTTCAAATAAGTAAATCAACACATTGGTTTGATATATACTTTACACAGGGTTCACATTTGGTTAATTGTAAGGATTGTCTTGGGGTTTTTTCCTTTTGCTCTAGGTTTTTTGATAGTTTAGGGACTTTGAGAATCCCCTCTATTCCTTGCTGCTCTCCATACCTTATTCACATGGGTTCTTATTTGTGTATATATTATATGTATAAATCATGGTGGGTCTTAGCATTGTCAGTTTCTCTTTTTTCTTTGCAAATACTTCCTCCTTCTCATTCTAGCTGCTTTTTATCCTGGTTTATTCCATTAAATTTCACAGTCACAAAATGCATCTAAATTTGCAATATGCACAATTGTTAATGTTTCAAAAAAAGATTTAAAAAAACAGTTGGTTTGATAGCAGATATGTTGTTGATTCAGTAAACCAGGGCTTAAAACTTGAAGTCCTTTGCTACTAGCCAGACCTGAAAAGTTACTCGCCACTGCAAGCCATAACATACCCACCAGGGCTGAATTTCTACTAAGTTTTCACTCGCCATTGGCTAGTGGCGAGTGGAAATTTTGAGCCCTGCAGTAAACTATCTGACTGCCAGGAATGAACTCTTACACCCGTTTGCGGCTTAATTGGAAATGGCTTCAGTGGGTTGTGGGTTTTTTGCTTTCCCCTGGAACATCAGGGTGATATAGCGTGGGCGGGACTTGATGAACGTATATCATTTTTCAGCCTCATCAACTATGATAGTATGTCGTATTAAAGGAATAGTATATGGCCTGTTCTTTGATAAGCTTGCCAGGTTTCGGTATCACCTTCATTTATGACCATACCTGGGAACTCTCTGGATTTTCCCCGGAGACTCTGGTTTTGACAGAGCTTTACCGGGTCTCCGGGGCAGAGGCAGATTCCTCCAGATATGAGGAGTTTCTATTGAAACTCTGCCCACATCTGCTGTTTGTTCCGGTGTTCCTCCTTCCCCAGCTTTCTGTGTGTCACCTTTAAGCCCTGCCCCCCAACTCGCATCAAGCCCCACCCCTTTTTGACACAATTTGCATCATTATTGTCACCCCCTGCTGCACCAGAGGACTCCCCTCCGGGCAGACCTCAATTGGAAGTTCCCAGGTTTGTTTATGAAGTATTCAAAAGACTACACGTATAGTCTGTAGTGGGGACACCTATAAAGAGGACTGGTGATGTTCCAGTCCTTTTGGGTCCTCTCCCACTCATTCACTGCAGATGATTCCTGTTTTGAAAGCAGATACATTTAACCAGGATGATTCTAGATATTTTATTTCTCTATAAGTAATGTGTGAAGTGTTTTTAACTAGGCATTCTATGCATTTCATATAAGGAATTTTCTTCAGGAGAAATTTTTAAAAGTAAGTGTTTTTAATCTACAATGTTTACTGGTTAGGATTTGTTTAAAATGTGTACTTTGGCAAGGTAAGATGGCTTAAACATACTCTGGCCAAACTATGAAACAAAATCCTCATTATTTTCAAATAAGTAAATGAACACATTGGTATGATATATGCTTTACACAGGGTTCATATGTGGTTAATTATTTATGGAGCAGTGGAAGATTGTCTTATTTTTCACTAGTTATGGTGAGTGGTATCAACAATCAAAAGGTGTGGTTGGGGGGCATGAATGTGGAGATAAAAATAATTTTCAGCATGAGAAGTGGTAAAGCTGTAAGAAACAGGAGGAAAATGTGGGGCAAGAGAGATTGCATGTGCCAGAGAAGAGGAACGGATGGATAGTAGATGGAGGTCAAGGAATAAATAGAAGGAGAAGAAAAGTGGGATCAGGAGGAGCAAGAAAGAACCCGTAGGGTGGACAGAATTAGTAGGACGAGCAAGGAAGGAATAGGAACAAGAAGAGAAGAAAGGAATGGGCATATCTCCCAGTTGTCCTTTTTCAGGAGGACAGTTCCTCTTTGGGACCCAAATCCCTCTGTCCCCCTTTCCTGCCCTGATGTACCTCTTTTTGGAGATTGGACTGTATGTTGTGTATATGTCTATCACATTGCTCCACAGCCATAAAACTCATATTAATGTTTGTTCAGACTCCAGTATATGTGTTTATAAATTAGTCTGTATAAACAAAATACTTTTGGTCTGGCTTTAAATCATGTATTCAGTTACATAAAGAGCTGTTAGTAGGTCATGAAGTAACAGAAAAATTCTGAATAAAGTCCCACACACCAGTTATGCTCCCAGAAACACCTACTAAAACAAAAATGTCATTCTTTGGCCATTCAAAATGTTGGGATGTATGGGTATGAGTGACATCTGTCAATTGTTATTTTGTCACCATAATCACTGAGAAAATTACTATAAATTTATTTTGCTAAAGAGCTTGGTGAAATAGAGTGTAACGCAAAACTGACTGTTTTTGTGACAATATTGATTTTGCCTCATAAAATTAATTGGTTTTGTGACAAAATAGTTTTTGTTGGCAAACATTGTTTTTAACACAAATTTTGTTGCAAACGTTTATTAATTTTGTCCCACAAAATCTATTTTATCAGGGCCGGATTTGCCATTAGGCAAAGTAGGCACCTGCCTACAGGCGCATGCCAACGATGGGCGCCTGCCATTTGTATTTTTTCTTTTTTCATATTCCTTTAAAAAAAAAAAATAGCCACGTCGCTGGCTGCACCGGCGGCACCCACTCACATTGCCCGCCCCCCCAGTCTTGTACCTGATGGAGTGCCCTCGTCGCCTCTTTAGGAATGCAGAGCGCTGGGAGATGACATCATTCCTGAATAGGAGACCGCGCGGGAGCTCCATCAGGTACAAGACTGTGCCAAAGGAGGCACATACAGATCTCCTACCAGGGAGGTAGGAAACGGACAACGGGGGGAGGCAATGTGGAGCTAATGGGGGGCAAGTTGGAGCCGATGGAGGGCAATGTGGAGATGGTGGGGGCAAGTTGGAGCTGATGGGGTGGGGGGCAATGTGAGGGCAATGTGGAGCTGATGGGGGGCATTGTGAGGGCAATGTGGAGCTGATGGGGGCATAAGACCTCATTCATGGACATTATAAGTGTCACTATGTCTCTGAGCGTGATGCGCGATGAACCGGAGTTCTTATTACCCTCATGCCAGCTCACTATCACGGTGCCCGTGATTGCTGCAATTCTGTGTCTATCACCTGTAGGGGGCTCTCATTGGCCGTCTGCCTTCAGCCCGCCTCATATTGCCTTTTTAAACTCAGTCTGGGCACCCTTTGATTGCCCTTTCGTGGTGTCTCTGAGTGCACCTACTTTCACCTTGCTACTGTAGCTGATTGGGCCTGATGCTGTGTTCCTGAGTTCCTGAGTCGTTCTGTTCCTGAGTTCCTGAGTCGTTCTGTTCCTGAGTTCCTGCTTGCTGTGTCAGTTCCAGTCCGGTTCCGGTTGTATTCATCAGTAGTTACTGTTCCTGCTGCCAGTCATTGTTGCCGCTCCTGATCCAGTTGATCCTCGCTGCTGGTTCCTGTTCGTCTCCTGTTTCCAGTTCCTGCATCCAAGGCGACATTGTTGCTTGCTCGCTCCGGCGACATTCCTCCTGTTGGTCCCAGCGTGCGGATGCTGGTTTGCTCCATTAAGCCTTGCAGCTATTCTCATTAGTTGTTGGTCCCAGCGTGAGGGCGCCGGGTTTCTCCGTGGCCTTGCGGCCTTATACATGACACTGTTGGTTCCCAGCGTGCGGACGCTGGTTCGCTCCTATAGCCTTGCGGCTACACATTACAGCCTGTTGGTTCCAGCGTGTGGACGCTGGTTTACTCCTTGGCCTTACTGGCCTATACGCAGCACTGTTGGTCCCAGCGTGCGGGCGCTGGTTTGCTCCACTAAGCCTTGTGGCTACACTTTACAGCCTGTTGGTTCCAGCGTGCGGACGCTGGTTTACTCCTTGGCCTTACGGGCCTATATGCAGCACTGTTGGTCCCAGCGTGCGGACGCTGGTTTGCTCCACTAAGCCTTGCGGCTACACTTTACAGCCTGTTGGTTCCAGCGTGCAGACACTGGTTTACTCCTTGGCCTTACGGGCCTATATGCAGCACTGTTGGTCCCAGCGTGCGGACGCTGGTTTGCTCCACTAAGCCTAGAGGCTACACTTCACAGTCTGTTGGCTCCAGCGTGCGGACGCTGGTTTTCTCCATTTAGCCTTGTGGCTATACTTTACAGCCTGTTGGTTCCAGCGTGCGGGCGCTGGTTTACTCCTTGGCCTTACGGCTATTTACACAGCACAGTTAGTCCCAGCGTGCGGACGCTGGTTTGCTCCTTAGCCTTGTAGCTCTACTATTACTTGTCTGTTGGTTCCAGCGTGCGGACACTGGTTTGCTCCACTGCCTAGTGGCGATATTTATCTGTCTCTTGGTTACCAGCGTGCGGGCGTTGGTTCGCTCCATGACCTGTGGGTTTACTCAAGATCCTGCTTGATGTTTCTCAACGTAAGGGTGCTGGTTTACTCCTTGTCACTTCACTCATGTACCTGATGGTCCCATGTGTGCTGTCCAGTCCTAGACAGCTAATTATTCCGACTGTACACGGGTACTAGAGTGTCAGACTGCTGTGTAACCACTGGACCTGGTAGTCTCCTTCTTTACACCTATACTGTCATTGACATCTGACAGTCACTAAGGTCACTGTGGTTGTCACCTTTCTTTTGGGCTGCCTTGCCCGGTATATTGGTAAGGCCGGTAGAACCTTTTACTTTACCATCTTAAGGTTGCCTTACCCGGTATTGGCAAGGCCGGTAGAGCCTACTACACCGGTATTCCTGCAGGCTGCCTTGCCCGGTATATTGGTAAGGCCGGTAGAACCGTTTACTATTCCATCTTAAGGTTGCCTTACCCGGTATTGGCAAGGCCAGTAGAGCCTACTTCACTGGTATTCCGTTAGGCTCTTGCCCGGTATATTGGCAGTGCTGGTAGAGCCACCTGTTCCATTCTCGCCCAGGTTGCCTTGCCCGGTATATTGGCAAGGCCGGTAGAACCTGTATTGCTATTATATTCTGCCTATTCTATGTATTGTTTGTTTGTGAATAAAACCCTATGGGATTATCTTCATCTTTTCAATAAAGTTGTGTTTTTACCTAACCTTACGTCTGTGAGTCTTAACAAACCGTGACACTCACACTCTGCACAAGCTTGCAGCAGTGGCGAGAAGCCGTGTCTGAGTAGAGTATTAGAGCGGAATGCGAATTGATAACTCCGATCACTCTGCATGATGCCAGAAGAGTCCATGAGTTAGTTCTGATTTATGTTTCCACTAGACTTTGTGAGCAGTGACATATCTAGATAAGATTGATACAGAGTTGTTTTCCGAATATTATATTCTTTCTTCTCTCTTCAGCTTCATTGTACAAGCCATCTCCTATCCCTCGGTGTGACCAATGGGTGACATCCACTCAGTACATGCCTATAGCGGTGCTCTGAGTGATGACGTCACCAACCACACAAAAGATGCCAGGATGGACTTGGGCATAAAGTAGGAGGTGAGACTCCATTAGTTTGTCTTGATAAAGGTCTTCTCAGACCGAAACATTGACCTGCTGTTTGCTGTTAATTGCTTTATTAAAATGAACATTAAAAAGTCCCACAGGTGCTGCCCATATTTTCTCCATCTGTACACTACACATGGGGAATGTGCACCTGGGCCATACAGGCACTACAGAGTGAGTGCTTTCCACCATTGTTATTTTGTTATATATATATATATATATATATATATATATATATATATATATATATAAGGGCTAGACAAAGATCTCTTTGAGTGGATCGAAACATTGCTGCTGGTTGTGCTGCTATTTGTTAAGGATGGTATATTGAGGTTGTTTTAATACAGTTTATACATTGATATCTAAACCGTGAGTGCGTATATCACTTTATTTCTATTTATATATAATATATATATATATATATATATATATATATATATATATATATATATATATTTATATATATATATATATAAAAGAATACAAATATATATATATATATTAATGCATCCAAAACGGTCTGTTTGAATTGCAGAGTTTCGCATTCAGCACACATGAGGAAGAGTGCAGCCATTTTACCTCTGTTTAAGATGATTGGCAGCTCTCTCCCCATCATTTGCCTTCCCCTTTCCCTCTCGGAGTGTGTCTAAACAGCTGCCTGAAAACAACAGCAAAATGAAAGAGCAAGCTGGGCAATGAATACACAGTAAAATGCAACATCATTACCCAGCTTGCTCCTTCATGTCACTGCTGCAGTAAAGCAGCTATTTAGACACAGTCCAGGAGGACTGCTGGTAGTACAACTACATGCCTGTGGCACCTCTTGTGCCACAGGCAAGCTGAAAAGTGTCATCACGTTGAAATTTAGTAAGTGTATCTTCACAAAACCTGGACAATTTGGGAAAAAACTTTAAATTCTAGCATTGGTTTTGCTTCAATTTTAATATGGGAGCAATAAGTAAATAGGTGATAGTTCCCCCTTTAAAGGCAATATTCATCAAGATCTTCTTACCGTCATTTTTAATTCTCGATGACACATTTTCAAATGTAATAGATTTACTTCTGAAAATATTGTTCTTCTTTAACCACCAACTCATGATCAGGCAATATTTTTATTATGACATCTCACCCTTAGTCTTCATTCAGTTTACAACTCTCTCCCAGCACAACCTCCATTATCCTGTTTTGTATCAGTTTCAGAAGTATCTCAGTTTCTCCTATCCTCTCACCTCACCACAAGCTCTTGGACCCTTTTCCTTCCCACTTACTTAAACATCTTACTCCTGTGTCTATACTTATGCTAACATATTTTCACTACTTCCCCTTTTCTTCTTCCTACAGAGTTTATGTAGGAGGTCAGACAGAGACACAAGGCGCACATGTCCCCTGCTTATGTCAGTTCCTCCTCTAAACAAGGTACCAGTAAGGCCTTTTGTAAGGAAGGTAAATTCTTTAGAGCTGCAGGATTGTTCAGAGGAAGACAAGATTACTCTTCTTCTGACAAGTATAGAGTAGCAAGCTTCCCATCCAGGGATTATTCTGGTGGAAAAAGGACTGCTACATGAGATAACTTCTATATTGGGTAGAGTCTCAGAATTAGCATAGTCATCTCAGACCCTAATGTACTAGAAAAAATGTAATGCTTCCCATCTCACTGGTTCCTATCTAAATAGCAGCAATACTCTGTACACTGCCTTACATGTTTTGCTACTCTGCAGGGAAGAGACAGACACATCCAAGAAAGATGAGCTGGTAAAGCACAGGACCTGCAGCCACAAGATTGCCTCATCAAGTTCAGCCAGAACCAAATGTGACATGAGCACAAAGGCATATGCCTGTCTCAGGATAGGACTGTGACATTGCCTGCCCCTCTCCCCTCCATGAAGATACACCTGGGTGGCATCTCTGGCTCTGATATTCCCTCCACCTAAATCATCTACTGGTTTAGCCAGGTCATCAATGTCCAAGATACTTATTTTGGAAGAGGAGGCAGGTTGTTAAATTGGGAGAGGACTGATATCATAGGTGCTTCTCTTTTGGGAGATAGGCAGTGTGACTGTCATCTGGGTGGTAGGAACTACCATTAGGATGGTCGAAACTGATATGTGGTTGGAAGTAATTGACTCCTCTCCTGAGAGTACAGGTGGGACTGAGGGTACACTATGAAATGTTATACAGCCCAACCTGGAGCACAGCTGTGGCTGGTCGCAATGTTTCCCTGTACAGGTTGTGGAGGGTAAGTAGAGCAAACCCAAATTAAATGTCCTGAGGTGAATAGAAACAAGACTGGTACAGAAAGCCATATGTCATGAGTCTTTCTATGATTGACCTGGCAAAGAACATGACCTGTACCTGCAAGATCATCTGCTTCAAATATGGGTAGGGCCAGGTGTGGTACAGCCAGGGTAGGCATTTGCTTGTCCGGGGATATTACCAGGACACTGAGCTTCTGTGTTGGTGTTCTTGGATCTGGATGTGTTGTTGTGTGTATTTGGTGTGTGTCTGGAGCAGCATATGTATGTTTGTGTCAATGAGTCTGGGAAAACAACGTAAGTGATTGGAATCACTCTGGGCTGATAGTTCTGCTATGTGATGTATCTAACTCAGGGCATGCATGTTTTTATTTGCGTGTCAGTATTTGTTAGCACACTTATTTTCCCCCTCTGTCTTTCATGTAATGCTGAAATGTTCTGCAGGTTTCATGTAATAGTGCTATGCTCTCATTGTGTGCTGATATAAACTTCTCTTGGTCTGGAGTAAACCTCTGCTGTCCTTTCAGACCTGGAAAATATGGAATACCAGCCCCACATATAATCAAATTTTTTCATTAACCACTAAGGTCAATACTTTATAGATCAGTTGAATACCACGTAATCATGCAAACCTTATGAGTATAAAGCATATGCATACCACTACATCATGCAGACTGTACAGTGCAAGTATAGAGCCTCTGAATACCATAAAATTCATGCAGTGTGCAAACTGCAAGTACAGAGAATCTGAATACCCTAAAATCATACAATCTGTGTATTGGGAGTGTACATTGTAAGTATAGAGTAATTGAATCCCATTAAATCATACAGTCTGTGTATTGTGAGCGTAGAGCAACGGAAACTACATAACATTGTGGTAGTCAGTGGATCTGTGTACCTGTGGTGCACAGCTGCAGTATAAAATGTGTATGTAGATCAAATGAACACCATTCTGGCCTCTGCACCATAGAGGGCAAATACAAATTCTCGAAATTCCCCATTGGTTAAAACTGGGCTTTTAACCCTTTGAATGTGAAAGTTCTCTAACACATCTCTAGCATGAACTGGTTCAAAACTCCAATTAAGTCAGATAGAATTTTAGTACCCCAGTGACTGACAGAACCCAGGGCCAGCATTGTAGGAGACCAACACTGCAGTACTCCATTAAATAAGACAATGCACCAAGCGCGACAATGCACCATTAAATTAGACCAGCAGGACAAACAATATTCCATTACAATGGCTGGCTGGAGATGCATGATCACCTTCCTTTTTCTGATACTAATGCCCCTAGCTATACAACTCAACATCATGTTTGCATTCCCCACTGCTTTGTTACATTGTCTGCCTACCTATTAGTCATCAGAAATAATTACTCCTAAATCCCTATCCTCTGTTGTTTCTGACAGCATAGTAACCTTAAAGGGGAGCTATCACCTCTATACAAGTTTGCCTCAGTGTAATTTTCAAATAGTGATAACCTGTAATCTGTGTGGGGGGGTTATATACAGTGCAGGCTATGGAGAAATGTACAGTTCGCGGGAACAACTCTTCCCCTACAGCCTATCAATCTTTGTATGTTCTCTACCCAAGTATTGTCACGTTCCAACTTCCTCCAGTGACGGAGGATTTCTCCATGTAAGCTGGAGCGCTTTCATTGGCTACTGAGTGGTCCAGCTTACATGGAGAAATCCTGTGTCATCGGAGGAGGTTGGAATGCGACAATATTTGGGGATGGAACAGATGAAGATTGACAGGCTGCGAGACAGAATTGTACCCATAGTCTCTCCTGAAGTAAGGCCCCGGCTAATTTTTAAAACTGTAAATTTCACCATAGTCTGCATGGTATATTAAAAGAAACACAGATTGCAGGTTATAGCTATATGAACATCACACTGAGGCAAACCTGTATAGAGGTGATATTTACCCTTAAATACTATATTCCGCCTTTGGATTTTTACGTCCAATTGCATTTTTATACCCAGACCCAAAAGCTGCAGTTTAGTAATGAGTCTTCTGTGAGGGACAGTGTCAAATGCTTTACTGGATTCAGGATAAGCTATATCTACTGCTCCTTCCATGTCTGTTATTTTAGTTACTCATTCAAAAAATTTATGATGTTAGTTTGACAAGATCTCCCTGCTGTAAACCCGTGTTGTTTGGGATCTTGCAAGCCATATAACCAAAGACAGAGACACTTTTCAATGACATGTAATATACCCAATGACAAAAATTATTACCTCTGTGCCAATGGCAATCAATGGCAAGGGCTATACTCCTTGTATCCTACACCAACAACCCCTTTTACAAATGCTGTTGTATTCCTTGGGCCAGGACCTGCCTCTGTTTTTTGCATGTTCTTATGATATATAAGCTATTATATGCTTTTTGAGATGTTATAGGATAGTTATACCAACAAAAGATATCCCTTTATACTACTTACTGTGTAAAACAAAAGGACCTACCTATATAGCTATATAACTACTGTGTGTAACAGGATTTACCTAGGTAGCAGTCCATCATATAGCAGTCAGAGATATCTATGTAATTACTGTGTAAAACAGAAGGACTTACCTAGGTAGGAGTCATCATACAAAGTCAGGTATATCTATATAATTACTGTGTAAAACAGGACTTACCTCGGTATCAGTCCATTATACAGAGTCAGGTATATCTTAATTACTCTGTGTTGCAGAAGGACCTACCTAGGTAGGAATCCATCATACAGCAGTCAGGTATATCTATATAATTACTGTGTAATGAAAGCATTTACCTGGGTAGGAGTACATCATATAGCAGTAAGAGATATCTATGTAATTACTGTGTAAAATAGAAGGACTTCCCGATGTAGAAGTTCTTCAAACAGCAGATATCTATATAATTACTGTGTATAGTACAATAATTCAGCTAGTTAAGTGTCCTTCATATAGCATACTATTTAAATGTCACCAAGGTGTGACTTGAAGGAAGACGGAAGAGCAGAAGTATCCGGTAATGTCAAATAATAATTATAATGATAAAAGCACCTTCCATATAAACATAGGGTTTGGACAGGCCGGCCTGGGGGTCATTCATATCATGGCTTTGCCCTCCCCCGGAAACATTTCTGTTGACGCCCCTGCAGCCAACAGACAGGATTGCCAGACAAAAGCTCAGCTCCTCTGTCCACAGCACTGCTGTCTACCACGTGCAAAAAAAATTGGAGGGGCTTCTACCAGATATTGTTCTGCCACAGCACAACGATCAGTGCGGACACAACAGTGCTCTCTTTGACTACAAAGGCAAATGTAATCCCTCAGCCCTTGCAGTCACAAAAGGCAGGGGTGGCTGGTGCTGATCCAGGTGAAGACTCCATAGGGACCAACCAAAAACAGATTCAGCAGCTCAACCACTAGCAAATCAGATCACAAGTTGCTAAACATGAAGCAAAACATCAAAAACTGTTATGCAACAATATGTAAGAGCGAGCGACTGCCTGGGAGCGAGCGCCATTAAGGTGCTCGCCCCCAGGCACGCTAAAAATGGCGGCCGTGGGGGATCCAGCACACAAGGGGGGGGGGAGACAAAGGATGAGGCATGCTGGGCCCTCCATGGCCGGCAGGGAAGGGTGGGGGGGGGGGTTGTCACACCTGCAGGGTGAGGTGTGTATAAAAGTGAGGCCAGCTAGGCTGGCCTCACATTATTACTAACCTTGTTTTGTGCTTGTATCTTTACAGGAGCGACAGGAATGGATCAGGAGAAGATGTTGCCTCGCCGCTGAACCTCCCTTCCCAAACGGTACCGCCAAGAGCCCTTGGCGGCAGGTAAGGCGGCCCTGGCTTCCAGGCCGCGGCGCAAGCGCCTCTCTGTGGCTGCCCCTTCTGTGTCTCCCCCTTAGGCTGCTGCTCCCCTTGTCCTCTTCTCGTCCCTCTGTGTCCGCCCTGTCTGTGGGGCTTGTTGGGGATCCTGCGGTCTCTGGGCTTTCTCTCCCTGGTTTGTCCCCTCTGTCTGGCGCGGATGCTTCACCGGTGTCTGCTGTCATGTCTCCCGCTGTATTGGAGCAGGTTGTGGCAGGGGACGCTTTCCCCATTGGTTTTGGCCCAGGGGTGGAGAGGGAATGGGCTGCCAGGCAGGGTGCTGGGGGGGAGGATGTAATCATCACCGCCCCGGATTCAGGGTCCGGTGATGAGTACACTGCCACAGTGGAGGAGAAGATGCCTCTATCCTCTTCCTCCGGCACGGGTGGACTGGAACCGGATGTCGCGTCCATCGCGACTTCCGGTTCTATGGTGGATGCTGCCGGTGCATTCGCAGTGCGCACCGGGGCATCCTCGAAGATTGGAGGGCAAAGCAAAGGGGGCGCCCACTCCTTGGGTAAGAGGGGCGCTCCAGTGGCCATGGGCAGCACTAAGCGGCGAGGGAGGGTGGAGGTAGGGAGAAAGAGAGGGCAGATGGGTGTAGGGGGGCTAGGGGAGAGCCATAGGCGATATGGGGGTGTGGGTCCATTGCCAGGTTTTTCTCATGGGGGGTTTGGTCCATCAGGTGGGGGAGGCCCACATATGGGGGGGAATTTTTCAAACCATGCTCAGTGGGGCCCCTGGCAGCAAGGAGAGGGCAGCCAGTTTAGAGGTGGTAGTGGTGGTAATGGCCCTTGGCAGAGTTAGCCTCAGCAGGGCCAGATGGGGCCTTGGGGGTATGAGGCTTTTTGGGGCCCCCTGGGGGGGGGTTATGGGCCAGGAGGAAGTGGGGGTTTGGGGCTGCAGGCCCTTGAGGGAATGGGGGGGAGGCCAATTCCCTTGCGCATTTGGGGAGCAGGCTCAGCTAAGGGGGGGAGGGGGAGGTGGGCATAGCTAGACAGGGAAGGGGGGTAGGAGTCAATCAGTTAAGGTACAGTCTATTAATGTGGTTTCCTGTGATTCAGAGCAGGTTATGGAGACACAGGAGGCAGTTCAGAGGATTTCCAAGACACAGGAGGACAAAGTGGATCGGAAGGATTCAGCAGAGAGCGGCGGTCAGCAGGAGGCGGTTATCAGCAGTAATGGTGAGTCTGTTCCTATTGCTAACAAATGTTTAAATGGGGTGGAGGACTCATTTTCTGAGGAGTCAGATTCATCTGATTCATCAGACAATGACTCTAAGGAGGGTGTAGTGTTAAAATTCATGAGAAAATGTGCTAAAGGTGTGCAGGCAAAAAAGGGTAAGAAGGGGACAAAGGAGGCTAGGAAATGTGTGAAGTTAGCCACAGCAGGGGATACTTATGCCTGTGCAATTACTGCTTTGCATGCGCATGTTAAAGAGAAGGTTCAGCAGGGAATAGGGGCAGGCAAGTATGTCTGTGTCTTTGATCTTACTAGAGAAACGGGGAGAGAGAAGCAGGAGAAGGGTAATAAGGAGGAGAAAGGGGGTGCAAAACTCTATAAGGGGATTTTGCAGTTTATGCAAGTGTGTTCTTGGAGTTTAAGCCAAAGGAGGCTCAGAATTTATGGAAATATAATGAGCTAATCGTTGATTTGTTCACTAAGCATGGTGGGTCTGTCTGGCTGGAGTGTGATAGGGAATTCAGGACTAAGATGGCAGAGTGTAAGTCATTAAGCTTTGGGCCAGAAGGATATGGATATATGGACTAATGTGGTGATGGGTGCAGCTACCAAGAAGGTGTTAAGCCAGGCTGTGGTGTATGAAAGGCAGGGGACAGCGGCTGGAGCTGGAGTTAAATCTGTCTGTTGCGCTTACAATGAGAAGAAGTGCACTAAGGGTTTTGCTTGTCGATTCAGTCATGCATGTAAGGTATGTGGGGGTGCCCAAGCGGGGATGGATTGCAGGCAAGGGGGTGCGGTGACAATAAGCACCCCTTTCGTAAGCCTGGAACTGGTGAAGTCGCCAGTACGAGTAGGTGAATTGGCTGAACTATTAAAAGGGTACCCTGATAGGGCTAGGGTGGAATTGTGGTTGAAGGTTTTTCTTAGAAGGTTTTTGTATTTCGGTTAACGAGACAATTTTGAAGGTAAGCAAGGTTAGGAATTTGAAGTCGGCTTATACGCGTGAGGCAGTTTTGCAGGAGAAAATTGATAAGGAGATAGGCTTGGGTAGGATGGTGGGGCCATTTGGCAGTAGTCCAATTGAGGGTTTAGTGGTTTCCTACCTCTTTCTTGGGTACCACCCCCACCGGTGAAAGTTTAGATTGATACAGCACTTGTCATATCCAGAGGGGGGGGTCAGTGAATGACGCGCTAGCGGAAGAAGTGTGTAGCATGCAGTACCAGTCTTTTGATGCAGCTTTGGACATAGTGAAAGGGGTAGGCCTGGAGGCGATGTTGGCAAAGGTGGACATAGAGTCAGCATGTAGGTTGCTGCCACTGAATCCTCAGAGCGTTAAGTACACAGGTGTTGTGTTCAAGGCAAGTTTTACGTGGATAAGTGTTTGCTCATGGGCTGCGCAGTGTCCTGTGCATATTTCAAGGCATTTAGTTCATTTGTGCATTGGCCTTTGGTAAGGCAGGCAGAGGTGGGGTCAGTGGCGCAGTATTTGGATGATTTTGTGTTGAAAGGGAAACCTGGGTCAGGGATGTGCAAAGTTTTGCTGGAAGAACGGTTAGCCTTGTTAGGTAAACTGGGGGTGCCGGTAGCGGAAGGCAAGACAGTATGGCCGTGTACTAGGTTGTCATCCATGGGTATGGAGATAGATACCAGAGAGGAGATGTGCAGGCTTCCTGATGAGAAGGTGGTAAAAGCCAGGCAGTTGGTGCAGCAAGCCAAGGAGGCAAATAAACTGGAGCTCTGCAAGGTTCAGGAGTTGCTAGGTGTTTTTGAAAATTGCTTGCAGGGTGATTCCGATTGGCAGGGTGTTTAATAGGAGACTGGGGAAGGCGACAGCAGGAGTGACAATAAGGCATTTTAAGATTAGGATGACGCAGCAGTTAAGAACAGACTTAGAGGTGTGGGGACAGGTTCTTGTGGGATTTTAATGGGGTTGGTCTGTGGCAGGGCCCTGAACAATCCAATGAGGAGTTACAGTTGTTCACGTGGGCAGCTGGGGCGGTTGGTTTTGGAGCTTACTTTGAGGGCTGTTGGTGTGCTCGGCGCAAGGGGAACAGAAGGGGTGGACGAAGGATATGGATTTTTGGAAGTACTTCCCATTGTGGTAGCTGTGGAGCTAGGGTGGCAGAAGCTAGAAAATAAGGTGGTGAAGTTTTGGTCTGATAATGTGAGTGTTGTGCATGCGGTTAACAATCTATCGTCAGGTTCATTACCAGTCATACGTTGGTTGAGGAGAATGGTGTTGGGCTGCATGAGGCATAACATACAGTTTGGGGCGCTACAGGTTACGGGGATTGATAATGGCATGGCTGATGCTCTATCCAGGGGACAGATGAGGCGGTTCTTTGCATTAGCACCTGGAGCAGAGAGGTCAGGTGCTAATTTTCCTCATGAACTGTGGCAATTGGGAGAAGAGGCTTAGACAACTGGGTTGAGAAGTCCTTGGCACCAAAATCCTGGCAGGCTTACAGGCGTGAATGGTAGTGTGATTAGGGCAGCGTTTACTCTAGCTTTTGCAGGGGCATTTAGGTTGAGGGAGCTGGTGGTACCCTCTGCTAAAGCAGAAGGACATGGCATGCTGCATAAATTGATGCAATGTTCAGACGATCTGGTGATGTGTTGGATTCACCGTTCTAAGGCCGATCAGAGGGCAAGGGGCAGGTAGCTGTCATTAGTACCGGTTGGTGGCGTGACATGCGCAGTGGGGGCAGTTAAAGATTATATGGCGGTTCGGCCAATGGGGGGAGAGTTGTTGTGGGTGCATAGGAATAGTCTGCCCCTCACTATGTTTCAGTTTAGGGCAGTGTTAAGGAAGGCATTGGAGGAGGCAGGTTTCGACCCCGTGGTGTTTAGGTCACAGTCAGTCAAGATTGGGGGCAGCTACTGAGGGAGCCAGGGCTGGTATGAGCGGGGAGGAGATTAAGAGGGTGGGCCATTGGAAACCAGGGGTATATAAGAAATACATTTGATCGGTAGAGGAATGAGGGGTAATTTAAATTTTGTATCTTCAGAACGACGTCAGAGAGTGTCGGTTCTGATTATGGGGCACTCATTTGTACACTGGGCAGAGAAGAGGGCTGAGGCTAGAAGTTACAGGGCACAGCTAGGCTTTCCAAGAGACCACACAGACATTCGATGGCTCGGGAAAAGGGGAATGAGGCTGAGGGGTTAGCCAGGATTGATCCAGACTGCGCAGAGCCAATGGGGTAAGCAAGACCTCGTCATTATACACACTGGGGGCAATGACTTGACCAATTTCAAAACATTTGATTTGGTCTTTTGCACTGCAGAAGGCGGTTGAAGGGGTACAGGCAAAGTGGCCAGAAGCCACTTTGGTATGGTACAATATTGTCCTCAGGTTGGTTTGGCGAGGCTTGCACCCCATTAAAAAGCATTGAGCGCATTAGGAGGAGGGTGAATGGAGCTAGGGAAAGGTTTGTTGGTTCTCATGGAGGGTTTGCGGTATCACACACTGAGTTGCACCATAGCTGTAGAGGGCTGTACAGGGAGGATGGAGTGCACCTATCTGAAATAGGTTTAGATAATTTTAATTCAGGTTTGCAGGATGCAATTGAGAAGTGGCAAATAGGTTGGCGGTAAAAGGCGGCAGAGGGGCAGACCTCTGCCTGCTTTTGGGTGGCGGCAAGGCGGCATTCCCTGAGCCAGAGGGGAGGAGAAAGCACCCCAGAAGCTTATGTGTTTTTGAGGGCCTAGCTGGGAACTGACTTTGTGGTCAGGCTCGGCGATGGCAGGAAGGGCGCAGGCCTAGCCACCAGGTTGGGTTACGGTACAGCAGCAGGCACTGACTTTGTGGTCAGGCGTGCTCAAGGGCCAGAGAGAAGGTGGCTAGTGCCAGGTATGTGCAGGACAAGGGGGGTGCGGAGCACAGGGCTCCATCAGTGCGGGCAGCCGGACGCGGTTGGGTTACGGTGTTGCGAGGTCAGGCAGCAGCGGTGGCCAAGTGCAGGTGGGGCTTGGCTACCGGCCTCTGGCTTGGAAGGGAATGCCGCATTGGGGTTGGTGCGTTTGCACCATTTAGTCTGTAAAATGAGGTTTTTAATAAATTGACTTGTATTTGCCACAATTATTGGTTCATGTGTGTTTATTTAATGTTGTGGGGAGGAAGTAACCAGAGGCGTAGCGGAGGCCCCCGCAGCCCCTGCGGTGCGGGGGGGCCCCGCCAGATTCAGGGGCCCCCAGAAAATTTTTTGCCATATATAATATTTGTGGCCCTGCCAGGCTCAGGGGCCCCAAAAAAGTTATGACCAGCCATAATCGCTTGTATTAGAGGCCCCACTGAACTCATGGGGGCCTCCAGAATGTGTCTACCTAGAAGCAGTAGCGTCGCCGGGGGAGGGGGCAAAATAATTGCCTTGGAAGTCAGCACCCGGAACTAAGTGATATACACAGAGACTCATCCGGGGACACGTGACACGCAGCGACGCGGACGCATGCTGGGGGTTTTCTTCATTTGTCTGGGCGCCACTTTGAAACTTGCACAGTTGCACTGTATCCAAAACAAGTTTGAAAGTGGCGCCCAGAAAAAAGAAGAAACCTCCAGTATGCAACACTTCTGTGTCGCCGCTTGTCAGATGGTCCTGGCTGGCTGTCATCTATGTGAGCAGTGGTGGCAGAGAGACGGCAGTGCTGAGAAGAGGACAGGACTTCGCCAGCACCTTCCCTCCTCACAGACAGAGGCAAGAGGGGAAAATGGAGGGGGTCAAGATGGGGAGAAAGAATAAAGAGGGGGGTCAACAAGGACTGAAAGAGGCAAAAGGGGGAAACCAAGAAGGGATAGAGCAACAAAAGGGGGGATTAAGACTCGAGGGGAAGACTTGAGGAAACAGGGGGGATCAAGAGGGATGAAAGAGGCAAAAGGGGGTAAATCAAGTGCTAAGTTGGGGGAGAAAGACAAAAATGGGGTATCAAGAGGGGGAGAGAGAGAGGCAAATGGGGGTCAAGAGGGAAACAGGTGATCAAGAGGGGGAGAGAGGCAAAAGGGGGGATTAAGAGTCAAGAGGGCAGAAAGAGGCAAAAGGGGGAATCAAGAGGCAAATGGGTAAGAAAGAGACAAAAAAGGGGGATGAAGAGGGGGAGAAAGAGGCAGGTGGTGAGAGAGTCAACAAGGGGAGCTGGAGAGGCAAAAAGGGGGGATAAGAGTCAAGAGGGGAGAAAGGCAAAAGGGGGTAAATCAAGTGGTAAGTGGGGGGAGAGACAAAAATGGGGTGTCAAGAGGTGGAGAGAGAGAGAGGCAAAGGGGGGTCAAGAGGCAAACAGGTGATCAAGAGGGGGGAGAAAGATGCAAAAGGGGGAATTAAGAGTCAAGTGGGTGGGAAAGACAAAAAGGGGGGATGAAGAGGGTGAGAAAGAGCCAACAAGGAGGGGTGAAGAGGGGGAGAAAGAGGCAAGTGGGTGAGAAAGAGCCAACAAGGGGGGGTGAAGAGGGGGAGAAAGAGACAAGTGGGTGAGAAAGAGCCAACAAGGGGGGGTGAAGAGGGGGAGAAAGAGACAAGTGGGTGAGAAAGAGCCAACAAGGGGGGGTGAAGAGGGGGAGAAAGAGACAAGTGGGTGAGAAAGAGACAACAAGGGGGGTGAAGAGGGGGAGAAAGAGACAAGTGGGTGAGAAAGAGCCAACAAGGGGGGTGAAGAGGGGGAAAAAGAGGCAAGTGGGTGAGAAAGAGCCAACAAGGGGGGTGAAGAGGGGGAGAAAGAGACAAGTGGGTGAGAAAGAGCCAACAAGGGGGGTGAAGAGGGGGAAAAAGAGGCAAGTGGGTGAGAAAGAGCCAACAAGGGGGGGTGAAGAGGGGGAGAAAGAGCCAACAAGGGGGGTGAAGAGGGGGAGAAAGAGCCAACAAGGGGGGGTGAAAGAGCCAACAAGGGGGGGTGAAAGAGCCAACAAGGGGGGGTGAAGAAGAGGGGGAGAAAGAGCCAACAAGGGGGGGTGAAGAGGGGGAGAAAGAGGCAAGTGGGTGAGAAAGAGCCAACAAGGGGGGGTGAAGAGGGGGAGAAAGAGGCAAGTGGGTGAGAAAGAGCCAACAAGGGGGGGGTGAAGAGGGGGAGAAAGAGGCAAGTGGGTGAGAAAGAGCCAACAAGGGGGGGTGAAGAGGGGGAGAAAGAGCCAAAAAGGGGGGGTGAAAGAGCCAACAAGGGGGGGTGAAGAGGGGGAGAAAGAGCCAAAAAGGGGGGGTGAAAGAGCCAACAAGGGGGGGTGAAGAGGGGGAGAAAGAGCCAACAAGGGGGGGTGAAAGAGCCAACAAGGGGGATGAAGAAGTGGAGAGTTAAGAGACAAAAGGAGGGGGGGGAAGAGGCAAAAGGGGGGATTAAGAGTCAAGAGGGGAGAAAGAGGCAAAAAGGGGAGAATCAAGAGGCAAGTTGGTGAGAAAGAGGCAAAAGAGGGGAATCAAGAGGTGGAGAGTCAAGAGGCAAAAGGGTGATAAAGAGGGACAGAATCGAGGCAAAAGGGGGGATTAAAAGAGTTGAAAAACAAAAGGGGTAAATCAGGAGCTAAGTGAGGGAGAAAGATAAAAATGGGGGATCAAGAGGGGATAAAGAGGTGGAGAGTCAAGAGGCACAAGGATGATCAAGAGGGTAAGAAATAGGCAAAAGGACGGGTCAAGAGGTGAGTAAGAGACCAAGAGGGGAGAGAGAAGCAAAAGGGGGGTCAAGAGTCGAGGGGGAAAGTCAAGATGTCAAAATTGGGATCAAGAGTCAAAAGGGGGAGAGTCAAGAGGGGGGAGGAAAAGACAGAAGAGATCGAGAGAGAGAGAGAGAGAGAAAGGAGGGAGGTCAAGCGAGGGAGAAGCAAAAGGGGGGATCATGAGGGGGAGAAAGAGGCAAAAGGTGGGATAAAGAGGGGGAGAAAGAGACAAGAGGGTGGACAGAGGCAAAAGAGGGAGATCAAGAGGGGAAGAGGCAAAAGGGGGGGGCTTAAGAGTTAAAAAGGGGAGAAAGTGGCAAGAGCGGGAGAAAGAGGTAAAAGGGGATCAAGAGGGGGAGAAAAGGATGGAATAAGGGGATCAAGAGGCAAGGGGGCAATAGTAGGAGAAAGAGGCAAGAGCAAGGATCAAGAGAAATACTTTCTCCACCTTGCTTTTTTCTCTTTATTCAATTCATAACTATTTTGCCCATTGCACCTTTATCTTTCTATCCCCACTTTTCTTTTTCCACTCATTACTTCTTTCTCTTTAGTCCATTCATGCCTCTGTCACACTTGCCCCTCTTTATCCCACTCTTGTCTCTTTCTCTCTCTCCTTTCTTCTCTCTTTATCCCATTTTCTCTCTCACTTTTGCCTCTTTAGCCTCCTTCTTGTCCCTGCTTTAAACCACCTCTTGCCTCTTTATCCTCCCTCTTGTCCCTGCTTTGTATTGCAAAGCTTTGGATACCTCTGGCACTGAAAGGGTTAAATTGTGTCTCAGTCTGTTTAAAAGGATGGACATTTGTCATTGATACCACAGTCAGGTGTATCTATATAATCACTGTAACAGAAGCACTTACCTAGGTAGGAGTCCATCACACAGCAGTCAGGTGTATCTATATAATTACTGTGTGTAACAGAAGCACTTACCTAGGTAGGAGTCCATCATACAGCAGTCAGGTGTATCTATATAATTACTGTGTGTAACAGAAGCACTTACCTAGGTAGGAGTACATCATACAGCAGTCAGGTGTATCTATATAATTACTGTGTGTAACAGAAGCACTTACCTAGGTAGGAGTCCATCACACAGCAGTCAGGTGTATTTATATAATTACTGTGTGTAACAGAAGCACTTACCTAGGTAGGAGTCCATCATACAGCAGTCAGGTGTATCTATATAATCACTGTAACAGAAGCACTTACCTAGGTAGGAGTCCATCACACAGCAGTCAGGTGTATCTATATAATTACTGTGTGTAACAGAAGCACTTACCTAGGTAGGAGTCCATCATACAGCAGTCAGGTGTATCTATATAATCACTGTAACAGAAGCACTTACCTAGGTAGGAGTCCATCACACAGCAGTCAGGTGTATCTATATAATTACTGTGTGTAACAGAAGCACTTACCTAGGTAGGAGTCCATCACACAGCAGTCAGGTGTATCTATATAATCACTGTAACAGAAGCACTTACCTAGGTAGGAGTCCATCACACAGCAGTCAGGTGTATCTATATAATTACTGTGTAACAGAAGCACTTACCTAGGTAGGAGTCCATCACACAGCAGTCAGGCCTATCTATATAATTACTGTGTGTAACAGAAGCACTTACCTAGGTAGGAGTCCATCACACAGCAGTCAGGTGTATCTATATAATTACTGTGTGTAACAGAAGCACTTACCTAGGTAGGAGTCCATCACACAGCAGTCAGGCGTATCTATATAATTACTGTGTGTAACAGAAGCACTTACCTAGGTAGGAGTCCATCACACAGCAGTCAGGTGTATTTATATAATTACTGTGTGTAACAGAAGCACTTACCTAGGTAGGAGTCCATCATACAGCAGTCAGGTGTATCTATATAATCACTGTAACAGAAGCACTTACCTAGGTAGGAGTCCATCACACAGCAGTCAGGTGTATCTATATAATTACTGTGTGTAACAGAAGCACTTACCTAGGTAGGAGTCCATCATACAGCAGTCAGGTGTATCTATATAATCACCGTAACAGAAGCACTTACCTAGGTAGGAGTCCATCACACAGCAGTCAGGTGTATCTATATAATTACTGTGTGTAACAGAAGCACTTACCTAGGTAGGAGTCCATCACACAGCAGTCAGGTGTATCTATGTAATCACTGTAACAGAAGCACTTACCTAGGTAGGAGTCCATCACACAGCAGTCAGGTGTATCTATATAATTACTGTGTAACAGAAGCACTTACCTAGGTAGGAGTCCATCACACAGCAGTCAGGCGTATCTATATAATTACTGTGTGTAACAGAAGCACTTACCTAGGTAGGAGTCCATCATACAGCAGTCAGGTGTATCTGTATAATTACTGCGTGTAACAGAAGCACTTACCTAGGTAGTTGTATCTATATAATTACTGTGTGTAACAGAAGGACTTACCTAGGTAGGAGTCCATCATACAGCAGTCAGGTGTATCTATACAATTACTGTGTGTAACAGAAGTACTTACCTAGGTAGGAGTCCATCATACAGCAGTCAGGTGTATCTATATAATTACTGTGTGTGACAGAAGCACTTACCTAGGTAGGAGTCCATCACACAGCAGTCAGGTGTATCTATATAATTACTGTGTGTGACAGAAGTACTTACCTAGGTAGGAGTCCATCGCACAGCAGTCAGGCGTATCTATATAATTACTGTGTGTAACAGAAGTACTTACCTAGGTAGGAGTCCATCGCACAGCAGACAAGCGTATCTGTATAATTACTGTGTGTAACAGAAGCACTTACCTAGGTAGGAGTCCATCGCACAGCAGTCAGGCGTATCTGTATAATTACTGTGTGTAACAGAAGCACTTACCTAGGTAGGAGTCCATCGCACAGCAGTCAGGCGTATATCTATATAATTACTGTGTGTAACAGAAGCACTTACCTAGGTAGGAGTCCATCGCACAGCAGTCAGGCGTATATCTATATAATTACTGTGTGTAACAGAAGCACTTACCTAGGTAGGAGTCCATCGCACAGCAGTCAGGCGTATATCTATATAATTACTGTGTGTAACAGAAGCACTTACCTAGGTAGGAGTCCATCGCACAGCAGTCAGGCGTATATCTATATAATTACTGTGTGTAACAGAAGCACTTACCTAGGTAGGAGTCCATCGCACAGCAGTCAGGCGTATATCTATATAATTACTGTGTGTAACAGAAGCACTTACCTAGGTAGGAGTCCATCGCACAGCAGTCAGGCGTATATCTATATAATTACTGTGTGTAACAGAAGCACTTACCTAGGTAGGAGTCCATCGCACAGCAGTCAGGCGTATATCTATATAATTACTGTGTGTAACAGAAGCACTTACCTAGGTAGGAGTCCATCGCACAGCAGTCAGGCGTATATCTATATAATTACTGTGTGTAACAGAAGCACTTACCTAGGTAGGAGTCCATCGCACAGCAGTCAGGCGTATATCTATATAATTACTGTGTGTAACAGAAGCACTTACCTAGGTAGGAGTCCATCGCACAGCAGTCAGGCGTATATCTATATAATTACTGTGTGTAACAGAAGCACTTACCTAGGTAGGAGTCCATCGCACAGCAGTCAGGCGTATATCTATATAATTACTGTGTGTAACAGAAGCACTTACCTAGGTAGGAGTCCATCGCACAGCAGTCAGGCGTATCTGTATAATTACTGTGTGTAACAGAAGCACTTACCTAGGTAGGAGTCCATCGCACAGCAGTCAGGCGTATCTGTATAATTACTGTGTGTAACAGAATCACTTACCTAGGTAGGATCCCCTTTTACCTCTTTCTCCCACTCTTGCCACTTTCTCCCCTTTTTAACTCTTAAGCCCCCCCCCTTTTGCCTCTTCCCCTCTTGATCTCCCTCTTTTGCCTCTGTCCACCCTCTTGTCTCTTTCTCCCCCTCTTTATCCCACCTCAGGAGACTAATTTGCAGATCTAGGCCATGTGCTAGTTCCCCATTCCTTTTATTTTATGCTATGGAACGCCTGGATTACCTAATAAAGCTAATATTTGGGAAACTCGTCTCAATCTGGATCTTTCTAACTTTTCTTTGTATTGTTATTTATTGCTATGGTAGGGAATATTAGGGTAGTGCATAATTGGGGTGGGGCTTATTTGGGGTGGGGCATAATTGGGGCAGGTCTCAGGGGCCCCATATTACAGTTTGCAGGGGGGCCCCTGCATTTTGTGTTACGCTTCTGGAAGTAACTGTGGGGCTGAGCACCTTAATGCCTTTAAATTCACATCTGTGGTATTCAGTGTTAAGGTATTGTGTGTACTGCTCCAATCCTCCCCTTCAGCTTCTCATCATACTTGAACAAATAGAAAAAGTAGCTCACTATACTCCCTTTAAATACTGCAGACTAGTTAAAAACAATGTATCTTTATTGCACAAATATAAAAAATAAAAAGATACTTAGAGTGTGACCAAAGTGATGTCTCCCTCTGGAGGTGTTTTATTCGTGGGTGCAAGGATGTTACTTGTTGCCAACAAACATGATCAACGCGTTCCGTGAAGACTGCTATTACTCATGATCAAAGCCATTTATCTTTTATAATTGTGCAATAAAAATTAATTGTTTTAACTAGTGTGCAATATTTAAAGGGATTATAATGTATAGTACTCTTCTTTTTCTATTTGACAAAGACTACATAGGGCCCTAGGCAGGATCCCAAACTGGCCCCCCTGCCATTTTGGGTATCCATTTAAAAGGTTGCACGTTCTTTCGCATGTGACCTTTTACTGCATTCACCAGGTTGCCAGGATAAAAACAGCGACCTGAGATTCTCGCAGTGCATGAAAGCGCGAGATTCTCAGGTTGCTCTATGAAAAGTCGCAATCCAGTGTAATGGCTGCTACTTCTGTTAATAGTACCTGTTTCTCTGGCCTGCACACCCGCTACGGATCCCCTGCTAGTTCTACTGGACCCCTGTCTCCTCTATGTCTCTGCCCTTGGGTCATCATTGTGGGGAATGCCCAGGAACCCCTATTGGCTAGGATGACCCCCCCACCAGCGTGGACGATGGCTTCTGGTGCGGCGGTGCTGGCTTGGGTTTCTGAGGAGTGATGAGATCCCAACCATATATGTGGGGCAAAGAGCAAGAAGGGGAAGCATCTGTGGAGCTGGCAGCGTGACGGACAGCTCCCCCTGCATATCCCTGGAGTACGTTTGACAGCCGGGGGGAGGAGGGGTGCAGCTCAACCGATGACAAGAGAGACAGGAACATTTGACAGCCGAGGGGATGAGAAGAGAGGCAGGAGCTGTTGCAGGTTGTGCAGGTACTCCGTGTAGGTTTGACAAAACTAGCAGACAGACACCAGATTGTGACTTTTCATAGTGCGACCTGAGAATATCGTGCTTTCATGCCCTGCGAGATTCTCTGGTCACCTTTTTTATCTTGGCGACATGGTGAATACGGTAAAAGGTTGCACGATTTTTTGTGTCCGACCTTTTAAAAGTGAACCACCATCTTGCCCCCCACCCCCCATGCTTCAATCCTTTCTAAGTCTGCCCATTGTACTTGTGGGCAGAGCTACTAATACCAGCGTAATAAAAGACTAAATTAATGCTTTAACCCCTTGCATGCCACAGAGAGGTAACAAAAGCAATGCATTGGGTACCTCCTTGGCATCCAAGGGGTTAAGTATGTTAACAAATGTAAAACAGAGCTTCAAATTGAAATAGGTCTACACTAGTGACCCTACAGAGTGTTTAGAAATGAAATGGGGCTAATTTAGTGACACCACAGAGCTTCTAATTGAAATTGGGCTAAACTAGTGATACCACAGAACTTAGAATTGAAATGGGGCTGTACTAGTGACACCACAAAGCTTACAATTGAAATGGGGCTACACTAGTGACACCACAGAGCCTACAGTTGAAATGGTGCAACACTGGTGACATCACAAAGCTTACAATTGAAATGGGGCTACACCTGTGACACAATACAGCTTACAATTGAAATGGTGCTACATTAGTGACAACACAGAGCTTGCAACTGAAATGGAGCCACACAGTTAATACCACAGAGCTTGCAATTGAAATGGAGTTACATTTATGATACCACAGAGCTTACAACTGAAATGGAAGCACATTAGTGAAATCACAGAGCTTACAATAAAAATGGAGTTCCATTAATGATACCACAGAGATCTGATTTGAAACGTAGCTACACTAGTGAAAGCTCTGTGGCATCCTTAATGTATCTCCATTTGTGTTGTAAGCTCTATAGTATCATTAGTGTGTCTAAGTTCAGTTGCAAGCTCTGCAATGTGTTGCATACCCCTCTGGGCTCTGTCACTCAAAAGGTTAAAACAACTCTAGTTCTAGTGAAACCACTGTGATCATACAGTCCCTGCAATCCTGTATGTATGTTTTCTTCTAACAACCTTTGTGTATGGACATAAATCCTGTATACTTTAGAGGCTCCAGCAGAACAAAAAGTACATTTGGGACTCTGGACTGCTGAAGCAGCAAATCAATACTGGCAGCCTGAGAAGAAATGCTTGCATCTGACTGCAGAGCAATGCATTGAACACCTATTTGGCACTCAAGGAGTTAAGGTTTTCCCATAATCACCCATTTAGCACTCAGAGTTAACGCTTTCTGTAAAATGTGTGATTGTGATTACTCATTTTAGTATGAGAAAACATTAACCTTTTCATCTGAATGCTGAAAAAGTGTGTAGCCCATTGTTCTACAGTTTCACACACTTCTGGTACTCACAAAGTTAACAGCTTCTTAGACTGATTTAGTGTGAAACAGGTTTGATTTACTGCTCCTGTCCTCCCAAGGCTTGAACTTGTTTTTATTTTAAAGTGCAACTATGGGGTGTGATTTTGACAGGAGTGACAAGGAGTTGCAGAGACAAAAGGTGGCAACCCTAGGTAGTGTGCATGTATGTTTATATGTGTGCATGTATGTTTGAGTATGAGGTAGTGTGCATGTATGTTTATATGTGCGCATGTATGTATGAGTATGAGGTAGTGTGTAGGTATGTATGTGTGTATGTATGTATGTATGAGTACGAGGTACATTAACTCTTTGAGTGCCAAAGGCTTTGAGGTCTGTGAAAACAGGTTATATGTCCACTAAACAAACATGATTAGAATGAAAATCACTAAGTGGCTTTTAAATGTCAGTGCCAGAAGAGTATGCGCTGCATTACAAAGCAATGTGTTTCACAGCCATCAAAGCCTTTGGCACTCAAAGAGTTAATGTACCTCTTACTCATTCATACATACATACATACATACACACATACATACCTACACACTACCTCATACTCATACATACATGCACACATATAAACATACATACACACTACCTCACATTCCATGTGTAGTGGAGTCTCTGCAACTCCTTGTCACGCCTGTCAAAATCACACCCCATAGTTGCACCAATGGGACAGGCCACTTCTTATTTTATATAAAGATAGATAGATAGATAGATAGATAGATAGATAGATAGATAGATAGATATTCTGTGCGTAACAGAAGGACTTATCTAAGTAGGAGTCCATTACTCAGGTATATCTATATATTTGCTGTAAGTAGTGACAGTAAATTAGGTAGAATAAAAAACACAAGTTTATCCTTTGCCTCATTACTAAGAAAACTTAGAATTCTATAAGCCCTCCTGCTACCAAATGAAGATTAGTCTACTTACCGGAACTTCATGTTGTACCTTCTAATACACAGTATAATCTGTATGTTCCCTCTTGAAATAAATGCATATAATCTTCTCATGTACCCCTTTTGGCTTTTGCTACTGCTATTTGACACTAGTCACTGTTTCCAGGTTTGTAATGAGCCTCTTAAAATGATTCCACTAAATTCACAAGTAACATTGGGATTTTTTCTTCCCCAATGCATAACTTTATATTTTGTCCACATTAAATTGTCACTGTGTGTCACAGAATGTCTTACCTAGTTAAGTCATTCAGAAGTTGAGTATATGTTAATAAAAAAAATGTTTTTTTACTTCTTATGTATAGCAGTAACTCTTTGGATGCCATAGTAATGCCTAGCTCTCTGCCACTCGAAGAGTTAAAGTGGATTATCCCACCACCACCTCATTTCTGACACGCAAAGGGTTAATTCACTTTAACAGTATGAGTGCCGAAGGTTTGGACACCCCTTTGGCATTCAGGGTTAGTTCTAAACATATGGTTCTTTAGCTGCTGTTGAACTACAGCTATCATCATTGTCGGGATGATAGGAGCTACAATTCAAGAGTAGCTAGAGAGTCATAGGTTGAACATACCTTTGATCTAGAAGCAACTCTTTGAGTGCAAGAGGGATGCCTGGCCCCCAAGTACTCACACAGTTAAAGTGGATTAACCACTTTTGTGTCAGAACTTGGTGCATGGATAATATGGTAAGCCAAATTAACCCTTTAAGTGTCACAGGTCTTGGCACTCTTTTGCCACTTAACCCTTTGAGTGTGAAGGGGGGGTATGCAAAACAATGCTTTGCTTAACCCTCCAGCACTCAAAGGGTTAAAGGATTACTACTATACAAGGAAGTAAAATGTTGGTGGCCAATCCTCTTCACTCTTAGTTCAGTAACTATATGAGTGCCAAAGGGGTGACTGACCATCTGTCATAATGTAGAGAAGATGGGGTAGGAGGATAGGAGCATGGCAGAAAGTGAGGGAATGAGAGATGCAAATAGGAGATATGCTTGATCAATAGAGTGAACTAGGAGGAGCAAGTGAGATAAGGAGGAGGCACAAGAGAGAGAGAGAAAGATGGAGCCAAGGTAGAAAGAAGGAATAGCTAGTGGTTGACAGGGGAGAAAGAACATGCAGAGAGTCAGGGATGATAAAAAGGAACATATGGAAGAGAAGGGGGAAGCATAGGAGAGAGGGATGGCATGTTGGAAAGAAATGAGAGCATAACAGAGAATTTAAGATGGACAAAAGAGTAGCTTACCTGAGGAATACGGAGACTGGAGAAGGATATATGGAAGTAATATATTGTCTAATTGCTTTGTGAGAATTTCTACTCACACTGCAGGTGTGATATTGAGGGCTTCACCACTGTGAGAGCAAAGATGATCAAAAGCGGATGGGCTGGAGTTTAATCTAACACAACAAATGTTAATACAGGGTGCCTTGAGATAGAGAATTCAGTGATAAACGTACATCTTTCTGGGCTCCAGTGCTAAATGGGTTGGAGAGAGGTTCAGCAGATGCAATATCAATGGTTGTGGGAGAGTACAGTGCAGAGTATGAAGATGAAATTAACTTTAGGTACAGTGATCAGCCTCTAATCATCCTCCAAGTAACTTGAGACCGTACAGAAGGACTGAAATCAGATTACTCTTCCACTAAAGATTATTTTCTATTTAGTTCCTACTCTTTGCTGCTCATTCCAGTGGTGAGTGAGTAACTACTTGAGTGTGAGCGGTGGAGGAAACCAAAAATATAGAGGAGACATGAGCAAAACATGGTGCACTGCAACCCGAATGTACTGTAGTTCCTGCACGGGCAGTTCTACCAGAAGGGACAGTGAAGTCAATTCCCATTTTCTAATCCTTTCTTCTGCCTTTATCCATGTTGTTTCAAAATAAAACCCATCCCTTCCCCTGTGGAGGCTCAGGAACAGACAGAAGTCTAACTCACCTAGGAGGTGCCTGCGATTCATACCAAAGTGAAAAGTTTTTTTCTTTGCATGCATGAGGTATTCAATCAGAGCACAACACATTGCATAAACAGACAAGCTCAGTAGTCCTCAGTCATTAGATAGGGCTGGGTGATAATAAATAATACTGCCTTTATGGCTAATGAGCATGTCTGTTTATGTACTGTGAAGTGCTCTGATTGGCTATGTCCTATGAGCAAAGAATGAATATTAGTCCTCCCCTTGGTGTACCTTCAACAGTTCAGGAGACAAATCACTCCCACCAATGACTGAAAGCGTGGCCAGGTAGTCACAGGGTGCTAGAGGCAAAAGTTCCCTGCTCCACATGTTGCTTCACCTTACTGCAAAAATAACCAGAGCAGTTATGTATCTATAATAAAGAGTTGCTTTTGCAGTAAGGAGGCTTGCCAACACCACTGTCACCTTTGCCTGCTCACATACACACACACAAGGCAAGGTTACAATGTCCCTGTTACCTAGGAATGCAGTTGACAGGAGCCTAGCCAGCAAGTCTGCCAGAAGCCTGCAAAAAATACATGCCTGTTGTAAGTAGCACTGTCTGTGTTTTCTCTCTTCCTGCTGAATTATATTAATGAAATAACCTGGTGAGCTCACCAACAGGTGTTAGACTGCAGCCCTATAATCATCAGCTAGGCATTTGCTGGCTAAGGATGGTGTCATTTGTAGTCCAACACATGTCCTGAGGAGAGGGTATGATCCATAAATAAGACACAGACACATTTACTATTTTGGGGATAACAGACCACCGCTTTATTTATTTACTCACATAATTATTATTGTATTTATTCAAATACATAACCATTAATCATTAACCAATGATAATTCCTTAACTGACAGTCCTTGCCAATCTACCTTCCTTGAAACCAAGCATGGCCAAATTGTCCGGGCTCATGCTAAATCCCAATGTTCGTCAGCACTTATAGCTGACTCCCCCATTCTTCAGCCATTATAGCTGACTCCACCATTATCCAGCACTTACAGCTGATTCCACCATTATCCAGCACTTACAGCTGATTCCACCATTGTTCAGCACTTACAGCTGATACCACCATTGTTCAGCACTTACAGCTGACTCACCATCCAATTACCCCACTGGCCATCCACTTTTAGCTTCAATGGGTAACGTTAACTCCCGCAACCGAAGTCCGGGGCAAAACTCCCAAAGGGCTTCCACCCTAACTTTACCACATCAGTTATCAATTTCTGCAAACCATGCAAGGACTATCCGCCACACCATGCACGCACATCACACCACACAAGGGAGGGAGGGAGGGGGATTCTTCTCTTTGTCCTTCCTTCCCCCAACTGCAATCCACTTCCTGAACCAAACCTATTTAAGCCCTTTCACTAACTCCTCCCTATTACACTCACTTCCTGACTGGATCAACCCTCCCCATGACATGCCTCCCCTCCTGTACCCTGCGGTCCCTTCCGGGGAGTCTCATGTCCTGAGGAGAGGGTATGATCCATAAATAAGACACAGACACATTTACTATTTTGGGGATAACAGACCACCGCTTTATTTATTTACTCACATAATTATTATTGTATTTATTCAAATACATAACCATTAATCATTAACCAATGATAATTCCTTAACTGACAGTCCTTGCCAATCTACCTTCCTTGAAACCAAGCATGGCCAAATTGTCCGGGCTCATGCTAAATCCCAATGTTCGTCAGCACTTATAGCTGACTCCCCCATTCTTCAGCCATTATAGCTGACTCCACCATTATCCAGCACTTACAGCTGATTCCACCATTATCCAGCACTTACAGCTGATTCCACCATTGTTCAGCACTTACAGCTGATACCACCATTGTTCAGCACTTACAGCTGACTCACCATCCAATTACCCCACTGGCCATCCACTTTTAGCTTCAATGGGTAACGTTAACTCCCGCAACCGAAGTCCGGGGCAAAACTCCCAAAGGGCTTCCACCCTAACTTTACCACATCAGTTATCAATTTCTGCAAACCATGCAAGGACTATCCGCCACAAGGCCCGACTGTCAATACCTTGACCAGTCGGGCCCCCCGCCACCATGCCCGTCAGCCACTATCGTGGCAGCCGGGCACCACACCCCTAAAGCTATGGTCTGTACCCCAGAACATGCACCCCACGCTAATCAACTCACATAGCCCAAAATAACTAACAGGCCCCAAACCCACACCACCGATCACCACCAGACGCACCATAACACTAGAAAAAAAAAAAAAAAAAAACCAACCGACCATCCATGCGAATCCCAACACATACAAACATCCAGCATAAGTCACAAGTGGAACAGAAACCAGCCAACGCATCCCAATTACCCACACGTACCGAAGTCTGGGGGGGGGGGGGGCACAAGGACCCAGGACCCCACCCAAGGATAGCCCAGAGACAATGGAGGACCCAGAACCTGCAAACACACCAAAGCAACCAGCAGACCAGCAAACCAAGCAACAAGAAGAAACCCGGAACAGAACAGCCATGCAGGAGATCCCATCCCCATACCTATACACCCCGAACCGTGCACACCCAAGCATCCAACAGACACACCCACCAACAAAACATAGCCTAGCACCCGAGACAGACATAGATACACAAACACCAACAAACAGACAGACATAGATACACAAACACCCACCAATCCCACACAGCTACAGCACCAATAGATACACACCAGGAGACACACCAACCGAGACTCAAACCAGCGCCATAAATACACAGATAACAGCACTAACCAGCCACACAGACAAGACAAAACACCATGCCCAGTCAACCAACCCCCACGGAGACCACCTGCCTATTCCCACCACTATGCCTCAGGCCAACCCAAGAAGCCCTAGTACAGGTGAGCAAGCATCCAAAGGAACCACCCAGCAATCAACATGCCCACAAGCACCAAACCATACGCCTAACACACCAGCAAGAAGAAAAAACTGTACCACCGTGACCAGCACCCAGTGCCAGGGGCCACAGCACCACCTGCAGTGAAATCCCACCTGCAGTGAGACAGAAGATCCTCAACAGCAAAAGGAACAGACACGATCCACTGGTAGCATCAAGGAGCACCCAGGTACCCGTAAGGTAGCACACCTGCACGGGAAGTACCCCCCGGAAAGCGGGGCCCGAAGGAAGCCAGCCCGCTAGACCCACCGCTGGAAAGCAAAGTTAAAACACCATGAGAACCGATCACGGGAAAAACAAAACATCCCCCACGGGTATCCGTCAGGCTGACAGCCAACCCGAGGTACAGCTTGAGAACCGAGACCCTCAGTGCCAACAGCACCCGAGGTTACTGCACAACCTCCCACCTGCAACAGATGCCAGTTAAGGGCCCCACCCGACCCCAACCAGCTAGGACACCATCCAGGAAAGGCTGCTCCATGCAGAAAACAGACAACAAGCGAACCAACGCAACTCCCACAGGAATCCCAACAGGAAGCTGTGCACCCCCACCTGGTCTCCAGAAACACTCCCCGGACAGCCCGAGCTCGACTCCAGCCCGGACCCCCCATCTCGCCATCGAGGCCAACAGAGTGCCAGACCCCACTCACAGAACACCATGCCCGGTTTCACCCCAGCAAGCTCGGCACAGATGATGCCAGCCGGTACGCCCAGGGGGGGGCCACAGTGAAAATGAAAGCAAGTTCCCAGGACACACCCCAATACCATCCCAACCAATCGCACTGTCAACCAAGAATACAATTCACCTCACCCACAGAGCACAGCAGCCCCGTGGTCCGTACCGCGGATATAGAAACGAAGTAAGAAAAGAAAGTAACTAAAACAAAACATCCCAAAGCAACATAAGTACACGCACAGACCGCTAATGACACGAAACAAATAGTGTAGCAGGCATAAGTGGACACAAGAAGAAAACAGCCTCCCAAAGAAGGAGACACATGCCGAAGGCAAACTCCAGGTCACAGCAGTGCGCAATGCAGATAGGGCAGTGGTTCTCAATCTTTTTCACTCAAGGCACCCCTATCATGTAATCAGGAATTGTCAGGGCACACCTCACATATTTTATGTAAAGTATCAAGGGCATAATGAAAGATACAATACATAAATATGCAATTAATGTTAGGTTGTACAATCATTTAACAACAATAAACATATTGTGCAGAATAGGTTCCATAAATATAAATTTAAAAAGGAGTATTGTCATTTTTATCCAAGGCTTTGAACAAAATAAGGGCACCCTAAATTAATATTCGTTGCACACCAAAGTGCCATGGCACCCTGGTTGAGAACCAGTGAGATAGGGACATCAACCAGTACAAATAAGAGACGCAGGTGCGAAGCCAGACACCCGTATAGATACACCCCGGCTGCGGGAACATAAACGACAACACCGCCGACCCCCCAAGCAGACTAGGCATATATCACCCCCCAATGCCCCCACAGGTCCACATTCCGTACCAGAACAACAGGCAATGCACAGCAGGCTACAGCAATGCATAATGGTCTAAACGCACCCCCCCGCACAGATATTTGACACAAAAACCCTTACCCTACACATGTACACCCATATACCTAAATAGCCTACACATCCACCACCGCATACCCCAACTAACCCCACATCACAATGACTGTGGTTGATGGTTGCTTGAAGTAGTAGGTTTGATTTATAATAGTAGGCGCATGCCCGACAGACACAGCCACCACTGGATATAGCAGACTGCAACGCCGCCAAAAGATAAACGGCCCCAAAACCTAAAGTAGCCTAAACCCTCCAGCCGCAGACACCTCTCAAGTACCGGCGTTGTGGGTCTCATTCGACATTTTGATTAGTGGATCGGTGGGACATAGCCTGCCAGGCCATAAGAATAGAAAAAACACAGAACAAAGACCAAAACAAACACAAAGAAACCTGAGAGAAGACCAAAGGAAGGGGCAGAAAGCATCAAAAGAAACACAAGAGGCACACATCAAGCAAGAGGAAAGCAAAACAGACACCAGAAACAGGGAGCACAATAGTAAGGCATGAGAAAGAAAGAATACAGCCAGCGCAGCAAACCCCAGAAAACCCAAGAGTAACCCCTGCAGGAGAGCAGGCAAACGGGGAAGAAAAGACGCTCCAAGTACCCGCGGAAAGGAAATAGTCAAGATAGAGAGGTAGATAAAGAGGGAGAAACCACGACACAAGGAATCGAAGCAGAATGAAAGGATGGAGCAAGGAGAAAAAGGCAAGCAACATAGTAGGACCCAAACGCGAAACCAGCTACCATGCCCGAACCGGCGAGCGCCAACCTCGCACCCCAGCCCGCCGCACTACACCCGCGCACCCTCACGCTAGCGAGTCCCTCGGCACCAAAGAAAACTGTATGGGGGGGGGCAGTCAAGCTACCAGGGGTGCAGGACGCCGCAAGAGTAGCGCCCCTAAAAAGCCCCGTTGCGCATGCAGTCCACAAGGCAGCCGAGCGCCCAGGCCATGGACCAAACGACCACAGCAGGAAAAAACAGCACATGAACCTCCCACGCCAAAGAAGCGCGGAGGGCGGCGCAGCATCTGCTACGAGCCAACCCGCCCACCCGGCAGTCGGGAGCAGCCAAGTAAAAAAAGGGGGAGGGCGTGAGCAGAGGAAGCAGGCCCCAGGCCATCGCAACGGAGCCCGCGTGCAGCAACCGGTCCGCAGCCCCCCAGAAGAAGATGGAAAGCCCGGCCACCAGGAGGGCAAGCCCCGCTCCCGGAGCCAGCTTCACCCACAAACCCCAGGGGGGGGGGGGCCCGGGAAACACTCAGCCGAATATCAGGACAATACGAAGGAGGGGGGGGGGGCAACCGATGCCTCCCCCAGCCGGAAGCCTGCCTGGTGCCAACACCAGACATGCCCCCCGTGAGAACCTCCAGCAGGGATCCACCGTCCGAAAGCTGTGTAGCGCCACCCTGGCACAGCCGGGCTGCCTGTCAAAGCTACCCACTACCCAGCTACACCGGAGGGTGAGGGGCAGTACCAGGTCACCCCGAGCGCTGGCAGCATTCCCTCCCACTTTAGCACGAGACCCCCAAAGGGCGCCCTCCCTCCAGCTCCACGCTGCGTCTTACCACTCCACACACTGGATGCAGAAAAGAAGCCGATCAGGAGACCCAGAGAGCCGGAACAGGTGAAATCACAGGAACAGGATAGACACCACCATGCGGAACCCTTCCCAGGAAAACCCGCCACCAGACAGATGCCAGGGAAATGGAAGGTGCGCAGCTCGCTCAGATCAGACAGGATTCTTCTCTTTGTCCTTCCTTCCCCCAACTGCAATCCACTTCCTGAACCAAACCTATTTAAGCCCTTTCACTAACTCCTCCCTATTACACTCACTTCCTGACTGGATCAACCCTCCCCATGACATGCCTCCCCTCCTGTACCCTGCGGTCCCTTCCGGGGAGTCTCAAGCTGGCAATCTACATGTTGCTCACCTATTGACATGAGTACGGGAAGTGCCTTGCCCTCTCCTTCCTATTCTTACTTGACTTGTGCTGGAGGAAGTAAAAGCAGGAGGATCAATCATGTAAAATAAGTGAAAACTGTTTGACCTAAACAGGAACTTTATGTCCTTGGGCAGGATCAGTCAGGGTAACTGGGAAGAATAGCCCACTTGGCTACCTGACTGTACAGTTAACCCCTTATGTACCCAAACACGCAGCCCACACTTAAATGTTTTCTTGTTAGCTCCTTAATTGTCAAATTGCATTGATTTCACTGCAAAATATCAACATTGTGTCCAAAGATTTCCTATTAATTTAACAGCACATACAATAAAAAAATAATAATATGGGGTCCAGAGGGAACCCCTTCCTCTCCCCTAGCATTAAGGAGGGGAAGTATGTGTAAAATAAATAACAGGGTTCTAAGACCACATATTACTATACACAAGGAAGGGGTCCCAGGAAGCATAAAAATGAATTAATATGGGATCCAGAGCTCACATATAAATTTAAACATGCCATAGGAGACAGTCTTACTATTCTACCCCATATGCCCAAGAAGAGAGGCTAAAGCTTTTTGTTGGCAGGTTGGCATATTCCTTCCCTTGCTGATGCCCAGGAAACATAAAACAACTCAAATTGTCCCCAGAAAGTCATTGGTTGGGGAGAAGGGGTCACAGAGGGCATCATTAGTGCCCAAGAGTAACCTTTTCCTCTGAGCCAATCAATAGGTTGAAGGAAGTGGTTAAATATTACACATGCGTAATGCATGCCCTTACTTAACCTCTGCCTCCAAGCCCATTCACTGGCTGGGAGGAAGAGGTTACTCTATGGCAGGTATGACACCCTGCATGGTTCCCTCCTCCTAGCCAGTGATTGGCTGAGAGAAGTGTGACCTCATACTGGTCTATAATAAGCCTATGAATAAGTTTGTGTTTACATGGTATCAGTGGTGTACTTTTTTCATCTGTTTTTTTTTAACTTGAAGCTGGAAGAGAGGACATCTCCAACATGAGGGTCCAGACCCCCATTTTTAAACTCCCTCTCCATTTACTTAGAGTAGAAAAAGGGGTACCCAGACCTCTTCTATGGGCTTTTTTTTGATTAATAAAGGATTGCAGGACAACATATTAATCTTTTTTATCAGTTACACTCCAGGGGCTCGATTCAGTAGTTCACATTAAAACAGGAATAACAGTAAAATCAAGCACAGTGTAAATTGCAAACATGTGTTTTACTGCTATTGAAATGCAGACCAATGAAAAAATAAAAACTGGAGTAGGCAGCACAGGTCGCTATACTAACAAAAATGGCACTGTCTGCTTTCATTCAACTACGCGTTAAACTTCTGTATCAAAAAACACATAAAACGCCAAAGGAAACTGGCAAATGTTTGATGACAGTAAGGTCAAGTTAATTATTATCAAGTGCAAATCCAAGCCCAAGCCAATCCCAAGCCAGAAAAGTATCAATATTAGTCCCCAAATGTATAAAAAGACCCAAACACTCCCTCTGTTTTGCGGTACTTTGAGCTAGAGCATAGGTCCCCAGGAGCGGAGGATAGCATTAGAGAGAGAGGTGCAGACAGAGAAGAGAGGTAGAGGCAGAGGAGTTAGAAGAGTGAAATACACAATAAAGTTACACATATCACACTTTTGAACACATTCACACACAATCACAAACACACATTTATCTTTTTTTTTGTACAGTATGACTGAGTGCAAGAGAGTGCTAGAGGGTGATTGTGATCGAGAGCTTGAGTGAGTGACTGTGTGTGAGTGGGTGTGAGGGAGGTCTAGAGGAGAGATGGCAGGGAGAGCAGTGTAGGCTGGAGGGAGGGGGAGAGGTAGAGGAAGAAGGTGTGCAGGGCATCCCCGAGCAGGGAAGAAGAGAGAGAGCATGTGGGAGGAGGGGGCCCTGCCAAGAGATAGGCACATGTCAGGCAGGGAGATAGATGGCAGTGGGATGGGGTGTGGGTGTTGAGGAGAGACACACACAGTGAGGACCAGTGCAGGTGTTGCCTTCCATGTCACAAGTTGAGTCTGCAGTGAACGATAAAAGGCTGAGGGAGGCCAAGTACACTTTCGATGAACACATGGCCCTGGTGCCTGGTATCCTGGACAGGGAGAGGATCCTGTACAGCTCTGACAAGGCCAGAGGAATTGCTGCCCGTAAGAGGCAGGCATAGCAGAATGTGGCCGACCTGGTGAATGCAACTGGAGTGTGCAGGAGAACACTGGATGACCTCAAAAAAAGATGGACTGACTGCAATAGGCGGGTGAAGCATAAGCTTAGTGAGTTGGCAATCTACTTTAGGGGAACAGGTAGTGTCCCTCCATCCTCCATTAAAGGCTGGGAGGAGCTGCTCCATGTATTGCTCCCTGCTTCAGTGTTCTGAAAACTGGGCTCTTAGTACATAGATATTTAGATCTTGACCTAAGTCCCTAATAGTAACAGACCACATATACCAATCAGTTAATCCTTCTGATTTCCAGAGAGATTTTCAACGCATACCCTGTCATGCTTTGGTTTCCCTCTGATGCTCATTAGGATGAAGTATGTTGTTAACCCCTTCTGTTCCGCATTGCTCATACATGCCATTCACAGTTGTGACAGTCAGACCCATCATGTAGTGATTGACACATGTGCAATGTGTGACAGTTTCCAATGACTGAACTAGGCCACAGACAGTTGTGCAAAAGTGCAGACAGCACCCAATTGTTTAGCAAATGGAGGTAAATATCACAATGTTGAGTGAAGATAGTGATGCACCCACAAAACGTACCTCCTGGAGAATCTGTCAGTGTCAAAACACATAGGCAGCAGTGGAAGTACTGTAACGGAAGTTAGAGGATGCCGGGTTGTCCTACTCCATCATGCCGCTTACCCCTTTCTTGATCTCAGCCAGTCCGGGTGGTTTGTGCCGGTGAACAGTAAGATGTAGCGCAATTCGACCCTGCCGGAGGGCGCAGGTCAGATGTCGAATGTGGGAACGTCAAAGGCGAGCAGAGTCGAAGCTCCGTGGGTCTGGCCAGAGTCGATGAGTTGAACGTTGCCACCTACTCCGTTGAATGTCGAGCTCAGCACTTCCAGCGTAGTCGACTAAGCAAGTAGTCGAGGCCGCTGTTTCTGTTCCTTGGAGTCCTCTGTAAAGCTAGTGAATTCAGTTCCCAGTATCCCGCCTTGCGATGGGAATCAGAGAGGACTCGTTAGACCATCCAAAGAATGAGACACACGTTTCCGAGTTCCAAGCAGTAACACACTTTATTGCCAAACCCCACGCTCTTTTATACACAACCCAGAACAATAAAACAATAGAACAGTAAACATTAAGACAAAAGGGCATCAGTGATTGGATTAACTTAGCATAGAGGCTCCACTCCTGTCCAATGGGAGTTGGAGCGACAAGGGTTCACTACATTCTGACTGGTCCTTTAGTATGACCAATGGGCGTAAAGTTCTTGGGCGTCAACACAGTCCTATCCCTCGAATGACCATTCCTGACGTAATTCGAGTTGGCAGCCAATCCCCTGTCCGCCTACCGAGTCCATTTGACAGAATGGAAGTCGTACGACACAGGGTCGATACTAACGCCCGTGGTCGACTAGCAATTGGTGCGCCCAAAGCCTACGACTTTGAGTTGAACGTACAGTCCACTGTCGACTGCCAGTCAGCAAGTGTATATTCCCATGTGTAAATTAACCCCTCCACAGGGTGCCCAGTGGCCAAGTGAGTCTGTAGAGGGAAGTTCGAACGGTCTCTTTCTAGTAACTGCCTATGGCCCGTGACAAGTACGCTTTTCACTCAGAAAGATGAAACCCTCAAATGAGTAAATAGAGTTGAAAGGATCTTAATTGTCTGAGTGCCAGAGGGGTAAGCAAAACATTGCTTTGCAATGAGTTGCTTGTCCCTTCGGCACTCAAATGATTAAAGGGGATGTTTCATCCCTTTACAACCTTGCCCAAATTCTTTTGTTATATATTATAAACTAATTTTTAAGGCACAGTGCCACACAGCAACCTTGGCTGGTGCCCGGATCCTCTCTTCTCACTGGCCGTTCTGCAGTCATGTGCAGTACTGACTGCCCGAATGCGCCGCTGCTGATACGGAGCAGGGTGCTCTGAATTCAGACCGTAGTCCTCTCTGTGCACCTTCCTGGGTCTCTACTGAGCATGATGGCTTCTGACAAACATCCTAGGATTATGAAAAGTGTGTATATTTAAAAAAAACAAAACAACGCTTGTTTGGAGAAATTAAAAGAATAAATACAGCTCTGTACCTATTTCCGTCAGACTGTGTTTAACTGATCTGTATCACAGTCTGATGCTTCTATCCAGCCTCCTCCGATGAAGGGGCTTTCTGTCTGTAAACTGGAGCGCTCTCATTGGCAGAGATCGATTTCTGGCCAATGGGAGCCCTCCAGCTTACAGACAGAAAGCCTCTGTCATCGGAGGAGGCTGGATAGAAGTGTCAGACTGCGGTACAGATCAGTTAAACGCAGTCTGCCCGGAAGCAGGTACAGAGCTGTGTTAATTCTTTTAATTTCTCCAAACAAGCGTTGTTTTGTTTTTTTTAAATGTGTATGCTTTTTATTATTTATAATATATTGCAAAACTATTAGGCAAAGTTGTAAAGGGGTAAAACATCCCCTTTAAGCATGTTATAGGCTAAACCAGTCTTTCCATATTTCCAGGCTAGGGTCCAGTTGTATATGATGTATGTTACAGCAGACTGTGTTATTGTACCTGCAACTAATACCCATTTTTCATATACCAATTGCAGTGCCTGAGTCAGTGAGCCATCTACTAGCAGAGGAGCAGGGAACAGGGGTCATGAGGCAAGACCCTGAAGAGGGTCCCACCCCTGTACCATAAGACCAGCCACTGGACCAGCCCCAGCCACTGGACCAGGCCCACCCCCAGCCACTGCACCAGCCACAGGTCCCACCAGACACTCAGCCAACGGGGATGTCACAGTGGCTTCCACCTACCCGCAAGGTGGGTGATACCCCATGCCTACCCCTGCTACCACCACCGCACATGCACATGTACCCCACATACAGGCCTTACATGGGGTAACCACCACCATATTGCACATATGGCCAACCAGCCTGGAGTTGGCCACATAGCAGTCAGTGGCTGGGAATCGAACAGTGGCCACTGGACTACACCCACATTGGGCTTGTGGGTGAGTCCCAGAGGCCACAAGCCCAACATAGTCCACAGACCCAGGCTGGATCATCTTCAGGGAAGGTGATATATGTGGTGGGTGGAGAATCCTCCTCACCTGTACACCCAGAGCCAACAATGGAGAGTTCTGTGGAGATGGAACTCACTGAGCCAGCAATGGAGCCTGCTGTGGAGATGGATCTCACTGAGCCACCAATGCAGACTGCTTGGAGGAAAGACATTCTTTTTTGGTGATGAATCATCACCTGCACCTTCCACATCTGAACAAGCTGAAAGTGAATTTTCCTTTGAAAGAGAATCTTTGAGGCTGCAGAGGAGGATGATAAGGGATAACAGGAGACATCAGAGACACCTAGAAGGAGAATTTTCAACTCTCACACACAAAATATGGCAGGTCAGGGGTGTGCTGGCTGACTTCTTGGTCCAGGTGGTCGAGGAGTTCAGGGAACACAATAGAATACAGACACAATTCCTGATATTCAAGCAATCCTCCTCCACCCCCTCATCCTCCACCACAAGACAAGACCCAAACCACAACCCATGTTGTAACTACAAGGTGGTAAGGAAGGTGTGGACCATCAACCCCTCAGCCCCTTATGCCCCTCCCCTGCAAAAAGGGAAGGAAATGATGTTCCTCAAAATAAATATGATGCTGCCCTGTGTCTCCTCACCTCAGAGGGTATCATCCTCCAATGGCTGTGGCACCCTGGATCAAGGGGATCCGGGTGGATGTCTGCTAAAAATCTGTGTGTTTTGAGCAGATGCAGGCCATGAGGTTGTTGCATCCCCCTCCCTCTGCAATAGACAGGTGTGCATACCTTGATTAGCTATGTATATGTTTTTGTGCCAATGCTTTAACCCTTGTTGATCTGGAGGTGCTGTTTTGCAGATTGAAGGGGTTCCTGTGTTGCTGGCAGCTGTGCAGGTTTAGGGACACTTGATTTACTTTTTCAGATTCTATATCAGTGCTTTCAGGGTTAACTTGTTTTGGCTTTAGAGAGCATGTGTGTATGTATTCTGTGCTGCTTTCATTGGCAAAACAATGGTTTTGTGTTGCAGGATTACCAAAAGAAAATTTATCCACAAAACACATTATAGAACTGACAGCATGTAATTGAATACTACTTGTGCATTGTTTTTAGTTGATTGTTACGGGCTCTTTTTTTGACTGGTGGTACATAGAATTACCACAAGTTTTGTTTTAGCAAAATGGGGATTTGAGTACTGAAATCTGATTTAAAAAACAGCAACGCCAGTTTGGTTTTTTTTACCGATGGTTATTGAATGGAGCCCCAGGTGGGTAAGGTATAGGATGGGGTCGTGGGACCCCATACATGGTCATAAAATGTATACATTTTTATAATTAATTTTACTTTACAATTCCTCTTCCAGTAGAGAGGGTGGAGGAAAGGTTTTGGGACTTCTTCCATGGGCGCTAAATTGATATGGGCTCAGCAGGCCCCATATTATCTTCTTTAACGCTTTGTCTCCTGGAAGAGAGAATAGAGGAAGGGGGTCTGCGGACTCCTTCCTTGACCAGTTTTTTAAATTAATATGGTTGCTACAGACCTTGTATTAATTTGTTTTATTGATTTTGATTTTAGTATACATTTTTATAAATTAATTTGTATCTGGACCCCATAATAATATACTTTGTTTAAAAAATTATATTTTTAATTCATTCAGTCAGGTGAGGAATGCCATGTTGTTTATTAACACTCTGTATTATGATAATGTTATCTCCCCCCACACATTAAAAAAAATATATATATTTTCCTCCAGTGATATCTCTCAAACTTTTATGGTTTGAGAGATATTCACATCGCAAAGTTCCCCCTTCCCTCCCCTTTCCCTGAAGTGAGCATTATACCTGACTGCAGAGGAAGTCTGTTGTACTACCGTCCTGCGGCTCTGCAGCTGAGCCGAGATCTTGTTAATAAAAAATAAATAATTCACTTAAAAGGTCTTCTACGTGTGCTTGCAAACCAAGCACACTAGAAGACATTTTAAGTGAATGATTTCTTTTTTATTATCGAGATCACGGCTCAGCTGCAGAGCTGCCGGATGATCATAGGACAGACTTCCCCTGCAGTCAGCTACAACGCTGACTTCAGGGAAAGAGGAGGGAGGGGGTTTGCGAGATATCACTGGGGGCAGATAATTTCTTTTTTTAACTCCTACAATATTGGGATTAGTAATTTTAAAGTATTACTATCACTTTAAGGCTATTTTGTCCTTAAATAAAATAAAGAGTTTGTTTTACACACAAAAAACCCTCTGTTGTCTCCTCTCTTGTTTTCTTCAGCTTTCAGGTATTTTAAATGAAATTAAATCTTAATGTGTAAATAACATGCATAGTGTTGTGAGTATAACTTCTTACAATTACTCTATCTGCCGAACACAACCTCCCTTGGCATTAATTCTTCATTGTTACTGACTCATCATAGTTTATATATAAGCATACCTGGGAACTTTTCTTTGAGGGCTCCCAGGAGAGGGGAGTCCTGTGGTGCGACCAAGGCAGATAACAGACGCAAATTGTGTCAAAACGGGGCAGGGCTTAATCGTGAGTGGGGGGCGGGACTTTCAAAACTTCAAAAAAAATGTAACAAAAGGCTGGGGAAGGAGGAGGAGCTGTAGGAAATTCACAACAAAGTGAGCAAGCTACTCCATTCAATTCTATGACCACACATACAAAGGAAGTCCCAATGTCTGAATGGGGTAAAAAAGTATCAAATGTCACTCCGTGGAGAAAAGTACAGTGTGCAAATAATGTAGTCTTCTTTTCGAAACTTCAATATCAAATGTATTCAAAACAATAAAATTTGCACCACTCTCTTTTAATCTCTTCAATGCCTGGAGGTAATTGATCAACCAGATTACATATATAAAAGCAAATTTTATTGTAGAATCAACATATAAAAATTCACATACCTCCTAGGCATGGTAACGGATCTCATTGAGACAACACTAGCAGAGTGGGAAACAACTAGTGGGTCTGCAGCTCCTCCGATCAACGCATTTCACATCTAGTGGTGCTTACTCACGATCAAAGACGAGTAACTGCTTCATGATCCCGTTAATTTATTGCTCAGATGACCAATTGACACTTTGCTCTCAAACGGAAGTTTGAAAATTCAAACAAACCGATCCAATATCAGTATCTCAAATCGTTCGTTTCTTAAAGGTAAAGAATACAAAACCATTACCTGAGAATGGAGTATCGAAAGTGAATACCTTTAAATCCCACAGACATTCAGTCATTCTCTAGATGGAGATAATTCAATCCTATCTCAGATACAGAATCAATACATATAACAAACATGCATCAAATTCAATCGCAGACTGAATGTCGTAAGTACAGGTATCCAAGAGGGCCGGGGAGTGGGTGGAACACATTGTCAGTGCAAGATGTGGAGAGTTTAATTAATTAATTCCCCACATTCGAAGAATCAGCCTCAGACCCGGTAATTCACTGCCAAAACCGGAGTCTCCTGGGCAAATCCGGAGAGTTCCCAGCTATGTATATAAGATATTATGGAACAGGAAAAAGTAAATACAGGCAACAAAGTGTAACCCCTCCCCTTGGATGCTACAATCATCTCCACTAAATTGTTTCAAATATCTTTAGCATAAAAGGTTAAACAGGACTGGAAAAGTAAATTAAAGGAGGGTTTGTAGGGAGGAGGCAGATAAAATTAGGGTAAAGCAAAGTGTGTAAGGGGGAATGTATGCCCTATCTTGGGCCTAGCGCAGCAGAAAGCCTACACACATCAATGACTACAAGCACTATAAGAAACACTTACTTTAAATTGGATTTTTTTTAACCATTTCACAACACAGTCTGCCTGCACTGACTTGCTGTGTATTATTTTGTAACCCTTCTAGCCATGTAAAAATTACATTCTGAGCCAGAGTTCTGCAGAGAGAAAGCAATAAACAACAGATAGTCATAAGGCTTCTGTAATATTTGCTACTGTACATTCTATAACATCAGTGTCCAGAAGGTAAGATGCAAAGATATTAAACATGCAGCATCTGTCTGCTGGTAATATAATACAATCATATGGTATCTGCGCCTTACAGTTACACTGGGCTGCATTAACAATACAAAACTACTATGCATAAGTCACACACTGCAGTAGATTAAACAGTTAAAGAGGTGTAAAACACTCTAAAACAGAATTTTCCAAACTTTTCATGTTGGTGACGCACTTTTTAGACATCATTTTGCGACACAGTAATTCATTTTTACTATCAAACCGGAGGTTAAACTAACCCCTTATAAGAGATACAGACACACAGATAAGTTGTAATTATGAAATGTATGGGGACACAACATATCTCATGAAAACCTTTCAATTATATTTTTAAAAATATATGGTTTGTAAGATAATAATATACATTTCCAAGATTTTTGTTATTTATGAGTAAAGTATGTAAATATGTTCAAGAATTTAAAAAATGTGAATAACACCAATAACTACTTCTTACCATTTTAATGAGATGTATGAAGTTGATGGGATGAACACAGCTTTGGAATATTTGGTGAAATATTAGCTAAGGAAAATAACAGCACCAGCACTCTACTCCCACAGTGATAAAGTGAGAGAACAATCCCGCACACACCTACAGATAGTGCAGACTAGGTGGCTTTTTGTCGATCGGCCGCACTTAACTTTTCAAATTGAACAATTGTTGTCAAGCGGTGATCGAGCAGAGGTAGAGACGGTGTTCTATCAAAAAACTGGACCATGGAATTTCTCAAACACGTCACTTCAGGTGCGGCAGTGTCACTTCCACTGTTTCAACCCAGTTACACATACTGTGCGTGTGCAGTACCTATATGATTCCTTGACTGTGGTGTGCATACACGGATACAACAAAAGGGGACTATACTAGTGCACCATAGTAATCAGCACCTTTGCTGCATAAAAATGCATGCAAGTTCACATAGACTCAGAGGTTTCTTGTTACGTTCTCACGACACACCTACACACTGCAGCCGACACATTAACGTGTCGCGACACCCAGTTTGGAAACTCTGCTCTAAAATACCCTGCTCAAAAGAAATGTGGAGTAATTCGGGGGCAAGCCAACTGCACTGTAGGGGAGAAATAGAGTATACCGTTGATGTAAATTGAGCTTTTAACTCCTTGAATGCTTTAAGACCAAAACAAATGTTATGGCGCTTAAGACTTCTCTACGTTCTTTACCTTGATGGAATAAATGGCATACACACCGTATACTATAATGTGATTTGAGGAAATTAATAAGTCCCATTTAAAATCCAAATTTTATTTAACTGGAATGAGTGAGCGTCTCTTGTGAGGTGCTGTTTCTTCAAATAATGTCCTGGTTTTTGGTATTAGGTCTGTGGGATAGAATTTTCATTATCCTTTCTTCTCTGCCCAAAAGAGGTTGCTGCCTGTTCAAAGAACACCAGTGGAAGGTGCAACAGTAGTAAGAAGACAAAAAAGAGAAGAAACAGGTGCAAACCCTCTAAGAGCGTATCTGTAATTATAAATTACCACAGACCCCCTTTTTTATTTTGTGCTTACAAGAACCAAAGTAATTGAAAGCCCATCTGGAGTCAAATGATCTTCACTCTGGGATCTCCTCCGTATAGAAACAGCTCTCTCACAGTATTTAATGTAAAAGTTGTTGGACTATACTTATTGTCTTAAATAGAATTTCTAAAATATATTTTACATAAAGTAACACCCCAACGAGTTTCGTATCTTTAAGGATACTTTTTCAAGGGTAAAAACAATTGCACATATACAGTAGTGAATATATCAACTTAAATATTCTTCTTACCTTTATAATCTTCCCTATAAATCCCATAATCTTCTCCATACATGTTTGGATGCCTAAAGCTTCTGGTATGATATGTCATTTCCCGTTCAAACCGGAACTTGCGTACTTGGTCCTCTACATGCTCCTCAACTATGGAACGCATCAGTCCTTATGAAACTGTCTTGGGTAAAACAAGTAAAACAAGAAGCGACCTTACATATCCGTTTTGCATGGTCTCTATCTCATATCGGAAGCAACCCTGCAAAACGATATGCACAGATATTTAATAGAAAAGATTATTTTAATTGTTTAAATAAATTTTATGGGATTTAGAATATTATTATCAAATAAAATGAGCCAAATATATAGTACTAGTTGAAGAGCCCGTTGCACGGGCCACAGTGCCACTGCCAGCTGGTCGTGGGGCAGTCATGCACAGTACGGACTGCTTGCGCCACGGCTGATACAGAGCTGGATGGTCCAGCTCTGTATCAGCTGCAGGGCAGGCAGTCTCTACTGTGCATGACTGAGGCGTTACACACGTTTTAGCGAATTATTATATAGGATTGTTTTATTGGTAACACATTGTCACAACGTATTTGAACACATTTTTATATCATATCTTTATGATGCAATTCAATATATTGCTTATCTAAACATACACTTTTTGGACCAACAACCCAACTCCCTATGTGGGTCCAAAATTAATGCGTGTAATATATGTATATGTAAATATACATATAAAAATATACATATACATATATATATAATAATAATATTAGAATATAAATATAGAATAAGAATAAAAAGAAAAAGAGCAAAATTTACAAAATTGATCTTATTTAAAAATAAGGAATAGGTAAATAAGAATCTAAGATAAGCACCACAAATCTAATTCTTCATTGAGACCACTTGGTGTCAATGAGTTCAAAGTGTAAATCCAAAAGGATTCCTTTTTGCACAATTCTGCAAATCTATCTCCGACTGTACGGGGAATAAAGTCAATGCCTTTAACCAGAAAATTATGTAAATCTCAAGAGCATATTGTTCCCAGGCACTTCAATGAGTGTCCTAGTGGAGGTTTACATAATTTTAAATACTGTGAGAGAGCTGTTTCTATACGGAGGACATCTCAGAGTGAAGATCATTTGACTCCAGATGGGCTTTCAATTACTTTGGTTCTGGTAAGCACAAAATAAAAAAGGGGGTCTGTGGTAATTTATAATTACAGATACGCTCTTAGAGGGTTTGCGTCCGTTTCTTCTCTTTTTTGTCTTCCTTGAATGCTTTGCAGTACAAATTAATCCTCTCTCTTTAAAAGCCCCATTCAAATAAATGGATATTTTTAGTTAGTTTTTTGTCCCCCTATGATGCAGTAAAGAATGCAATAAAGAAAGGTATGGACAGAAGAATATGTGGCCACCAGCAAACCTTTCACACAAACAATGTTGGAAGTCGCAATGCTCATCACAGCCTTCAGTTAATGGTTGACACACTTGAGCAGCATCCAGTAATATTTGGCTGGGACTCTTGTGGGCCAGGCTATAAAATACACACCTCCTGTGTCCAGATCAGAGTGGGAACATAAAAAGAAGGTACATTTGCAACATAGGCAACATAACTGTAGCAGGAGGTGCTATAGTTCTGTCACCCATATGAAAAACACCTTTTGATGCTTTCTCTTTTATTGAGTCTTTTTTCATCTCTCATCTCTCACTATTTAGATGATGGATATTTTTTTCACATATTCTTCCCATTTACAATTGCTCATTGCATATACATTCCCTGAGTGAATATGCTTATTAGAAAAATGCCCATGTTACATCCCTTTGGCTCAGAGCAATGTGGTGGATAACAAAGGAAGAGAAGAGTAGGGAGGGTGGCAAAACAGATGGAAGACATTGCAACACATAACAATTACAACATTAAACTGATTATTATATTGTAACTGGATGCTGAATAACGCTGCAAAGTTATGTCATGTATTGTACAGAATAAGAATATATTGTCCTATTTTTTAAAGGCAATATAGAGAGCTGAGTGGATGTTTCTGTAGTGGGAGGCAGTACTTTTCTAACCCTTTGAGTGCCACAGGGGTGTGCAATGTACATCCCAATGGCACTCAAATGGTTAAGGGAGTGATGCTGTTTGTGGTGCTGAAGTCAGATAGAATCTTCTCTGTTCTCCAACTTGAGCAAGTGGGGAAGCAGAGAGGATGCTGTCAAGCTTCAGGGTTGTCTACTGCAGGTGATGTGTAAGGGAGAGTATCCCTTTCTCATCGCCAGCAGTTTGACAACCCTACAATGCATATCATTGATTGTGGGCTGTTATTGCTTAGGAAGCTACAGGGGCATCCCAACATCCCCAATCTCAGGTAAGCTATGTAGGGACTATGAACTCCGACATCAAAGGCTGCTATCTGAGTTTAGTGGGAACAGCCACATTAACATATAAATGTACCCATGTGAATATGACAATGGCTTATTATCCTGTACTTCCATACGGAAATGAGCCATTGTCACTGAGTTCACTCCAAAATCATAAACCTGCCGAAGGCATAGCGGATTGATAGAGATGAGGGAAGATTAGTGGAGGATTGAAGGGGATATGATGGTGAAGACATGTTAGTGCATATGGAGATGTGCGTTTGACACAGATCATGAGCCCTTATCAAACTTTATTGCCCTCGACCCAAGACGTAACATTTAGCAACTGGTATTTTTTTGGTGGTGCAACATGACACTTTTTTTATGACTCAAAAGGTTGTGTGCTGAAAGTTAAGGAATTCTGAGGCAAACCAACTGTACAATAGAGGACAAGTTAACATTCACATTATTTCAAATGGAGGTTTTAACCCCTTGAATGCATGTCTCTAATGCATAGCATTTCAATTCATTGAAGACCTTTCTTGAATTAAAGGGGTTAAAATCCCCAGTTAAAGCAATGGGAATGTTGGGAATTTTTATGTGTCCCCTACATAACAGTTAGTTTGCCCCAAAATCACTCCAGTTTATCTTTGAACATAAAGCCCAGTGAGCAGAAAATACTACAAAAACAGCAAACTTGCTCCATTTTAGACAGTTGTACCTCTATGACACATAAACACCTTATAATCAATATGTAACCCTTTGAGTGCAATGAAATGCCCACACCTCCGGCACTCATAGGGTTAATGCATTACTAAACTCTCAGGGATAGAAAGTGTTGAGATCACAATTGTATCTACATATGGCAGGAAAGCCAGCTGAATAAGGCCCTGGTATATAATAATGTACAAACAAAACAAAAGCAGCTTTGTAATACAAGAAGAGAGGGACCATCAGGTGGTGGGAAGATGTCTTGTAGAAGTACATCAAAATCCGACCAGCTTGAACAGTGAAGTCAGAGAGGTGAGTGGGAGATAATAGAGTCTGGCAGAATCCGTGCAAGGCTGCCCTTCACATTACAGGCGGAGTTCAGATTAATGAAGGAGAAGCGATTACAAGTTCACACACACACAATCTTTCATTTGAAAAGAAACACATAGAAGAGGGTGAAACGGCCCAGTTTTTATTTTACTTTTTTCTCAGCTAGTGACGAAGTGACACTAAAGTGATGCGACAGTGACAGCAGGACAATGAAGTTGTATCCACGGTAGATTCTCTAAATTGGATGACCCTGGCCTTGCAAAACAGTTTTGCGCCGTCACAAAATTTATCAATGCACTTGAGAACAGCATATTTTAACCCTTTGAGTGCCAAAAGGGTGTGTAACAATGCATTGCACATCCCTCTGGCACTTTAAGAGTTAATAGACATATTTACTGAAGATGAACTAATTCTGGAGCAAACCAATTGAATCACAGGGGACAAATAACATTTCCTAAATCTCCCAATTTAATTATTACTTATCAGCTCCATACAAAAAATATCAAGGCTATTTTTCTTTGTCTCTTGATTCTCCACGCGAATTCATCATTCCATCTGACCGAATTTTGGCTGTGCTCTATGACCTTACTCAAGATAATTGCTATTCAAAGCAATTACAGAATGTATAGAAGAGATTACACTAGGTCCTTCTATCTACTCTTCAGATACCCTGGGATGCTAAAAACCTTGCAAATATTGTCACCACAGTTCTGGTGGTCTTCAATCAAACACAGTTCTGCAGCCTATGTTCAGGCTTGTACTATATGTTCTTGGAGCAAAATGCTGTGTTTTTGACCCCCTGGTCTGCTACAGCCCTTACTGATTCCTACATTGCCATGGACACATCTCTCCCTGAATTACATTGTTGACCTGTATCTAACCATTGTACTGTTATTATGTAGTGGTGGATAGATTCTCTAAGAAAGAGTATTCCTATGTGCAAACTTCATTCCTCCCAGGTCTTAGCTGAAATATTTATTAAAACAATTTTTTGTCTCCATGGTTTGCCAGAACAAATCATCTCAGGCAGAGACAAACAATTTATTTCTTGATTTTGGTGAGCTTTCTTCGCACATCTATGCATTGATCTACATTTCTCTTCAGCTTACCATCCATAATCTAATGGGCAAATGGAGTGATCCAATCAATCCCTAGATACCTACTTGCAGTACTACATCAATTCGCAACATTCCAATTGGGTAGCTCTGCTCCAGTTTGCTGAAGTTGCTTTTAATAATTTGCACCGCAATTCCCTCGAGTGCTTTCCATTTTTGCTGCTTTGGGATTCCATACTTAATTTAATTCCGGTTCCTGATCCTGCCAAGTCTGCAGCTTCACTGTCCACTAATCCTTCACCTTCCCTCTCACCATCAGTAGTCCAGGAGTAGTCCATCCACCAGCATATTGCTCAGCTGTCTGATCACCAGTATTGGTACATCAGCCAACATCCCTCTTAGCTGCCTGATCACCAGTAGCAGTCCATCTGCCAGCATTCTGCTCAGCTGTCAGATAGCTCATAGAGGTCAGTCTGCTAGTATCCTACTGGTCAATGCTTCCAGCATCATGCTCTGCTCTGGTAGTAGTTGGCTGTTTCCACTTCTGTACAGAGCCAGTCAGATAGAGGTGGTGGTTGCCTCCAATCTCGCACTGTGGATTTGAATATCTCTTTGCTCTTAAAAGGCCTTCAACTAATTTATCTCGGATTAATCCATCCAGTTCTGGCTTTGACTCACCATGGGTTTAGAAATCTGACCATGAGAATAGCACCTTTACTTTCGGCCTTGACTGCAGCAATGGTTCACCCAAGGCTGTCTATGCTTCCAAGCATTACACTCCATTCTTTGCTCCCCAGCATCTGCAGGTGGCATTTTACTAGTCCAAGATTGGTCCTGGCAATGACAACCAATAATACATAAAAGATACATGTTCCATAGCTTTGAGGGTACTGACAGTGCTTTAAAAGGGTATTTTATTGGCCCTATACTGCCACTTTCAGCATTTATCAAGAAAGTAATATAAAGTCAGTGTTAAAGATGCTAATCTGCTGCTATCTCTCTGGGGGAGATGCACTAAGGTGTGATAAAGCTGTGATAAAGTAGAAATAACTTCTCCAGTGATATCACTTCTCCAATTCTTATGTTATTCTATGGAGTCAATGGACTAAGATCCCTAAAGTGTTAAGAGACCTTAGTGCATAGGCTCCATACGATGCAGAATTAGTTGGCGCTCTATAAATAAAGAATAATAATAATAATAATAACATAGGAACAGGAGAACTGATATCACTGGAGGGGTCATCTCTGCTTTATCACCTCTTTATCACCCCTTAATGCATCTCCACCTAGGTGTCTTATGCAGAAAACAAGAGAGTAGCAATTCAAGAGCATACCAATTATACATAAAATTTCTCAAATGTCTTCAGACCTAAATTTGGGTTTAAACATGTACAGCAAGATGCACTAAGGCATGACAAAGAGATGATAATGTGGCAATAACTTCTACAGTGATATTCTTCTCCAGTTCCTATGTTATTCTCACAATCAAATGCACTAATATTTCTCCAGCTTTGGACATCTTAGTGCATAAGGTCTACAGAAAGCACAGGAACTGGAGAAGTGATATAGCTGGAGAAGTTATCTCCGTGTTACCATCTGTTTATCACGACTTAGTGCATAACCCACCTTGACTGTTATAGAAGTCCTCAAGGCATTGCTTTGCAATGCTTCATGCAGCTTTTATACATAATGCACAATGTTTCATAGCACTCAGAAGATTTGTTTTATACCCTAGCAATTTACAGGTGCACCCATACAGTTAATAATGTATAATATAAAACATGTTTTTTCAAACTGGGGAGATAAACAGTCCAGAGAAGGCAAAAATGGGGCTATTTTCTCAGTGTTATATTGATCCTAGTATGTTAAATCTATGATCTATATCAAGGCTATCCAAGTTCTGTCCTCAAGGGTCACCAACAGGACAGGATGTAAGAATTTCTATGATTAAACACAGGTGAGATAATCAGTGGATCGTTACTTTTGACGGACTCACCTGTGTTTAATCAGGGAAATCCTTAAATCCTGGCCTGCTGGTGGTCCCTGATGACTAAACTTGGACAGCCCTGATCTATGTGGGCCTGCTACCATTTGTTAATACTGATGACTTAATTCAGTTTTACTGTGCTGTCACATGACTGTAGGTAAATATGATCTGGTCTGAATGAAAATGAGGAAGTGACAGAAGACGAAACTGCTATACGGTGAGAAGTGACCCAGGTATTGTCCTGTTTCTCACTGATCTCAAAATAATACTCAATGTGAAGAGGGGGATCTTGGATTGCAGGTTATTGCAGGTACAGATGCCATGTAATCAACAGAAAGAGAAAATAAACATACCCCCTGTTTCCATTCATACAATAAAAATGGGGAGATATATAGTTTCAAGTAGACATAGATGGCCTTTAATCCCCTCTCCCCAGACCAGGAATAACTGTGTGAATGAGGATTGGAGGGCTAAAGGGAACAACACAGGTGGAGTTACGGTAGGTTTACCAGACCTCACCTTATACGGTGACACATGAAAAATGCAGGGCTGTTTGTTTTCAGTGCAGTCCTGAAATATGCCTATTTCCTATGTGTCCCCGGTTTAAGGGAGGGTCTGATTAGCGTAAGTTAGGGGATATAATTCTAGTAAAGTATGCCATGCATTAATATGCACAAATTCCACACAGCACACTAATAAAGTTAAATATCTCAAGGCTAATTTCTTAACTCTTAGAATTCCATAGGAGTACCCAATGCATTGCAACACATTGGGTACCCCTCTGGCACTCAAAGGGTTAAATAATACTATCAAAGTATTTTAGCAGGAAGGATACATTGAGATTGTCTCTCGTTTTCAAGTATGTCCTGGAGGTATAGATATTATTACCCAATTTAATGGTACTCATTTTATCTACCTGGGAAGGATGAGTTGACCCTGCTAGGACTAGAACTTGCGACCTTGTGTTTAACCCTTTAAGGACCCATGATGGTCCTGGCATGTCATGGGTTGGTGAGCCATAAGGACCCATGACGTGCCACGACCGTCATGGATTTCAGGGCTCCCCGAGCGTCTGCGTGTCTTTCAGGGAGCCCTGAACCGGGATCGCAAAAAAATATATATATATGGTTCGTGGTCCTCAAGTGCTGGCCTCATGCATGAGTGGCCGGTCCTTAAGGAGTTAAACAGATTATACAGCTGGTATATTAACCCTTTGAGTGCCACAGGTTCCGTACCCCTCTGGCACTCAAAGGGTTAACCAGCTGAGCCATCTCACCAGCTAAATAATAAAAAGCATCACACAGCATATAGGTAAATGAGAAAAATATTAAAAAAAAAAATCCTAGAATTGTTATAAAGTGACTTGTCCTACAAGCACAGGGGTCTAGAACTAATACTGGTTACACCATGAAAGTGCAGGACACCAATGTTGTAAAAAAATAATTTATCAATATGGCTTTGCACAGAAAAAGACTTCTTTGGTAAACGTGAAGCTACTTTTTCCTAACTCAACTATCTCTAAACTGTTTGTTTAGACCCTAGATCTCAATAAGAGAATTCAAAACTGAATTCAATTAAATGAATCCTTCCCCCATGCAACGTTAGATTAGAAGATGTAGTTGTTGATTCCGACGTCAAAGGAGAAGTGTGAAAATGAATGTTCAGTGCAGCCTTTCATCTTAACACATAAAGGGAACAAGATGCTGACACCTGTCCTGCCTCACTCTACAAACTGAGACTAATTAAGGATGGTACACGGAAATTATTCTGCATTATACAAGCCATGAAGAGAATGAGGGCATGTCAATTACTTTAAGTGCTGTGGATGTTTACTTCTCTGTTAGGGAGCTGATATTGCTTTGAAACCTCAGTGCCTGTCTGAAGACATCTTGGCTGATTTTCATTCATTTTAGGGACTAAAGGTGGACTAATATATTTACAAGCTTAGCTCTCCATTAAAGGAAATTATGATAAAGGTTAATGCATTGCAATTCTGCAGACTTGGATCGGATATTACACAACACACTGCAGTATAAGGACCCTTTCTTTCTAAAAACACAATTGTCTGTGTTTGTGTGTGTCTGTGTTAGTGTGTTTGCACTCTGTGTGTGTGCACCATATGTGTGTCCCTATGTGTTGTGTGTATGTGTACGTGGGCTCGCTGTTTGTCTGTACATGTGCATGTGCTGTGTATGTGTATGTGGCATCAGCTCTTGTTAGGCTGATTTTTAGCCAGATAATGCCAGGTTGATTAACCTTTTTATCTGATATTGCATGATACCAGGATAGCAATGTATCAATAAATAGCAGCATAGGGTGATTTTCTTGTGAGCGTGCGTGTGGTCTCATGGGCTGGGAATCGGCATGTATCAGTGATGCGACTTGCATCATTAGGTGGTTGGGGCTTAATTGGGGGCTTAATCAAGACTGGTAAAATACTTTCATAAAAAATGCAAAACAACATTAAATAAATGCTCTCTGAACAAGACAATTACACTTTACATTTTAAACAGCACGTTTAGAATGATATTTTACTGTAGGCATGTAAAATGAATAATTAATATTTTCATATCCTACCTATAAGTACATGATGTTTTAAGTACTGGCAATTTTTTGGGAGGGGTATTAGTGTTACTTTAGCAAAGGTATTAAATGCCATTAAAAGGACCAGATAACACCTACACAATAATACACAAACCTTGAACATTTTTGATCAATTAGCTGGGGGCATTAATGAAAATAAGGCTACTTTAGGTAAAATGAATTTCCAGGGTGTTTTAATCTTCTATCACATAACGGCATTATATTCCCAGTGGTATCTGAGCACCACAGGCTAAATCAAAATAATCTAACAGATACAGTTTCCAATGCTCCTTCCAGCCAACATGGGGCTAAATATTTAATGTGTTTCCTTTTGTAAGTAATAAAGCACCCTGAGTTACAATACCCCTCAGGAACTGGAGTATTAAATCTGACTGCTTCTTTGGAAGTAGGAAATACATATAATTCTCTAGAAAAGTACCTGGAAAGAAGTGGGACTGGATGAGCCTTATACATAAAGACAAAATGGGAGCAAAACAAGTGTAGGACCAAAACTTCCTAAACCTCACTGATTTAAATGGTGATTTTAACCCCATAAATATTTCACAATGAGTTGAAGACATCTCCAGATTTGGAGGGGTTAACAGCCTCATGTAAAAAATTAGGACTTTTATTTTTCCTCTACGGTGCATTTGGTTTTCCCCAAAAATTAGAGAACCACAACTCCACTATTTAAGGGAGAATGAGGGCAATGTACACGGGATAGCCTCCCAGCAGAAGGGGCTGAGGCTTAAACAGTACATGAATGTATGAAATCTTGGGACAGATAAATGGTTGTTCTAAGAACAAAAATGTTGGCTAATCAGATAGGGAAATGGGCAGATTAGATTGGCCAAATGCTTCTTATCTGCTCTCAAATTCTTTTGTGTTTAATGTGAATAACCACATAACAGGTGTAAGAAAATTAAGAATTTAGCTCTGATTTTCCACATGGAGTGGGGCAGAGTGCCGAGGAACAACATTCCTAATTCAAAAAACTGACTCTGAGAGCTTGGACATAGTAACGCTTTAAGTGCCATAGAACATTGATTCTAGGGACTATGGCCCGTCTTTATAAAAGCAAAATGGAGTTATTCTGGAGTAAACCAACTGCACCACAAAGAGTAAATGCAAATTCCCATATGCCCATGCGCTTGAATATAGCTTTTTAACCCATTGAACGCTAGATAGATCTACAATACCATTGAAGACCTCTCTAGTATTTAAAGGGACCCTAATGTCCCATAAAAAAATTCTTCTTGTTTTGTAAAGTTTAAAAAAATAAATTACGTGGCACAAATCCCATCTCTCAAACCTTTATGGTCTGAGAGGTATTTGCATCTAATGTTTCCCTTTTCCTGATGTCAGCTGTAAAGCTGACAGCAGGAGATTCGTGTCGGCTGACTCAAGGAGGTTCTTCAGCAGAGCCAAAATCTTGTTATTTAAAGGGATAGTAATACTTAAAATGTAAAAAAAAAAAAAGTTGTAGGGTTTATCCCCCTGAGTAAAACAAGGGTACTCCCACTGCTGAAAGGTGTTTTATTCAAATGTTATTACAGCTCAGAGTTGAACATTACATGCGAACATCTCTCAAACCATAAAGGTTTGAGAGATAGGATTTGTGCCACATAATTTACTTTTTTATACACTACAAAACAAGAAGATTTTTTTATGGGACATTAGTGTCCCTGTAAGAGGGTTACAAGCCCAATTTAATTTAGCAGGAATTTTTATTTGTCCCCTATGATGCAGTTGGTTTACTCCAGAATACCTCCAGTTCCTGTTTGCTCTAAACCGACGTTTCTCTAATCAGTCCTTGAGAGACCTTTAACCCTTTAAGTGCCAGTTAGGTATCCAACACATTGCTGGTACTCAAAAGGTTAAAATGGTACAGCATAGAGATCTCACTGTTCAGCACACTCACACACAAGCAGGACACTGCCCTCTGCTTTTGTGATACAAATGGCACCAATTCAGATAAATAAAAAGCAGTTCATTGATGCAGATCATGAAGTAGAAAACAATAAGCTCTCTTACCCTAAAAAATTGCTTTTCATCCTGAAACCATGAGATCTGGATCAAAATCCTGAGTCTCCAGGTCAAACCATAAGAGTTCCCAGGTATGGCAAAAACCCCTTACATTGCAGCACTGCCCAACCCTTAATTCAAGCTTCCACTTTTGCCTCATAAAAACTTTGTGCTATACAGGGACATTTAAAGGGACACTAATGTCCCATAAAAATTATTATAGTTTTGTAGATTAAGAAAAAAAATCTACATGCCACAAATCCTATCTCTCAGACTGCTATGGTTTGAGAGATATTCGCTTTGAAAGTTCCCCCTTCCTCTCCTTCTCCTGACGTCAGCGCTCTGCTGACAGCAGGATGTTCTGGTCCGGGGACCAGCCGGTGGCTTTGCAGCAGAGCCGAAATCACTTTATTTAAAAAGAATAACTTTGGTCTGCAAGCACACTTGGTAGACCATTCCAATGAAGTAGTTCTTTTTAAATAGCGTGATTTTGGCTCTGCTGAAGAGCCTCCTCTAATCTCCTGCTGTCAGCTTTTACAGCTGACATCAGGAGAAGGGGAGACAGGGGGGAACTTTCAATGTGAATATCTCTCAAACCATAGCAGTTTGAGAGATAGGATTTATGGGAATATAGCTTTTTTTTCATCTACAAAACTAGAAGACTTTTTCATGGGATATTGCTGTCCCTTTAAAAAAAACTCTGACGACCCTGGAGAAAAAATGTTCCAAATTAAAGGATATAGATTAAAATACCTTTAACTCTTTAAGGATCAGAAAAGTATTCAATGCACTGCTACCCAATTGAGTAACTGGCTCTGTTTCTAGAGAGCTTTGTGGTCAGTGGCCCATCAATGCAGAACACTGATACAATGTGACACTATGCTTGCAGCACTGCGTGCTCTGTATTTTGTATGCTATCTTATTTACATTTTATTTTCTTACATTGTATCTGTATTCTTTCTTTAACCGACCCTGACAGAAAGTTCTCTGGAAGCAACAGAGATACAGGAAACACAATGTCAGGCAGTCAAATGTGTAAAAAAAAGGGGGAGGTGAAAATGTTATAATGAAATGTATAGACAATTTCATTTTACTTATTATGCACTTGAAGAATATTTAAAATAAACATAAAAGGTTGCTGTCTCTTTAATAGCACCATAATGGACATTTTTATTTGACCGCCTACATGCAGGTACTTCTCCACTAAATTGCTCCAATTCTTCTTAGCATAGAGATGAGCAATGTGAGACCTCCCAGCTGTTGCCAGACTACTGCTCCCAATGGTTGGCAGGGAATGATGGGAGTTGTAGTCTGATAACAGCTGGAGGGCCTCACGTTTCCTACCTCTGTAGTGGCACCTCGGCCTCTCAGTGACACAGATGGAGCTACATGAATCATAGGATGGAGGAATTATAGGGCATAACAGTTACACCGTATGGGGCCAAATGCCCATTTATTTTGGTGGAACTTTTATCCATTTGTGTGCTCGAGAGGTTTCCAATGCATTCATGGGGTTAAATCCACAATTTAAATTAAAGTGAACTTTAGGAATTTTTATTTTCTCCACAGTCAAGCTAATTTGATCTTGAATTGCTTCACTTCATCTTAGTACAGCATAGTTTTTATACCACAACTGCATGTATGTATGTATGTATATTTTTATATATATACTAGTTGAAGAGCCCGTTACACGGGCCACAGTGCCACAGCCAGCCGGTCGTGGGGCAGTCATGCGCAGAAGATACTGCCCGCGCCGCGGCTGATACAGAGCAGGACGCTCCTAAGGAGCGTCGAGCTCTGTATCAGCCACAGCGCGGGCAGTCTCTACTGCGCATGACTGCAGCACGTGCAGCAGTCTCTACTACGCATGTCTGAGGCGTTACACGCATTTTAGCGAATTATTATATAGGATATTTACAGTTGAAATTTAGTGAAGGGGAAATACTATGAGTGCAGCAAGAGAATTATCATAAGGGGAACACTAGTGCAATTTTTGACAGTTCTGATTTACTTGGTTACATATTATAGTGCTGTTACATTTAAAAGGTGCTCTTTTAGTTTGGATTTGAAGTTGTTGAGGGTTGAGGCCTGGCAAATACTGGGTGGTAGGGAGTCCCAGAGGTAGGGAGCAGCAAGGGGAAAAAGCCTGCAGTCACAATACAAAGATAGAGGTTAATGAAGCAGATAGTCATCCACCACTGCCTCTGCAAGGCTCGTAAAAGTTCTGGGTCACATTAACCAAACAAAAAGAAGAGCAATTGTGGAGCAAAGCAGCTGCACCATATTTATCAAAAAAGCGCTCACTGCTTTCAGTGGGACTTTTTTTTATAAATACAGAGCTGTAATGCTCTGTAATGCTGTAAAGACTGCCTGAATGCAGGCCGATGCAGTAGAGACTGCCTGAACGCAGGCCAATGCAATAGAGACTGCCGAAGGCAGGCCGATGCAGTAACGCGCAGTAGAGACTGCCCAAAAGCGGATGTTTGTCCGATGCAGTCATGCACAGTAGACACTGCCCGAATGCACAGAATGCTGGGAGGTGTAGTTCTGCGGTTTTACGCACTTTGGTCTGTGTACAAGGGCTTTTACACTATTGTATCCTATATAATAATTTGCTAGAAAGTTTGTAATGACACAGACATGTGCAGTAGAGACTGCTGCGCATACTGATACAGAGCGGGGCGCTCAGAAGGAGCATCCCGCTCTTTGTCCGCCACAGCGCGGGCAGTCTTTACTGAGCATGACTGCACCGCGACTGGCTGGCACTGTATCAGCTGCAGCGTGGGCAGTCTCTACTGTGTATGACTGCCCTGCGACTGGCTGGCAGTGGCACTGTGGCCTGTGTAACGGGCTCTTCAACTAGTATATATACTTTTCTAATCATGCTCCTGTGCTTACATATCTACAAACACTTTACTTCATTCTGGCGCACAACTCCACCAGTACAAGTTTTATAGTATTAATAGAGTAGTAATAGCTTCTATGTGAACAGCACCTTGCCATCACCCCTACAGATCGTGTAAAGTTAGAATAAGTATTTCCAAATAAGCTGCCCCCTAAGGAATAAATGAAAGTCCCGACTGATTCAATCGAGGCTATTTTAACCCCTTAAATGCTAGAGACATCTCCAACATATTTTTTTGTAACAGAAAGTTTGAAAGTGTTCATTTGTTCCCTGTAGTCAGGGGAGTAACTAGAGTGGGTGCAGAGCTTACGGGTATGGCAATGCACAGCATCAAAAAGGGGGGGGGGGGGCGCATTGGCCTCAGGCCAAGTAGATGCAGGGCTCTTGAGACAATATTTATGTGTTAAGGGGCTCAAAATATGTTTGTACATGTGCTTTCCACTGACTGGTTATGGTGAGGTGGATTTGCTCTGGAATTGTCCATAGGCAACTTAAAGGGATAGCAATGTTTCACAATAAAAGCAGCTCCAGTTAATCTTCGTAGTATTTGGGTCATGGAGAGTGTTATTTCAATACTGTCAGAGTTGCAATTGAATGATAAAGTATCACCCTCCCACCACTTTTACTGATGTAACACTGCTCACCTCAGAGCAGCAAGACTGTCCAGATGGATCACAGAGAGGGACAATCTTCAGTAAGCATAAGGAAAAACCTGAAAAACCTGTCAAGGGGGGCAGGGTTTTCCTTATACTCACAGTAACAAGAATGTCCCTTGCCGTGAGCGGACTTTTCCTGGACCAGATTCCACATCTGAGGGGAGGTGGCTTAAACTAGGTAAAAGGGGCAGGAGAGGGATATTTTATCATTCAAGTACTCTTGAACTACAACTCTGACAGTATTGAAATGACACTCTCCATGGCCAAAATATTATTACGTTTAATTGGAGCTGCTGTATTGTGAAACATTACTATCCCTTTAAGTTACACTTATCATATAATTCTCTGGGGCTTCCAAAGAATAGTATTCACCTTGTTGTTAGCATTGAAATCCATGCTAAAATCATGGTGAGGAGATGATTCTGATCCCACAAAAAAATATCTATTATGACCCTTAATGTCTCAAGCACCTGGAGCCCTTTTCTGTCACTTGGAAAGGCCTCCTATGTAATAAAGGAACACCCCCACAAAAAAACTGTTTTAGGGAGTTATAAAGGACCACCAACAATTTCAGATATCATTAATCTAATGTTTGAGTTTTCTTTTTTTTACGCTAAAGTCGATTAATGTATTGAGATTAGTGCTCACTACACATTATTATTTTAGAGATGCTAAACAGAAAAAGGTGGTACCATGTTAGCCACTGGAATCCATGTACAGATGCTAAAAAAATATGATATTTTAACCTTTGGATGTTTTTATGACCTCTTTGTGAGAAAAACAGAGAGGGAGAGAAATAGTTTAATATTCTTGTTAGAGGCATAGAATATGTGGAAAACACACTCACAAATAGAGCTGTGCTCAATTTTCTGCAGCAGAAAAAAAGGTGGAAAACAGGGCCTTCTCCTCATGCATGAGTTGAGTTGAGCAGGCCCTTTAGTCATTTTGCACTGCAGGCTGGATTGGATGTGCATGCATGGCCAGATTAACCAATATGCAGAGTATTTTGAAAGGAGACTCTGCTGTGCTGGCCACATCCACATTCTAAATTGTGGGTGTGGCCAGAGCAATCTCAATGTTCCTTCACCAGCTTTATACCTCTTTACAAGCTATTATTTAAAGGGATAGTAACACTTAGTTTTAACTTTATTTTATTTTGTAGGCATTAAAAAACATGAAGAATGATATCAGTCTTATCTCTCAAACCTTTATGGTTTATGAGATATTCACAAGCAAAGTTTCCCCTCCCTCCCCTTTTACCTAGTATAAGCCATCTCTTCTCAGATGTGAATCTGGTTGTATGACCAGACAGATAACAGAAGGGGACAATTTTCTTTGTATGAAAACAATGAAAGCCCTTCCCCCCTTGACAAGTTTTTCAGCTTTTTCCCTTATCTTAATTGAAGATTGTCCCTCTCTGCAGTCTACCTGGGCACCTCCCTTCTGATCTGGTTGAACGGGGGGGCGATACTTTGTTTGTGAATATCTCTTAAACCATAAAGGTTTGAGAAATAAGACTTATAATATTCTTCATGTTTTTTTAATGCCTACAAAATAAAATAAAGTTAAAACGAAGTATTACTATCCCTTTAATCCCTTGGATGATAGACATACCTGGGAACTCTCCGGTTTTGCCCCGGAGACTCCGGATTTCAGACTGTGTGCCGTCCTGCCTGGTTCCTCCCACTCCCCGCCCTCTTAGATAGATTTTGCAGGGGTTTTTTTTGGGGGGGGGGGGGGGGTTTGTCCCGCCCCCCCCTCCACGACGAAGCCCCGCCCCTTTTGTGAAGCAAATCGCGTCATCTTTCTCCCAGGTCGGCACTGATCAGGTAACCCTGTTTCAAAAGTTCCCAGGTATGATGATAGAGAGATCTCTAGTGTATCGATTCACAATGCATTGGAGATCTCTAGCAACCATGTAGTTACATTTTCTTTTTTTTTTTTTGCTTTACTTGTTATAGGCAAAAGGTATTTTCTGTGCCACAAAATAGCGGAGGGTCTAGGGGTGGGCCATGTGAGGGGTAGTGGTGTGGTCATGGGTGGAGCTAAAGGCACCCAGAGTGCCTTGCCTGGGGGCATGGGATGTAAATCCATCTCTGTGTGCGTGTATGCATAATGAAGCATGCATAACTCATGAATGCTTTGTGACACCATTGTGAGAATGTGTATTTCATTAAATAGTATGTTATAGGGTATTTAAAACTAATGGAATCAAATAAATGGAAATCACAGCTCTAGCGTATATGACTGAATGTTGTGCCAGTTCAATTTCCTACAATAATACTGAGCTGCTAAATAGTAGATTACTAAATTACTCGGTAAAAATAAAACAACTCATGCTTGGATGGTAAATAGTTCCCGTGTATACTGATTCTATTTACAATGTCAGTAATCCAAAAAAGTACACAATAAAAAGCAAAACCTGATTACATTTGTACTCAGGCAGTGCCATGTGTTGTCACAAGGCAGATGTGAAGCTTGGTCAATACATCTATATTGAATAACATAGCATTAACTTTTTTTATTTGGTAAGATCTTATGACTTTGCAGCACAAACACAGATTGCTCTGCTAGATGCCCTAGATAGCTAAAGATCGTCTGGCCAGCTGGCATAAAGTAATATTTCTTTTGACCATCTGAATGCCTGGGACTGGCACTAATGAACTTTCAGTTCCATGGGAAGGTGATATAAACATGAGACAAACTCTCCAGACAGATAAACTCTCCAATGCCTGTGTTATTCTAAGCAGCCCGTGGAATAAGGATCTTATTCTTCAAGATAAAAAAGCACAGTTTTGGAACAAACCATCTGCACTGTAGGTTGAATAAAAATTCTTCAAATTCCCATTCACCTAAATGAGGCTTTTAACCCCTTGAATGCTAGTACATTGGAGACCCCTGTAGTATTAAAGGGGTTAAAGGGAGTTTTGTAGAGGTCAAAAAAATAAACAATATGCCACAAACCATATCTCTCAAACCGCTATGGTTTGAGAGATATCCTCCATTAAAGTCCCCCTCTCCCTCTCCTTCTCCTGATGTCCGCTGTAAATTGACAGCAGGAGTTCCTGGTCCAGGGACCGACAAGCAGCTCTTCAGCAGAGCCGCAATAGCACGATTAAAAATAAATACTTCTTTAGAACGGTCTACAAAGTGTGCCTGGTTTGCAAGCACACTTTTTAGACCATTTCAAAGAAGTGTTTCTTTTTAAATTGCACTATTGAGGCTCTGCTGAAGAGCCTCCTCATGTCGGCCGACATCAGCTGACATCAGGAGAAGAGGAACTTTAGCGGAGGATATCTCTCAAACCATAGCAGTTTGAGAAATAGGATTTGTGGCATATTGTTTCTTTTTTTAACCTCTACAAAACTCTGAGCATTTTTTATGGGACATTACTGTCCCTTTAAGTGTTCTGTCTACATCAGTGGGGATTTTCATTTCTGTCGTGTGGTACAGTTGTTTTATTCAAGAAATTCACCTTTTTTTAGCTTGACAAATAAGGCTGTAAGATCTCTCCAGATTGAAAAAGAGACTCCATAAAATAACATAAAAAAATGTAATTTTCTGTATTAAGAGTAGCCTGTGAATGTATTTGTGATGCATCTATGGAAAATTCTACAACTGCGGCCCTTTCCACAGCAGCCCACAGAGCCCTGTAGCTCAGACAATGGGCAGCTGATTAATCATCTGTTTAAACTAGTGTAAAAGCCCGTGTACACGGGCCAAAGTGCATAAAACGGCAGAACTACACCTCCCGACATTCTGTGCATTCGGGCAGTGTCTACTGCGCATGACTGCATCGGCCTGCGTTTGGTCAGTCTCTACTGCACATGACAGCATCGGACAAACATACATCTGGCCTTTTCTATTATAAGGATTATGTGCTATTTCTATTGTTTGCAATGATAGCCTGCTGTGCTTTGAGATTTGATTTGTACTATAGAAATGCTGCATTCCCGGAGTATGTATATGACACAAATTTGTTTAGAGCACACCCTGTTGTCTTTCTCTTCAGTTATTGCTATAGCTCTTGAAGGTTCCTTCCTCTTTGGTAAAAAAAAAAGAAAAAGTAAAATATTCTACTTGGTACAGGGTGACATTTTTGAGACAAAAGGAAGCCACGTGTATATTCATACTAGTTAGTACTATGCCTAGTGGATTAAATGAGAAATATGAACTTAACATCTATTACAAGTAGGTGAAAGAGATTTAACTCTGATAGATTGACCTTTTTTGTGAATGAATAGTAAAATGCCAATTGCAGTATTCTTTAGTGTATGTATTATTTGATGTGTAAAATGGATCTTCGGGATCCCTATAGTATACCTTTTCTGCTGAGAATCCAAGGTTATTTCAAGGGTTGAGAGATTGTCTATTTAAAAGTAATTACAGCTCAAACTTGTTTCCTTAATTTCATTACCATTTTCTATTCTAGTCGCCAGGTTGTGCTCTTCCTATCACTTACTATGAGGAGTTGTAGTCAGTGACTCAAGCTGTCCCATAGAGTACCTTATCAAAAAACATTGCTTTTTGGACACTATTTGGCACTACTGATACAAGAAATAAGCTTTATCTGTAATTAAATGAAAAATCTACCAGCAGTAGGATCACTATTATTATACTCATGGTTTACTAAGCAGAATTAATTCAAGGGGCATATCTTTTTTTCTAATATGTTTATTTCTCCTTTAAATACATTTGTTTTTGAAAGACTTATAACTACTTGGGTGCTAGAGAGGTCTTCAAAACACTGCAACCAAGTGCAGCAGTAAATCTTAGGACCGCCAGCTGTTAAAAACTACAACTCCCATCATCACAAACCATTCAACACCTGGTTGATGGGATTTGTAGCCCCCAGCAGCTGAAGGTCCAATGATTTACTATCTCAGGGTTAAAGGATTTTAGGGTTCCACAAGTGATTAATTTAATCCCTTGAGGATGAGGGGCTTTGCAACGTATTTCTTACCAGACCGTTCCTCAGTTAGGATACCTCAGGGTTTTTTTTTAATATTGGCCTAGATTCCATTATTAGCCCTTAGGGACTCCCACATGCGGTTCTGGCTCTTTTCTTTTGTCAGTTCTGCTATCACATTGTGGCCAAAGCACTTCTCATTAACCAACCTCAGGCCATATTCAGGAGTATGACAGCACAGACTATAAAGTAATTCAAGGAAAACTCTCACTGGCTGCCATCACATTATACCAGTAGAAAATTTCCATACTATATTTTCTACTCAAATCACCATTTTTGCATTTGGTACCCCCAACCTGTTGCAGGAGATTGCTGGTATTTTTGGCCTGCTGGACAAGTATAATCAAGTGGTCCATTCTTACTATCATTCCAGCTCACCACATTTTGTTAATTTTAAAATCAGCATTACTGTTGTGAAGAAAGACAAGTGATTCCACAGAGCTTACAAATGAAATGGTGATACCTCAGTGATGACACCAAACTTTTAATTGAAACTGAGCTACAATTGTGATACCACAGAGCTTACAATTGACATGGAGGTATATCAGTGGTACCACAGAACTTACAATTGAAAGGGCAAAAGGCCAGGGGGGCAGAGGTATATAGAGAAAGAGGAAAGTCATGACTGCAGCAACAGAGGAAGAAGCTACAGGGAGGCCAACAGTCCTCTACAATTGCATCCCAGGAAGCAGAGAAACAAAGGTGCCCTAAATTCAGCCAGGAGACGTATAAGGTCTCCCTCAGCAAAACCAGACACACCGACACACCACTGATGTGTTGAAAGACATGTACTATGACTGCAAGGTGGTGGTAAAAATGTCCCTGGAGGCGAAATCTAGGGTTGTGACTAGTGGAGGAGATGCTGAGACAGTCCCTGGTACCTGAAATTGTTACTGGATTCACACAAGGATTTGACACAGTGTGTGTCTGGGACCGACAGGCCCATAGTAAGAGAAACATCATCTCATTTGTCAAAGTTGCCCACATTGGTCAACCACTTGAACAGAGGGATGTGCATCACATTTTAAAGAAATATATTGCACACCCCTCTGGTCGTCAAAGAATGAAATGTGTACCCCAGCCCGGTTTTCTACTTATACATTACCAAATTTTAATGTTGCTCCCTTTCTTCACAACAGTAATGCTGATTTTAAAATTAACAAAACGTGGTGAGCTGGGATGATGAGCTAGAATGGTGGTAGGAATGGACCACTTGATTATATGTGCTATGCAGGCAAAACATTAATAGCAATCCCCTGCCTTCAACAGGTTGGAGGTACCAAATGAAAAATGCTGATTTGAGTTCAAAATCCAGCAGAACATTTTTTTCCTGGTGTAATGTGATAGTGGGCGATGAGCGTTTTTCTTGAATTTAAAGGAGGTTGCTTTATAGTCTAGGCTGTCATACTCTTGAGTTCTGTGTACTGTACTAAGCGGTTGTTGCTGTCTATACTGCAGCATAGAAGTTCTCACTTATTTGTTCCTATGGGCGCCTGAGAAGTAACTTCTGGCATGGACTTTACGACCTAGCCCGATTTTGTCTTTGCCTCTTCCCCGGAAACATGTCTGCAGATGCCCATGCCAGGGACCACACTTTCCTCTTGGCTAGCTTGCCTCTCATCTTCTTCTGCCCATCTCACCCACACATCAGAAGAGATTCTACCACGCATGCACAAACACGTATTCACTCTCTATCATGCTCACATACTCACTACCTTGTATTACCCAACAGCAGACTTTTCAATGAAAAATATAAAAAGACCATAAATAAACCAAACATAAAATAAAATTAAAATTGGGGTAAACAAATATATGTCAACTGAAAATATGACAGGAACTAGTAAAAAAATATATAGCAATTAAAAATACCAGAAAAATATCAATGAGAAATAAAATGGAGTGATGTAAAAGGAAAAGTGTAGGGAAAAGGCAAATGTGTGGGAGGAGGGAGAAACGTGTGAGGATATGGCCATGTGAGTGTGTATGTAACGTTATGAGCTGTATAAATATATATATATGTGCAAAGCACAAAGTAATCAGCTCTCACCTCTCCTAGCACTAATGTCCTGAGCACAGAATAAAGCCCAGAACACAGCTGACAATATGGCGTTAATGAGCCTTATATGGAATCCACCACTGAATTTTTGAATTCAGAAAGCAAGTTTTCAGCCATTTGCTTATTGGTTAAAAATGAGCGTTTGGTAGTGTTGAAAAATAAGGCAAGATAGCATTCAGAAATCAGTATTGCGGATTAGGCTAGAAGATCTGCCATTTTTTTGGAACTCAATAGTGCATTTGGCTTGAATATAATCAGCCGGATTTTCGATTGAGTTTTTCTACTAAATGGGAAAATATCAATATGGTAGGAAAACTAGTATGGAATTGAATATCTGCCATTGTTTCAAACAAGTTTACAGTCTAATTTTAATACTTCATAAAGACTGTCGGAATTTTGTAAGCTACATTTTGTGAACAAAACCAATTATGTGAAGCTAATAATTGCTCTTTCAAATAATTGAAGCAAATAAAACTAATGAACAAATGAATTTTGAGTTTATAATTAGTTTTTCCTTAAACGCAGCCAGAGAAAGCCAAGAAAAGAAAGTCAGATTTGATAATTAAACAAAGAGCAGGGTGGCACTACCATAAATCTTAATGTGCTAGCTGCAGCTTTTCTTAGAACATAATTTGAAACTACTCAAGAATATAACACATTGTTTTTTTAGTAATTTCAAGCAGCATTTAAACCCTTGTGAAGCAATCTACTGGACACTCTTCTGGCACTCACATGATTAGAGGTTTTGATATTCATATCAAAGTTTACACAAATAATATACAGAAGACAGGTCATGGAATTTTTTTTATTTGGATGTGGATGGGGGGGGTCAAAAGTTAAACAATATCCTGCAGCCTCAGCTCCAATTATTGCTCTAAACGAGAAGTAAAGCAATGAAAAACCATATAAAGTAAATGAAAACATATCAGTTAAAGGGATAGTAATGCTTCATAATAAAAGCAGCTCCAGTTAATCTTCATAGTATTTGGGCCATGGAGATTGTTATTTCAGTACTGTCAGAGTTGTAGTCCAAGAGTAAATGAATGATAAAGTATCCCCCTCCCACCCCTTTTACTGATGTCACTGCTCAGCTCAGAGCAGCAGAGTGGTGTCCAAGTGGATTGCAGAGAGGGACAATCTTCAATTAAGATAAGAAAAACCTGTCAAGGGGGAGCAGGGTTTTCATTGTGATCACAGCATCCCGTTAACTCTTGCAGAGCTACTGTTGCCTCCGTTACTGCTACGGCAGTGTACCGATTGCTGAGCCTTCCGTTAACTCTTGCAGAGCTTACTGTGGCCTCCGTTACTGTTGTGGCAGTGTGCCATTGGTTGCGTTTCCGTTCAGCTCTTGCAGAATACTGTTGCCTTCCTTACTGAACCGGCAGGGTGCCCTTGGCTCTATTCCGTTCAGCTCATGCAGAGTACTGTTGCCTCCGTTACTGCACCGGCAGGGTGCCCTTGGCTCTATTCCGTACAGCTCATGCAGAGTACTGTTGCCTCCCTTACTGAACCGGCAGGGTGCCCTTGGCTCTATTCCGTTCAGCTTGTGCAGAGTACTGTTGCCTCCGTTACTGCACCGGCAAGGTGCCCTTGGCTCTATTCCGTACAGCTCTTGCAAAGTATTGTGTGGCCTCCGTTTACTGCTACGGCAGGGGGTATAAGTCTCAGCTCTGCTCCGGCAGATCTATAGTGCTCTGTCTCCATTCTAGCACTACAGTCTCCTTATCACTGTTATTCCATCATACTGGGTGTTACTGAGAACTCACCACATCAGAGACTGATTACCCATGCTGTGCTGGGTATTCACCCTGTCATGCCTGACCTGTGACAGTATATGAACTCTCTTTCACTTACTATTATACTGGGCCTGTGTAGGCATAAGTCTAAGTCCTGTACTGCACCTGTCTATTCTGCTGAATTACGCTATAGCCCGTCAAGGGTAATTCTCATTGTGTTTGTTTTAATAAAACTGTGTTTTATCCTAACCCTCTGAGTGTTGAACAAACCGTTACAAGGTACTTGCCATATATTGAGATACCTTGAAGGGGTTGGCAAGCTTAACATCTTTTGGCCAAATTATGGGCTAAATCCTCATATTTATTAACAAAGTTATTTTTATGTGCCTAAGGTAGGGCAGACATTGGCACATTGGTATGGAGGAGCACAGGTTTGCTTTTTGCTTTGTATGTACACTTTGGGTTTTGGCCTGATGTTTCAGGGTACTGGAGATCCCACACATTCCTTGCTGTCATCTAGATGCCAGTCATGTGATAGTTTTCTCAATCTGTTCACTATATATATATATTATTGTGAGCTAGAGCTGTGAGCTTTTTTCTGTCTTTGCTTTTGCTTTCGCAATCTTTGCTCATTCTAGCCGCATTATACTTGCTTCACTTAATTACCACATATAATTATAATCATATTAATCTTTTCCTTAAATGCCCTTAAAGGCATGGTTTTTGACCTGACTATGCTTATACACACCTTGTTTGTTTGTAATTAAAATGTTATTCCTCATGTGGCCTGTGGGGGTGGTAAGCTCTGGTTTATAAGTAGGACAGAAGGACCCACAATCCTCTTGTTCCAGTATCCACCTACTACAGTCCATATAAGTTTTATATCAGGCAAGTCCTCTTTTATCCCTTTTTTAAAATAATTGTTTGTCCTTTGTTTTAATTGCATACACTGGGACCCACAAGCATTGTTCATACTATTTTAATAGGGTCCCACCTATGCGTTTCCTTACAACATCTTTTCAAGACATGTATATTTTTAATGTAGATAGGGCTGTATAGGTGCACTAGAGTAGGTACTTGCCATATATTGATATTGATGGGGTTGACAAGCTTAACTATTTTGGCCAAATTATGGGTTAAATCCTCATATTTATTAACAAAGTTATTATATATGCCTAAGGTAGGGCACGCATTTGAACATTTGTATGGAGGAGCTCAGGTTTGCTTTTTGTTTGTATGTACACTGTGGGTTTGGGCCTGATGTTTGGGGTTGCTGGAGATCCCACACATTCCTTGCTGTCATCTCAATGCCAGTCATTTGATATTTTTCTCATTCTATACATTACCTGTTTATATTATGATGAGCTAGTACTGTGAGCTTTTCTGTCTTTGCTAATAGCTGTTTGCAGGTAACCACAGACAAATACACAAACAAACACACACAAATAAACAGAGAGGCAGACACACACACCACCTGTCACTGGAACCTCAAATAAGGAACAGGCATTGCTATTATTAGTACAGCAATAATTCACACAAATACAAAACCACTCTGTACCCGTAGGCAGAGATGTATAGGGATGTGTAGACAGTAGTTCCTAGTTGTTAATGGACTGCAATTCCCATCTGAGGATGTAGTCCAGTAACAGTTGGAATCACAAAGTTTGCCCATCTCAGCTGTAAGCTGTTGCATGATAGGAAGCAGGGATTTGTTTGGTTTGAGACAAAAAAGCAAATGGATCCAATCTAATTTTACTGTTACGCTGACAATAAAAAAGTAAATAAAAAAGTAAAACATCTTTGTGATTCAGTGACAGAGTTGATAACAGGTCCAACAATGTAAATTGGTTTTAGAAACACTGCTCCTTGGTAGCAGCCACAATCACTCTATTCTTTGCTGAGTTAGACATTGCCTCAGTACAAGTATTCCCACCACTGTTGATGCTCTGCTTTGAATATTCTGCTGCTATTCAAACCCACTGCCAATAAACAATAGAACAACATCGTGTGTTCAGAGATACAGTGAGTATATCCTGTTAGGTTGGCAGGCGTGGATTTAAATGAAACTCTTAACGTCCTCCAAAGCTTGAGTGGAATTATTAAATACAGTGATAAGGCAGAAGCAATGACCTTTCAGAGTTTCAATTTACAGGGTCAATCTGCTGCCCACTGAAACCTAATAGCACTGTCACATCAGGACTTGCTCAAGTGCTTTCACAATGTTATACAAGAAAGTAATTATGTTATCTAAAACATTGCAAGAAACGTAACCTGTGAGACTACTGAATGTACAAAGGTTTAAATGAAACGAAAACTCCAAACCCTGGAAGTAAGAAAGTTTGTTTTGAATAATATGAGGACTTGGAGACTAAAATTAGGCCTGGCTTGGCTATTCTGAGTATTGCTGAGTTGATCCTGACATCACGGGGAGGAGGATTGGTGAATCCTGGAGCAAACCAAGTGGATCATAGGGGACAAATAAAAATCCTCCAAGTTCCCATATATTTAAATGGGACTTTTAACCCTTTGCGTATTAGAGAAGTCTTGAATTTCAAAGCAATGTTTGGAAACCTCACTTACATTGAGTGGGTCCCATTCAAATCAAACAAAATGTTTATTTGATCATTATTGTGTGGTTGGTTTATTCCAAAATTGCACCACTTTCCAGCATGCAGGACATACATATTATTAAACATTCAAAACTACCAAAATCTGAAGAAAATAGTCATAAGGACTAGTATCATAAACTCACAGATCAAGTTAAGCCATGAATGGCCGGTGTGTTACTGTGTGGTCATTATTGAACTATAACTACAGTCATACTCAGTTTGTCATTGGTCACCTAAGGATGGTGGGGGGAAGTCATAGTCATAACGACAAGGCGCAATGTGAGAGTGGGGCCCTATTCTCCTTTTGTACTACTGACTGTAAGCAACATCCCAACACCATTCACAAACTAATTACAGGGCTCATAATTTGTACAGGATCTAACTTAGGGTTTACAATCAACAGATACTAAACCACTGAGCATGCAATTGACAAACAACCAGAGTTTGCACTTTATAAGTGAAATATCCCACAGAGTAGGCTGACCATACCTCACCTTTAAAAAGGGACACATAGGAAATAGGCATATTTCAGGCATGCACCAAAATCAAAGCAACCCTGTAGTATGCATTTTTCATGTGTGCCCCTTTTTAAAGGTGGGGTATGGTCAGCCTACCACAGAGTCTAATATTCATAGACATCAAACACAGAGCTGATATAGGGGACTTGTAATATGAATATAAACTATCCTACAGATGTAGCAATCAACAGAGAAAATGACCCACAATGTTTGCAGTCATTGGAGTTGTGTGAAAGTAATTTGAGAGGAATCTTGTAAGGTGGTGATGTTGCTTTTACACCCTATGGAGAACTTTTGCCACAGACAATAGCCTTCCATGGCTGCTGTCACCTTAAAATGGCAGAGCTGCACCTACATAAATGCAGATGTGAGCTGTGGTAACATTTGTATGACGTATTTCCCAGCAAGCGAAGTGCCATTGTTTTATTCTGCAGGAAAAGCTTTTCAAAATAGACATTTTACATATTATGTAATACTATCCCTTTAGTAATTAAGTACTCATGGACCGGCTTCCTCAACCACACAATCCTACTCATTCAAAAAATTGATTGGGGAGCAATGCTTCAACTAGCTGCTGCAGCACTGGGCCCATGTGGAGCAGAGTACTAGGCACTGGGAGTCTCACTTTTGTACTGGTGCATTGCCTGTTCAATCCTTCAGTGTGTCCTGATGTTGCTTTGTGTCCTTTTCCTACAGCACTAGGTCAGTATGCAGGGAAATCACTCTGTGCCTGTCCCAATAACATGGCTGTGTTAAAATCTCCCGTTCCCAAAGGCAGAGACAGTCAGGATCAGGCCATAGGTGTGTTCACACATGGGATTCATCATAACTGCTCTCCTGTGAACACCTATAGTTATATCAATGGGAGTCTTACAGTAACTGGAAAGCCACATGTTACCCACCATTCAAAGTCAGTCTCTGGTAGCTTTTTCCTTTTTTCCACTTGTCTTCTTTTGCATTTGTGTCTTAGTTGCTTCATTATGCAATTCGTTAAAGAAATGCTGCTGTGTATGCATTGACGTGCATGAATATCAGTGTTCAAATATGTATCAATGCCTAACTTCTGGTGTGCATGCTACAAATCAACACTAACCAGAGGCCTTCACTTGATTGCATGGGGACGCAAAGCAGCAGACTTGCCAACTGTTCCAGATTTGGCCCCCTGTTCTTGGATGCTGTCCCAGCTTTCAAACTTGAATTTTAACTACACTCTCTATGTGGATAGTTCTCTAAAGGTCATATGCACAATAAAAAAGAGGAACAATTCTGACAGAAACCAACTGTAATGGAGTTGAGCAGTAAACTTTATTCAGTGGAGTACTACAGTGCCTTGCAAAAGTATTCACCCCCCTTGGCATTTCCTATTTTGTTTCATTCCAACCTGGAATAAAAATGGATTTTTTTGAGGTTTGTATAATTTGCTTTACACAACATGCCTGCCACTTTGAAGATGCAAAATATTTATTTTTTTTGTGACACAAACAAGAAATAAGAGAAAAAAAACAGAAAACTTGAGCGTGCATAACTAACCCCCCCAAGTCAATACTTTGTAGAGCCACCTTTTGTAGCAATTACAGCTGCAATTCTCTTGGGGTATGTCTCTATAAGCTTGGCACATCTAGCCATTAGGATTTTTGCCCATTCTTCAAGACAAAATTGCTTCAGCTCCTTCAAGTTGGATAGGTTCTGCTGGTGTACAGCAATCTTTAAGTCATACCACATATTCTCAATTGGATTGAGGTCTGGGCTTTGATTAGGCCATTCCAAGACTAATCTTGTGAAACATTACTATTCCCTTAAACGGAAGGACGCTTTGAATCTCGACTGCAACCTAGGTACTGCTGCTGATCATGAGTTTGAAAGCTTTTTTGTTTGTGCACTGTGCTCCTCGCACACCCAATAAGGAAGTAGGAAAAATATTGTGCTCTGCCATGGGAGTCCTGAGGGTGGCAAGGGGGGCACTTGCCACCCCTCCAAAATAAACAAAGGGGCTGGATGGCTGGCCTGGGGGTCATATTATGGCTTCCCCCCCTCCTCCTGGAAAAATTTCTACGGACACCTCTGTGCTCTGCAGAGCTCTGCAGTGAGGGAGGGGTGAGTTTTCCTATTTCTCCCTGTGGTATTTATTCTCTGTGACCCCATACTTCTTTCTCATTATTCATCTCATCCTTCACTACCATTTAGTCTGTTGCCTTTCTCCCTTCTTCTTCTTTTTCTTCTTCCACCCACCCAGTTAAGCCCCACCCACAATTCATGTCATTTAGACACAAGCCCTCTGCAGGGGCTCCAAAAGAAGAATGTTCAGGGTATGAGGATTTAGCAGCTTAGGAGAACCTGAGATCTCAATCAAGTCCTGGGTTTAACACTTTGAGAGCCAGAGGGCATCCAACACATTGCTTTGCAATACATTGGATACCCCGCTGGCACTCAAAGGGATAAAGCTTGCTTGGTTTATATTTTAGGAATGTAGCATATGGATTATTCATTTTTACACATTCTAGTTCATTTTTTGTTGTGTTTCTTTAACAGCCCATTTAAAATGTATTCCAGTTTTGTCTTGGAGGTCATTTCTGGAGGTAAACCTGGAGTTAAATAACACCATTTTTTAACATATCATTTATTTTGAGGTTACTTTTGACACCCCTCACCACTTTTAAATCCCTTTCTCAAAAATGCTCTTTAATGGTATTAACTAGTAAAAAATATCTTTATCTCTGTGAAAATCAATTCTGACAATAATATATTTAATACTAATTATCCCTTTGAACATTAGGTCATTGGATAATCAAGAATAAGAATAATGTGCCTTTGCACCTATGTTTTTAGAAAATCATCCCTGTACAGTATAAAATGGAGAACTATGGATGAGGTACAAATACCTGCTCAGTGAAATGGAGAGGCAGATGTATTAACCCTTTGAGTGCCAGAGTGGTACGGAATGCATTGCAAAGCAATGCATTCCGTACCACTCTGGCACTCAGAGGGTTAAGAAAAGTGGAGCAATTCTGGTACAAACCAAGCACACAACAGGGAATAAATTCCACAAAATCCTATTGATTTAAACGGGGGCGTTTAACAGCTTACATGCTAATGAGGTCTCCAACACTTTGCGAAGCAATGCACTGGAGACCTCTCTAGCATTCATGGGGTTAACACCCCCATTTAAATCAATGGACATTTTGCTCCATACCGTGTAGCACTACTTTGCTTAGTACATCAGTCCCAGTGTCCCTAAAATACCCTCTGAATTGCTGGCAAGTATGGAAGCAGTAAGGAGAGGGTGGTTATAGTTCAACAAAATATTTTGGGCTGTATTTAAAGGGATAGTATTGCTTGAAAATAATTTTATTTTATATTGTAGCCCTTAAAAAAACATTAAAAATGATATAAGTCTTATGTCCCAAACATCGTCGTCATCTTCTTGCTGATAGATTTTATCCATCAGCGGTGATTTTTGGATACTGAGGCTTGAGCCTCACTACTCCATCTTCTCGGGTTGAGTTTTAAGTCGCAGGTTTGGATTCTTCTTGGTCTGTGTTGACTTGTCACAGTTGGGTTGGTTTCACAGGGTCTTCGTTGTGATGGACCGCGGGTAGCGGTCGAAGGGGTTTGCAGTGGTGGCAGTGACTATGTCCCAAACCTTTATGGTTTGGGAGATATTAGCAAGTCAAGTTAATAATAATAAAAGTAAAGTTCCCTTTTCCCTGCTGTTTCAGCCAAGTCTGCCATCTAGTGGACAGATTTGGAATCTGGTCCACAGATCAGCCGGCAGCTCTTTAGCAGTGCCGAGATCACGATCTTTAAAAAGAACTGCTTCACTGGAACTGTCTAGCTGTCTGGCTTGCAAGCAAACTTTGTAGACCATTCCAATGAAGAAATTCTTTTTAAAGATCGTGATCTCGGCACTGCTGAAGAGCCGCGGACCGGATTCAAAATCTGAAGGCTTGAGCAGTGATGTCACTCCAGGGGACACTTTACTTGCTAAGACTTATATCATTTTTAATGTTTTTTTTAGGGCTACAATATAAAATAAAATTATTTGCAAGCAATACTATCCCTTTAATAAGCTAAAAAGGAGCAATTGTGCAGCAAGCCAACTGCACTCTAGGGGAGAAATGACAGTTATCAATTAATTAAATTAGGCTTTTAACCTCTTGGTATTGTGGTTTCCAATACACAGGAAACCTCTCATGCATTCATTGAGTTAAAGTCCCATCTAAAGCCGTGGGACAATTGGTTTACTCCCTGTTCTTCTTTGGCCCATATGTTCAAAGAAGGAGCAAAACAGCTTTTGTCGTTTGTAACGACTTTTCAAAGTACAGTGTCTTTGGGATCATTAATATTTTCAGAGACTGTTGGTTGTGATTGGGAATATGTCACTTGTCCTGACTGAAATTATCGTATGTAACAATAAAAAAATGTCTCAACTTACGACAAAAATGTCTTAACTAAAGACAAAAATTCTCACATTCAGCACTTTACATTCCCTCCACTTTTTTCTTAACATACAAATTTTGTCTTTTGCAAGATTTTTTTTTGTCATTAGTTACAACAATTTTTCTTTTTCTCTATGTGTAGTTTAGCCACGCCCTTGCCCCGCCCCTTTGCCCTGCAATTCTGCGGTTGTGTCGTACACAACGGACATTACTATTTTTTTGTCGTATACTCCATAGAAAATATGTCATTCATGTACACAATTACTTATTTTTGTCGTTCATACATTTTTTGTCATTATCCCTTAGAACATATGGCCCATAGTATATCAGTCTCAGCAATATAATTCCCTCATCCTGACTCCTTCCGCCTACTGAAAAATGCTTCCTTAACCATTTGAGTGCCAGAGGGGTATGAATACTCATTGTTTTGCAGTGCATTGCCTACCCATCTGACACTCAAAATGTAAAGGGCTGTCTATAAGGGCTGAATGTTCAAAAGAAAAGTGGAGGTGTTCTGGGGACTTTAACCTCTTGAGTGCTGGAGTGTTCTTCGCAATGCGTTGGAGATCTCTCTAGCATTCACAGGGTTAAAATCCCCATTTAAATCAATGGGAAGTTTTGGAATTTTTAGTTCTGCCCTATAGTGCAAATGGTTTGCTCCAGAACTCCATTTTTCTTTTGAACATATGGACCTAAATGTTTTTGAAAATATCTAGCATACCCCATGCTTTGTGCTTTCTCCAAAGATCTAAAATACAATCTATCTTGGCAGCTACACCTGTGTAAGATTGTGCCAATGTATTAAACCGAAATGGGCACTCTGACTAATCTTTTTCTTTAACTATACCAGCTCAGCCAACTTGGATATTGTAATAGAGAGACATCAGCAGACAGGCAGTAATGCTTGCAACAAGAAAATCTTTTTTCTACACGTACCCAAAGAACTGCGGATCCTTCTCATTATACAATGGCTGGCAATACTATCTTATGCCCATTCCTGTGTGAAATTAAAACATCCCACTTCATACCAGACAGGGAGAAAGATACACATGTTGCTATCAAACTCTATTTTATTCTGCCTCACCAACACTTGTAATCCAATTCACACCAGAGCAGTTGAATTATGCCCTCCACTAACACGTTTGCTGAAGATTGAGGATTGCAATCTGACACATTGATCTCTCCCACTGCTATCTGCCAACAATTTTCTGCTTGGTAATAGCCTGCTCAACCCCTAAGTGAGTTAAAAGTTCACCTAAGAATCTTCAACTGTTCTACTTCTGTATCAGTAAAAAAAAGATGTTTAGAAGAGAATGTGAGCCCTAGAATACTTGTTCTTGGGTAATGGACTGGGGTGGGGTATATGTAAAACAGCATATCAACTGCTTTAAGGACCAGAAGGATGTGCATTGCATTGATTTGCAATGCATTGCACACCCACACTGGACTTAAATGGTTAACATTTATACTAGATTTGACAACATGAGAACAACTCAATCTGCCTTTTTTGCCCCCATTTTCTAGCTGCACTAAAATCTCAGACTTTGGACTCAGGTCTATTATTACTGACACAGAATTAAATGGTGAGGGTGGATCTACAACTACAACTTTGCATTCTCTTATCTGTGCTATGAACCTTCATTGTGTGGTAAATATATATATACTAGGTTGAAGCCGAATAGGTGTGAGGGCTGGTGTACGGGTGCCTGTCAGATGAGGGGCTCAGGACTTCTCTGACAGTTCTGCCGTACAGGTAACGTCCGGGCACGTTGCGGAGGGAGTGGGTCACATGGAAGAGCTGGTGCGTGGATGCCTGTGGGCAGAAGATGCAGCCCTGACACTCAGCTCTTCTGTTCCTCCGCATGGAGCGGGGAGGGGGCAGCGGGGGTATTGAAGTGAGCCATGTTGGGGAGCCATGTACAATTTGCTTGGAGGCATCGATCTCTGTGTCCGTGAGTGTTACGCACAATTTGCTAGGAGGCATTGTTCTCTGTGTCCGTGCACGTTACGCACACTTTGCTAGGAGGCATCGCTCTCTGTGTCCGTGCGCGTTACGCACACTTTGCTAGGAGGCATCGCTCTCTGTGTCCGTGCGCGTTACGCACACTTTGCTAGGAGGCATCGCTCTCTGTGTCCGTGCGCGTTACGCACAATTTGCTAGGGAGCGACGCATCCTATCAAATTATATATATACTAGTTGAACAGCCAGTTACACGGGCCACAGTGCCTCTGGCAGCCAGTCGCGGGGCAGTCACGCGCAGTAGAGACTGCCCGCGCCACTGCTGATAGAGCTGGACGCTCCTTCGGAGCGCCCAGCTCTGTATCAGCCGCGGCGCTGGCAGTGTCTACTGCGCATGACTGCCGCATGCGCAGCAGTGTCTACTGCGCATGTCGGGCATTACACACGATTTAGCGAATTATTATATAGGATAGATAGATATACAATGTCCTCTAGAGTTATGCCAAAAAACAATGGAACAGACTAATCAATTTGGTATTCTCTACATGTTAGACTGATACATTTAAATAAATTTGTCAGTAACTATGTGCCTACAAAAACCACATCTAGAATTAAAAACACATGAGAAAGGATTAAAAGAACACACAAATGAACTCTAAGGTATTGAATTACACCACATTTTAATTAAACACAATAAACAATATGGGGCCCAATATACCCATATTAGTACATCAAAAGCCTAGGGAAGGTCGTGGACCCCCTTCTGCTCCCACATATAGTCTTACACCCCAGCCTTGTTCTGTTCTTTCACTGGCATTCTCTCACAAACACTGTTTAATACCCTAGCCGTGTCTTACTGGTAGCCATACAATCACACATATACATATATTCAAGCCCTCAGGACCTCAGGGGGCTTTGGACAACAAGGTTCCCAGGTAGGCACGTAAACAACCCAGTCAGGTTCCAGAGTCCTTACAGAAGTAGAAATAAACATCACAAGTTATGTTCTAGTAAGATATATATATCTAAGTGATTTTGGTTTTCTGTCAGGGAGAGTAGCTGGAAATCACTGATTAGTTGAGGAAGAGGCAGGGCAGTTAGCCCCTTGCCTCTTCAACCAACCACTGCTGTCTGACTTAGCCCCCAGCCTCCTCAACCAAAAAAGTATTGTAGCCACTGCGAAGAGGCGGGAGCACCCTTTTCTCCAAGAAAAGCGGAGTGACTACTGCTTCATTTGATGCTTAGCCACTTTGGGGCCCCCATAATAACAAAAATATCTGGGAAAGAGTTACCTGGGACTTTGTCTACCCCATGTATATATTTTTAAAGATGAACATTTACCTGGATTTTGAAGGTTCAGAGCAACTCCCTGATACTCCTCTTCAGCCCCTTAAATACAATTATCACTGCTGATATAAGAAAAAAAATCACATGCAGACACTCTGTTGTGCCTGTGAGAAAAAAAAATAACAAGCAATGACTTTTATATGAATAATAACTGTTTAAATTAAATTCCATGTTCCCTTTGGCTGGGAGGTAGGTTTATGCAGGGCATAGAAAGTGCCTTAGAGCATAGGTGGAGGGTGACAAATGTATTTGGGGAGGCTAATCAAAGTCCTCATTCTCCTTGAGTTTTTAGAATGTGTATTAATTACTTTTTTAATCAATATTATCAAACTTGATTAAAATATGATTAATCCTTTGAGTCCCAGAGGAACGTGTTAGGCTTTTCTCTGCAATGACTAGCACACCCCCGTGGCACCTGCAGACCCTTCTCTCAGCTTTAACCATTTCAGTGCCAGAGGGGTATGGAAAGCATTGCTCTGCAGTGTGTTTCGTACCCCTCTGGCACTCAAAGGGTGAAACCATTAGTTTACCAGAGTGGCATGCAATATATTAATTACTGAGCAGTGCACTATGCGTCCCTCTGGTAATCAGTGGGTTAATCATAGTTTAATCACATTTGATCTTATTAATTATGAAATTAGCTTCTACTCATAGAATACATTTTATCTCTTTGAGTGCCAAAGGAGTAAGCAACACACTGCTGTGCAATGCTTTTCATACCTCCTAGCATTAAAAGAGTTAAATCCATGACGATGCCTCATGTATGCTGTAGCTGTCTCTAATGCATGAAGACTTTTCTAGTATTCAAGGGGAAAATAAGACATGTACATATCTGGACATATTAACCCCCTAATGACTAGACAGGTGTGCAAAATATGACTTGAATAATTATTGTGTAGTAATTCTCTAGGATGTTTGTCACGATGCAGTCATGTGCAGTAGAGACTACCCACGTTCCGGCAGTCTCTGCTGCTCATGATTGCATCATGTGAGTGAGGTGATGCAAGACTGTATCGCGTGGAGCAGTGAGGTAGCAGCCTCTTAACCCTTTGAGTGCCAGAGGGGTACGCAACGCATTGCTTTGCAATGTGTTGCGTATCCCTCTGGCACTCAAAGGATTAACATTACCCGGACCTTGGCCCGTGTACATGGGCTTTTACACTAGTAAATAAGTATTTTTGTATGCCTTAGAGAACATTAAATTGAGGCTCATGTACTAAGAAAATGGAACATTTCTGGAACAAACCAGGTGCACCACACAGAACAAATAATAATGCTCATTGATTTAAATAAGACTTTTAACCCATTAAATGCTAGTGCGGCCTCCAACATAATGCTTTGCACTATAATGGAGACCACTCTAGCATTCAGTTGGTTAACCCCTTAACGACCCTTGACGGTCATGGTACGTCAAGGGTCGATCTGACTGAACGACCCATGACATACTATGACCGTCATGGAGTTCCGGGCTCCCCCAGCGGCGGCACGCCGTTCGGGGAGTCCGGAAAGGGAAAACGAAAAAAAAAAATGCTCCGCAGACGTTCAGGGGTTTTAACCCCGGTCGTTAAGGGGTTAAAAGCTTCATTGAAATAAAGTACATTTTGAGTAATATAATTAGTTCCCTATTGTGCATCTGATTTGTTCCAAAATTGCACCACTTTTACTTAATACACGAGTCTCACTGAATTACAGTGACAGTTAATGATTGTGCAGCAGCCCTACACTACAAGCAAATGGTTGTTGTAGTTCCTGTTGGAGACATCAGGTAGTGTTCAGTTTTCCTTTAATGTTTATAACTATGGTGCTGGGCTGGGCAGTTTATAGCACTGTAAACAGAAAGTGACTCTTCACCTGTTGCTGGACTGTATCTGCTGTTTCCCTTTGACAGCCACAGGACAATCTGAGGCTGATAGCAATTGTAGTCCACAAACAGCTGAAGAGTCACATATTGTCTTTTACTGATATTGCAAAACACATTTGAATTTAGCTACGTGTAACTGGATCTACGTTGTTTCTGCTACTTTTCGCAAAGCATGCTTGATCAGTCAGGAAGAGGAAGTGGTCTCATCCCCTGGTTACAAACAGCATATGGGTTGGCTCTGACAACATGTGCTGTAATGGGGCTGATGGAAACTTCTGAGTTCCTGGTGCACATTTCTCCAAGGAACAGGCAAAAGCCCATCATCTAATAACAATGCACTTTAGAGATTCGGGTAGGGGAAATCAAATATTAGAAACTTTTTTACTGAGACTCACTTTCATTATGTAGATTTCCAACATAAAAACACTAAGGCAGACAACTGGCTTTGGAGAGGCTCAGCATCTCTAAGCCTTAATTATTCTCCATCATTTCCTTGTAGTAACCTCACTTCTTAGCCAATCACAGTAAAAAAAAAAAAAAAAAAAAAAAAAGGGGTTGGCATGTTTGGGATATGATCTCTTCCTCTAGCCAAGCAGTGGTTAGAGGAAGGGTCAGGTTCATGCATGTGTGACCCCTTCTTCTTTACTGTGATGGATTAAGAGGTGAAGTTACTCCAGGGCATGTTCAGTGTCCTGTGTAACCCCACACACTACAACAAATGGGAACAGGGGATAATATTTAAACATGAATTGAATTTATGAAAGCTAATCCCTGTTTGTGTTTTTCTCACAGTAGCCTGCGCAACGGCTGAGTTTCTGCGTGTTGTGCAACAAGCTAGGATGTCATTGCTAAAATCACACACACACACACACACACACACACACACACACACACACACACACACACACTATATATATCAGAACATTTTTGTTGTTTGTGAAAGTTTTAATTATTTGAAAAGTACCTGAATCACCTGAGTGCAGAAATACCAAATACAATCATGCACGGCCTGCCCAGACCCCTATTTACCAGGTGTGCAAAATGGTATTTGCTAATTTATTAACTAAAATGCACATTCCAACAACAGCTGATTAACTATATAAAATGCCCCTAGCAAGGTGTATAAAGATGTTTCCAGAAAGTGGCGTTAAAGGAAAAAATTGACATTTTTTACATTTACACCCCTTCAAATGTACTGGAATCTATGAAAACTACATTTTCTACTGTATTCATTAGGGACTGCTCTAACAAGGGTGTCAAAGGCCCAAAACTACACCAACTACAACCTCTGATTTTTCTTGTATTTTTCAAACATGGCTTACCTGTACTAAAATGAAATGAAGAAAGTATACAGTTTTGGAAAGCAGAGTGGTTACCTGCTTTTGTGCCCCTTGCCTGGTATGCATAAATGTTTCCAGAGTGTGATGGTAAAGGAAACAAAATTACACTTCTTAAATTTCCACCCCATCAAATATACTGAAATCTGTGCAAAATATGGAATTTCCAACTGTATTCATTATCTACTGCTTGTACAAGAAAAATGGAACCCCATTGGTCTGAGCTGACATACTGCAGGGGTGCCAAAAGCACAGAACTACATCTGCTTGTTTTTTTATTTGTTTGTTTTTAATGGCTGCCTGTACTCATAACTATTGGAGATATGAAGAAAAAGTATGCAAGGTATACAATTTTGGAAAGTAGACATTCACCACTTCAGATGAGTGGCTGTAAGCCTTTCTACCCCTAGTGTTCCAAGTGTGCATAGATATTTCCATAAAGTGGCACAATTCCACCACCTCAAAGATACTAAAATCTTTGAAAACCATGGCATTTGCTCCTGTATTCTGTACCTGCTTCCAGTCTGAGAAAAATGGTACACCATTCATTTGGGATAACATATCATATGGGTGTGCCAGGATGGAACACTAACCTACACCTGCTGCTTTTCTATTTTGAAACTACCTACTTGTGCTAACATGGTCATAACCATTACTGATATCCAGAAAAGGTAACTGATGTGTGCCATTTTGGTAAGTAGACATTCACTCGCATCAAATGAGGGGTCATTTGTCTTTCTACCCTTAGGCTGTTGTGCACAACTGTTTCTACAAGATGGTCTTATAGGAAAAAATAGAGCTATTTTACATTTCTACTCTTTCAGTGATATAGTTATGAATAACATGGCATTTCTAGGTGTATTCATTAGCTACTCCTCTTCCAAGAAAAATTATACCCTGTTTGTTTGAGTTGGCATACTGTACGCGGTGCCAGAAGCACAAAATTACACCAGCTACACTGTAGCATTTTTGATACTCTTCAAATATGATTTACCAGTACAAAAATGGTTATAACAACTATGGAAATGAAGAAAATAAAAAAAACATACTATTTTGGAAAGTAGACAACCAGCCGCATCAAATGAGGCATCACTTGTCTTTCTACCCCTAAGTTAGTGTGCACAACCATTTCCAGAATATAGCATAGGAAATGGCATAGAATGAGTATAGGAAAAAACATTTACTTTTTTACACATTACTTCAAAGAAACTAAAATGGTTCAACACCGTGAGATTTCCTAATGTATTCAGTTTCTACTGTCCCCATTCTTTGATCTTAACTCTTTTATTCGGACTAACAATTTATATTTTATTACCGAATAACAAAGTACTCATATATATTTGTATTACATTTAGTGGAATGAGATTCTAGGGAATTCCAGTTTGTTCTTTAGGTAATATTTTCTTGAGAAATATGGTCAGTGGGGATGAAAAATCACGTCCCCAGAGAAAGGAATGGAAACATTCCATATAGCATGTCAAAATACAGTTCAAAACACAACAATTGGTGGGAAAATTGATGCTGACACTTTTTGGGATGCACAAGGGCCAATTCTGGACTAGCAAGAAATAGGCACAACAGTAAACAGTGTCTTTAATATTGAGATGCTTCCGCATCAATTGAAACCAGCTACTGAAACCAAACACCAAGGACTAGCGTCAAAAGGTGTTGAATTGTTGCATGACAATGCTGAATGCTGATCAGTAGGTGCAGTCCATGTCCTGGAAAGCCTCTGCCAACTAAACTTTGTTTAGTTCTGATCTGGCTACTTCTGGCTTTCAACTGTTTTGTCCACTCATAGCACTTTCACCACTATGTGTTTGCATGGTTTATTCAAGCAAAAAAATTAGTTTTTCTGAGGGATACAGAAAATTGTCGATTGGTTCGCTAAGTGTATTGAAAAGGAGGTAAACTATATATAAAAATAATACTATTGTACATAATCATACTCATTTTATTATATGAAAATAAATTAATTGCAGACATTTTCTGACTCACCCTCATACACAGGAAGAACAGATGGAAGGAGAAAGATGAAATTGAGACAGAGGACAGAGGATAATGTGGGGGAGAGAAGGAAATGGAATGGAATGAGAGGTGAGAAATTAAAATGAGAGACATGGCACATATCTGATGACTTGCTTAGTTGAAGCAGATTGATCTGAATAAGATATAATTTACAAATGGAGTTTACAAGCATTAATCACTCCTCATATTATTTCAGATTGATATACAAAGTGTTATCCAATGCTGCATGGGTGCATCAACTGTTTCGATGCTAGGCGACTCCAATGCTTGAAATGTAAATTATAAAACAACATCAATGTATTTTCTAGTCAGTGTTTACCTCATTTTATTTTTCAGGCTTATAAAACACCTTTTTGCATCACCTGGTGTTATCTTTACTGTAGCTTTCAACCTGTTGATAATGACGGGGTATAACTGGACCAAATAATCTGGCAGTGCATCAACCTATAGTGGTTGTTGCTGTGAGTTTTCAATCCCTCCTAAGGCACAGTAACAGCTCCAGCATCGAAACAGAATGAGCATATAGAATAAACATATCAACATCATCAATAGCATCAGCAGTATTCCACAGTTCATCAAGAATACAGGGGTATCTTCTTTTAGGGCAACCCACAATCACACCCAAGTGCCCATTCACGTGTGCAGGTTTGGGGTGCACCAGTGCAGTTTGGGCCCTATAGAGTGTATGGCTCAAGAGCCTGCTTTGTGGTCCCTCTGAACACCCAGCAACAGTAGATTTTCAGCAGTTTTCATTCGGCCCTAGAATCATGAAAAGCCTACACTGTCTCGAGGTGCAGAATACATAAACTGGCCAAAACTACTGAGGCTCAGTCTCACTAAATAGCTGCTAAGTATATCCTGCCTGACACAAGAACCTTGGCTTTAACACTAATGTAAATATAGCATCCTATCCTAGATGCTTCTCATAGCAGAGTGAAATATCTCTAATACTTTATATCTCTAAAAGTGTTCCCTCTAATGTGAGCACAGGGGAGCAACCCAGAACTGAAAGAGTTAAATATGAGTTTCTATACAGGGCTACATTGCAATAACAGATGCACTATGTAGCCTCATCCTGTTTGAATTACTCTTTTAAGTCATTCAATGCTGGGTCTATCATTGTTGCTCACCTTAGAGGGGATACTGCTCCCGAGACTACTGCCTATATGGTACCTCTAGATACTTTCTGAACATCTCTGGATAACTGTTGACCAAGGCAGTCAGTGAAATTCTGTTTGGCTTCCCAAGACCTATTTCTCACTCTCTTTTTATCAATATGACCTTCCAGCCACCCATTCCATACCACTCACCCTTCCTAATCAGTGTGGTATGTTTGCCTTCCTACTCATTTTCTCATAATTCTAGGAAAACACAGGTGGTGTGTGACTGCGTGCATCATTATTTTACCACACATGGAGGTCCCCACTGGTAGACTAACAAGGTAAGTGGATTCCAGAAATGCCAAGCCTACATTGCATGTGACAAATATATCCCTGGCTTCATTTCACAGATTCCAACTGAAGTTTATGGTGACATTTTTAACTAGAACCATGATGACAACCATATTGGCACTGAAAGGAAAAAAAATAATGTTGCAGACAGTGATACTTTTTAATTCCAAGTTAAAAAATCTTCAATAGGGTCAGAGGTGCTTTTGAAACTACAGAGGAAGAAATCTCTGTGGTATGAAAAGCTCTGAACATTATGAAGAATTAGTAAGTTGGTCAATTAACTCCTTGAATTCTGCAGTGGTGATCAAAGCCTTCCTTCCCAGTGCAATGGATACTTATATGGTATTCAAGGGGTTAAAGGTATCACCAACTCAAAAAAACTCATAAGTGATCATTCACAGTTTCAGCAAGCCAAAAAAGCTTATGAAAGATGTTTTTTCATTCTCAGTTGGGTTTTCCTTTCTGTGGGCCATATGTGCAAAGAAAAGTGCAGCAGTTCTGGGGAAACCAATTGCACAGTGGGGCACAAATGCATTGTCCCACTGATTTTTAACCCGATGAATGCTAGAGAGGTCTCCAACACATATTTAACCCTTTGAGTGCCAGAGGGGTACACAAAGCATTGCAAAGCAATGCGTTGCGTACCCCTCTGGCACTCAAAGGTCTAAAGGAAGGGGATAGAAACTGAACTTAAATCAATGGGAATGTTTATTTGTTCCACTGGTTGAGGTTGAATTGGTCCACCTTTTTGTGCATATGGCACTGCCATTTTATAGTTATAATCCACAGTCCTCAGTCTCGCTGTTGGTCTGGAAGTAGTTATGAAGATCCACCTCTGTACTTCCTGGTGTTGGCAAAACGTGGTGTGGTGCAGCTAAGCTGGAGTAAACAAGGCAATTTTAAAGAAGCAGTAATAATTTTTTTATGAAAACATACAGTAATGTGCAAAAGTTTAAGGCTGAAAATAATGCTTTCAAAAATTGGCATGTTAATAGTTTTTAATTATTAATTAATAAAATGCATAGGGCCTGAACAGAAGAAAAATCACCCTTTGCCTTCAAAACAGCATCAACTCTTCTAGGTACACTTGGACAAAGTTAGGGATTTTGTAGGCATTTTGTCAGTTATATGATTAAACAATTATAACAAACAGGTGCTAATGATCATCAATTTAATATGTAGGTTCAAACATAATCATTAAATGAAACAGACACAGCTATGTAGGTGGAATAAAACTGGGTGAGGTACAGCCAAACTCAGCTAACAAGGAGAGGTTGCTGAAGACAGTATAATGTCATTAGTCATACACCTTTGCAAAAGTGAGCACAGCGACAAGACACAAGCTAGTTATACTGCATTAGCAAGGTCTCTCCCATGCAGACATTTAAAGGCAGACAGGGGTTTCCAGATGTGTGCTGTCCAAGCTGTTTTGAAGAAAAACAAAGAAACGGACGACATTGAGGACCATAGACACAGTAGTTGGCCAAGGAAACTTAGTGCAGTAGATGAAAGACACATTATGCTTACTTCCCATCACAATCGGAAGATGTCCAGCAGCGCATTAAGCTCAGAATTGGTAAATACCAGTGGGAGAAGTCTGGTCAGCAGTGGTCTTCTTGGACGACTTGCGGCCAAAAAGCCATACATCCAACGTGGAAACAAGGCTAAGCGACTCAACTATGCATGAAAACATAGGAACTGGGATACACGTGCTCTGGACTGATGAGCCAATATTTGAAATATCTGGCTGTAGCAGAAGGCAGTTTGTTTGCCGAAGGGCTGGAGAGCAATACAAGAGTGAGTGTCTGCAGGTAACAGTGAAGAATGGTGGTTTCTTGCAAGTTTCGGGCTGCATTTTTTCAAATGGAGTTGGGTATTTGGTCAGAATGAATGGTCTCTTCAATGCTGAGAAGTACAGGCAGATACTTATCCATCATGTTATTCCATCAGGGAGTCATCTGACTGGATCCAAATTTATTCTGCAACATGACAATGACCCCAAACATACAGCTAAAGTCAATAAGAACTATCTTCAACATAAAGAAGAACAAGTAGTCCTGGAAGTGATGGTATGGCCCCCACAGAACCCTTATTTTAACATCATTGAGTCTGTCTGGGCACACATGAAGGGAGAGAGAAACAGCTGAGACTGCCTAAATCCACAGAAGAACCGTGGTTCATTTTCCAAGATGTTTAGAACAACCTACCTGCTGAGTTCCTTAAAAAACTGTGTGCAAGTGTACCTAGAAGAATTGATGTTTTGAATGCAAATGGTGATCACACCTAATATTGATTTGATTTAGATTATTCTTCTGTTCACTCGCTATGAATTTTGTTATTTGATAAATATAAACTATTAAGATGTCTATTTTTGAAAGCATTCTTATTTTACAGTATTTTTTCACGCCTGCCTAAATCTTTTGCACATTACTGTATATTTTATAGGGTTTTTCCTACTGAGTAAAATAATACTCCCACAGTTAAAATTTCCTGGAAGTAAATTACTGTGTGGTTCTGACGCCATGACTCAGCAGTTTCTATAACAGTCTATGAAGAATTGTCAGTGACTCTCATCTCCAAGAAAATGCAACACAACAACTAACTAGAAGCTGACCATCAGAGGGCATTGTTAATGAAAAACATGGAAATGGAAATATGGAAATATGCATCTCTCAATAGTGGGAATACCCTTATTTTGATCAACGGAAAAAGACCTACAATGTATATGTTTTCTTAAAAAGTTTACTGCTCCTTAAAGGGATAGTAATACTTAAAATGTAAAAAAAAAATATGTTGTAGGGTTTATCCCCCTGCGTAAAACAAGAGTACTCCCACTGCTGAAAGGTGTTTCATTCAAAAGTTATTAATTTTCAAAGTTGAATTTTTTAGGTGCAATATCACAGTGGCCTGAAATTGTACAGTGGCGCTGTTGCTACACGATCCTATGGACAGCTCTGGTCCCAGGACCATAAATTTTTTACTCAGGGGGATAAACCCTACAACATATTTTTTTTTACATTTTAAGTATTACTATCCCTTTAAAGAATCCCTGAGGCCTTCTGTAGAATTGTGAACACAGGCTCCTTCAATATAAATTAGTTGTAACCTTCCTTTTTCTTCCTTCCTCCCTGTTTGTGTTAAAACAGCAATATGAATGTGTTCTGCACCCAATGTGTTCTTCACTCATCAAGGACCATTTCACTCCAGGATTAAATTGGTTCCTTTTTATAAAACCAGACCGTTTTGAGCCCAAGGTGAGGCTCCCTGAAACCGAGAGCTTAATTAGCATACTGAACTGACTTTCACTGTTTCAGAAATAAAATTATCAGTATCTCCTAAACTATCCATCTGCTAATCTTTTGGTTAACATAACAGATAGGCAGTTCTGAATGAAGTTTTCAAATATGTAATCTTAAATTAAACCTCTTGAATGCCAGGTATGCCCATGCTTTAAAAAACCCCCTTGGAATAATGCTGATGATAGGCTGGATGATTAGTTAATGCATGCAGACCCTAAACTACCAAGTCTTTCCCAAGAGCCACGGTATAAATCCCTGCTGGTCACTCACTGGCTGCACTCACCTATGTGGCCATCCAATAGCTATGTGCAGATAATGTTCTATTTTACACACATATCTTAGCATTTTGTAATATTCCTATAGCACCAAGTGGTTAACTATACCCAAATGCCACTCTTTTACAAGAAAGTATGCTTTATGTGTACACGTACAGATGCGCATTCCACTAAAAAAATAATCTAAATTATGGTTGAGGAAATTGATACATTTGATGACTGTTTATAGCATTCAGTAGGATAAAATCCTCCATTTAAATAAACAGCCACATAATTGTTCCACTTTGTGATCTAAAGTTACTGTCCATTATTCTACCACCAGACATCACAGACTGGGAATATGGTGCCTCATAGGAGAAAATGTACTTTCTCCAAATCCCTATTGACTTAAACGAGCTTAAAAAAAATAGATATTTTCTGTAGCTGCTTTAGATGCACCATGTGGCTGGAGAGAGATTGTTGGCAGATGGTGCATTGGAGACCCTTTTGGAGGCTGGGGGGGGGGGAAGGGGGTGGCAGCTGAACCCTTATTTCCATCCCTACATGCTGTGGATGGGGAGGGGGATCCAGACACGGCTAGCTTACCATCTTGAGTTTACCAAGGCTGGTCTCCCTTGGGACATGTACCTGTTTTGCTTTGTTTTTTTAATTTTTTACTTTACCGATTACATTGGATATATTCCGTGTGGGGTGGTTTGCTGGGTGCCCTGATGGTCGAGCGGTGACCCACCTCTATATGGTGTCTCCATCACCTTTCATATATTACTCTTGAAATCCTCAAATATCTTCCATTGGTAATGTCTGTGTGTGACGTTGTGTTCGGATAACGGAGGAGGTATTGCTGTTACACCTAATACGCTGGTGCTGGGTTACTCATTATTTGACAATATTCTTTTTTTTATTACTATTATTTATTATTTTTAAATTTTATTATAGATTAAAGCCATACAACAGTGATATAGCAAACAATCAGTAAAAGTACACAAGACACAAGCAAAGGAAAAAGGGAAAGAGTAGTGGAGCATGACAGAAGATGAAGGAATGAGAGATGGGGTGGGGAAACGTGGTCGGTGGTGGTATCAGGAGGGAGGCAATAGAATGATACCCATGGGATCAGTCAGAGAGAACAGCAATGCATCCAACTAGCAGACGGAGGAGGAAGAAAGCAACAGTGTCTCAGGAATTGAAGTCAGAGCACCCCAAGGTCTCATGGAAGAAAACTGGTGATCTAAGTGCCACACATGCATTTTTCCAGGTCTCTATATGTATTCACTCTGGATGCCCATCTCTCCAAAGAGGGCAAGCCGGTCTGCTTCCAATGGGAGTAGATATTCAGCCATGCAGCAGAAAGTGCAGGAGGGGAAATTTACTAGGCGACAGCACCTTATGAAAAGAGAATAATTACAACAGGGTGTCCAGGGGAACTGGAAATCCCAACACCTCCTGTAGAGCCCCCCCAATCCTCAACCAGTAAGCTTGGATCAAGTTGCAATGCCACCGTATGTGAGCCATTGTGCCCTCCCCATGTCCACTACTCCAACAAACTGCGAGAGTCTCTGGGAACATTTTAGAGAGCTGGGCTAGTGTCAAGTACCATCTTGAAAGTAACTTGAGAGGGCACATCCCTTGGGAGAAGGCAAGATTGGGTGAAGACAGAAGTCCAAATCTCTGTCTCTGACAGCCTGGAACCAAGCTAATGTGAACGCTGGGAGTACCTCAGAGCCTCGGTCCAAGAGGATGTGATACACCTTAAAGAGTGTCTTCACCCCAATTGTGGGTGTAGTCAAGAAGGACTCTACAGGTGTTAAAGCACGGGATGGGTTACCCCCCTTCAGAGTCTCGAGTATATAGTGTCGTACCTGCAAGAATCTCTACTGCTCTACTGCTGTTTCCCAGCTTTCAGTTTTGCAAAAGTCAAGGGTCTTGACTCCTCGACAAGAGCTCCATCACTCACAAGGTCTGCCTTGGACCACCTTCGGAAGGCTCCAGCCTCCAGGCCCGGGGAAAAATCAGGGTTGCCCAGAATCGACAACAAAGGGGAGGGGCAGGGAGCAAAACCATCTCTCTTAGAGTATCGGTGCCACACAGAGAGGACCCTGCCCAAGACATGTAAATGTAGAATAGACTTAGGCACTCGCTGCCTTGGAAGTAGAAGCAACTGAAGCGGAGTATAACGTAGATGGTTTTGCATCTCCACTCGTAGCCATGCTGCTTCAGGCAAGGGTCAAGAGAGATATGATAGTCTGGTAAGCATGGAGGCCTCAGTATTTCAGGAGATCTGGAAGCCCCAGCCCTCCGAGCTTTCTCAGAGCTGTAAGGAGAGACTTGCTGCATCTCGGTTTCTTTCCATTCCACACATAGGAGGTCATCAGCTCCTGCAATCGTACCAAAAACGACCAGGGGATCCAGATTGGCAAGGCCTGACACATATACAGGACCTTGGGAAGGAACATCATTTTTAACACATTCTCCCAAACCAGGAGACCATAGGATTGGTCCAGCTCTCCAAATCAGAGGACAGTTGGTCAAGAAGCAGGGGGGAAATTACACCAGAACAAGTCTTCAATGCAGTGTTTTGGACTTGGATTCATTGATCCGAGACCCAGAAAGTTTGCCATAGTCCCGTAACAGGGCCATTACAGCCGGAGGGTGTAGAAAGACAAAGCAATACATCATCTGCGAAGCTCAATACTAAATAATCACGTCCCGGCCAGGGATGCCACTGATAGATGGGCACTGCCTGAGAGCATTCAATAGAGGTTCCAAAAAAAGAACATATAGTAGTGGGGACAGCAGGTAACCCTGTCTCGTCCCGTTTGATATGGGAAACGAGCCGGAGAGCACTACATTCACCCGAACCTTTGCTGAAGGATTTTGATTTAAGGCCATGGTGCATTGGAAACAGGGGGCCCCAGCCTCAACTAAGATAGCACCCCACGTAATAAGGGCCAATGAATGCGGTCAAAGGCCTTCTCTGAGTCAAGCGACAGCAGTAGTACGGGGGGCCATTAACATGAATTCTATGAAGGTGCACAATCATTTTAGATGTATTATTCTTGGCCTGATGCCCCTTCACGAAGCCCACTTGGTCAGGATGAACCAGCTCTGGGAGGAGAGTCTGGAGCCTGCGTGCAAGAGATTTAGCATAGATCTTGAGGTCCACATTTAGTAAGGATATCGGCTGCTAATTTGCACAGATCGAGAGATATTTGACAATATCCTTATCTGTATAATGATGTTTCTGCTATTCATGTTCTGATGTATCTTAATTGTTTGTTTGAAAATTTGTTTCAATAAAAAGTCAGTTAAAAAAAAAAATCAATGTTTTGTTTTTTTTTTCATTTGTCTCACACAGCTCAATGATATGCAACATTTGTAACCCTTTGCAATGTGCTGGATACCCCTCTGGCACTCAAAGGGTTAATCCATAGGGATAGGATAGGTTAATCCATAGGGATAGGAATCCCTGCCAACTTAAATTAAAGTTTGCATACTTGAAAACTTTGCCAAAAACTGTCCTTGATTCATATTTCTATATCACGTTACCTAAAAGATCTACAGATACACTGATGAGGAGATAGTGATATTTTTATTTCTATACGGTCAGCTCTCTGAGTGCGGAAACATCAGGGTGGATATATAACCTAGGCTCTCTTTAGCACGGCACCTTAGGCACCCTTAACTCTTCCCATGGACACATACCAACTCTTATTTGACCACGCCTACATTCCCATCTGCTGTTCCATGTGGGTGTGCCCAGCACAGCTGTGCACCTCTCATAATTTGACATTCTAAGCAGTTGACTACACTGCCTAATAGGAAATCTGGCCCTTGTATCCAAGAAAAAACACACTAATAGGAGATCGCAACCTTCTACTGTAAAAATATATCAATTTATTAAAACAGATAAAAATAAAAATATATCTTAAATAACTTACACAAAACATATCATAATTAAATCAAATGTTAGAATTTATACTGTACATAATACTTAGTGCTCCGGAGCAATTTATGTGTACACAATTATTGTTATTTATTTACTGAGAGTTCCTCTTTTGGTGCTATTAAGTGTATATTAGGATGACGTTATGATACACTTAGATATTATGAAGATTGTGCTGCTGCTCTTAATCCGGGTAATTTTTCTTAAGGGCAGTTAGTTTAAAGGGATAGTAATACTTCGTTTTAACTTTATTTTATTTTGTAGGCATTAAAAAAACATGAAGAATGATATAAGTCTTATCTCTGAAACCTTTATGGTTTAAGAGATATTCACAAACAAAGTATCCCTTCCCTGTTCAATCAGATCAGAAGGGAGATGTCCAGGTAGACTGCAGAGAGGGACAATCTTCAATTAAGATAAGGGAAAAAGCTGAAAAACTTGTCAAGGGGGAAGGGCTTTCATTGTTTTCATACAAAGAAAATTGTCCCCTTCTGTTATCTGTCCTGTCATACAACCAGACTCACATTTGAGAAGAGATGGCTTACACTAGGTAAAAGGGGCGGGGAGGGGAACTTTGCTTGTGAATATCTCATAAACCATAAAGATTTGAGAGATAAGACTTATATCATTCTTCATGTTTTTTTAATGCCTACAAAATAAAATAAAGTTAAAACGAAGTATTACTATCCCTTTAACCCTTTCAGTGATATAGTCAATGTACTGGATAAATCTTAAAGGTGATTAAATCAGCTCCTTAACTATTAATGTATTCCTGCTTAGTGGGCAGATCTATAATAAGGTGATTATTGACAATGTCATATGTCCTCTGTGGTGTTTATAGGATGTTAATAAGTGATAATGTTTGTAAGATTTACCTCGGGTTTTTAACGTATTTGTCCACTTGGTATCACTGCGGTAGTCGCGACCCCGTCTCTTTCCTGTAGATGATTGGTATATCTTCTAATCTCGGAATTCACTTGTTAATTCTTTGCTTCTCACAGCTTATTAATTATATATCACACCACCTTTTCATTCCCCTTTATGGTGTAGACCTCCCGTCTTCTTAAAGCACCTCCAAGTTCACCTTTCCAGTGCCTACCTGATACACCTTTACAATATCGACCCGGCGTCGTCTTACAGCACTGCCTTCTTTAAGCACCACCACTTTGTCAGTTGTTCACACTCTTAATATTGACATTCATGGTTCTGAAACATCTCAGTAAATTAAAAGTTCAGAATTCAAGCGCATTAAATTGAGAGTGATCTCCAACACGTTTTGTACCCCTTAGGTACTTCCTCAGGGAACATAATGGGAATATCCTTAGTGTCCTATTTATCTAGCGCCATTTTAGCTCCTTAATGATGTAATCTTTGTGTTCTCATAGAACTTCATTTCCATTTCTTTAACCAGAAGCATTGTTACACAGGGATATACTAATACTATCAACAAAATAATTAACCCTTTACTATCTTGATGAAACTTAAAACCTACACTATCTTATATATCTTATCTACCCTGCACATACTAAATATCTGATACTCTATATATTATATTAGAAAACTCCTCTACTAATAGATGTTATCCATTCGTCACTGTCTAATATTATCTCACACTTTATGCACTTTATGTGCAAAACTTGTGGACATATCGAAGTAATTTTCAGTTCCCTATAATTGTATGGACATCAGTCTTTTCATTGTGCCCATTTGGGGTTAATGTTTGACACTTAAATATCCAATATGTCTCCCATTTACACAATAAATTCAATCTATCCCCCTCTTTCATATAGCAAAGTATTTGTTCCAACACCATGATATTTGTATTTTCCATAGTATTATTATGATATTTTGAATAGTGTTTAGTTAATGGGTATTTTACATCAGAATTGATAATGCTCTAAAATCATGTTTTTTAATCTTCTTTTGAGTGCTATTACATGTTATACATTGTTTTAACTGGATAATGCTATTGTCTTTATCTTGCATTTACATTTCTTTTTGTTTAATGTATTTGCAGGTTATACACATATATACATTTATATATTCCATTTTTCTCAATGGATAAATTTATTTTCTTATTGTCTTTTTTGGTGAATTTTTTTATAATTGCTGGCTTTTATGAATATTACCTCAGGACTTTCTGTGTGTGACCTCTCAGCATAGGGTCCTGGAGCAATATTGACCAATGTTTTTTTAGTATATTTTTGACTTTATAATGTGTGTTATTGTACTGTGTTATGAATTGTGGAACATTGTTATCTAACCTTTCACATTTTGCCTTTCCTTTTTTAGGTATCAGCATTTCTTCTTGATTTAATTCTTTCACTTCCTGGTAAGTTTTTTCTAATTCCTTCTCCAGATATCCCTTTTCATTATACTTTGTTTTTAATTCTGTAGCCAGTACTTCATAATCTACCAATTTTTTACAATGTCTTTTATTCTTTTGAACTGACATCCTGGAATATTCGTTTTCCACTTTCACGTCACTTAATGAAGACTATCCAGTACATTGACTATATCACCGAAACGGTTAAACTAACTGCCCTTAAGTGTTTATCCGGAATAAGCGCAACAGCACAATCTTCATAATATTTAAGTGTGTTATAACGTCATCCTAATATACATTTAATAGCACCAAAAGAGGAACTCTCAGTACATAAATAACAACAATTGTGTACACATAAATTTCTACAGAGCACTAAGTATTATGACAGTATAAGTGCTAACATTAGATTTTGATTATGATATATTGTGTATAAGTGATTTAAGGTATATTTTTATTTTAATCTTATTGTTTTAATAAATTGATATATTTTTAAGGTAGAAGGTTGCGCTCTCCTAATAGTGTTTTTTCTTAGCTATATTCAATATAGTATATTGGACTCAATCCACTGAAGAGTCCATGGATTGAAGCGACACCTGGTACCGTTTTAGTTTTAGACTTATGGTTGACTAGTGGATACATTGGGCACCGTGATCACATTTTGTTTGGTTCTAGAATATTCTAATGTATGTTAATGCAGCTTGCAGTGGAGCACAGAGATTAGCATATTGAGCTGACTTTCACTTTTACAGAAATAGAAGTATCAGTACCTCTTAACTGTCCATGCGCTAATCTTTTTGGGTAACAGAACACATAGACAGTTTTGAATGAAGGTTTCAAATATACAGTCTTAAATTATATGTGGCAGGTTGTCACAGTGTACCTTATACCCAGCACCGCCGCTTTGGCCGACGCTGGGAATTGATGGCCTGAAATGATGCTTCAGTGTCACCCCACGTGTCGCTTCTGGGGTTGGGCCTGGACAAGATTGGCATTCTCAACGGCCATCCGTGTCCTCTGGCTAGACGGGCTGGTGGCTCAAAATGACACGGGAGTAATGCTGGTATTTGACGTATCTCACCTCTTTGCGTCATTTGCGGGTGCGAGGGCCATGAGTGGAAGACAGCATTTAACACACGGAACGGGCATTATGAGTATCTAGTCATGCCCTTTGGTCTCTGCAATGCTCCTGCTGTCTTCCAAGAATTTATTAATGACATACTGAGAGGTCTATTACAAAGTTGTGTTGTGGTTTATTTGGATGACATCCTCATTCACTCTCCTACGCTGGAGACTCATCACTCGGATGTGTCCAAAGTATTACAACTACTAAGAGAGAACAACTTGTATTGCAAGTTGGAGAAATACGAATTTCACAAACCCCAGGTTACTTTTCTGGGATACATCATTTCCGCATCTGGGTTGGCCATGGACCCCCAGAAGTTGTCCGCAGTGTTGCAGTGGCCTTGTCCTGTAGGACTTAAGTCATTACAAAGATCCCTGGGGTTTGCTAATTACTATCGGAAGTTCATTAAAAAATTTTCGACAGTTGTCAAACTACTTACTGATATCACCTGTAAGGGTGCTAAGACCTCTGAATGGTCTCCCAGTGCAGTTCTTGCCTTTGAAAACCTCAAGGCAGCATTTGTTGCAGCTCCCATTTTGGTGCACCCGAACCCCGCCCTGCCCTTTACCCTGGAGGTTGACGCATCTGAGATAGGAGTAGGCTCCTTCCTGTTGCAGGGCTCAGCTCCTGGAGAGTCCTTACGTACTTGAGGCTATTTTTCTAGGAAACTTTCCAAGGCTGAGATGGTATATCTGTAACGGTTTGTTTGACTCACAGACACAGAGTTAAGATAAAAACACAATTTTATTAAATACAATAATACATAAAGAACCCTCACAGGTCCTGTAATATAAATCTTATAGTACAGATACACGACAGGTTAATTATGCCCACAGAGGTCCAGCATATGTATAGGAGACACACAGTTTATGCTGACACGGGTCAGGCGAATGATAAGGTTTCCAGGTTACAGCAATGCAGGAGTTAACGTTCATCAAGAAAGGAAAACAGTCCCATGTGTTCTGGCAACCAGCTGCTTCTAGAAGACGCCACAGATAGAGTCCACAGTATACTAGTCCACTGAAGTAATCAGGAGAGCTACCGGTGCTGACACAGAGACAACAATAGCAACCGGTTATGACAGAGTGGAGCGGAACCAATGGCAATGTACCGGTGCTATAACGGAGGCAACACTTGCAACCGGTTTTGACAGAGTGGAGCGTAACCAATGGCAATGTACCGGTGCTATAATGGAGGCAACACTTGCAACCGGTTTTGACAGCGTGGAGCGTAACCAATGGCTATAGTACCGGTGCGATAACGGAGGCAAAACTTGCAACCGGTTTTGACAGAGTGGAGCAAACCAATGGCAGTATACCAGTGCAATTACGGAGGCAACACTTGCAACTGGTTTTGACAGAGTGGAGCGAACCAATGGCAGTATACCAGTGAAATCACGGAGGCAACAATTGCAACTGGTTTTGACAGAGTGGAGCAAACCAAAGGCAGTATACCAGTGCAATCACGGAGGCAACACTTGCAACTGGTTTTGACAGAGTGGAGCAACCCAATGGCAGTATACCGGTGCAATTACAGAGGCAACACTTGCAACCGGTTATGGTAGAGTGGAACAAACCAATGGCAGTATACCAGTGCGATACGGAGGCAACACAGGCAACCGGTTACGGCAAGGAGGACTAGGCCAGAGGCGCTCTGAGCAAAATGGAAGACAGGCAAGCCTGCGGGGCAGAGGTGCCAAACCCAGTAAGGCACCGGAAGTCAGAATGTCGCCGAGGTGACTAGGACCACAACGGGAGACTGCCGAGTCGGAATCCAGGAGCAGGAACGTCAGTCAGGCCAGGTCAGGATACAGGAGCAGGAACGTCAGCCAATCCGGGTCAGTACACGGGAGCAGGAACATCAGCCAGGCCGGGTCGGTACACAGGAACAATCACTGGAGTGTAGTCAGGCAGTCCGGGTCGGTACACAGGCGCAGGAACAGGAGAGTAGTCAGGCAAGCCAAGTCGGTACACTGGAAACCTCAATACAAACGTAGAACTGGCACAGGAACACCACGAAAGGGCAGTGATAAGGTGCAGGAGCCCAGTATATAAAGGCAATACTGGGCGGGCTAAACACAGGGCAACCAATAAGGAACTCACATTGGATAACTGACAGAAAAATAAAAACAAGGAATCATGGGCACCATGATAATATCAGATTGAGGACAGAGAGTTATTGGCCTTCATCCTGGCCCTGAAATTATGGCGACCTGTGACTCTAGCTGACTACCCACTCTGTGTATGACCTAGGCTTGTCTGACTACCCACTCTGGTTTTGATCTGGGGCTCTGTCCACTGCGCATCCAGCATTCTATCGGTTCGGTGAATATCCTATCTGGTGCAAACCTTTGCCTCTGGCTGACTACCTGCTCCGTGTATGACCTTGGCTCGTCTGACTGTCCTATCTGGTACTTACTAGAAGACCCTGTCTGTTCGCTCCGTGTGTTGGTTCCGTTCCTTAGACATCCTTTCTAGTACTGACCTGGGGCTCTAGCAGATCCCTAGCTACTGACTGCAGGCTTGAGTCAGTAGCTTCCGTGTTGCATTCAATATAGACTCCGCTCCTAGACTGACTTTTGGTTGAGTCAGTGCTAGATCTGGGCGTTACTGTACCTCGAGACTCCAGTAGGCTGAAGCCTTGTCTCAGACAGTGTGGTGGAGATATTGGGAGACTGCTATTCCTGATACAGTACTCGCCTCTTCGATCACCCACTCTGTGTGTGTATATATATATATATATATATATATATATATATATATATATATATATATATATATATATATATAGCATTTCTGTTATTATTCGGGCAATGCTGGGAATTGATGGCCTGAAATTATGTCTTCTGGCTAGGTGGGCTGGCGGCTCGAAATAACGCAGGAGTAATGCTGGTGTTTGACGCATCTCGCCTTGTTGCATCATTTGCGGGCACGAGGCTGCATATCGATGCAGGTCTCAATCTTATACAGGCTGGTCTGGCTAGTCTCCGCCTATCTACTTCCTTGCTGGTATATAAGGGTACTGGATCCATATCCATTTACCCTTACGTGTTGTCCTGTGCAGTTCTAGTAGTTGAGTTCCTGATCTCCTGTGTATGACCTAGGCTTGTTTGACAATCCTATCTGGTGCTGACCTGTCACTCTGTCTGACTATTCTTAGTGTATGCTCCTTATTCCTTGGACATCCAATCTGGTGCAGACCTGTGGCTCTGGCTGACTACCCACTCCGTGTATGACCCTTGCTTGTCTGACTATCCAATCTGGTGCTGACCTGGGGCTCTGTCCTACCATCCTTTCGGTGTTGCCTCTAGACTCGTGGATATCCTATCTGGTGCAGACCTGTGGCTCTGACATACTCCAGCATACTGACTGTATATCACAGTGCCCGTGTATTGCTGGCGACATTTTGACAGTATTATTTCCTGATGCCTTCTTATTGGCTAACGTGATGTTGCTCCACCCAGTGTTAGCCTTTAAGTACTGAGCCCTGTCACTTCTGCAGGGCCCTTTTGTGGTGTTCCTGTTGCTTAGTGCTTGCTCTGTATATCGTGTGAATCCTGTGTATGACCCGGACTGCCTGACTATTCTGCCTGATTACGTTCCTGCTCTATGTACTGAACCGGCCTGGCTGACGTTCCTGCTCTGTGTATCGACCCGGATTGGCTGACGTTCCTGCTCTGTGTACCGACCCGGCTTGGCCGACGTTTCTGCTCTGTGTACCGACCCGGCCTGGCTGACATTCCTGCTGTGTGTATCGACCCGGATTGGCTGATGTTCCTGCTCTGTGTACCGACCCGGTTTGGAGGATGTTCCTACTCTGTGTATCGACCCAGATTGGCTGAGACTCCTGCCCTGTGTGTCACTCAGGCCCGGTTAACTACTCCATCCAGTTATCCGGTTGGGGAATCTTACCGGTGCTCTGTCCAGGTCTTGTATAGACCCTTTTGGTTGCCTCGATTGCTGCTCTTCCATTCAGCTACTGCAACCCAATCACGCTATTGTGTCTTGTATCTCCATACCCCAGGGTAGGAGCTTTTCCTGGTGGCACACTGTACGCTTGGCTTGTTACTGCTGCCCTACTGAGGTTGGTCTCCTGGGCGCCTCAGTTTGTCTCTACTGCCTGGCAGTTGCCATCATGCTTGAGCATTCGTTAACCCTTGCGGCCTGGTGTCTTTATCCTTGGGTCACAGTTACTGCTGTTTCGGTTTGGCATTACACGGCACCTCCGGTTGCAGTCACCCTGTGTTGTCCGGTAGTCAGTTACTTATTCAGGGCCTCGCTCACCCATTGTGGCTAAGTCGCTATTGTATCACTCTCTGCGTAGAGAGTGTTCCTTGGGCCTTCCGCTATTAGGGCCTATCAGACTCCCGGCCTAATAGCACCTTCCTATTGTTGTCTCACTGATTCACACGAACTGTAACCTGGCCTGTGTCAGTAATATATATTTTGCTCTCAGATATATGTACTGGACCCGTGTGGGTTAATGTTTCCTCTGCAACCTGTCCTGTGTCAGTATTTCGTGTTATTTATATGCTGGACCCGCAAGGGTTACTTTATTCTGTCTGGTTTCAATAAAACTGTGTTTTACCAAACATCCTGCCTCTGAGTGTACTGAAAACCATAACACTGTAAGCGTGAGTCAGTGTCTCCCTTGTTGCCATCCTTTATGGGAGACGGTCCTTTTCTTACTGGCTGCAGGCGTGAGTCAGTGATCTCCCTTGTTGCCTTCTTTGTGGGAGATCTTCAGGGTCTATTCTGTATTTCCCAGGAGACTTGAGACTACCAGAGGCTTTGGCACAGTCTCTGCAGTCTGGCAATTTGGAGGCATCCTCCTATTTCTGATAGGGTGTATCTGCCTCTTTGGTCATCAACTGCTCCTTCCTGCTACTTGCTATATATCATATATTATATTATATTGCTCTTTTATTTTATGATTCTAATAAAGGTGAATTTTAACTATACTGTCTGACTCTTGTGTTTTCCTTGATAACCATGTTACAGATCCACTTAAACATCTGATTTACATAAAGTAGAAAACAAAGACATAAACTTGGCTGATTTTAACCCCTAGAACTGTCTCTAATGCACTGCTTCGCTATGGGTTGTAGATCTTTCTAGAACCCAAGAAGTTAATGCTCTTTGACTTCAAATCATCTGCTGCTGAAAGGACCCAGTAATCAAATACTGGCTGTTGTTCCTCACAGGGTGTCATTAGTCCAAGGAAATATGGTGGAAGTGCTTTATCGGTTTAGCTGTTGCTGACTTTAACTCACAGCATGCAACTGAACCACTCAGCAATACAGAAACAGATGCATTAAATGTGTCCTGTTATAATTGCTTTCCCTTTACAGAGAATCCCCACAGTGTGGAACAGGCACAAATTACTGTAATACAGGTACAGGAGAGAAATGTTTTAGTATAAATATAACCTCCAAATGTCACTATTCCAGGTGTGTATCACAACTGTTTATTATTTTTTATATCCCTTTGAGTGCCAGAGGGGTACGGAATGCATTGCTTTGCAATGCATTCCGTACCCCTCTGGCACTCAAAGGGTTAAATATAAATTATGAATGTGAGACATTACAACTGATTTTCCAATGGTAACTACTGTTTTTCTGGCCGAATCTCTAAGATATTGTTAGAAGAATCATGATGTGGCACAGTCATACCTATGATTCATTGGATGGGGTAGGCCATACTTAAAGCGGAACTACCACCCCAACATGGTGTAGCTTCAATCAATTTGTATTCAATTGTTATATTGCGCTGTGCATTTTATTTATTTTTTTAAATCCGGTATTAAAGCATAAACTGTAATACAAAAAGTACCTGATGACGTGTTCCCCATTGAAAGCGCAGTGGGCATTTTTTTGATACACCCAATACCCCTTTATATTCATTAGTGTCTCTGTGATCGCTGCGTGACAGAGGGACTACGCTTGTTTTGCCTATCAGTATCCCACAATATTTGTTGGACTGCTGCGTTGGATTGCAGTGAGCTTTTATTTTTTCTTTGTTTTAGTACTTTTAATAAAAGTTATTTTTTATATATAGATGTATCTTTTGTAGAACACGTACATTATTCTCATCAGATTTTGTGACGATTAGGTTATGATTAATATTTATGTAGGCGAGAGTGCCTGTAAGTAGTCTTCTGCTTTCTTTTTGATAGCATATTATTACTACTAGGTACCACCCTATCGTATGACAAGATACACAATTAGGAGTATCACCGTTGGTTAACAGTAGGCTGTGCTGTTATATTCCTATTTTTTTTTTTTCTTGGTTTACGATGAAAATTATACCTCCAATCTGCTGGAGAGCCACATATTTGCCTACCGCTGGTTTAGCTATAATCCATTTTACTGTTCACTTTCAACTTCTATAAAACCTGGTAGAACCCCTGCAAATGTGAACTTGGTACCTCTGATACAGCAGACGTCCTACCTGAAAGCAGAAGTAAATACTTTACAGTAGTAGTAAAGTGAAAATCTGCCAAAACAAAACACCCACTTGCACAGTGGTATAACAAGTCATTGGGCGGCCCTGGTGCAAAAAGTACTGCCTCCCTCCTCCTTGAGGTTTAGATTTGGATTACCAAACTGTTTTTTCTTTTATTGTTTTTTTTAAAGGCTATTTTAGAATTGTTTCAGGAATCTGAAAAATGCTCCAAAATAACCCCCAAAGCGAACTTCTAAAAGGCCCAAAGAAAGTGGCCAGAGATCAGCCACTTCCTTGGGCTGGGGCAGCCAAGAAAAACTTGGATAACAATAGTCCTTTAATCCCCATCCTGATCCCCCATGTGCCAGAGCACCCTGCTCACATCCCCTTACCAGCATTTACCCATTTTATTGCCAGGGCCTAGATGCACTAAAGGTCAATGTGGTGTCGGTATGATATTGTCAGTGTGTTCGAATCACTCTGAAAATTTGACCTGCACACACATCGACACATTCGCAAAAATTGACGGATGGAAGGGGAAGGTTAGAGAAGGTCCCTATTAGCATACAGGAATTTCGAAGTGCTGTAAGTGTGGAATGGATCTCCTCCCTTCACACATCACCAACACTACGACAATTCCGAACAGCATTCTCTGTGCTTCCCTACCCAGCCAGTAGGGGAACACAGAGAAGGCTTTCAGCACCATGGACAAGGTTAGGTATATATGATATTTACTTAAACTGTACTAACGAAGTGCAGTCATGTAACCTAATTTATGACTAAACAGTGTCTATTTTTGATCCCAGTCACTTGATATAATTGTTATAAGAATGGAAAAAACTTGCTATATTTGCTGGGATATTAATAGTGGTATTGCACCAATATTTGAGTTGTGGGATTTTAAGTCGATCTACAAGCCGATTAGGCTCAGGTCCCCAATGCATTGCAAGAACAGCTAGAGGGTATAAAATGTTCAACCCTGGGAAGCTAGGCCGCTGGTATGTACATCATGTCAGTTTGATTTCTTTTTGTTCCTGCCTGCCTGGCTTGTCTATTGAGCTCTCATTATTTTACTGTTCAGATCAGCTGTTTTACAAAAATTGATGCTTTATACCACCGACTCCCAACTCCATACACCTACAGGTCAGGTTTTAAGGATATCCCTTATTAAGCACAGGCAGATCATTCACAATAACTGATCCACAGACTACCTACCTGTGATTCATTTGAGAGATCCTGGAAACCTGACCTGTTGGTGTGCTCTATGGAAATTAGCAATTGTTGATTAGAAAAGCGGTTCTCAACCTTTCTAGTGCCGCGACCCTTTGATAAAATTTCCCAAGTTGTGGCGACCCCTAACAGTAAAATTATTTTCGTAGCTCCTTCATCGCTGTAATTTTGCTACTGTTATGAGTCTAAGTATAAAATATCTGATGGTTTTAGGCGACCCCTGGAAAATCATCATTTGACCCCCTAAGGGGTCCCGACCCACAGGTTGAGAACCACTGGATTACAAGAATGCAAATTCGTAGACATGGTGAAGGATTGATGTCGATGCGGGTATTTTTTTGTCGAAGATCTGGGGAAGTGATGTCGTAGACACTTTGTGAATACTGCGGAGGTGCCTACGACACTTCTCCGACAGAACATCGACATTTATAGCCCTATTCGACCTTTAGTGCATCTAGGCCCAGATCTCAGAGATCTCACTGCATCATTATAGGTTCTACTGCAAGATGTTAAGTATACTTCCATTACAATTCAATATACCTCATATAAATTACTTTCTTCTGGAGGAGTGGGCTGAATAAATTAAAAAAGATACACATTTCAGAAAGTTATTTTTTTTAAAACAAGTAAAATCAGCTATAAGTACTTACATTTCTGGGTCTTCTTGGTGTTGAAGGATTAAAGGGATAGTAATGTCTTAATTACACAAAAAGTCATATTGTACAGCATAAAATAAGAAATCCATCGGTGCTATTCCTATCTCTCAAACCTGCAAACCATGAACACTTTGTAGACCATTCCAATGAAGAATTTCTTTTTAAATTGCGCTATCACGGCTCTGCTGAAGAGCTGTCTGTCGGTCTCCGAACCAGAAACTCCTGCTGTCAGCTTAACGCTGACGTCTGGTGAAGGGAAGGGAAACTTTAGAACACTCTATCTCTCAAACCATACATTTTTGAGACATAGGAATAGCACAGATGGATTTCTTAGTTTATGCTGTACAATATGAGTTTATATGTAATTAAGACATTACAATCCATTTAAGAAGGTTATCAGTTTATTTCACAGTTGGTAATTTCCTCTTTCTTTGTTTTATGATATTTTGTGATTAAAGGAATAGTAAACCTCAAGAAAAACTGTAAGCCAGATGATAGGAATAATAAAAACATACTTAACGCCCTCATTCCCATATCCCCCTTCTCATGCATCCGCTGTATAGCGGATGTCATGAGTTCCTGCTTCCTGGACCAGATGGAGGCTCTTCAGGAGCGCTGTCATCGAGATATATAACTATGATTACTTCATCGGAATGGTCCACAAAGTGTGCTTGCAAGCCATACCGATGAAGCCAGACCATACCGATGAAGTAATTATAGTTAGATATACCAATGACAGGGCTCCTGAAGAGCCGACTACAGATGGGCGACCGGATTCTGCCTCTGACAGCTTTACAGCTCGTCAGGCAGAAAGGGGAGGGAGCAGAGGTCTTTATTTTCTTATATCTCTCAAACCATAATGGTTTGAGAGATGGGAATGAGGGCGTTAAGTATGTTTTTATTACTCCTATCATTTGGCTTACAGTTTTTCTTGGGGTTTACTATCCCTTTAAGTTTTTTGCTGTAAATATCAATATCCCTCTGTGCTAGCGCAAAACCTGTTTCCTCAGCCTACTTCCAATAGCTCCTGGCTGATCTTGTTACAGATATTGGATCAGTAATTCTGTAGTGTTACTGCAGGTTTTGTAACAATAGTGTTTTAAGTCAGTGTGTATTGTATTACCTCCTTTTTCAATATACTTTTGTGAGTGTTTTAAGGGGGGATTTTTAGTCAGGTTTTTGTACCTCTGCTTACTTTTATGCTAGTTTTATTAATAATAAATTTAATACATATTCATGAGATGCATACATTAATTATTGTTCAGTTATGATCTAGTTTGGTAAATATATTTACATTCTGTCATTCATTATTTGATACTGGCTGTATCTTTATAAATTTGAAGGTTACCATTGTGGGAGGAGGGGTCAGTTCAGTTATAAACACATTTTTGTGCTGTCATAACTAAAATAATTAGTACGGGAAGAAGAATATACAGAAATGCTTATTAGAAATTTAAAAAAAAAACAACTTTGTTAAGAGACTGCACTGACAGTGAGTTGTTTAATATTCAAAGAAAATGCTACCACAGCAATTTAGCAGTGCCACTATTGCAAGCAGTTAGACAATCCAATCCTATATAATAATTCGCTAGGATGTTTGTCAGAAGCCGTCATGCACAGTAGAGACTATCCGAATGCACAGAATGCTGGGGCTTCTGTGCTGGGAGCATTCTGTGATTTTGGGCAGTCTCTACAGTGCATTACTGTGTCGGTGGCAGGACGCAGAGCAGGACCGGCCTCTTAATCATTTGAGTTCCAGAGGGGTACGCCACGCATTGCAAGGCAATGTGTTGCGTACCCCTCTGGCACTCAAAGGGTTAACATCACCCAGACCTTGGCCTGTGTACAAGGGCTTGTACATTAGTTATTTATATCCAAGCCAACACAATGTAAACAAATAATAACTGTCCCGTCCAATAGTGATGGGACCACATGATGGGACCACTGCACATGGTTTCAGTTAATGTAAACTATAGAAGGTAGCTGGGTGTAACACAGAGGGACCATCCAACAGTGTTACACAAAACAGATGGTATAGCAGAAACTGTAAGTTCATAATAATACAGTAAGATACTGTGGTCATGTATGGGCACCACATCTCAAAGCAGTTAATCATACAGATAATATAGTCTTAAACGAGCAACATAGTTGCTGATTACTTGATAGATATAACAGAATTTTAGTGAACTTACCATTAAATCATTTTCTCCAAGTCCATGTGGAATACAGGAACCATGGGTAGAGTCCCCTCTTTTGGAGGGCAGGGCACTTCAAAAAAACAAGGTCTCGGAGGTGGAGACTCCCATCTTCCCTCCACTTTAACCCCCCCACCTCCTACATCCATTTTTTGTTTTGTTTTTTGAATAATTTTATTCTGTTTTATGTCATAACAAACCAGTCAATACACATATTATCACAATATATTCCAGCTATGAATTCCCAAAGGCTAGAAACATCAGTACGAGCAAACTTGAAAAAAACAGCTCAAGTATACATACATATAACGAACCAAAGGAACTAATCAAACACACATAAAAAAAAGGGTGGGGATGGGGGAAGGAAAGTAAGTTTCATAGGGAGGGCTGTGACAGAAGCAGGAATCAAGTAAAAGTACCCGGAACCTCAAAAATCAGGTAGAACAGATGTTTCTAGTGCAAGATCCCATATGCCCCAGATCACCAGAAAACTATCTAAGGAGCCTCTGAGTCATGCCGTCAGGTGTTCCACTAAATGAATGTAGGAAATCCTACATCCAGTTTTAACGTACAGAAAAGCCAAGATAAAGCAGAAGTGAGAGGAAAGAAGGAAATCCCCTGAACAGGGAACCCAACAGAACCCCTCTGCCTGGGTACTCAAGCCACTGCTTTTTCTCTGAGTGGGAGTCGTGTGTCACACATGGACTAAGAGAAAAGCATTTAACAGTAAGTTCACTAAAATCCTCTTTTCTGTGTCATCCAATGCGGAACAATGGAACAGTTGGGATATATACACCACAGCTATCCTCCAAGATTCCTCGGAGGGTAAAAGAGAATAAAACCTGCCACTGGAGACCAGTTTCCACAGGACAAATCTGGTACATGAACCTCAGGTGTCAACAGACACTGAACTTACACATCAAACAACAGTAAACAAAGAGGAAACAAACAGGGTTCTGATCTTCAAAAAGAAAAGAAGGAATTTGGAAGGACCCTTATACAAGCACCACAGCCTGAAGCACCTTCTGGCAGATGCAAGTAAGACTGCAGACAGAGGCTCAAAATGAGGCTTCTGGAGCATGTCTAATACCAAGTTCAATTCCTATGGAGGATTGGGATCCAGAAAGACAGGGTATGCATGAGCTACCCCCTAAACAAAGGTCTTTGTATTAAGGAGCAAAGCAATGCACCGCTGAAAGAGAACAAAAAGACCCAGTATCTTAATAAAACTAATTGCTTTCTGAACACCATTTTTAATGAAAGGCCAAAACAATGGGAAAGCCTGAAAGTTGCATTTGTGAACCAATCGGCACACCATTGGTAAAAGAAAGACCAAATTCTATAACAGGCCTTGGACAAAGCTGGTCTTCTGGCTTGGAGCATGGTAGAAAAAAAGAAAAAATTTTTCTTTATGATGCTGGTCTCAAAAGATGAGCTGTGAAAGCCAGCTTCTCCACCTGAGGGTAGCACACTGGGACCTAGGTCAGAAGGTGTGGCTTCAAGGGGGGTGAAAAGGGTCTGCTATGGACAGATTGAGGAGATGCAAAAAACAAGTCCAATGGGGCCAGAAAGGACCAATCAGGATGACAGGAGCCCTCTCTATCCTGACCTTTCTCAGAACCCTGGGAACCCGCGGGTTAGAGGAAACACATATGCCAGAGGAAAATTCCATGATATGGATATGACATCCACAGCAAATGTCAGAGGATCCACAGACCTGGCACAGAACAGTGGAAACTTGCAGTTCAGGTGAGAAGCCATGAGGTCCACCGACAATTTATAATGGTGGACGATCAGTTTAAAACACACACTGGTTCAGCTCCCAATTTCTAAAATTCAGATGTTGACAACTTAGGAAATCTTCAACTATGTTCTCTATGCCTGGAATGTGAACCACAGAGGGGGCCAGCATGTGAACCTCAGCCCACTGGATGATCTTCTGAACCTTGGTCCAAGCTGACATGCTTCTGGTTCCTCCTTGAAGGTTGATGTAAGCAACTACTATCGCATTGTCTGACTGGATTCTCACCGGAGACTCTGATAGGGAATAAGATCAGTGGAGTAGCGATAGACACTAACTGCAGAACACTGATGTCTAGAAGACTCTCCTCCCCAATCCAGGGGCCATGAAGACACCCAGGGTAGCACCCCAGCCCAACAGGCTGGCGTACATGGTGCCCACAATCCACTCTGGGATGATAAAAGGAAGCCACCAGTGAACGTCTTCCTTCGTCCAGAGACAGACATGAAATGAGACAGATGAAATTGCCGTCTGGACCAATTATTGAGAATGTCCAGTTGTAATTCCCATGTGTAAAACTGAACAAAGTGAACTTCCTCCAGGATGCAAACTAGGTAACACAGAATTTTCATGTATTCCCGCTCTGCTGCCAACAGCCAGGATTTTGCTTGAGACACCTGAAGGGACAAGGACTGCATCTTGTCCTGTGGGAACCCACCCACCTTGGGGGTTATCGAACCTCATGCCTTGGAAATGAAGGAGCTGGGAAGGAACTAAAGAGGATTTCTTGAAGTTGACCACCCAACCATGCTGCTCCAGAATAGAGACACAGCCCTTAATCTGCAAGCACAGTCACTTCTGAAGGAGCCTTGAGTAAAAGGATGTCTAGGTAAGGGGGTCAAAGAGATCCCTTGAACTCAGATGTGAGCAATATACACACAGACAATAATATCAATGTTTTAGTATACAAGAATTTTTTGTTTAGCCTCTAGGTAATTTGTTTGTTCCAATGTGGTCTGGAACCCTTGAGCACGGGCAATGCTATTCTCATGTGTATTCTTAAACAGTGTGTTATTAATAAACACACACACACAACATCTAAGTGTGAGTACTCTGTTGCCATTGTTTCCATTACATTAGCGCCATTAGAGAGTGCATTTTTATACTTCAAGCGCACCTGCACCTTTTCTGCCTTTCCGCTGCCCATTGACCCTTAACCACCACTCACTTGTTGCCTGCTATTAAACATGACCTTGTTATGTGACCACAGCTTCTGTCTGCTGCCTACCAACAGTCCCTGAAAGGTCTTCTGCCTGCCGATTGCCCCACACTTGTTACTTATTATCCCTTTGAGTGCTAGAGGGGTACGGAATGCATTGCTTTTTCTGACTTCTTGTGGACTTTGGCTTAGCTGCTTTCGTGCACTAGCGCCTTCCTTCAACCAAGGCACAGCTCAGCTGTACAATCTAGCATTGTTCTACATACTACTTTTTCAACCAATACTGTTCAATTCTGCTGACCTGCATCGTCTCTTGATTCCTGGAGGCTCTTGGGTCACTCTATTCTTCCTAGTGCTGGTTAACACTCCTGTTCTTCCTATTGGCTAATGAAAAGGTGGTTATTTTACCTTACTAAGTGAGCACGTCTTCTGTCTGCAAATTAACCCATCCTTGTTAAATGATAACTACTGTCTGCTGCCTAACAACATCCCCTGCTATTGTCTGCTGCCTACCGGCCAATTGTCCCACACTTGTTATATGACTATTGCTACTGATTTCCGCTATCCAACCCTCTCCATGAAAGTCCTCCATGGAGATACAGTTTTTTTGCATTTAGCGCAAATTTTTAAACACTTCTAAATGCAAAAAGCTTTTTTTTTTTTTTTACATTACTAAGCCTTTAAGTCCCCATTATTTCTATCTGCTGCCTGCAAATGATCCCATTCTTATTAAATGACAACAACTGTTGTCTGCTGCCTACCAACAACCCCTGCTACTGTCTGCCAACTGCCACCCCACTTGTATGACTATTGCTATAGATTGATGCTCCCCATGAACCTTTCCTAGAACATCCTACAGTATATGATACGGCAGATGTGTAATCAACTACTCTTGGTTTCTGACTTATTGTGGCCTTCAGCTAACACCTTCCATCAACTTAAGTACAGGCCATCTATGCAACCTAGCACTGTTCCTTGAGCTGCTTGATAAACCAGAGCCAATCAACTCCATTGGCTCCTGTGCCTGGCTGCTAGTCTGGGTCATTTTGCTCTTCCCTGAGTCTGTTAGTAGTCCTGCTCTACCTACCCGCAAATAGCGAATTATGTCTCTGCTCTTGCTTCTGTCCATCTCCAGGCTTCTACTCCTATTGCTACTTCTCTCTCCAAGTATACTAATTTGATGGTCCAGGTCTCAAACCCTAGGTTTTCAGGTCAATGTCTAGTATTCCTCATATTCCCAGCAATCACTGTGAAACAAAAACATCATTCTCAAATTATACCAGTTACACAAAAATTCTGATGAACCCACCCATCAATAAAAAATTAACTGGATATATAAAAAAAAGTAGTATATGCTTGGTTACCAGTGTGTAAAAAAAGCCAGGAAACACAGACTTAAGCATTATGTGATTACCCTCTGTCACATAACCACATCCATATTGATTTTATTTGACACATCAGCCTACATATTTTACAATATAATTAACATGAACATAGATTTTGCAATCAAATATAGAAAATAAAATATATATTTTGGGGAGTTATTTACTGCTAAAACATTTTCTTTGTCATGTACAGCAAAACGAGGATGCATAAAAACAAATGTAGCAGAAAAAGTACAGTAAAGGAAAAAACATTGCATTGATATAACAGTGCTGCCAACAATTTGACCTGATCACAGACCTTCATTCGGATGGAACTGACACTTTGCCAGCATTAAAGGTAAACTATACTCGCAAAACATAACAGGGTTATATTTTGTAGCATCTGAAAAATATTTTTATTTGTATCTTGCCACTTCTTTACTTATCACAGAGCGATATGTCTATAACCAAAAATGGAGCTACTGTGGAGCAAACCAACTACACTGGTTGGAACAAATACAAATTGTCATTGATTTAAAAATTTTTTTCTATTTATGGCTTGATTACTAGAGACGTCTCCAGCACATTATAAAGCAATGGGTTGCAGACCTCCCTATCATTCATTGCATTAAAAGCCCCATTTAAATCAGTGGGATTTTTTCTGGTGCAGTATGTTTGCCTGACAAGTGCTTCACATTTTTGTGCATATAGTCCTTAGTGAAGCTTTGAATTGTGAAGTGCAGGATGCAGCCATTTTGCCCTTGAAGCAACCTGAAGGGATTGAGTTATGAGCATATCAAGTAATCCAGGCTTTAATTTGAACACTGCACAAATCTGGGACAGATGTAAAAATGGGTACTGATTAGTTTTCAGATTGAAGGGAAATGAGGACTATAAGAAAAGAAATATGTATATACGACTGTCTTGTATAAGTTACCAACAAGGACAAAATGGATGCCTCCAACACTGCAACTTTAACAACTTCACCAGCATACAAATAATGAATATTCTCTGCAGAAAAAAATATTTAATCTTCTATATAATATTGACAGCAACTTAACACTTAAATTATCTGTGGGTATACTTTATCATCAACAATAATTTTAAATTGTTTAGCACTACAGGTTTCTGTTTGTATGTAACAGATCACAAACGTTCAGCCTACCCAACTTCACATCTCTCTCATTATTACCCTTCTGCATGTATTCCAAATTCTTTACCCATCATATGTATCATGAGTGCCTGCTATACTTGTCAGCATCATACAGGAAAAGCCAAGTTTCTATAGATATAATGACACTGAAGCCGTAGGTACCACATGTACAACTGACACTAGCACTATCTAACAAACATGGGTTGTGGGGTTAGTGCACTTAGCTTTGGCGTACTAATAATAAAAATAAAAAATAAAACATAAAAAGAAATGCCACCATATTATTACCCACTTCCACATCTGTAAGCCTTCTAAATATTTGTAAACAAATTAAGATAACACTAAAAAAGCATTATTCATCCAGAGAAAAAAACAAGACAGTAAACTGGCCCTGTATTTAAAGGGATAGTAATACTTAAAATGTAAAAAATATATGTTGTAGGATTTATCCCCCTGAGTAAAACAAGGGTACTCTTACTGCTGAGAGGTATTTTATTAAAAAAATTATAACAGCTCAAACTTAAATTTTTCTGGTGCAATATCACAGTGGCCTGAAAATTTACAGTGACGCTGTTGCTACACCATCCTATGGACTGCTCTGGTCTGTAGACCATAAATTTCCATAGGATGGTATAGCAACAGCGCCACTGTAAACTTTCAGGCCACTGTGATATTGCACCTAAAAAATTCAAGTTTGAGCTGTTATAATGTTTTAATAAAATATCTCTAAGCAGTGGGAGTACCCTTGTTTTATTCAGGGACATAAACCCTACAACATATTTTTTTACATCTTAAGTATTACTATCCCTTTAAGTGAAGAACCTAACATATTAGCACGGGTCAGTGGTACCTAACAGGCGTGTTGTGACAATTAACGGGTCCCATCTTTCCAAATATGTTCATTTAGTTGGAATGTATTTTCTGCTCATATTTGTCACAGAAATTTACCTTTCCCAACTACATGTATCACAACTTAAAATGGACGTGTCATGACTTATAAAACATTGGAAACCACTAACATTGGTGGTCATTTGCAATGATACCTTCACTTACGCTGTAATTAGGATTTTTCTCTGCCATATTCAGGGTGGGAGTACATTTTTCATATAATATATAAAGCTATCATACTGTATTAACCCTCTGAGTGGCAGAGAGGTTCGCAATGCATTGCAAGGAAATATGTAGCATACCTGTCTGGCACTCAAAGGGTTAAAGCCAAATAAAATATGTGCTGTTTTTTTCTGGTATTTGTCTACATTTACTTCATATTCAAATCCTAGCATTTGTAGATTTGTGGATCAGGGAGATAGACATCATAAATATTTCTTAACTAGTTAAAGAGCAGAGAAGTGTTCAAAGCATTGTGAACCAATGCCTTGAAATTATCTGGTCTTTAATGGGTTAAGCTGCATCCCAGCAACTCTATCACGTGCTAAATATCATGATTAGACAGATATATTTTTTTAAAGATGCTGTTCAGGACAGTTTTAACCCTTAGAGTGCTGCAGGGGAGTGCAGTGCATTGAGGGGAAGTGTGTTGCACACTCTGTTATTCAAAGGGTTGAAACTGAGACCAGTAGGAAGCTGAGAGGACCAGAGCAGAGAAATCCAACTTTATATTATACTTTAGTCTTCTGAAATTATGTAACTTACAGAACTCCTGTTTTAAAGGGCAAATAGCATGTTTTACTAAGAGTGCTCCTATGGATGCACACTAAGCAAAAAGCCTAATACTGTGCAGCCACAAAATGGCTCCTGACAGCCATTTTGGGTCAGACAACTAACCCTCATGACTGGCATCAGGCTAAATCTAACCTGTCAGTTTGTGGCTTGAAGTCCTACAGTCCACTGGTTATCAAGCGATCAGCAAAGGAACACCTGGGATCAGCTGGAACTTGCAATGTACCAGCAACTTTATTAGCAGGTCTACTCCTAGAGAAGCAGACCTGCTAATACGGCACTATCCATGAGATAGTAGCCTTTTAGAGATTGGGGGGGGGGGGTAGATGTGAAAAGATCGTCAATTATCTAATGAGGGGCTTATTTTTATGTTATAACTATGAATGAAATTGCATGCTCTTGCTTTTATTCATTGCTGCAATTGCTACTCTTTGACACAAGTTGCATCATTTTTGTAGGAAACTGTTATATGTAGCAAAGTGTATCAAACAAAAAGCATTAATAGGATTTATTTTTCCTTTTAGGCTTAGTTTGTTGCAGAGATAGTAATGCACCATATGCATGAATTAGGGATCATGTCGTGTGGGGCTGTAAACACAGACAACTATCTCAAAGCATGTTGCACAGAAATGAAGCAACTGAAACTTTACAAATATGCAGTGTTAACCACCAACAAATTAATGCTCCTACAAATCTTCAGAATGTATTTTCTTATGTATGTATGTACATCTAAGTGGTTTCTGGTTCATTGTCAGCTATGCCCCAGGGCATGACAAAGTCAGAGTTATGCAAAACTCCCCTTTCTGCATCCAATAGGATGAGGCTGAGGGCATAGTGTATTCTATGACTAGCTGAGGAGGAGGCAGTGGGGAAAGCTCCTTGCCTCCTCAGCCAAATGGAATCCACAAACTGACTGACTGAAAATTAAAAAAGTCCGGGAGTAGCTGAGGGCGGGGGGGGGGGGCATCAGCAGGGGTCCTCTTTATGCCCCACACACAAATAAAAGTACACAGTGCAGTAATTTTTTAGATTCCAAACGTATAGTCACATAGCTAATACTTGCTGTTTTCAAAGATTATTCAAGATTGGGAATGCATGAGGAAAAGCAAATCAGCCTACCCACAAACAGCTGTTTCATGCTACTGGACCTGGATCTGTTTCAGTTATGTACATGCAAGTGTATGGATTAATAATGCCATGGAAAGACTGTAAAGGAGGCAGATCTCCTGATCTTTCTCAGACATGTACATGTATATATAAGGGTATGATACATGTACTGTACTCTTTGTGATGGACTGATTATTTATCACCATAACCTTACTAATGGAATGGTATTGCACAAATATTTCAGATAGTTGTGCTTTTAGTGCAATAACGACTTTTTTCATGGAAGAATACATCTGCTACACTACTGCATTTAAAACACAGTAAAATCACATACATCTCTGATTTTATTTAATTGCATTAAACAATGCTATTAAAAAGTCCTATGTGAATACAGCTTTATACATAGGGTGCATTTGTTTTGCACCAGATTTACTTAAAGGGGAACTATCACCCCAGATAAAGTCTACCCCCAACAAATAGCCATCTAGCAATAAGCGTCCCAATAGTACTATTAGCCAGCACAATTACCGCGTAGTCACAAGCCCTATTTCTGCCAAGACTGGAGGCCAGGCAACAGTGCTTTAGAGGCATCTGCACCCCTGTGCCATCAGTCCCTTCTGGTACCTAAAGGCACCATGCCATGCCTCCTAGAGGAGACCGGGACTGAAAGCACAGTCGAGCAGAGTCTGTAAGAAAAGATGTCTGCACTGTTGCCTGGCCATCAGTCTCGGCAGAAACAGGATTTGTGACTAACGTGGTAATTATGCTAATATTACTATTGTTAAAGGAACACTAATGTCCAATAAAAATGTTTTCTTGTTTTGTATTGTAAATATATTATGTAGCACAAATCCCATCTCTCAAGCCTTTATGGTTTGAGATATTCACATCTAGAGTTCCCCACCTCCTGATGTCAGCTGTAAAGCTTATAGGAGATCTGTGTCGGCCGACACAAGGCGGCTCTTCAGCAGAGCCGCAATAGCAATATTGGAAAATAATTACCTCATTGGAACGCTCTACAAAGTGTGCTTGCAAACCAATTGCTTCCAATTAAGTAATTATTTTCCAATATCTCTATTTTGTCTCTGCTGCAGAACCGCCGGCTGGTCCCGGGACCAGAATCTCCTGCTGTCAGTAGAGCACTGATTTCAGGAGAAGGGGAGGGAGAGGGGAACTTTAGATGCGAATATCTCTCAAACCATAAAGGTTTGAGAGATAGGATTTGTGCTACATAATTTATTTTTTTAAACTCTACAAAACAAGAAAACATTTTATTGGACAATAATGTCCCTTTAAGCTTATCGCTAGATGGCTACTTGTTGGGGGCAGACTTTATCTGGGGTGACAGTTCCCCTTTAATTTGATATATATGATGAGTGTCACTCTGCAGGTGTGCGCTTTCCATAAGCATCCTGCATTAAACATGCATTCTGATCATGTTCCTGTAAAGTGTTTGCATTTCATTTGTATTTCAAGTTTGCCTTTCTACAATATAAACAAATATACCTGGTCATAAGCCTTATCGGTAATTTTTCTTACTAATTCCCTTTTACAGAAATGGAATGTAATAGACCCAATCTCTTATCTTTAAAGTCACTACATAGTTCCTGAGATGTTTTAGGTATTTAATTTGGCAATTTTAGTTCTTTAAACCTACCACAAGGCCATATTTTCAACTGAATCCCTTGTAAAGCAATGTGTTCATTTTATTACCATTCAACAAGTTATCATACACAAAAGTAAAATTCTCTAATGGTGAGTTGAGTTGAACCCTCTGGTTCTTAAAAGATTCATTGTGAACTGGATGCAATCTTAAAAACTTGCTCCTGGCATATCTTGAGAACAGCTTTAGTTGGAGATAAATCTATAGTCCATTCCATCGAGATGCTATATGGTTTCCTAAAGAGCCACAAAGTGCATGGTGAAAGAAAATGTCTAAGAAACCATAAGCCTCTTTTCTAAGTGCTAGAACTGGCAGTGTTTCATTTTTAGAAATGCTAATAGGGCTGCCATTTTTGAACATTAATTTTTGACTATTTAAGATATAGAATTTTTTTTAATGTATCATAAAAACATATACTGCATGGTTTTCCCTGATGAGTAAAAAAGGAGTACTCCAACTGCTGGGTGAAAATTATTTCAAATGGTATTATAGCTCAAACAAGATTTTTTAACTCAAAATGAAAATTATAAATAGTTGCCAGTAGGTGATGTTACAATTAGTGGGAAAGAAAAGTAGGGGTTGGTCTTGTTTCAGCTTTAACAACTTTTGAATGAAGCATCTTCGATCAGTGGAAGTCCTCTTTGTTTTTCTCAGCAAGGTATCCTATATTATAATTCACAAAGTTTGTCAGAAGCTGTCATGTGCAGTAGAGATGGCTGCATGCTCTGCAGTCATGCACAGTAGAGACTGCCTGCACTGCTGCTGATATGGAGTGGGGCTCCAAATTCAGACCAGAGAGGACTACGATCTGAACTCGAAGTGCCCTGTTCCATATCAGCCACGGTGTGGGCAGTCTCTACTGTGCATGACTGCACCGCGGCCGTTGCTGGGTGGCACTGTGGCCCGTGTATACGGGCTCTTCAACTAGTATACCTATAATACATATAATAATAATCATTTCCCACTCAAGAATAATGGCAGAGTTCTGAACTATTCTGTGTTTTTGAAAATGTTTCCCCTTTTTATCCTCTGTACCAACAGACGCCCATTCGTAATGTTTCATAAGGCTGCTCTGGCACAGATAACTGATTTCAAGTCCAATAAAATTAATGACTATGCTCCATTTAAAACATCCCAGGACATTTTATCTCCTTCTTCTCACTGACTATAGTCATGTACTATCCGTCCACACATGCAAAGTCTTTCATTTAGAGTGCTCAGAAGTTCTGCAGTTCTGGAATATTGCGGTACAGATCCAGGGACTGTGGATTGGAGAATGCCCCTCGATGCACTACTTCTTTTCCTGCAATGATTTGTTTGACTGCAACTTCTACTTTCTTCCCACTGATTGTGTACTAAGAAATGAAGAGAAAATGACAGATATTCAGGTAAGATATTTAGAATCAAAAATACATGCATATATGAGTATGTTATACAATGTGAACTTATAGGGGAGTGGAGACTAAGAAGCATATGAATAAAAGGACATTGGAGGAGTTTTGGGCAATCCAGAGGTACCATATAGGAGAAAAAAACATTCCCCAAATCTCTGCTCACTTTAATGAGGATTTTTGACACATTTTTTGACAAATCTCCAATGCAGTGTAGAAAAATGTGTTGGACATCTCTCTAGCATTCAAGGGAATACAATCCCCATGTATAGGAGACGTAAACTGTTTTTATTAAAACCTATATTTTATAGAGCATTTCCTACTGAGCAATAAAAAGGTACTTCTCATGCTATCAGTTGTTTTATTCATAAGTTATAACAGTTAAAATTATCAGGAAGTGAATTACAATGTGATCACTTCCAGACAGCTCAGAATGACAGCATGACTCAGCAGTTTCTATTACATTCTGAAAATATGCATCTTCAAACAATGTTTCACTCATCAGGAAAAGAATATGTGTGTGTGTGTATTATATATATATATATATATATATATATATATATATACAGGGCTCAAAATTTCCACTCGCCATTAGCCAACGGCAAGTGAAAATGTATCCCTGGCGAGTAGAAATTCAGTCCTGGTGGGTATGTTATGTCTTGCAGTGGCGAGTAACTTTTCAGGTCTGGCTAGTAGCAAAGGACTTCAATTTATAAGCCCTGTATATATATATTTATAAATTATTTACTGCTCTGTTAAATCAACTTTTATTTGTACCCTAATGTACAGCTGGTCTGACCTAAAATTGCTCCTCTTTGCTTTTATACATAAGGTCCTATGTATTTATTTCCTGGTGTGTTCTTGGAAAACGTCCACAGTTGTCACCATAGGCGTGCGCACGGGGTGTGCCTGGTATGCCTAGGCACATCCTAATCGCAGGGTCAGATTAACGTAGGGGCTGAGGGAGCTGCAGCTCCAGGCCCACAAATTAAAATAGGACCAGGCTGCCGAGAATAAAAAGCCGCCCGCTCAGATGCCCCCACTAGCGAGAACAATCGCTCCGGCTGCCGGCAGCTAAGCGATGTTCCCTAAGTGCCATTGTCAGTGTCTGTCAATGACATTACTCTTCCCTTCATTGAGTCTATTGAGACTCAATGTGTAGGGAAGCTACTTGATAGCTGCACATGCGTACGCAACCTTCAGGTTGCGTACCATGCGCATGATGATGACAATGCCATTGGGAGAGCGGGCACCAATAACCATGCTCATCGCACGCTCTGCACACCAGAACACCGCATTATGCACTTCCTGTCTTGAATCGTCTCTTTGCTAGCAGCTTATGTCGGTGGCCTGTACCTGATGTGGGCAGTGTGTGGAGGACGGAGGTAGGCAGTGTGTGGAGATGGACTCGGTGGGCAGTGTATGTGGAGGTGGGCAGTGTGTAGAGGTGGGCAGTGGGCACAGAGTGTGGCGGTGGGTAGTGGGCACAGAGTGTGGAAGGGGTCAATGGGCACAGAGTGTAGGGGTCAAGACGGAGACAGGTGGACAGTGCGTGGAGGACAACAGAGTGGACAGGGTGTGGAGGGGAGACAATGGGGACAATGTGGAGTTGGGCAGGGTGTTGGAGGTGGACAGTATGTGGAGATGGCCAATAAGGTCAGAGTGTGGAGGTGGTGGGCACTGTGGAGGAGGACAGGGTGGACAGTGTGTGAAGAAGGACAGGGTGTTGAGGTTGGCAGTGTGTGGAGGCGGGCAGTATGGAGATGGACAGGGTGGACAGTTTGTGGAGGTGGACAGGTGGGCAGTCTTTTTACTCTTTTCTGTCTGTAAAAATGCAGTATGAAACAGTGGCATTAAAATTAATGTGCAGTGGCTAACCGTTCTCCCTCCCATAAAAGCATTCTAAATTACAATATATGCCAAAGTGGAGAGTTTTAAGCTCATAAGGGTAAATTTGGCAACATCTGTTGGTCACATTGCATAACTAATTTGCTATTATATTTGTATGTTGTGTGCCCATTTGGTTCCCAGTCCAGATTAATACATTTATTCATTTATTTAGCACACACACATAAACATTTATATATATATATATATATATATATATATATATATATATATATATATATATAATCCAGGAAAGAGGCACTCTCAAAAAATTAACCAATTGCCTGGGTGCCGAAACAACGATGTGTAGTCTATAAATATAAATCAGCACACACAGGACTGCTCTTCAGTGCTAATTGTTCTTTATTTGAAGATCAACGTTTCGATCCCATTCAGGGATCTTTGTCAAGACTTATATTTGTCAAGATTTATATTTATAGACTATATATATATATATATATATATATATATATATATATATATATATATATATACACACTGTGCATGTCTATGGTTGTCACTCTGTTCAGAGGTTGCTTAATATAACAACACCATGGAGGGTTATGCACTAAGGTGTGATAAGAAGTGATATCACTTTTCTACTTCCTATGTTATTCTATAGATCTAATGCGCTTTGGAGATCAAAGTGCATAGGCTCTATAGAATAACATAGGAATTGGTGAAGTGATATCACTGGAGAAGTTCTCTTCATGTTATCACCTCTTTATCATGCCTTAGTGAATATGCACCCCTGTCACAGAGTTCAAATAATTGTGCAAGGCTGTTCAGTCAACCTAACTCTACTAATTAAAAGGGAACCATACTCTAAGAATAAGTTGTTCAAACATATCTAGGTAGGTGTCCATCAAGAAACAGTCAATTCTATTTGCATTTTATCTCTGTTTTTAGTCTACTACTACCTATTTCAGTATAAAATCTGATAAGAACTGCCCCTTACGAGTCCTTCAGGTTGTGAGGAGGTGCAGACTTCACAGAGCTTACTACAGGAAACTGCAGTTAAAATCCAAAAAATAGAGCTATAACTGGCTGCTGCAGGAGGACCACTTATTTCTAGGGTACCGTTCCCATTTAATGAAAATGTGAAATATTAAAGTGATACGCATGAAGTAAAAAAAAATGGGGAAATTCTAGGGCAAACCAACTATACTATATATTTCAAATAAAAAACTGCCTAAATCCAGTTGATTTAAAGGAAGTTTTTAACTCACTGAATAGTAATACATACTTCAATTCTGTAGATGTTTAAAAAAACAATTAATTGCACTCAGTCCTATCTCTCAAACCTCTATGGTTTGAGAGATATAAGCTTTCAAAGTTCCCCCTTCCCTCCCCTTGCACTGACGTTAGCTTTTTGTCTTAGAGAAGGAGATCCCGGTCCGCAGACCGTCCTGCGGCTCTTCAGAAGAGCCGTAATAGCACTAGTTAGAAAGAAATACTTCATTTGAACAGTCTACTACAGTGGTTCTCAAGGTATTTTTTCTCGTGGCCGCCAATGTGGCCACCATTATGTCCTGGCTGCCGCACTGCGGCCACAGCCATGTCCTGGTGGCCACACTATGACATTACATGTACAAATGGTATAAGGATGTTAAGACATACAAAATTGCATATAAATAAGTGCAACAACAATAAATTTACATCATATTACAATTTAAACATTACAGAAAGAAATCACATAGTAATAAAAAGTACCACATAAACACAGACCAGCACCTAAAGCTACATTCTCACACTATTGCTTTAAATAAAACATGGCTAACAAACATATATATTAATATGAAAGTTTTTAACCCTTTCAGTGCCAGAGAGTTATCCAATGCAATATGTTGGATACCATTCTGACACTCAAATGGTTAAAAACACCTATTTATTACAAAGTGACAGTTCCATTGTAAACCAGTATAAAAAAAAATGCATTTTTAACCTTCTGAAAGCCAGAGGGCTTACACTGGAAATTAGATTTTCATCTGTTTGACCAGGTAGAAAACGTCTATTCAAATGAAATGACCCTTCTGATCCATTTTAACTGCTTGAGCACCAGAGGGGTGCACAACATATTGCACAACACAATGAACTGCATTCCCTTCTGATCCTCAAGGGGTTAACACACGTAAGCAATTTTCCTTTGACCTGAAGGTCAATATAAATTACAAGACAAATGAATAACAATCCTGTTGTAAGTACCATTACTAAACCACATGGAACACAAACAAAATACAATGGATTCAAATGTGATTTTTAACCCATTGGATGCTTTCTAATGCATTGAGGACATATTTTCTGCTATGCATTATCCAGCAATCTGGCATGATTAATAAAAAAACAGTATGTACTGTGTGCACTGTGTGTGTGTCTCATTCAGGTTCAGCACTCACTCTCACTGATCCCAGGGCCATCTGAGGTTGAGGCCTAGGGGAGAGACTACGACAGTGACTCACACAGCCCACCTCACACTGTCCCACACACGGCCCATCTCTTATTACCCACTCACAATGCCCACTCTCATATTACCCATTCACAATGCCCACTTATATTGTCCACTCACACTGTCCCACTTATATTGTCCCGCCACACATTGTCCACCTCATATTGCACACCACACATTGCCCACCTCTTATTGTCCCACTCATATTGTCCCACTCACATTGTTCCACTCACATTGTCCACCTCATATTTGCACACCACACATTGCTCACTCACATTGCCCACCTCATATTGCCTCTCCACACTGCCCAACTCACACTGTCCACTCACATTGCCCCTCCACACGGCCCACCTCACACTGTTCACTCACATTGCCCCTCCACACTGTCCACCTCACACTATACACTCACATTGCCCCTCCACGCTGTCCACCTCACACTATACACTCACATTGCCCCTCCACACTGCCCACCTCACACTGTCCACTCACATTGCCCACCTCAGACTGCCCCCTCACCTTGCCCTCCTCACCTTGTTCACTCACATTGCCCCACCAGATTGCCCCACACACGCACTGTCCATAAACCAACTGGTCGCGTGCCACTGATCACTACTTACCTCTTTTCTGACTCCAGTCCAATCTTCTGCATGCTTGTCCGCAGAGGCACGCATTCGTACTGAGCTGAGGCTGGGGCGGGCTGAAAAATCATTGGCTGGCTGAGATACTTCAAGCGGGAAGCCTCAGCCAGTCAGATGCAGCATTAACAAAAAAAAAACCCTAAGCAGTCTGCACAGTAATGGTGTAGCGGGGGAAGGCTCCGGCAAAAAAAAAACAAAACAAAAAAACACAACTTGTATGTGGCCACTGTGGTGGCCGCACTTGAGAACCTCTGGTCTACAATGTGTGCCTGGTTTGCAAACAAATAATGTAGACTGTTCAAATGAAGTATTTCTCTCTAACTAGAGCGATTACTGCTTATCACAGTGCCCGTGATTCTTGTGCGGCATTCTGACTTCCGGGTTTGTGCCTTGCTGTCTTTTATTGGTGCTTGCTGGCTAGCCCCTCCCAGGGCTAGCCTTTATATACGCCCTCCTGTCACTAAGCGGGTGCCCATTCGTGGTGTTTCTGATATTCATGTTTCAGTGCTCCTGTTCCGTGTTGATCCGGTTTCTGGCTGACTACCGCTCTCTGTGTACCGACCCAGGCTGTGGCTGACTACTGCTCTCTGTGTACCGACCCTGGTTCTGGCTAACTACCACTCTCTGTGTACCGACCCAGGTTTTGGCTGACTACCGCTCTCCGTGTACCGACCCTGGCTGTGGCTGACTACCGCTCTCTGTGTACCGACCCAGGCTTTGGCTGACTACCGCTCTCTGTGTACCGACCCAGGCTGTGGCTGACTTCCGCTCTCCGTGTATTGATCTAGGCACGACTGACTCACTATCCTGTTGCCCTCGCTATTGCAGTCAATGCTATCCGGTCACTAGCGGTTACTGTTGCCTTCCGATTTCGCTTAGCCTGGTACTATCTGTTGCCTCCGTTTAGCACTTCCAGTCAGTGCTATCCAGTCACTAAGCGGTTACGGTTGCCTTCCTATATCGCTCAGCCTGTACTATTGGTTGCCTCCGTTAAGCACTTCCAGTCAGTGCTATCCGGTCACTAAGCGGTTAACTGTTGCCTCCCTATTTCGCTCAGCCAGTTGCTATCGGTTGCCTACGTTAAGCACTTCCAGTCAGTGCTATCCGGTCACTAGCGGTTACTGTTGCCTTCCTATATCGCTCAGCCTGTAACTAGCGGTTGCCTCCGTTAGCACTTCCAGTCAGTGCTATCTGGTCACTAAGCGGTTACTGTTGCCTCCCTATATCGCTCACCTGTGACTTTATCTGTGGTCTCCGTTTAGCTATTCCAGTCAGTGCTATCCGGTCTCTAGCAAGTTCTTGTTTCACCAGATATTAGGCTGCTTACCCGGTATTCGGTAAGGCCGGTAGAGCCTCCTCAGTTCCTATTTGCACCAGATATTAGGCTGCCTTACCCGGTATTCGGTAAGGCCGGTAGAGCCTCCTCAGTTCCTTGTTGCACCAGGTATTGGGCTACCTTACCCGGTATTCGGTAAGGCCGGTAGAGCCTCCTCAGTTCCTATTTGCACCAGATATTAGGCTGCCTTACCCGGTATTCGGTAAGGCCGGTAGAGCCTCCTCAGTTCCTTGTGGCACCAGATTTTAGGCTGCCTTACCCGGTATTCGGTAAGGCCGGTAAAGCCTCCTCAGTTCATTGTTGCAGATATTAGGCTGCCTTACCCGGTATTCGGTAAGGCCGGTAGAGCCTCACTATTGTATGTTATCTTGTATGCCCTGTCCTGTGTCAAACTTTATTTCTGCTGCTTTGTAGAGGCCGGTAGAGCCTCCTCAGTTCCTATTTGCACCAGATATTAGGCTGCCTTACCCGGTATTCGGTAAGGCTGGTAAAGCCTCCTCACTTCATTGTTGCAGATATTAGGCTGCCTTACCCGGTATTTGGTAAGGCCGGTAGAGCCTCACTATTGTATGTTATCTTGTATGCCCTGTCCTGTGTCAAACTTTATTTCTGCTGCTTTGTAGAGTTTGGACCAGTGAGGGGCTTTGTGTGCTTTATTCTGTCTAATAAAGCTGTCCTATTTTATCCTACCCAACTGTCTGAGTGTTCATTAAAACCGTGACACTGCTCTGTTGAAGAGCCGCAGGACGGTCTGCGGACCGGGATATCCTTCTCTAAGACAGAAAGCTGAATTCAGTGCAAGGGGAGGGAAGGGGAAACTCTGAAAGCTTATATCTCACAAACCATAGAGGTTTGAGAGCTAGGACGGAGTGCAATTAATTTATTTTTTTTAATATCTACAGAATTGAAGTTAATTTTAACAATGTTTTACTATCACTTTAAAGGGGTCTCCAATACATTGTGATGCAATGCATAGGATATTTTTCTAAAATTCAAGGGCTTGCAAGCCCCATTTAAATTAGTGCCGATTTTTAAAATTATTTGTCCCCTATGATGAAATTAAAACACAGTAATAAGTCAAGAGTGATATTTAAACTTGGCTTGTATGGGGTTGTTCACATGGATGATTATCTTGTTGCTCGAAAGTTGTGAAATAAAGTCTGAATAAAAATCTATGGGGGCCACTGATATTCACGAGGATCATCACAACAGACGTGGGTGCCAGCTAATCATATCTGACTGAGGTCCTGTGCACCTGCACACTGTTTCCTCTCTGCAGGGGATGTTTGGGCAACTGAACATGTGTCACTATGGTCAGATTGTCCATGTTAACATAGCCTTGATGTATATGTCTAGTTCGAAACATTTACCTATAATTGGTTATCATTTTCTAACAATCTTTACTAGGTAAATACTGTTACTATTGTGCTGTGAACTTGCCACATTTATCACCTTGGATGTTGACACTCAAGAGATTTAAAGAATATTGAATATGACAAAAACTCTTCTTAAAATCCAATCTAAAGGAAAAGTAACATTTTTAAGACACAAATAAAATAAGTTTTCAAGAGAAAAATAAAAAAAGACAGAATAACTATCAGTGAATGAAAATGCGGGAATTCTCCTGGGACTTCCCAAAGCAAATAAAGTGAAATATGAAGTTATAAAAGAGGCAGAAATAAAGACATTTTCTATCCTACAGATACATTAATGCTAGCTTAGGAATGTATATCAGTCTCTGCAGTTCTCTGCCAAACTCAGAGTTCTTTACATTAAATCTAGTGAGGCAGCATTATGCTAAATCCTGTTTTCAGCTGCTTATGACTTTTGGGAAAAAGACTCAGATGATGATGAAACTTGGCAGGTCTGTAATCTTTCAAGGTTGTAATTCTTTGCCAAAACTTTCATAACATTTTGCTTTAGCACTTTGTGATTATCTATTTCAATACTGTAACATTTTTGAAGGTGTGGGGGGTTGTCTGCTGTGCAATGGAATCACTCCAGTAGATAAACTGTAAAGTTATAAAACCCACTGAATGGTTTACAGGTGTTGTATCAGCACAGGTCATAGGAATTAGATAGAAGGAACTCTGTAGTCTAGACCTGGTGCTGCTTTGCAAGGCACCCTCTGTACCCCAAGCCATGCACATGGTCAGATCCCTCATCTCCACAGGACACTGACCTCATCTCCATTCACTGATGCATAGCACAAAAATACTCTTAGCGTATAGCTTAAAACACAAAAAGAGCTCTCAAAGGAGAATTATACCCTTGAAAGGGTGACTTTTAACACTTTGTGCTTAAAGGGTTAATTTGTTTAAAAGAAAGATTTGCTTAGGAATGTGTTCTTCACATAGCAGTCATCTATATCTAGTCACTGTTTTTGCATTTGAACTCTGCTGTAGTCTATATCTGAACAGAGATGTATTACTAGCTTCAGAAGCTTCTCACATCCCATTAGAATCATGGGTAAGATTCACTCTCTCTCTCTCTCTGGTTAATCTTAGACAGACCAATAAAGTCCATTGTTTACTGTATCGAGTAATGAAGGATTCCTCTCTAGGTGAGTGCTTCTTTTACTCGTATTAAGAGCCACTTATCCTTATAAACTAGCCAGTGCAAGGATAAACTGGTAGATAGATTTCCATTTTAATAAAGACACGCTAGAAAGTAATTAGGAGAGTGCTCCCTATATGTATATATGTATAAATGTCTCCCAATAAATTAATCTATTAGTATAGAAAAAACATATAATTTGTAATGAATGAACTCCTGCTGGAGTAGAAGGATCAAAGCGCCCATTCAAATAAAGCCCCATTGCCCTCCTCTAAAGTGCTCATCGATAGGAAGCCAGCCTGAGTGGAGGATATGGTCGTCACATTGAACACCTATCCTATTGGATAGGTGGTCAATGCCAGAGGGACATCAGGAGGGGTTCAGATGCCCCCCGTGAGGTCTGATTTTATAACATACAAAACGGACATATGTTTCTAACAATAACTGTTTGAGTGCCAGAAGGGCACACAATGTATTGCACTGCAATGCGTCATGCACCCCTCTGGCACTCAGTTAATATACAAATTATAAGGAAGATCTAATTTTTTAAAAGAAAAAAAAAAAAATATATATGTTTTTAACAGTAAACCTTTGAATGCCAGAAGGGTATGAAACGCATTGCTTTGCATACCCCTCTGCCACTCAAAGTGTTAACTGTGTGGGGGCACCTTATGTTGGATTTTACTGGGAGTGGATCATGCTGGAGTTGATAGAATGAGAGCAGCATGTTGAAGTTTACTGGGGGGGGGCACGGGGGGGCATCTTGTTGGAGTTTACTAAGGGGGGAATCATATTGGAGTTGATAGGGGGAAGGCAGCATGTCAGATTTCTACATTGTGGGGCAGAATGTTAGATTTCCATATTGTGGGGCAGCATGGGGAACATCAACATTGTGTGTTAGCCTCACAATATACTGCCAGAAACCCCCAGCCTTGCTCCCTTCCCCAGGCAGTGCCCATGGAAATTTGTGGCTACCAGTAAGAAAGGGAACAAGTAAGATGCATGTATGTTCAATATTTGTACATTTGTATTTGTTCCCGAACATGTAGCTGGTTTGCCCCAGAATCGCTATACCTTTGTCTTTATACATATGCACCAATGTGGCTTTGTCCAATTATACCTCATATTTGAAATGCTAGAACAATAGCCTAGGTTGTAGGTTGTATTTTACACATTGAATATTCCTCCGGAAGAAGTGACATGTGTGTCATGAAACATGTCGAGGATGTAGAGTTGTTTTAGCATGCTGGTTTTTTTTTTGTTTTTTTTTTAATAAATTTTATATTATTGACCTGGTCTGCTGCTATTGTTTGGTGCTTCAAAAGTTTGGATTAAAGACACAGAATTTGATGCACACCCGTGTGGTTCTGTAGTGAGGGGAACCAGCATCCGGAATCCCTGCTAAGCTTTAAACCGGTTGTGGGTGATAAGAACCGGTAGAAGATTGTATGTGAGTAACATCTCTTATTATATCTTGGATCAATTGTACTGTTTTATATGAACAGGACAGCTCTCCTCCTATCTTCCATTTTGTGTTTCCCTTTAAGCCCTGCTGGGAAGTGGTGGTTCTGCAAGGATTGAGCACAAAGGATCCAGGATATCTGTATGGAGGCAGTATAATATCCTCCACAGGCACAGTGTGTCACTGTGATTTTATATCCGTGACATATTCAAATTGTGAGTACATTTTTTATCACTTATACTCCTGATGTTGAACAAGATATCTGCACTATGAGACTCTCCCCTGTCTCTTTTCTGTTTTTAGAACAATAGCCTAATAAGGTAGGTGGCTGAGATTAATGTCCCTTGATCATGGACAAGTGTGACATGCTTGCTCTACCACATCTACTGGGCTGCCTTTCAATGACTACACCAGTTTTTAATTGCACACTCTTACCTGTATCTTCTTCCACCCTACGCAGTCACAGCATAACCTCTTATTTAATCTGTTGAATGCCAGAGGGGAATGGAATGCATTACGATGTAATGTGTTCTGTAACCCCCTGGTGCTCAAAGGGTTAAGCATTTCTGTTTCTCTGCAGTATGCCTAGCTCCTGTTCCTTGTTGAATGCCTTCTTTTTATCTCATCTCTAATCTATACCTGAATAGGCCAGTCAGAGCCATAGTGATATATTCCTTTATCCAGGCATGTTCATACTAGAATTCACTTTGTGTTGAACTGAAGATGCCAATGTTCCACAGATACTTACTGGAATGTCTTTTGTTTCTAAGATCAAGGCTGGCACATGCCTGGCAGACAGTGCCACACGTATTGCATCCCTTATTCTTTTCAACAGATCCTTGCTGAAAATGAAATTGTTAGCCATTTTCAGGAACAGAATGACCCTCTCCTCTCCATCTTTGTTGTACTGAGGAACACAGAGGCTATCAGAGACTTCCACAAAGGCTTCAACTGCAAAGTGAAAACACAAATGTGAATGTTTTACTCAGGGTATCAACCCCTAGCCTCCACTACATGGGGAAGATACTTATATTACAGCAAGGGAATACACATTGAGTCACAGGGGCCAATGTACTAAGAACAGAGCAAACCATCTGCACCACAGGGGACAAATAAAAACATTGCTTTAAATGGGGCGTTGAACCCATGAAATATCAATGGGAATTTTTATTTGTCCCCAGTTATGCAGCTGGTTAAGAGGTATCAAGCTTGTTGCTTTGCAATTCACTGGCGACCTCTGTATCACCCAAAGGATTAATCAATCCAGCATACAATGCTAATGAGTGCTTCTATGGAATAATCTTCCTTCTAGTTAGGATTCCTCTGCATCTTCTTATCTCGGGAAGTTATATACAGGACAACAAGAATATTCACACCACTAGCAAGAGCTAGAGGAATTTTGGAGCAAACCAACTGCAACATAGGGAATGAATAAAAAATCCTACTGGTATAGAGCTCTATAACGCACTGCCTGTCTAGCCTTCAATGGGTTAAAAGCCCCAATTAAATTATTGGGGGTTTTAATATCCCCCTGTGGTGCAATTGGTTTGATCCAGAATTGCACCCCGTTAGCTTGATAAATAAGGTCTAATGGGAAGAATTAATTGTGCCGACTCTGCGCAGTAACAGACGCTAGAATCACAGTTCTGTACCTACACCTCCCAAATGTCAATTTACTACTATATATATATATACACAATGTCCTCCCCTTAACCCTTGAGTGCCAGAGGGGTAAGCAATGCATTGTGTCCCTCCCTGGCACTCAAAGGGTTAATGTCTATTTGTCACCTACAAAGCAGATGGCTTGCACCATTTCTTATTAGTACATTAGCTTATCAGACATTTTGAAACCTTCACAATTACTGTACTAATTTGTTTTTCCTAGAAATCAAACCTGACAGTCTTATAAAGGTTGCCAAGCCAGAAAAAAGAAAAAGCATTTATGATTAAAGGACAAATAACACCAAGAAACAAAATAGGTTGATAAAAATATCATTCTAAATGTGCTTATTTAACACATGTGTAAATTGTCCAGATCAAAGGAAATGTATTTAACATTGTTTATGCTGTTTGTAATGAGAGCTGAAGACAATTGCTTGAGCTTAGTCCCATTGCTTTTGTATTAAGAAAAGAGGATTTTTGTGTACTTAACAATAAATCTTTTTCTATTAGTCCACGTAGAAAACCAGAATTATGGGGTGAAGTTCCCTCCATGGGAGGGCAGGGCACTTATGAAAAAAGCTCTCTGACATGCTCAGTTTGACATATAGCTTTGCCGAGATAAAGACAAGAAAAAGAAGAGGATCAAGGTAGAGAATCCTTTGAAAGAGAACCCAAGAAGACTCACCTGCCTGGCACTTGAATCAGTGGTTCTTCTCCAGGAGGGAAGTCCTATGTTCCACATGAACTAATAGAAAATAATTTATTGGTAAGTACACAGAAATCCAATTTTTTTTTCCTTAGTCATATGAGGAATACAGGAACCATGAGGATATACCAAAATATCCAGAGAGGGAAAGAGAAAAAACCCTCAAAACACACACCAGGTTCAATGGGAATGAACTGGTACAACATGAACAGAAGGTTTAAACAGACACCAACACTACAAACCCTTGAACAGCATGGTACTGGTCCAACATGAATACCTATGCAGGCACAAAAGCCTGAAGGACCTTCTGTCCAAAGCCGGCTTCAGCCAAAGCCATCACATTAACACAATAGTGTTTGACAAGAGTGTTAAGAAACACCAGCTTACACAACTGCTCGGGAGAGGCCCGATTCTTCTACACTCAAGCTCGTGGAACGTGTCATAACCTGAAAAGAATGCATGCTTCTTTCTGAGAATGTATGCCTGATGAATGGTCACCATTATCCAAGAGGCCACTGTCACCTTAGACGCAGCTAGGCCCATACACGGGCCCCCATGAATAACAAACAAGGAATCAGATTTGTGGATGGGCTGCATGCAATGAACATAGTACTTCAAGCACCTAACCATATGCAAAAGATTAAGTTCCTGCTCCTGTCTATTAGATGGAGCTGGGTAGAGAGAAAGAAGTTCCTGCTTGATATGAAACTCAGAAACAACTCCAGGAAGAAAGCCTAAAGGAGTCATCAGAACCACCCTGTCTGGATGAAAAAACAAAAAGGGAGGTTTACAAGGCAAAGCATGTAATTCAATCACCTGTAAAATCTAGAGAACAGCCAAAAGAAAGGCAGTTTTCACCATCAGGAAATGCAGGGAAACCAAACACAAAGAATCAAAAGGAGCTTTCTGAATAACTGCTAGAACCAGGTTCCAATCCAACAGAGAATTGTGATCCCAAAAGATTGTATGAGAATGAGCCACCCTTATTTGTAGAACAGACTATACCCTCTGATATTATTTGGAGAAAACATGGTAGTAATGAAAGGATCAGATAAACCCTTCCTTCTCAAGTTGCTGGTTTCAAGATTCAGGTCACCAAAGATTGCTTCTACATATGTGGAAAAGCAAGCCCTGAGACAGGAAGTCCGAAATGGCTCAGCCACAAACAAATTGAGAAGGTCTGAACACCTGGCCAAATCGGGCCAGAACAGGCAATCAGAATGACATGAGCCTGCTCTATTCTGGTCTTCCTCAGTATCCTGGGAATCGGGGAACAGGAGTAAAATGCCCTGGAATGACCATTGCGTCTACCATAAGAGCTAAAGGGTGCCGAGGAAGACATGAATGAAGCAGTCTCATGTCATTCTGATTGCCCGTTCTGGCCCTGTCGGACCTGGTTTTCAGATATTCTCAATTTGTTTATGTCTGAGCCACTAAAGCCAACATACCTGTTGTGAATAACCACGGAGTGGATGCCAATCCAAAAGGAAATGCTGATGATCTCTATGGACAGGAATGGGCAGAAAGGCATCTTTTATGTTTAAAGAAGTCAAAAACTCTCCTGGAAACATGGCAGCAATGACTGACGGCAAACATGGAGGCTTGCCAGATTTACTCTTCTACACTGGCTTCTTGCAAGCCAAAGCCTGCTTGGCTTTTGGATTGGGACTCACCTGGTAACGTGACGCCTTGTATCATAAGCTGAATACCTCTTTTATAGTTCCTTTCTCCCCTCAGAATAACAATCCAATAGTAAACTGACCCTCCTGTTCCCAAACATCAGCCGAGACTTGATGAAGGGAAGAACTCTCATTTATTGACTCAAACACACAGGTTATATACACTACAGAGACTCTTATCTAGATCAGCATGCAAACGAATACTTGGGACAGTGTTTCTATGCTTGAACAATCAGTCACCAGCATCGTTATCAAGATAAGAATGCAGATTAAGACTTGAAATCATACATTCTTAACTGGCTCATCAATAACCTCCTCTGATTGGTCAAGGAAGCACAGCAGGAATCAATTAACATTCCTTAGCACAGAACTGTAGTATAGTGGAAGCCAAGCCCAACCCCCATCTCTGCATTCAAGCAATGTATTGAAAACAACTATGGCTCAGCTCAGTCTATGGTTGTCTTTTGGGTAGAAATAGTCTGAAGACATGAGATCCCATATCCCTAACACACCAATATCTCCCATGGTCGCCACAGTTCCGTCACATATCTCCCCCTTGTCCACCTCCGACAGCCACAGCATGATCCACACGGGTCAGCTCGCTGCTGTCCGGAGTGGACACATAATCTGGTAGTGCCATGTCCACAACAGTACTTGTCCCAAAAGTCTTGTCCCCAGCCAGCCCCTACAGTCCTGGGGTCTGGAAAGAAAAAACAAGCCCCTTGTCCGGGGCCAGGAGTAAAACTGGGGTCCTTGGTCCTGGGCCAGGGAAACGTGTACCTCTTGGTCCTGGCTATCACCAAGTTGGGAGGCCTCTCCTGGGCCAGGCTCCACGCAGAGCTGGGGTCAGACCCTCCTGGGTCTGGGTCCAGTGACTCAGGGTCCATAGCCAGTCTATAAGGTGGACCTCCTTTTGGCAACAGTGTCTCTGGGTTCCCAATGGCCTGGGGGTCACCTTGGTGGACGCTGGGGACATCTCCCCCTTTTGGTTGGGCAAGTACCCCATGGGAACAGGAGAGGATGCTGCTCTCACTCTCCTGGGCTGAGGCAACATCCAAAGGGCTACTGGAAACACTGGGGACTCTTTTGCTCAGGGTTGGGGCATCCAGAGGACCGGTGAGGAGCGCACTCCCACTCACCAATCCAGGACAAACAGACTGTGGGCTGCTGGCAAAACTGGGGCAACTCCCAACTTCCTTAGGGAGCACGGTGGTCCCCCTCCCTCGGGCTGGATCAACAGTTGGCCTGGTGGGGAATGACTTCCCACCCACCAGGCTGGGGTCAAAAGATCCAGGGGCAACAAGGGTATCCCTGGTGAGGACCGTGGTCCCACTCACCAAGGCTGGGGTATCAGGACAAGGGGCAACAGGCTTGGGACTGCTGATGAGGACTGTTGTCCCACTCATTACAGCTAAGGTTTTACAGGGCCTGGTGGGCTCGCTCCCAACCACCAGGTCAGGGGTCACATAGGGGCTGGTGGGCTCACTCCCACCCACCAGTTCACAGTCTACAGGGACAGCACAAGGGGCAGCAGCACTGCATTGTGGCAGTCTGCTGGGGTCCTCTTCTTCCAGGCAACAAACTCCAAGGCCATTCTCTGCCTTGAGAAAGACCGCAATCCCATTCCTCAGGGCCATAACATCCGCGCCCCTGGAGAGCACACATTTCTCTTTCTCCAGGGCAGTATCCAATAACAAAGGGGAAGGACAGGGGCTGCTGGTGGGGACCTGTGTCTCATCCACAGCAACAGGGGTTTCCCAGGCCCTGGGGAGCTCGCTCCTACTCCCCAGGCCAGGGTTCACAGGGGGGCTGGTGGGGAACGCATTCCCACCCACCAGTTCACAGTCCATAGGGTCAACAAGAGGGCCAGCAGCACTGTTCTCCTTCAGTCTGCTAGGGTCCTTTTCTTTCAGGCCACAAACTCCAAGGCCATTCTCTGCCTTGAGGAAGACCGCAGTCCCATTCCTCAGGGCCATAACATCCGCGCCCCTGGAGAGCACACATTTCTCTTTCTCCAGGGCAGTGTCCATTAACAAAGGGGAAGGACAGGGGCTGCTGGTGGGGACCTGTGTCTCATCCACAGCAACAGGGGTTTCCCAGGCCCTGGGGAGCTCGCTCCTACTCACCAGGCCAGGGTTCACAGGGGGGCTGGTGGGGAACGCATTCCCACCCACCAGTTCACACTCCATAGGGTCAACAAGAGGGCCAGCAGCACTGTTCTCCTTCAGTCTGCTGGGGTCCTCTTCTTTCAGGCCACAAACCGCAGGGCCATTCTCTGCCCTGAGGAAGACCGCAGTCCCATTCCTCAGGGTCGTATCAACCGTGCCCCTGGAGAGCACACATTGCTCCTTCTCCAGGGCAGTGTCCATTAACAAAGGGAGCATCTTCTTGGGTCTGCTGGTGAGCTCTCTCTCACTCACAACAGTAGGAAAAACAGGGGAAGGGGTCAAATGTCCACCAGGGGGGACGGTTGTCCCACCCCCTGGTACAGGGGCATTCTTGGGGCTGAGGAGCAGCGAATTCCCACTCCTCAGGTCCGGGGTAACAAAGGAGCTGGTGCGTATAACTGTCTCACTCCCCCAGCATGGGGCAACCCAGGGGCTCTGGATGTCTTGAAAGTACTGTTGCTTGACCGACAGTTTAAGTTGGGCAACCGTCTCTTCCGACGGATTGGGTCCTAGGTGGGGCAGTAGATTCCTCATTCTCCACCCCACCGGGTCGCAGGACTCAAAGGACTGTTCCATTCCAAGGTCGGAGCCTCCATCCCAGGGCGGGTTGGCCAGCCAGGCCACATCTTCCTGCAGTATAGTATATGGGGGGGCCGCCCGTGGTCCCTCCCCCGTATGCCTCGCAACTTTCCGGATAAGGCCTTGGTAAGCTCGCTCCAGATGCCACTCTTGCTCCACCAGGTCCTCAAGCTCCTCTGCTAGCTCAGGGATATTCTGGAACCCCATCATCTCCTCCCGGGCATCCCTGATTTCCCAAAACCTAGTCTCCTCCTTGCTGCCAAAGTTGGGGTCGACACAGATGGCCTCCCATCCTACTCCTGGGCCATTGTATCCATTGCCTGCAGCAGAACAAGAGGGGCGGATCCTGCTGTAATACTTCTGCTCTGCTTTCCGGTACAGGGCGATATACTGATCCTGTAGCTTACTTTCCACCTTCACAAAGTAGTCCATGCTGTCCTCCCAATCCAGCAGAGGATTGTCTCCCAGAAGCGGCCATCGCAATGCCACCAGCTTCTCAATTCGTCTCCAGTTGGACTTAACAGCTCCCATTGGTCCTAGATTTGCCATGTTCCACAGGCAGGATCCCAGGTACCTCCCAATGCACTGGATACTAGTACTCCAAGTTCTAGGATATTCAAGTTGCTTTGGCCATCCACAGGTTGGGGCCCCCTTGCACTCTGGACTCCAGCAGATCCTCCAGGGCTTCGCTAAGCCCGCCGCAATACTGCTTTCTCCGGTTCAGGTGAACCTACGCTCTATCCACTGCTCGCTGCGTTCCTGAGACCGGGGTCAAGCAAGTGGCTATATCTCCCCCTGGATTCTGGTCTCAGTTTCGCTGTTGCTCCATCCACTGCTCACTGCGTTGCTGAGACCGGGGTCAAGCCAGCGGCTATATCTCCCCCTGGATGCTGGTCTCAGTTTCACTGTTGCTCCATCCACTGCTCTCTGCGTTGCTGAGACCGGGGTCAAGCCAGCGGCTATATCTCCCCCTGGATGCTGGTCTCAGTTTCAGTTCCTTGGGATAAGCCGAATCCCGCCGCTTGCCACCAGTTGTAACGTGACACCTTGTATCATAAGCTGAATACCTCTTTTATAGTTCCTTTCTCCCCTCAGAATAACAATCCAATAGTAAACTGACCCTCCTGTTCCCAAACATCAGCCGAGACTTGATGAAGGGAAGAACTCTCATTTATTGACTCAAACACACAGGTTATATACACTACAGAGACTCTTATCTAGATCAGCATGCAAACGAATACTTGGGACAGTGTTTCTATGCTTGAACAATCAGTCACCAGCATCGTTATCAAGATAAGAATGCAGATTAAGACTTGAAATAATACATTCTTAACTGGCTCATCAATAACCTCCTCTGATTGGTCAAGGAAGCACAGCAGGAATCAATTACCATTCCTTAGCACAGAACTGTAGTATAGTGGAAGCCAAGCCCAACCCCCATCTCTGCATTCCAGCAATGTATTGAAAACAACTATGGCTCAGCTCAGTCTATGGTTGTCTTTTGGGTAGAAATAGTCTGAAGACATGAGATCCCATATCCCTAACACGCCAATATCTCCCATGGTCGCCACAGTTCCGTCACAGATGCCAATCCAAAAGGAAATGCTGATGATCTCTATGGACAGGAATGGGCAGAAAGGCATCTTTTATGTTTAAAGAAGTCAAAAACTCTCCTGGAAACATGGCAGCAATGACTGACGGCAAACATGGAGGCTTGCCAGATTTACTCTTCTACACTGGCTTCTTGCAAGCCAAAGCCTGCTTGGCTTTTGGATTGGGACTCACCTGGTCTCAGAGTGGAGCCCCGGAAATGTACCCATATGGTCAGGGATAAAAAAAAGCCATGTGCCTTCTTTCATCCAATGACGTGACTGATAACTTTGTTCAATTCCTGGACTAAACCATTGTTTGCCCAAAAAAAGGGAGACACCAAAGATTTCTTTGAAGAATGGTCTGACCAACTCTTAAAGCCACTTGAGTCTGAGACATCCAATGCCTTAAGGGTCTCTATTACAGCCCTAATAAGACCCTCAGCAAATGAGCAGGGGCCTGCCTTATAAGAGATCCCAGAAATGAGAAGGATGAATCAAAGTCATCCGCATCTGTTTCTTCCTTCGAAGAGGAATCTCCAGTAGCTGGAAAGATGTTTGGGGGTGCGGAATATGCCCCTGAACAAGAATTTAAGACCCCATTGATAGAAGAGGGAATGAAACGGATTGAGAAAATAAGAGCCTTAACCCATGTCGGTTCCTGTTCAACAGATAGAGGCCCCAAAAAGTAAGCAGGGGCCACAGTGCATGTTGCACACAGAGTACCCTGAATCCTTAATAGCCCTGGATTTCCTCAGATCTCCAGTGGGGTCCCACATAATCAGAAGACCCCCCAGAACTAGGGTAAACGTAGTAAAAACGGAAGGGAAGTAGAATAAAATTACTTAGAATAATAAAAAAAAGTACTTATTCAACTGCAAGGGGTTAAACTGGTAAGCAAGGGAGAGTTCAATAATCACTGCATAGCCAGAGGGTCCAAAGAAGAAGTAGAGAGTTCACCAAGAACCACCTCTTCCCCTGCACAAAAGTCTGGGAAGAACAGGATGCTGGGACACATAGTGTCCTTTGTAATTGTCCATATTTCAATAAAGAAGTTAAAATAAAACATATATAAATAAATGGTGCAGTGGCTCTCCAGCTGGAAATGGCCAGTGCTCCTGAAAACTGGGAGGGGGGGATACCTAAATTACCAGCCTTTCTTCAGTCTTCAGACTCCAATTTAGAATAGATAAGCCTCATAGCAGATAGTAGGGAAACAGGCCATAAAAAAAGGCATCCTCCACAGAACCAGTGCCGGGAGTTCTATACATTGGGAAATTCTGTAAAAAGAATCCACTTAATGGGGATTATACAGTACCATAATCTAAAGAAGAAAATATAAAGAACAAACTACGAGAGCTTTGCTTTCTTCCTTCTCCTGGAGAGCACTTTTTCAATGTACTAAGCAAGGTGTTGATGAAATGTCGTTAGTGTATTTCCCGGTATATGCAATAGGACCCACAGTATGGGGCTTCCTGGCATAAAAGTCCAACACTGGCAGATTCTGTCTGCTGGTACTACAGTAATCATACACTGTAGTACATACCCATCAGTGCAGTTACTGACATTACACGATTATGCCAGTATGGTTGCACTGGCAAATTCATAAATCCACCCCAGTGTGCTGAAGGTGTTAATTAAGCTACCATACACTAATGAGTGTTTCTACTGAAAACTTCTCCCAATATATTCCTTCTAGTTAGGATTAATTTGCAGCTCAATGATTTTTAGCCAGTAACGACTATGTGTGTGACCTCCACTTTCCTCTGAGCCACAGTAATAACCAGCAGTTAATATCTGTTCAAGAAGAGTAAAGGGACACTGGAGGGGAGCAGCAGGAGTCTAATCTATATCTATTCAGTAGGCTTAATAATGGCTTTGTTAGTATATCTAGTAAGCAGCAGAACGCACAAAATGTGTTTAATTAGCAAGTCCCAGAAGTGTACCTCTGCAGTACAGATCCAGACTAAGCATTAGTCATTTCTTCCCACTTAAAATTCTGACAAATTTTATCTTATGCCTTTTTTCAGATTTAGGAAATAGATTATTTAAAATTAACCATTTCTCGGTCAAAAAGGTCAGGAAATGTGCAGACAAATTTGAAGGGGTTAAGCACAGCTTGTGGAATATCTTACCTATATTGTAGATTTCTGAGCTTCCAAATCGTACTCCATTTGGATTCAGGGTCCCATCACTGAAATGTGAAGTGGAGATCAATTAGCAGATATGAACATGCCAAACATATTCATCTTTAATTAAACCCTAGTATATAAAGCAAAAATAATAATAAAAATAATTATAATAATAATAATTATTATTATTATTATTATAAAGCAAAAACAGATTTGTATATTAGACTCTCTTGAACAGTGGGGCAGATTGGGGCTCTCCAGCTGTTTTTGGTCTACCACTCCCATCATCCTCATCTGACCAACGTAGCAATTTAATATTTGAAGTAAAACTTCAGTCTCACGTTTGTTTCCCCTTTAAATTCAGTTTACATCCATAACAATTAAAAACTACCAGAGTCTACCTCACAAATCCACTGTCCTACACTCCCTGTAAAGCTGAATTCCTCCCAATCCCTCCCCTGCCAGTATCCCAGCCTTAAAGGGATACTGATGTCACAAGATGAAACTATCCATACAGACAGGGCTATTTGCCCTGAATAGCACAACCCAGAAATGAATCCCCTGAGTGCAAGAGAGTTATCCAACACATTGCAGTGGGATCTGTTGGATATTTATCTGGTACTCAAACGGTTCAAGGAGAAGAAAAAACTCCTAATAATAACTCCCACTTAACTAAGTGTAGTCAGAAAATCCAAATGCCCCCTACGAATTTAGCACTTATGCCTTTGTTCAAGAGATAACATCTCCAAATCAGTCCTGGATGTCATATTCATGGAGGCAGACATGACAGATGCAACAGAACATGGTGATTTTAACCTTTTAAGAACCACTAGAAAGTGCAGTACATTGCATCACAATACAATGCGCACTGCACTGGTCCTAATAGGATTAAGTAGGCTCAAGCACTCTGCCTGCTTCAGTTTGAAAAACAGTGTTAGCAACATATCTACCTCCATGTTCATGACTTCCAGGACTGATTGAAGATAAACAAAGATATGCAGGCAACATTCATAGGGGCCATTAGAATTCTATGGTCCTACTAAGGTAAGACAGTTTATTATAATTATTATTATTATAATGTGGTGTTACTTATCCTTTAAGATGAAAAAAAAATAAAATAGGATTTTAGTCTTACCTGTTAAATCCTTTTCTCTTAGTCCATACAGGTTACTAGTAACTTTGGGTGGGCGATCAGCCCCTTTAAGTAGGCAGGAAAAATTCTGAGAAGTGACTGCTGGGTGGAGCCTACCTCCTCTTCTTAGCTTGCAGCTAGCCAATCCCCAGCCAGTAAGATTTGCAGACTAACTATTGACTAGGTAGTAAGAAAGTAAAGGATGATTCCTGTGAGCATGAAGCCAAAAGGACCCCCACGTTCTGGGAGACCAGTAACCTGTATGGACTAAGTGAAAAGGATTTAACAGGTAAGACTAAAATCCTATTTTATCTGTCGTCCAATACAGGTTACTGGTAACTTTGGGATGTCCAACCATTAAATTCCCCAGAGCGGGAAGAAAGGCAAGGAACAGGCGCAGGCCCTCAAAGTCACCAGAGCACCAATGAACCTACAGATCATGAATAGCTCAACAATAACCATAAAGTGTCTGAACAGGGGTAAAACAAACCCCAGGAACTGTTACACAGCACACTGAACTAGAGACAACACGGCTCAAAAGTGAAAGAGTATTGAGAGACTAAAGAGATCTTAGACAGGCAAGGCTGCCTCCAGGATCTTCCTCCCAAAACTGGCATCATCCGATGCCAGCACATCCACAAGACAGTGTTTAGCAAAAGTATGCACAGACAACCAAGTGGCTGCCTTGCACAACTGATCAGTTGAGGCCTGGTTCTTGTAGGCCCAAGAAGCCCCAATAGACCTTCCAGAATGACCCTGAAAGGAACAGGCTTCTTCCGAAGTTTGTAAGCCTTACGAATCGTGGCCTTTGATCCAAGAAGCAATGGTTACCTTGGAAGCAAGCTTCCCTGCCCTAGGACCTTCAGGAATGACAAAAAGAGTGTCAGACTGCCGCAAGGACTCAGTGCGATACACATAGAACTTGAGACAACGAACAGAATCCAACAGATGAAGATCCTTCTCTTTGTCAGAAGTAGGGTTAGGACAGAAGGAAGGAACCACAATCTCCTGATTAACGTGGAACTCAGACACCACCTTTGGGAGAAACTCTTGTGAGCTGCGAAGCGCCGCCTTGTCCTTGTGAAAGACCAAAAGGGTGGGCTACAAGATCGGGCATGCAGCTCTGCAACCCAGCGAACAGAAACAAGGAATGGTAGCCAAAGACTCAAAAGGAGGACGCTGAAGTACTCCTAAAACCAAGTTAAGGATCCTACTAAGGAGCAGGGGACTTAAACACCAGACGGGTATGAGCAACACCCTGGAAGAAAATCTTGACATTAGGAATGCTAGCAAGATGCCTCTGAAAGAAGACATAGAGCGCAGAAGTTTGAACCTTAAGAGAACTCAGACTGACACCCTTATCCACACCATCCTGGAGGAAGGAAAGAACTGTAGGAAGGTCAAAATCCTGAGACAGGTCTTTGTCGGCACACCAAGATAGAAAGGTAGACCAAACACGATGGTAGGCCTTAGAGGAAACAGGCTTTCAGGGCACTAAGTATAGTAGCCACCACAACAGAAGAAAAAAATTGAGGATTCAATCTCCATGCCCTCAAAGCCAGACAATGAACGTCTTCCTTCCAGAGGTAACCCTGTAGAAGAAGATCCGGACGGGATATTCAAAGAAGTTCTGAAGGGATATTTGAAGAGGTTATGCCTCTGAGAGATCCAGAAGCTCCGGAAACCAAGTCTGTCAAGGCCAGTACGGAGCAATCAGAATGATTGGGCAGCGCTCCAGTGTCAGTTTCCATAGCACCCTGTTCAACAGGGGAATGGGAGGAAAGATGTATGCCACAGGAGATGTCCTCAGGATCAACAAGGCATTCACTGCCAGGGCATCCGCCCAGCAAAAGCAGAACGTTGGAACCTTCCTGTTGTGCCTGGCTGCCATCAGGTCGATGCATGGAAGACCCCACTGCCGGATGATGAGGTTGAACACCTCTTGATGTAGCTCCCACTCTCCACTGACAACCGTGTGCCGACTGACAAAGTCTGACAGAACGTTGTCTACGCCAGGAATATGAACTGCGGAAATTATAGGAACATGCTCCACTGCCCATTATAAAATAGCCTTGACCTCGAGCCAACTTCTTGTGCCGCCTTGCTTGTTGATGTAGGCTACCACTGTGGCGTTGTCCGACTGTACCCTGACCGGGCAATCCACCAGTTGCCATGTCCAGTGATGTAGCTCCAAGACATTGATGGGTAGGAGCGACTCCTCCTGGGACCACAGGCCCTGAACACTCAAATGCCCCGGAGAGGCTGGCATCCATCGTTACTGGTGTCCAGAAGGGCACCAGGAAGGGTCTGCCTTCCAGGAGATTGTTCAAGTTGAGCCACCACGAAAGGCTCGGCTCCACGTGAAGAGGAAGAGATAGGGATCTTTCCAGGAGATCTGGTCGACCCCTGTATGCCAGGATTAGAAACCTCTGAAGTTCCCTGGTATGAGCCATGGCAAACGGGACTGCTTCTATGGTGGAAATGAACTTCCCCATCAAGGATGACAACTTCTTGGCTGGAACCAGATACTGAGACAGGATAGCCTGGACCTTCAGTGCTATCTGATGAGCCACTTCGTCAGTGAGAAATACCGTCTCTCTCTGAATGTCGAAGAGGATGCCCAGAAAGGCCATCCCTGGGAAGGAACAAGGTCTGACTTGTCCAGATTGATGATCCACCCGTGATGGGAGAGAGCATGAATGCAGTCCTGCACCTGCTGATGAAGGAGTTCCGGAGAAGAGGCCTTCAGAAGGAGGTCATCCATACATGGAGTCACCCTGATGCTGTCCCGATGCAGGATGGAGATCAATGCTCCCTGGACTCTGGCCTGACCATGGCTCCTCAAGTCTTCAACAAAGGGGAGGGCAGAAAACTGGAAATGCCCTCGGTCACAGGCAAAGCGGAGATATTGCCGACTCTCTGGATGAATAGTGATGTGCAGATAGGGACATGGCCGCTATCCAGGGCCGGCGCTACCATTAAGGCAGCACAGGCAGCTGCCTTAGGGTGCCGCAACGGAAGAGTGCCGAGAAGGGATCACTCATTTACACTACCATGTGCTCCCTCACGGCGTCTATGGGATGCTCACAACGCAGAGGACCCAGGCTCTGTAGTAATACAGAGCGCTGGGAGATGACATCATCTCCCAGCGCTCTGCATTACTGAGAACAGCGCTGGGAGCTTCAGCTCTGTGCCGAAGGAGGCGCAGAGCTCTCTTATGGCTAGACCACCAGGGACTCAAGGTAGGGGATCAGGGGGCATTGTGGAGATGAAGGGGCATTATGGAAGGGGCAATGTGGAGATGAAGAGGCATAAAGGAAGGAGCAATGTGGAGATGAAGGGGCATAAAGGAAGGAGCAATGTGGAGATGAAGGGGCATTATGGAAGGGGCAATGTGGAGATGAAGGGGCATTATGGAAGGGGAAATGTGGAGGTGAAGGGGCAATGTGGAGATGAAGGGGCATTATGGAAGGGCAATGTGGAGATGAAGGGGCATTATGGAAGGGGAAATGTGGAGATGAAGGAGCAATGTGGAGATGAAGGGGCATTATGGAAGGGGCATTGTGGAGATGAAGGGAGCATTGTGGAAGGGGCAATTTTGAGATGAAGGGAGTATTGTGGAAGGTGCAATGTGGAGATGAAGGGAGCATTGTGGAAGGGGCATTGTGGAGATGAAGGGAGCATTGTGGAAGGGGCAATGTTGAGATGAAGGGAGCATTGTGGAATGTGCAATGTGGAGATGAAGGGAGCATTGTGGAAGGGGCATTGTGGAGATGAAGGGAGCATTGTGGAAGGGGCAATGTTGAGATGAAGGGAGCATTGTGGAGGTGAATAGGTGGGCGGTGCAGGGGACTGTGGCAAGGTCGGGGGGGGGGGGCAGGTGGATTGTGTCCGGGTCGGGGGGCGGGCATCAAAATGCACCTTCGCCTGTGTATACAAAAATCCTTGCACCGGCCCTGCCGCTATCACTGTGCACAATGACTCCTGGTGGCATTGGGACCGGACCACAAAGGAGCTAAGATCTTTCAGACCCAAAATGGGACGATAGCAGCCATCCTTCTTGGAAACCACAAAGAGGTTGGAGTAGAATCCCAAGCCCCTCTCCTGAGGAGGAACTGGTTCCAGGACTGCCTTGTCCAGAAGGGCCTGAATAGCTTCCTTGAAAAGGCAGCGCTTCTCCGCTCCCAAGAGAGAACGAGAAAAGAAGGTCCTGGAAGAAGTAAGGGAGGTGAAGGGAATCCTGTACCCTGTAGCTACCACCTGTAAAACCCACGGGTCCGCCACAGAGGCCTCCCAAGCCGAGTATCGTAAGCTGCCACCTACCTGCGGGTGGGGACCCAGGTTCAGAGAGTCATGCTGAAGAAGGTTTGGAAGCCTTAGGCTTCGCGGAGGACTTAGGTCTCCACTGCTGCTTAGGCTTGGATGAGGAGCATGGAGCCTGAGGGACCATCTGGGTCGCTTGGCGCAAATCTGCTTGAAAGGGATGAAAAAGCCGATTCCTTTTGACAGGTGCCTTCATCCTCAGGACCACTGGCAGGTGAGTACTCTTCCCTCCAGTGGCCTCGCTGATGAGATCCTTGAGCTCAGGCCCAAACAGGGAGGAGCCCTGAAAAGACAAAGACAGGAGTGCCTTCTTGGAGGCCATGTCAGCAGACCAGATCTTGAGCCAAAGAGCACGTCTGGCTACCACAGACATGGTATATGCCCTGGCTACCATATGCACAACGTCAAACAGGGCAGCCGAGATATAATGCTGAGCCTCAGCAATGTTAACAAGAAGCCGCAACATGTCAGCAGTAGGGGCCCCATGACGGACAGCTGAATTGAGCTGTTCAGTCCAAACAGCCACAGCCCTATTCACCCATGCTGCAGAAAATGCAGGGCGGAGGGCAGAGCCAGCCATTGCAAAAATAGCCTTGAGAGAGGTCTCAAGCTTCTTATCAGTCCAGTCTTTGAGAGCAGAGGCGTCAGCCACAGGCAAGGCAGTGGACTTAGAAAGCCTGGAAACAGGGCCATCCACTTTGGGGGGATGGACCCACTGCGTGAGGGCCATTTCAGATAACGGGTAAAGCTTAGTGAACTTCCTAGATACAGATGGTTTCCTGTCTGGAAACTTCCACTCCTCAGACACCAAGCAATCAAGAGTGGGGTTAGGTGGAAAACAAGTATGGGGCCTAACAGGATCCTGAAACACATCAGAGGGGTCAGAAGAAGCCTCCTGTACCAAGGGAATGTTCAGAGTGGTCAGCACAGCCCTGATCAGGCACCCAGCCGAGGGAATGGGGTCAGCTTCAAAGGGGTCCCCAAAAACTGAGAAGAAGGAACAGTTGAACAGTCATCATCATCAGAGTCCACCAATAATTCCTCCTCAGAGGAGTCAGACACACGAGTTACACCCAGCGGTTTAGACAGGGAAGATCTGATAGGGACAGGGGCCTGCCACGAAAGGCAGATCCCCTGTAAAGTGGATGGAAGTAGTTGTAATGTGGATCGGAGGTCCCTGGTAGTAGCCTTAAACTCTTGCATCCATACTGGCTCTAGTGCATAGTTGGAGGTCCGTGCAGGGGATTCAGGGGCAGCAGCGCATGCTGGGCAAACATGATCTGAGTATTCTCTAGGTAACCCTGAGTGACATGAGGAGCAATGAGGGACACAGACACCCCAGTGTCCTTTGTCTTAGGTTTAGCCCCAAGGTCTAACGGAGTAGACATTCTCACAGAGTCAAACGGTCAAAGTATCAAAACACCCACAAAACAGTGTGTATGATAAATACATTCACCCCAGAAACACTAAATAAGACTTATCTGGAAGGTGAAGGGTTAAACTGAGGAGGAGAGAAGGAGAGTCCAAGCCCTGCGTAGGATACTCGATCTGCGAATACACAAAATGTCTGCCGCAACGGGAGCCTATCAGAAACGAGCGCGCAAAGCAAGCTCTCATGGGAATCATAGTTTTGTTAACAGAGTACCCAACAGTGCAGGAAGCTCCCTAAAGCTCCCAACATGCCCAGAACGTATACCGGATGACAGAGCAAGGGCAAACCAACAAAATGAGCCATCTGTGACCTTGCTACGTGGAGCGGTTGCAGAGATATGTCCCAAACTGTAAAGTCCCATAGAAGTGAATGGAGCAATGGCGTCTATGTGTTAAACATGCACCTTAAAGGCGCGGAACATAAAGTTAACGAGGTGAATACCAAAACGTAAAACCACTCAAAAGCCCACTAAAATAAATAAGCAGTCCCAATAAACACTGGTCCCAGTAGGGAAAGTGCCCAAAAACCCTGCAAAAAGTGATATTCAGCAGAAAACGGGTTAAGTTACCACAGATACTTGCTCCAAACACTTGACAGACATACAGATAAACCCAAAGAATGCATAAGTATGTAACAGGAACTCCAAATTAGACCCCTGTGTAGAGGGGAAGCATGGGACATGTGGATCTCAGCACTCAAAGGGTGCTCACCTTTTTTAGCAGGTCTTCTGTCTTCAGATTACCATATATCAAGAAGAAGCCTCAGTGGGCAACTCCTGGGGAAAGAACTTGGTGCCACAAAATGACTTGGCAAACGGAGTTATCCACATTTGGGTGACAGGAATTGTCAGTGATGGTAATCCGACTAATGGTAGTATTCCATATCTAACAGAAAAATAATAAAAAAGCTAAAAATATAGCAGAACTGTTCTCTCGCCTTGTGTCTAGACCAAGGAACAAATCTTACTGGTTGGGGACTGGCTAGCTGCAAGCTAAGGAGAGGAGGTAGGCTCCACCCAGCAGTCACTTCTCAGAATTGTTCCTGCCTATTTAAAGGGGCTGATTGCCTACCCAAAGTTAGCAGTAACCTGTATTGGAAGACAGAAATAAAGATATCTGTATTTACAGTTTAATTCCAGTTTAAAAGTTTCTTCTTTTTTTCAGGCTGCTTTGTGTTTCACCTTCTAAAGAAGAGGTAGTCAGCTGTAGTGGACTACAATTCCTATCATCCCCATTCAGCAGTTGGTTGGGGATAATAGGAGTTGTAGCTCTCAACAGCTGGAGGAATGTTCTACAGAGTCGGAAAAGGTACAAACTTCTTCCCTTCTCAAATCCTGTATTTCGTTTGCACATGCTCAAACCCATTTCCATTTGGATGCACTTAAGCAGATCAACAATGGCGTTTGTACGGAAAGAAAGTGCTTCCCTGTACAGGCCTCATACTAATGATGATATAGGCAGAGAAGATGCAGGTGATGTCATTCAGCCTTTTGGGAACAAACTGATGAAGAGGATAATTGCAATATAATTATTTTTAATTACATTGTAAGTTATTTTAATCAAGGCAATATGCCATTTAGTATAGACAACCCCTTCCAGCTTTTCCAAATGACCTCTAGTTGAGGTCGATCCCAGCATTATGTCATTCCAGCAGCCAAAAAGAATTTGTAGGCATCAACTAGAAGTTTTAGTAAAAGTGAAGGGTGCAGATATATAGCTATGCATAAAGCATCTCTAAAATGTAAGAGGTGAAAGTAGCATTTCAGGATCCTGAGCTCGCTCACTTTCTAATGTTCCAGTGCATTACTAAACCCAGTGCCCTATGTCCCCCATTTATTGTAAGATATTAAAATGTGTAATTTGCACATAACACATGGATAGAAACCACTGCAGGAGTAGCTTTTCACGGCCCAGAATGTTATGTTTATTTAAGACTATGATGCATATTAAATACAGACCTGCGTCCCAACATGACGATCCCTCCAGTTTTTGGATTTATTTTACAGTAATCACCATGAGCCCAGACACCTAAAAAAAAAAATACAAAACTTTATCAATTTTCTTTCAGCAAGGTCCTCCTGAAATAATATACACCAGTAAAACATCAGTCTCGTATTGCTAAGAAATAAATGTTTGAAGGTGCTATCACTGAGCAGGCTTACAGGTGATTCCATTTAGACTTGTGCTCTGCTTTCAAAGCTATATAAAATACCAGAAAACAATGAAAGGAATTCATGTTACAGTGGAAAGAAGCAAAAACAGAAGCTGTGCAAGCTGTCCCTTCCTGCACTGTAAACTGTTCGACAATGTGGAAAAATGGTAGTATACCCAGAAAAACGTACCGCAGTAAAATCATGTGTGGTTATATGATAAGACAATCATTGCCCATAACACCTGAGGGGAGATGCACTAACATGTGATAAAGTGGAGAGGACTACTCCAGTCTGATAAACTCTCCAAGTCCTATGTTATTCTATGGAGACAATGCACTACGAGTTCAAAGTGTGAGATCTTAATACATAGGTTCCATAAAAAAACACAGGACTAGGAAAGTTTATAACACTGCAAAAGTGATCTCTTCTTTATCTCCTCGTTATCACATCTTAGGGCATAACCTCCCTGGTAAGAGATGTACTAAGGCATGGTAAAGAGGTGATAAAGATGGCAGCAGATGACTATCCCAGGGTGATAAACTATTTAATTCCTATGTTAGTCTATGAAGCTATGCATTAAGGTATATCAAGTTAGAGAGATCTTAATGCATAGGGTCCACAGAATAACATAAGTATTGGATAGTTTACCACACTCTAAAAGTCATCTCCTCTTTATTATTCCTCAGTGCATCTCCCCCCGGTGTGTTATGTTGTGAGAGAGAGTGAGAGAAGTAATCCCAGTGAGAAAATGTCTTTCCAATTGCTACTCTAGCTACATCCCTCTCCCTTTAAAGGGATAGTAATGTTTCACAAAAACAGCAGCTCTACTTAAAAGGATAGTAACCCCCCCCCCCCCAACAACTTGACGGCAAAATACAGCAATGATAGAAACATACCGAACGCACTTAGTCCCATCTCTTAAACCTTTGTGGTTTGAGAGATGTAAGGCAAGACAGACCTCCGCTCCCTCCCCTTTCGTATACGTCCGCTGTATAGTGGACGTCATGGGATCCGGCTTCCAGCACCAGACGGGTGCTCTGCAGGAGCGCTGTCATCTAGATATCTCCGTATTATTACTTCATGGGTATGGTCTAAAACGTGTGCCTGGCTTGCAAGCACATGTTGTAGACCATTCCTATGAAGTAATTATACGGAGATATCTAGATGTCAGAACTCCTGCAGAACAGCCGAAAGTCGGCCGACCGGATTCTGCCTCTGACAGCTTTACAGCTCGTCAGGCAGAAGGGGGAGGGACCGGAGGACTGTCTTGCCTTACATCTCTCAAACCATAAAGGTTTGAGAGATGGGACTAAGTGCGTTCAGTATGTTTCTATCATTGTTGTATTTTGCCATCAAGTTGTTGGGGGGGGGGGTTACTATCCCTTTAATCTTCATAGTATTTGAGCCATAGAGAGTGTTATTTCAATACTGTCAGAGTTGTAGTTCAAGAGTAATTGAATGATAAAAGTTTCCCCCTCTTACCCCATTTACCTAGTGTAAGCCTCCCCTCAGATGTGGAATCTGGTCTTAAGACCAAACAGCTCACAGCAAGGGACAATCTTCTTACTGTGAGAACAATGAAAACCCTGTCTTCCTTGACAGGTTTTTCAGGTTTTTACCTTATGCTAATTGAAGATTGTCCCCCTCTGAGATCCACCTGGACACCACCTTGCTGTGCTGAGCTGAGTAGTGTTACATCAGTAAAAGGAGCAGGAGGGAGATACTTTATAATTCAATTACTCTTGAACTACAACTCTGACAGTATTGAAATAACACTCTCCATGGCCCAAATACTATGAATATTAATTGGAGCTGCTTTTATTGTGAAACATTACTATCCCTTTAAGGACCAGAGAGGTGTCCAGTGCATTAAGAACCAATGCTTTGCACACCTTTCTACACCTTAAAGGTTTAAGGTGAACAAACAGTGGCAACCTACTTTTTTTAATCAGTGGTTTGTGACTGGTAATGAAAAGCTGCCGCTGAAGTCAACACCTGGATGGCTGAGAGGCAGGTATGTTGCTATGTACTGACTGAGGGCACTAATATCTCAATAAGAAATGGTACAACTGGGTCATATGGTGTACTAATAATGCATTAGTTACCCTATGCCCAGGATTTCTTTTGAATTATGTAACTCCCTTGCTGGAAAGAAATGTCTGTGCTTTATATCCATTGTCAAATTAAAATCAAAGGAACAACAGATGTACAGTAACTGGGACTGGAACTGCAAACACTGTTATATTGTTTGCTATTATACATGAAAAGTTGTATATTGGTGACCATATTCCGTTAAATAATGTAGCTGTGCTAATTTGCATAAAAGTCAATGGGGTATATTCAGGGGCATAACTACAGCAGGTGCAGTTGGTCCTGGGCCCAGCATCCAAGGGGGCCAATCTGCTCCAGTTTCAATAGGTTCTAGATACGCATGTGTATCTCATACATTCTAGCTATGTGTTTGTGATAGATGGGGCCCATAAAAAAATGTGCCACTGGCCATATTTACTAAAAAGTTGCTGATGTTGCAAGGGTCCTTATAATGCTATAATGATATAAACAATAGAACACCTGGGTATTTCCAACAAAGATCCATTGACAGTGAGGGTTAATGTAATGATGAAATGAACCCTGCCATTGTAAAGGCTGACATTAGTTTTCTGACTAAATAAATTACCTGGGAATTTTGAAAAATAGGCTTTCTGGTATTTGCTGCCATTTTCATCATTCCAGAAGTGTGTGGGCTGAGATGGTAATGGCTTTAAACACACCATCTCTCCGCTTTCCCCCCACACAGGCTTTCCTAGGACAAATAGAGAGAATAATTCAAGCAGAGCTTTGCGTTTATCTGCAGTCAGACGAAAATAGGATCACTGTTATGCAGAATAGGAAATCACTTATTACCCGGTTAACCCCTTGGATGCTATCATCTAAGGGGTTAAAGGGAACATTTGTTAAAAATATATATTGACAAATGAATATGTTATAACACAAGTTACCATCATAGGAAAAAACATGCTGTAACATTCACAGATATACAGTATATATGTAAACACTGTTACACCTTGGTTAAACTTTCAATATTTTGAATTGCAGCAGATGGTAATTTTTCGCGGCACTCCTAACTTCCTGTTGCGTCTTACACAGCAGAGTACAACTTTCTCAACAGGAAAATGAGTGCAGAGTAAAATTCCTTCCTCCTAAATCCTACAAAAAACAACACATGCAATATCCTGTGTGCATGATGGGAAGACTTTTACATGTATACAGGGTCGGCGCCACCTAAAGGCGAGGTAGGCGCTGGCCTAGAATGCACATCTACTGGTGGAGCCCAGAAAGTGACATTCATTGTTTCCGGTCTCTGAGCTCTGTGGCCACTGATTAAGTATTTCTAGTTTTCAGATGATTCAGTTAGTCCCCTTGGTCTCTGGCAGAAACTTTGATTGGCTATAACAGTAACAATCACAGCATGTGGTGCAGATGGGTGCGTGGGCAGGCATAAACTCTCCAGCCAGTTTGTGAAGAGCATGCTTGGTGCATGGAGTAGATGCGTGGACTGTTCATCATTTCCTCTTTGTATGGATTAAATAAAGTGAGCACCTTGTGGGCAGACAAGAGGTAGGGTAGGGGGAGAACAGTGGGGAACTTTGTAGTGTTATGTATGGCTTGAGGATGTTGCTGCTTTATCCAGTGGGCATTTGCCCAGGGCCCACCAACATGGGGCTAATTGATGGAGGCCCTCTTTACATTTAACAGTCTGAGTGCCAGATAGGTATCCAACGTATTGAAAAGCAATCTGTTGGATACCCTTCTGGCACTCAAAGGGTTAATTTACCACTGTTGCTTTGCCCTTTGAATAAAGTGGTTCTGAATGTGGTCTGCAGCCCAACCAGCAAATCAGAAGCAAATTCAGCTGAGGGTTGGTGAAACGAGGCAGAGGTAGAACCTAAGCCAGGGTTGGACTATTATGTTTATAGTAACCAGAAGCGTTATTTGCCTTGTAAGTTGTGATGCAGTATTTTTTTTTTTCTGAGTTACATCGCCACTGTCAAAGCACAGTTATTGTTGCTGTGAGATGTTTCACAAATCACAGCATACAATTAAACAAGACTTTATTGGCTGGGAGGGCGCAAGCACTCTGTATCTCTGTCCCACTTCTATGGATGTTAGAGAGTGCTGCACCTGCCTAAACGTTGTCAGAGGGGAGGGAGAGGAGAACTTTGTGTAAATCAGCGTATGTATGGTTAGGGTAGCTGGTATGTGTAGGGGAGAGATGTGAGAGGGATAGAGAACTGTTGGAGGAGTGTCATGTACGTGTGTGTTGGAGTTTAACCCCTTGAGTGCCAGAAAGGTATCCAATGCATTAAATACCTCTCTGGCACTCAAAAGGTTAACTTGTTGCGGGTGTAAAGGGTTAACTTGTTAAGAGTTTAATATGCCTGTTGGGAGGAAGCAACATATGTTTTTGTTGGGAAGGAAGAATCTGGTGTGAAGAGAGATGGGCAGCAAGTAAGACCTAGTAGTAGGGATGACAGTGAAGTCAGCCAGATGTGTGCTACTTTCTTCTTTAATTTATTGTAATCAGGCTTTTGTTCTGCTTTAATGGAAGTGACTAGGCAACCTTAGTTTTAACCCTCTGAGTGCCAGAGGGATACACAATGCATTGCTTTGCAATGTGTTGAGTACCCCTCTGGTATTCAAAGGGTTAAGGCCACATGTATAAAGAAAATGATCAGTTGTGGAGTAAACAAATTGCACAATACTGACCAAATAAACTGACCCAGATGACCAGTTTTAAATGGGACTTTTAACCCCTTTAATGCTAGTGGGATCAGCAACACATTGCTTCTCATTGTCTTGGAGCCCTCTCTAGCATTCAGGGAATTAAAAGCCTGAAATAAATAAATAATAAATGACAATTTTCATTTGTTCCCTATGTTGCCTTATCTCTGAAGTGGGCGTCCATTCCTCGCAAGTGTCCCTCTTTAGTAGATATTAGGGGTCCATTCCTCGCAAGTGTCCCTCTTTAGTAGATATTAGGGGTCCATTCCTCGCAAGTGTCTCTCTTCAGAAGATATTAGGGCTACATACATCCCAAGTGTCCGTCTTTAGAAGATATTAGGGCTACATACATCCCAAGTGTCCCTCTTTAGGAGATATTAGGGGTTCGTTCCTCCCAAGTGTCCCTCTTTAGACGATATTAGGGCTACATACATCCCAAGGGTCCCTCTTCAGGAGATATTAGGGATTTGTTCCTCCCAAGTGTCCCTCTTTAGACGATATTAGGGCTACATACATCCCAAATGTCCCTCTTTAGGAGATATTAGGGGTTCATACCTACCAAGTGTCCCTCTTTAAGAGATATTAGCGGTCTGTACTTCCCAAGTGTCCCTCTTTAGGAGATATTAGGGGTCCGTAACTCCCAAGTGTCCCTTTATGGGAGATATGAATGGTTCACACACTTCCCACATGTCTCTATTTAGGAGATAATATGGATTTGTACCTCCCACGTGTCCCTCTTTAGGAGATATCAGAGGTCCATACCTCCCTAGTGTCTCTCTTAATGGGGGGGGGGGGGACTGTAACATATCCAAAATTAGCTAGTCTAGTAAAGTGTTGCATGCCAAAACACATGGGTTACTGTGACAATGATAATCTGTTCTCTAAACTTGCGACAAAAAATCAGTTAATTAGCACATAAAATGACCTAAGGTAACAATCATTAAAAGAGGTGGGGTATAAGTGGGTGGGGCATAAAGGGGTGGGACCACGGGGCGGCAAAATAAGGTTTTGCCTAGGGTGGCAAAAACCCTTGCATCAGCCCTGCATGTATACCTGTTATAGTAAAATCAACCTGTTTTATTATGGGTGCATTGCTGAACACTTCTCTGGCACTCAAAGGGTTAAACAGGAACAGGCACCACCATACGAACCTCACGCCAATAGGGAAGTAGGCGTATTCACAGGGTACTGTATGTCTGTTGCCACTGTATAGCCAGGTCTGGCAAAAGGCATCTCTCCGACTGTTGTTGGACTACAATGCTTATGATCCTTAGCATGCCTTTGGCAAAGTGAGTATGATGGAAGTTGTAGCCCAGCAGCTGGAAGGCTGCAAATGTAGCCTCTAATATCCTTGTCTGAAGGCTTGCCTAAAACAGTATATGCTTCACACAGAGTTACCACCTTATGTCTTTAATGTCTGTACAAGAATTATACTGCAGGACTGTGTAGGAACCAATGTAGTCCTAAAAGCAGGAGCCCAAAAGTATACATGTGCTATAAATAGACAGTATTAATGAGACGAGATAATGGCTGTAGTATAAGACGGCACAGCATGGGTGCTGTGTACACTCTGAAAGTTCTCAAGACATAAGTGAGCCATTCCTCACTTTCTGTTGTGCTCTATGTGACCCACTCCTGACCATTCACAGTCACACTGCTTCAGACAGGCATAAATCCGCTACACAACAGGGGATAAATGAAAATTTCCATTCAAATCAATTGGGTTTCTAACCACTTGCTTTGCAAAACACTGGAGACCTCTTGCACATTTAAGGGGTACGAAGCCCAATTTAAATCAAAGTGTGTTTAGGGATATTTTATCTGTCCCCCTATGTCGCAGTTGGTTTGCTCCAGAATTGCTCCTATTTACTTTCTGAATATGGGCCTTGATGCCAACATTAATAAAAGGCCAGCACAATGATGGGCAGTAATTTATTCAGCAAACGGAGCAACCGTACATAGCCATGAGGGGTCAACATTTTCAAGTATAAAAAAATTATTTTTTTAGCAGAATGTGTTTTGGCAGGTAAAGAAAGGCAGCAAGACACTGTCTTTGTGTAGACCTGCCATACAAATGCTATACTATAAGAATAAGATATGACAGCTAACAGGTGATAAAACTATCTACTTCCATTCCCCAAGTTTGTAAGCTATGCAAATTTCCATGTATCTAATTCACAGTTTGCAGGTTCTAAAGAAGATTGTTTAGTATGACCCATTTAATTAAGTGTATTCATAGCAATCCTGCCATTAACACTCTCAGGAGGAGTGAAATGCATTGCGACACTAACAAGCTTAACTCTTTTCCTCCCCAGAAATATACTTCTTTCAAGGCTTTCCATATTGAATATTTTTAGTCTAAGGCAGAGCTGGGCAACCTGCATCTCTCCAGCAGTCACTGGTCTAACTAGCCCACCAACTGCACAAACTATCTCAACAGAAGATGATCTGAAGATGATGGGAACTGGAGACCAACGATAGCTGAAGGGCTGCAGGTTACCACTGCAGCACTAATGAGTCAATTTATGAAGACAAACATGGACAGTAATTGGTGATATAACAATGCACTGTCAATTCAGTTTACTGTTGCCTTTTAACCTTCTGCGTCAACTATCTCTATGGAGTATCTCATCTGGAGGTGTTGTTACGCTCCATCAACTTACTGGTGTTATTTACAATTAAGCTTGTTTTGAACTAGAGGGGACAAGGAAAGTGAAGAGTAACTGCGCATATTTATCAAGTGTTATGTGTTTACTAAATATAAGTCCATTTAACATTACAATAAGCATGACGTGAACAAGGTAATGTTAAAGGGGAAGCATGCCTAAAGAATACATTAGACTTCAATATGTTAAAGGGATAGTAATATTTCAAAATAAACGCAGCTCCGATTATTTTTTTTATAGTTTTTGGGACATGGTGAGTGTTATTAACATTTTATATGATGTGTAATTCCAGAGTAACTGAATCATAAAGTGTTCCCCCTCCTGCCCCTTTTATCTATATAAAGCTGCACAGCAAGACCGTCCGGATGGATCACAGCAAGGGACAATCTTCAAGTGACCAGTTTCCACATCTGAGGGGAGGCGGCATGCACTAGGTAAAAGGGGCAGGAGGGGGACATTTTAGCATTCAGCTACTCTGGAACTACTAGGCTGACCATACCGCACCTTTAAAAAAGGACACACATACTACAGGGTTGCTTTGATTTTGGTGCACTCCTGAAATATGCCTGTTTCCTATGTGTCCCTTTTTAAAGGTGAGGTATGGTCAGCCTACGAACTACACATCATAGAGAATGATGATACTGCTCTACATGTCCCAAAAACTATATATAATTGAAGCTGCATTTATTTTGAAACATTACTATCCCTTTAATGAATTTAGTCCACCTCTCCACAATCTTATTGGCTTTTCTTTGGAAGTTAGGGAAATAAGCCTTAACCCCTTAACGACCGGCCGATCGTCACGGTGACGCGACTGAATGACCGCGGAGCATTTTTTTTTCTTTTTCTGGTTCCGGACTCCCCGAAAGGCGTGCATGTCATGGGTCGTTCAGTCAGATCGACCCTTGACGTACTATGACCATCAAGGGTCGTTAAGGGGTTAAGGAGAAATCATTTGTTATGTTTGGGTGCAGTGCCTTTGAATAAGCAATGCTGTTATTTCATGGGAGAAATACAATATTTGTTATAATATTGCTTGTGGTTTAGTGCAATCAGTGTGAGGTCAATTAAGCCTGGTCTAATGGATTATAGATATGTGGCCTGTTAGTGGGTCTTGAGAACTGAACTGGGCCCCAGCTGGTTAAAGGTGAACCTACAGGAATAAGGGGCGCTTGAATTGTTAATAAGTTAACAAACAAGTTAGACTTGCCTAGGCAGGTGTCCTTCATACAGCAGATGTATATTCATAAATGTTTTGTTTGTATTAGGCTTGTTGTAGCTTACATCTGGATAGTGACATTTTACCAGCTGACCACAGATGGGGCTTATCTCTATTTGTTATCCTATTAAGGGTTTACTAAAGGTAAGCTAAAATGGAGCACATGAAATGACTGCAGATACAATCCAAAAGAAAAAAACATCAACAGATTAGATAGATAGATAGATAGATAGATAGATAGATAGATAGATAGATAGACAGACAGACAGTGATCTGCTGTTAAATAAACCGAAAGTCACTGATTCCTATACATATAGTTCACCTTTAATATAGTATTCCATTTGATATAAGACTTATTGATAGTAGTGTAATAATTTGGTTAAGAAAAGATCTTTAATAAACAAACATATTTTGCCGAACAAAATATTTTTGCTCCTTTTGTCTTTTTTAGGAATTTGCTTATAAATATCATAAAATTGGATCTAAATACATCACACATACAATGGTGGTAAGACAACAAGTGGGCCATACAGAGGTGATGCTAGAGAATGCATCAGACCAAAAGCTGTGTCTTTTGGCTACTGTTAATTTGCAAAACAACAGAGATAAACAGACTGATAACCTCCAGAGAAGATCAGCCAACCAGTTAAGAAGCTCAGGGTAATATAAATGTGAATTATATAAAACTAGTTGAAGAGCCGGTTACACGGGCCACAGTGCCACTGCCAGCCTGTCGCAGGGTAGTCATGCACAGTAGAGACTGCCCACGCCATGGCTGATACAGTGCCAGCCAGTCACGGTGCAGTCATGCCCAGTAGAGACTGCCCGCTCCGTGGCTGATACAGAGATGGATGCTCCTTCAGAGCACCCCACTCTGTATCAGCCTTATCACTGGCAGTCTCTACTGGGCATGACTGCGTCATTACAAACTTTCTAGAGAATTATTATATAGGATAAGTATAAGTGTAAATCAGGGGTAGTCAGTTTCTAGATCTCCAGTTGGTAGGTGATGATGGGAGCTGTAGACCCCATGAACAGGAGGTCCAGTAATTTACTACCCTGTCTTAACAGGTTAAGAGCAACTTCTTAGAACCTTTGCTAATGTACCAAAGAGTCTGACAATAAGAGTTATATGTTCAGTGTATAAGATTTTACCCAAAGTCCCCTACTTCTGAGTCCAGGTGCCAGGTTAATAAAAGGAAAAGCTCAGGGTGCTTACCTTCCTCACTCCATGCTTCCACAGCCATTCCAAGATGTCTGGCCTGGATTTCGCCTTTGTACACATTAATGCAGACATTTTGACCCATGAAACAAGATATGATATCTGTGCCACCTACAAGAGTAATATTATTGTTACATAGGATATGGAAGCATTTTGAGGGTAACTTTTGTGAGACTGTTTGCTAGTATAAACGCAATCCTGCCCAATCAAGCTCAGGCTGCCTAGTGCTGCCCAGATGCTCAGGCTAACCATCGCTGAGGTCAAAAAACAAACCCCAAAGGCTATTTCTGCAGGTACCACGCAGCAAGGGTTAAACCAAAAACACACACACACACACACACTTGCTGATGATAACGAAGCAGTACCCATGCAGCCTGTCCCTTATATTATAATGACTGAATTCATAGGTAGCTGGTGTTTATGTCTGGGGAGGGGGGTTCTTGCATTAGTCATAAAGGTATAAACAAATGTAAAAATGTATGCAGATGTTGCCTTTCCTCTGGAAGTCTGCACGTGCACACCAAAGGTCTAATCTACTGTATAAGTTAAAGCAGTGCAATTCTGGAGCAAACAACTGCACCATAGGGGAAAAATAAACACTACCAAAACTCCCACTGACTTAAATGAGGCTTTTAAACCCTTGAATGCTAGAGAGGTCTCCAACACACCTAGAAGATGCTCAATGGTGACCTCTTTAGCATTGGAGGGGCTAAAATTTCATTTCTCCCCTATGGGGCAGATGATCTAAAATTGCACTTCATTGGTTTAGCTTACTGAATACAGCCCCAAAATGCAGTTTCATCCTAGTGCTAGAAGGTACTATCTTTTACTACAAAGCAATGCGTTGAACACTGCTCTGGCACTCAGAGAGTTAAATGGAAATTTAACACTATGTACAAGAGGAATGTCCAAAGGGATAATCATATACTCTTTTTATGGCAAGGCTCCCACTGGTAAAACTTAACTATGATATGCAAGGGTATCCCCTAGTGCTGGGAGATGCTTAGCATTTTTCTGATAGCGTTAGTTCCATAAGTTTTGCTGCCAGGTGGCGCTGTTGGTATATCCAGTCTTTGGAAAGTTTGTGTCTGCAACAATGACCTTTTCACAGGCAGTAATAGCAACAGTGCCACCTGGCTGCAAAAAAAATATTGAACTCAAGTAAAAAACAAAAAGTTTGTGCTGTAATGACTTTTTTAAAAATCATCTCCCAACATTGGGAATACCCTTGATTGCTCAAAAGGAAAACCCCTAAAACATATTTTTTTTCCATAATTAGGGTTTATTGCCCCTTTACGAGGAAAGAAATCTGTCCTGAGAGTAATAGCTCAACTTCCTTAAGCTATTGTATTGAGTTTCTATTTATTACTATTATTATATTAGTAGCTATGTGCCAACAAAGGTCAGAGCACTCTCCGTTTTGTGGTAAGTGATAATTACAAACAAAATGTTACACTGTTAAGAAAATAATTCCAGGGGAAGTAGAGGCTGTGATCTTCAGAATCAAATGATCTGCTGTGCAAATGGTCAGAGAGGGAAGCATCATCATCATTTACTGCAGACTGGATTGTATCTTACATATTAAAAGGGTAGTAATGGTGTCAATACAAGACCCTTTTAACCCACTGACAATGCTCTTCGAGGTCTGGCAACAGAGTTCCCATACCAAATAATTAACCCATTGTCTGCTGGATTGCTGTGCATGAGCACTGATATCTGCCAGCCGGTTGATGTCAGCACGTTACTTCAAGCTCAAAAGAGTCAATGGGCTTCTATGGAGCAAGTAAAAACCTCCCATGAGCTCCATGTAAGGTGCTGACGTCACCCAGGTGTACAGAAATCAGTGATCCACACAGCAAACTGGTAGACAGTGGGTGAGTTATCAGAAATTCCAGCTCTGTTCTCATATAATTTACCCTATAGTGCCCCTTTAAGGCAGCTTTGTAGTAATGCCCTAAAGTTTAAATGTAAGATCCATGTTAAAGGTGACTATTCAAATGCTTCTAACTTCTGAAGAACATTACCAATTTGGCTGAGAGTTTGGGTTACAGTTAGCATTTCAAGTACCTACAAACCCTGCAAATTTCATAAAAACCTGTTCAGTTTTTTCGAGAACGATTAACGTGAAAAAATAGTATTCTTCCATGTTACCTTGTAAATGGTGGATATGTATTTCTCTTTCATCCATCGTGGAACACAGGAACCATGAGGTAAAGTATGCTCATAGAAGGCCCTTAAAATGCTCTATGGAGGCAGAGACTCCATCCTACTCCACTTTACCCCCACCAATCCAACTCCATTTTAAAAGTACTCTTATTGTAGGGGCATCAGGGCAAATATTCTCTCTTAGTTAGCCTTCTTTTTTGTTTTCTGTCTGTAAAATGGGATCCTGTAATCCCCCTTTAGGGGTGCTCCTATCTCTGGCCTCCATTGTCAGTCTGAACAAGTGTGCGGACTGTACAGGACCTGGGTTTGCTAGAGGATGGCTTGCACGACCAGCTATTTTCCTCTCATTTCTACTTAACCTGCCTGAACATGCATGCATATATATACATAGGAGTCTAAAGACTGTTTGTACCAAGAGGACAGCAATGAAGCAGTCTGTGGGTATTTCTTTAGTTATACTCAAAATATATGCCATGTATTAACTGGGTCATCTTCACTGTCAGTTTCCTTTTGTATGCTTTTGGGCAGACTGTCAGTGCTTTCTGGCGTTAAAGTATAACGCTGGCAGGGTGTTCCACCACTGTGCACTACTGCAATCATACACTGTAGTGGATACCCTTAATTGCAGCTTCTGGCATTAGAGGCTAAAGCCATGCAGCACACTGGCACATTCGTACATACACCCCACTGTTCTTAGCTAAAAAAGAAAGAAAAAAATAACATATCCTATATATTTTACATCTCTACTGTTTCTGCCAACTTCCTAACTTAAAGTGGAACTTTCAGCTTAATATTGCCCCCCAATACATTAGTAATATAGCGACAGGCAAAGTAATAGTTGTATTATAGTGAATAAATCTAAGTTATTGATGTAATCCACCTTCTTCTGCAGGCATCCAGCGGACAACAGCGCAGACATCTTAGAGGGAAGTTGCCTCTGAGTCTGCACAGTCGGTCCTGTGCACTGCCTGGACTGGTGGTGACATTCGATGGTTACCTTAAGGTAATGGAGGATGCTGCCTGCCCTGGATGCCTGCCGAAGAAGGTGGATTATTTCAATAACGTAGATTTATTCACCATAATACAACTATTACTTTGCCTATCGCTATATTACTAATGTATTGGGAGGCAATATTATAAAGTTCCACTTTAACTACCTAGTAGATACCAGCCTTTGCATACACTGATATTGTACACGTAATTAATGTCCTACTATAAACTAACCACATGGTTGTAACATCCTCACCTGAAATGGAGCCAAGCAGAACATTACTCTTTATATTTTCATACACATATTCATAGCTTTGGGGCTTTAGGGGAGATCCTGTTGAGAGTATTGTATGAAGACTCTGCAAACTGTTTGTTTCACCTGGATATAGACAAGACAGAAAACATTACTGAGATAAAGCTCCTGTATTTAATTGCAAATCTCTCAATATATATCTATTTATTGCTGTCAAACATTTTCATGGGGTCAAGTGGAGTGGTATAGGACCACACTGTCTTCTACAGCACTATCTGCTTTAAGCCAGTCAAGTTAACCCACCAAGTACTCGGCTTACATTGCACTGTCTGTAACAGCACTGTCTACTACAACCCAATACGCCAGTCAAGTTAAGAAACTTGCACCCTCCGCCTGGTTGGCTCTTACTGAATCATCTTCTACTTTCCGACCTTCCAGTTCATGCTGTTGTTTTAATTGTGCATTAACCCTATGAATGCCTTGCAAGACAGCCGCAGCTTTGTCTAAACAGGCCTGCATTTGCCTACCAGCTGTATCCTGTGCTCCTTCATGCCAGTGTTTTACTGTCAGTCCTGTTAACACTGTTGACCAGGAACTGTACCCCAGGTCCATTAGTGAGTACTACTAGTATTCCATCATTTGCCCAATGGGGCTAATATTCATGCTTACCTAGTCAGCTGTGACAACCTGAGCCTCAACCATCTAAGATGAAGTCTTTTGAACCACATGCCAATCACTGATACTTCTTTGCTATTATCAGGCTTTTCAACCTCTGTCACAGATATTTTAACGTATACAATTATTTTCTGCTACTCTCACACAATCAATACCTGTCAAGCTTCTGCTAACTACCAACCTGCTCCATGTTCCATATTTTTGATTTAAAGGGTTATTAATGTCCGGATATAAATGTAGGCAGTATTGTAGATTTAACAAAAATAAATTATGCAGAGCAAGTTATATCTCTCAAAACTTTATGGTTTGAGAGATATAAGGTTTTAAAGTTCCCCCCTCCTTCCTCTTGCTCTGACATCACACAGAAGGAGATCCTGGTCCCAGGACCAGCTGGCGACTCTTCAGCAGAGCCAAAACAGCATTATCTAAAAAGAATCAAGGCGGCTCTTCAGCAGAGCCGAAATACCAATATCTAAAAAGAAATACTTCACTGGAACAGTCTACAAAGTGCGTCAGCAAACCAGACATACTTTGTAGACCGTTCCAATAAAGTATTTCTTTTTAAATATTGGTATTTCAGCTCTGCTGAAGAGCCGCCTTGAGTCGGCCGACTCAAATCTCCTGCTGTCAGCTTTACAGCTGACAACAGGGAAAGGGGAACTTAAAAACCGATATGCCTCGCAAACCGTAAAGGTCTGAGAGATCGGACTTGCTCCACATAATTTATTTTTGTTAAATCTACAATACTGCCTAAATTTATATCTGGACATTACTAACCCTTTAAATAGGCCTTTTGACCCCCAGAACGATAAAGGTCTCCAATGCATTGCTAAGCAATGTGCTGGGTATCTCTCTAGCATTCATGGGCATAAAAGCTCTATTTGAAATAAATGTGAATTTTAAACTGCCCCAATTATGCAGCTGGTTTGCCTTGGAATTGCACCAGATCTTCTTAGTACATGTGAATTGATGACTATCTAGCACAGAACAATATTGAAAATTATGACAGATGGCTACAAAGCAAATAGGATGCTGATCCAGGGAACTATCTGACTGCAATTTGGAGTCAGGAAGGAATTTTTTTACCCACTTGGGGCTAAATTAGAAATTGCTCCAGAGGGCTTTTTTCTGCCTTCCTCTGGATCAACAGGGGTGTTTTTGGCATGGGCTGGACGCGTCTTTTTTCAGCCTCATCAACTATGTTACTATGTTCCATACACATTATACAATTATTCATATTAATTTTGCTAATCTTTCCCCACGTTGACTTGACAGGAATTGCTTTGAAGTAGGAGCTCCTTTCACCCTGCTAGACATTTCTGAGGCAAACTGACCGTACCACAGGGGACAAATACACATTGCGACTGACTGATTTATTTAGGCTAGTGGCAGGCTCAAACAGACTGCTTCACCTCTCTAGCATTCAAGGCCGAATTAAATGTGTGTGTGTGTATGTTTGTGATATCAAAGCTACAGAGTCCTGGGGCTGTGTACCTACATGTACACAATTCCACAGGACCCTTTGATTCAACGGGACATATGAATAAATGCCAAAGTGGGCAATTCTGGGGCAAACCAACTGCAGCATAGAGGACAAATACAAATTCACACTGATTTAAATAGCTCTTTCAACACCTTGAATGCTATAGAAGCATTAAACATATTACTTCATAATTCAATGTGGGCTTTTCTAGAATTCAAAGGGTCAAAGTCACATTTAAGACAATAAGGATTTGCAAATGTATTTATATTTCCTCCCCTAGGTGCAGTTGGTTTTCCCCAGAATTGCTCTTCCATTGTATTTATAAATGTGGCCCACTGATTCAAAAGGTCACATGGATCAAAGCATTTGTGGTATCACTTGTGTAGTTCATTGTCCATTGTAAGCTCTGTGGTATTACTAGTGTAGCTCAATTTCAATTATAATCTCTTTGGTACCACTTGTGTAGCTCAATGTCATCTGTAAGCTGTTTGCAACTCCATTTCAATTGTAAGCTATGTGGGAGCACTAGTGCAGCTCAAATTCAGTTGTAAGCTCTGATGTATCAGTGTTGTAGCCCAAATTCAATTGTAAGCTCTGTGGTATCATTAATGTAGCATCATTTCAGTTTTATGTTCTATGGCATCTGTAGAGTAGCACAATTACATGTAATTTCTGTGGTATCCCTACTGTATCTCATTGAAAACTGTAAGCTCCGTGTATCACTAGCGTTGCTCAATGTCAAATGTAAACTGTTTAAAGTTTTGTGATATCACAAGTGTACCACCATTTCAGTTGTAAGCTCTGACGTATCACTAGCACAATTTCAATTTTAAGCTCTGTGGTATCACTAATGTAGCCTCATTTCAGCTATACACTGTGTTTAGCACTCCAGCAGCTACATATATACTGAAATATCTGTGTTATTACTAGTGAATCTCAGTTTCAATTGTAAGATCTGTGGTATCAATAGCGAAGCACCATCTCAGTTGTAAGTGATGTGGAATCACTAGCCTTATTTCACAACATTATTGCCAATTATACAATTGACAAAAGCAGGTGGGCTGCAGCAACAGTAGAAAAGGGGCACTTGATTGTACATGCCCCTAGGCAAAAAGTTGCTAGTCTTCCCCTTCTTAGGGTTAAACTTTATTGTTCAAAACAGAGAGTTTGGAATGAACTGCTTATGACAGTGATGATAACGATGATGATAATGTATATCATAATTAAACAGACACGGATAACATGTGGCTCTCCAACTGTTGTTTAAACTTCAACCTTAGCCTACAAATGGCCATCTGTTAAAGCTGGGTCTTATAGTCCAATTAAATTTGGAGAAGTACAGGTTACCCACTCATTTAATACACAATTAATAAATAATCTCAAACACTGTTAAGGCTTTGCTGACGAGAGGGGTATGCAATGTGTTTATCAGCCATCTATTCCTTACAGGGGTTACTATTCCTAAGAGCCATTAGACATGCAGAAGAACACAAGGTAGACCCTTACGTGGCTTGAGATTCTTCTCTTCTAGTACAGCCAGCCACTTGGCGCCAGTACCTAAAATGGTTATCCTGAAAAATAAAACAAATAATAAAATGCATCATAAATATGAAAAGAAGGGAACTTGTTTCAGGATCAGTGGCTACAGCTAATGAGGAGTGGATTTATAGAGGGGAGATTGTAGGTCAAGATTACTAAGGGTTGCCAGTGAGATTTCAAGTTTTGGTTATATGCACAAAGACTGAAGAGGAGCAATTCAGAGGGAAACCAACAGCACCATAAGAGACAAACAAACATTCACACTGCTTTAACTGAGACTTTTAACCCCTTGGATGCTAGTGGTAACTGATACACTGCTTTAGAATGCATAGGAGACACCTTCAGCATTCTAGAGGTCAAAACCCCATCTAAATAAAACCGTAACTGTACATTTCTACAATGGATTCCTCCAGCATCAAGGGGTTAATATGTGAGGATAGTTTAGAACTAGGCCTCTGACTCTGTGTGTCAACCAGCAGGATTCCAGCCAAGGAGGAATGTGCAGACGTTTTTGTGCCTATACTCTTTGTGCACATCACTGCCACAGAATGCATGGCTTCAACTGGAAAAGTTGTATCTGCAGTAATCAATAACAGCAGGCCCCAGATTTATCTACATTAGAGGATTCTATGGTTGGGAATCTCAGAGGCTTCATTTGCCTGCTGTCTAATAGGCAGCTAGCATGACTCTATTTATCTAGCAGACAAGCAGCGGGCTCCACAGTGACTTATGGCAATTCGCTTACAAGGCTATGAACGACACAAGAGGTAGAAGAAATATGATTTTTAGTTGAAAATGGAAATAGCTCCAGTAAGCCGCAGGGAGGCAGACCCATGGGAAACATGAAAAGGAACTTCATCTTGGAAATGGAAAAGCATAAATGGAGCCTCCTGTTAGTAGGAGATCTGGGTTTAAACACAAAAATGAATTTGAATGTCTGGAGATATGTATAAAGTGTGATAAATTGTTCTGTATTTACATGGCATTGACTGGCAGAGAATCACCTCCTAGTGCTTCATTATTGAGACTCAGGCATTGCAGAGGGTCATTCTGGCACTTATTGATGATGATGTTCTAAGATGAACTGAAGTAATCCAGGGGCAAACTAAGTACAGAGCATAAACCAAACATTCCAATTTACTTAAATTAGACTTTTAGTCTGCTGAATGCTAGAGAAGTCACCAACACAAAGACCTTTCTAGTATTCAAGGGGTTCAAAATCCCATTTAAATCAATGGGAATTTGAATCTGTTTCCTATGTTATAACTGACTTGCTCCAGAATTGCTCCAGTTTTTCATAGTACATCAGCCTCATTGCCTGCTAGGTACATCTCATTCATTTATCAGTATGAGGGGTTGTGTTGAGCTAAATATGATTTGTAAAGCAAAAAGTAAACAAACTCACAATTACTTAAATTTGTACTTCAAGGAAGAAGATAACTGTGATCCTCAAATCAACCTGGAATTGCTAATTTCTTTCAACAAAACATTACTAGAATCCCATAACCCAAACACTACTAGAATCTCATAGCCCAAACATTACTATAATCCCATAATCCAAAAATTAATAGATTCCCATACCCCAAACATTACGAGAATCCCATAACCCAAACATTAACTACCATCCCATAATCCAAACATAAATAGAATCCCATATCCCAAACATTACAAGAATCCCATAACCCAAACATTATTGGAATCCTCCACGCAAACATTACTAGAATCCTCCATACAAACATTACTAGAATCCCATAACCCAAACACTACTAGAATCCCATAACCCAAACATTACTAGAATCCTCCACACAAACATTAATAGACTCCCATAACCCAAACATTAACAGAATCCCATAACCCAAACATTACTAGAATCATCCACACAAACATTACTAGAATCATCCACACAAATACTACTAGAATCCCATAACCCAAACATTACTAGACTCCCATAATCCAAACATTAATAGAAGTGAATCCCATAACCCAAACATTACTAGAATCCTCCACACAAACATTACTAGAATCCCATAACCCAAACATTATTAGAATCCCATAACCCAAACATTATTAATTGCTCCACACAAACATTAAAAGAATCCCATAACCCAAACATTAATAGAACCCTCCACACAAACATTACTAGAATTCTCCATACAAACATTATTAAAATCCCATAACCCAAACTATTACTAGAATCCCATAACCCAAACATTACTACAGTCCCATAATCCAAACATTACTAGATTCCTCCACACAAACATTAATAGAATCCCATAACCTAAACATTACTTGAATCCCATAACCCAAACATTACTAGAATTCTCCACAAAAACATTCATAGAATCCCATAACCCAAGCATTACTAGAATCCCATAATCCAAACATTACTAGAATCCTCCACACAAACATTACTAGAATCCCATAACCCAAACTTTACTAGAATCCTCCACACAAACATTATTTGAATCCCATAACCCAAACATTACTAGAATCCGCCATACAAACATTGCTAGAATCTTCCACCAGAAATGCTAAAAACCAGATATTACCGGAATCCCCACCCAAGAATACTAAACCTAAACATAACCGTAATCCTTCTCTCAAACATAAGAATGCTCCTCTCAAAAATTGAGCATTCTTTGCCCAATTAATACTAAACAAAGAAAAGCCTACTGATAATAAAGTAGGCTTTTGTCCAATACAGAGACTGTTAAAATTCAGAAGGAATGGTGGAATCAGTATTCCCCGAAAATAAACACACGTCTCTTATGAGAATCTGAATAATGCAGGCTTTTAGAAAGTTTGGCCTGTATAGTTAAACTCTCTAGAATGCCCAAGATTTGATTAACCTTTACTGGAAACGTTTGTCTCAGTGGGATGGCAACTTTCTACAGAGCCCTCGTGGTTAAATGTCAGCTGGGAAATACAGTACAGACTTCAAGACAAAATAACAAATCTAATGATTTATTTACTGGAAGAAAAGTACACTTCACACACCCGAAAATACACTCTGTGCAATTAAGCCTCTAGACGCTAGCGATATCTCTAATGCATTGTGGCCCATTTACTAAAGGGAATATTGAAAACGCACCAGAAAATGTAGCATTTCTCTAGAATGATTTTTATTCTATTCGAATATGGCAAAAAAAAAAAAAAAAAAAAAAAAAACATTGTCTGGTCCGAGGAGCCATAGGTAATGTTAGTCTATGGGGATACAACATGCATACATACATACAATCAACCTATGTACATGTTTTTCACATAGACTGCATATGTAAGTTTTACACACACAAATTGCCTGTGCATGTTTTTTACAATAGTTTTCATACAGTTCTTCGAAAACTCTTGCTTTTGCAGCCACTGCTTTCTTCACTGCTCTGAAGGGAACAAATAAAAAGTCACATTTAAATGGGGTTCTTAAAAAGAGCAGTAAACTTTATATGAAAAAATATATTTTATAGCGTGCTCCGCTACTGAGTAAAACAAGGGTAATCTCCTGCTGCTACTACATTTTTTATTCAAGGTTTCTTATAGCTAAATTGTGTGTGGGAAGGGGGGTTAAATGGTTTAACTTCTAATGTAGTTTTCTATTCTGGTCAGCAAGTGGTACTATCACTATCACTTACTATGGAAATCTGTAGTTACTGACTAAAGCTCTCCCATAGGAAACATTATAAAAACATATTTTGGATATAAGTTGGAGCTACTGTTAACAGTCTGATTAATAAATTCTAAACTTGAGCTGTAACAATGCCGAATGAAAATTTCCAAAGCTGTGGAAGTGCCTTGACTCATAGTGGGAGGAATTTTTACCCAATGGTCCCTGTGCAGACCAATCAGATGTTAAAGGAATTTGCCTTTTGCACGCGAGCTGGAGCTATTGCCAAGAGAGTGATTATGAATATGAGCTGTAATAAGTTTTGATTGAAAAATATCCCAACAATTAAATTATTCCTGTTTTATTCAGCAGGAAAAGGCATAAAACATAGCATCCTATATAATAATTCGCTAGGATGGTTGTCAGAAGCCATCATGCGCAGTAGAGACTGCGAGCATTCGGGCAGTCTCTACTGCACATGATTGCACTGCTTGAGTGAGGCGACGCAAGACTGCATCTCATGGAGCAGTGAGGTAGCGGCCGCTTAACATTACCCAGACCTTGGCCCATGCACACGGGCTTTTACACTAGTTTCAAAATAAAAATTTACTGTTCCTTTATTTCATAGAAAGCCAGAGAGTTTTTCAAAATAAATATTTGAGTGCATTGGAGATCTCTCTAGGATCCACTGAGAGCAATACGTTGCATACCCCTCTGGCACTCAAAGGGTTAAAAGCACATTTCAATCAACTTTTTTGAGATATCTCTGGAGCACTTGGTTTGCCCCTAAATTGCTCCACCTTCCCTTAGTACATCAGCCGCAGTGCATGACTGATTAGTCACACAATGTATAACCAAGCCTGATTGGGAGCACAAAGCACATCCTGTTAACGTGTACTTTGGACTCTGTGCTGTGAAGGAATCACAAAAAGATAAAATAACACGTGTTGTTTCTATACAACAAATACCCATTTTCTCTTTTGCTATGGCTTTCCGTAGCCCTTACATAATTAATGCTGCTCCAATGATAAGTAGAGCAATTCTGGAGCAAAACAACTGCAGCAAAGTAAAAAAAAGAAAAGTAAAGGGAAGTGTTTCCTAGATGAAGAAAAATATAGACTTTTTTTTTAAAGAAATACAGAACTAAGTAGGTTGCCCCTACACTCCTAATCTGTCTCCCAATCCTTAAAAATGTACAGTTAGTTTTCGGTATTTTCACCATTTTTTCTCTTTATTTTCCCAGGGGCCTCTAAATTCAGTTGGCATCTTTGTCCTCATCCCTTTCTTCCACTTATGATGGAAAGCCAATCAAACTGAAGAAATGTGTAGGAAAGGCATGAACCAGGAAGGGTGAGTCGATTCTGAGCCAATGACATAATCAGAGTAGAAGAAATTGAGATCAAAGCCTTTTTCCTGTTACCATAGCAACATAAGAGCCCTGCTAAACTTTATTTTTAATATCTTTAGATGAATAAGAGATATGAGAAAAAAAATAGTAACACAGGATCTGATTTATTTTCTTCCCTTACCATGCTGCTCTACTATCTCAATTTTGTCCTAGGAGACACTGCATCATTAAAGGGGAACTATCACTCCAAATAATGTCCACCACCCCTAATTAGGCATCTAGCAATTAGCTTACCAATGCAACTGTTATGCACAATAAAGACAGCGTTAGTTAAAACCCTCCCTCAGCCGACACTGACGGCCAGGCAACAGCACAGACATCTTTGCTTACAGACATCTGTGGGCCTGCGTCGTCAGACCCGGTCTCCTCTAGGAGGTGTTGCAGGTACCTTCAAATACCGGAAGGGACTGACGGCACGGGTGCGCAGATCCCTCTAGAGCAATGGTGCCTGGCCTTCAGTGTCAGCTGAGGTAGGATTTTTTGACTAATGCAGTCTTTACTCTACATAACAGTTGCATTGGTAAACTAATCGCTAGATGCCTAATTGGGGGGGTGGACTTTATTTGGGTTGATAGTTGCCCTTTAAATGGGCTTTTAAACCCTCGAATGCTACAGAGGTTTCCAAAGCATTGTTTAACATTCAAGGAGTTAAAAGCCCTATTTAAATTAGGTTGTATTTGGAAAATTTGTATTTGTACCTTATAGTGCAATTGGTTTGTCCCAGAAATGCTCAACCTTTTTCTTTATGCATATGGAAAAGACTGCCAGTCAAATATTAGAGATGATGTACTAACATGATTCACCAGTAAATAGACGCTGTGTGCTGCGTTTTCCTCACGTCTATGTATTACATCTAAGGCAAAAAGACTCCTCCTTACACTACCTGTGTAAAGGGCAGATAGAAGTCAATTGGGGGAGTGTATTGGATGTTTGTGTTTTTTTGGGGGGGTTCTGTTCCTCTGAGGATTGTTTCTCAGTCACACCAGCTGGTACATACCCCATAGAGTAGGTTCATTATTTTTTGGCAATATCTAAATGTGAAAAAAGGAGAAGGGCTAGTGAATTTGTAGATACCCTCCTTACTAAAACTTGCCATGTAGGTAAGCAGCTCAGTGTTAAAGATCACAGCATTTTATAATGTTTTGTGTACTTGAAAATCTGATGTATTGCTTTGAGAAGAATTTTTGACAGTATTACTGTTATGACTTACCCCAGTTTGTCTACAAGATCCCACAGTACATTGGGACTGGGGACAAGAGGTGACCCATCATATAGCACCAGAGACGCCCCAGTTGCCACTGCAGTAATCAGCCAGTTCCACATCATCCACCCAGCCTGTTGGAAAGAAACACTTATTATATTTTCAGCCGAGAATGTATTTTTTGAAATCACTATACAAATGTAGCAAACGTAATAGAAACTTGCATTGAATACCAGCAGGTCTCTTAATCCCTTTCATGCTTCACAATGCATTAGTGACCTCTCCAGCAAAGATGTTAAAAACTCCATTGGTAACTTTTAGTTATCACATACATACTTGGTGTCTAATGCACAAGACTTAGGCACACACCATAAAGTCTAATAATATTTGTTATATCTGCATGTTACTATGACTCCACTGCACCACTTAGTGCTGCCATTAGTAAATATGTATTGTGTTAACACAAACCTTTACCATTTTATTCTCAGCATCTGCATGAGGGTTACTGGAAAATCAATGATCTTAAATAGTTTACAGACAGTAAAACATTTTTTTATAATTATTGAAAGGTGTATTATACAGAAATGTGTACAACGGATCCACTATTTCTCACCCAAGGTGCCATGGACACCAGCTTAGGATGCACAACTATTTTCTATGTGGATTTTACTTGCTGTTCCTCGGCTGATACATTTACTATTGTATTTCCCCAGTTCCAAGCCATTAACTCTAGATCCTCTGCACACTAGGATCCCTCCTGCTTTTTGACTGGGCATTCTTAGAGGTTTCTGGAGAGGTTCATCCCAACATCTGGCCTTGCAGCAAGCACCTATACCACGGCCTTGGCCACAGAAAGAGCCCTCCAGCAACTGCCACCGCTCCCAAGCTCCGCTCCATACTCCACACACACACTAGCTTCGTGGTTGCCCATCTCATTTTACATCAAGTAGTAATTTGACACCACCCAAGCGAAATCTTTTCTGTTCCCTTCCTTGATAGTTTTTGTAGGCATCAGCTGTCACTTTGTCCTAATGGACACTCACCAGTGTGCCTAATAGCATATGGTACCAGCAGCGTAGTGCTAGGCGAATAGCCCATATCTCCAAAATGTTGATTGTAAGAATACTCTCCCCATTCAAGGGTGGTTCCCCGCCTATCAGGCTGGTGTCCGTGGTGACCACCATCCTGTCCGGTATGACAAATGAATGTCCCAGTGTTAGGTAAGGATGGGGAAGCAAACAGCGAAGGTTCTCCTTCGTTCGTGATGACGAGAACAGAGGAAAGTGTTGTCTTGACCATCTCCTGAGAATGTCCAACTGCAGCTCCCTTGTGTGGCATTGAGCATAGGGAACAGCTTCTAGAGTAGAGGCCAGGTGACCCTCCATTATCATGTAATTCCGTACTGTTGTTGGCAGCCAGGATATCACTCGGGTAACATGAAAAGTCAGAGCCTGGATCTTGTCATCCAGCAGAAACACCATCCCTTGGAAAGTATCAAATGTCATGTCCAAGAAATACAGAACCTGAGAAGGCACCAGAAAGGATTTCTTGATATTGACCACCCAATCACGTTGCTTTAGTATGAGACTGGAGTTTTGAATCTGTGAACAGAGAACGACATCTGAAGGAGCTTTGAGCAAAAGGTTGTCTAAGTAAGGAGTCAAAGATATCCCTTGGACAAAGATGTGAGCTGCCAAAGCAGTCATGACCTTTGTAATGCTTGGAGCATAATCTAGTCCAGAGGGAAAGCAATGAACTGCTCTCAAAGGCAAAGTGTAGGAAGAGCTGATGGTCACTGTCACGGGAAGAGGGGTGCAGAGGGGCTCAGGCCAGTGGATTATGTGTTTTGGGACACTTAGTGACTGAGATGAACAGTCCCTGCCGTGGGCATGGAGTTCCCACAGGGCTCATGCCAGGGAGACACTGGTATTTGTCCATGAGAAGAACTACATGCAACAAAGATGGCCACCGCACAGGCACCAACTTCTTAAAGGGGCCAAGTCAAATAAAATAAAGTAGTAAGAGCATAGTTAAACAGGCTGAAAACTATATAAATACTGAGTGAAATAGTAGAAAAAGTGAATAGAATGAAGACATCTGCTTTAAAAAGAGAGGTCCAGTTATAAGAGTGTAAAAGAAAGCCCAGGTACAGAAAGGGTTAAAAACCCATACAGTGCAGACAGCCACCTTTAAAGCGCACAATGCAAGAAAGTAATATGGAGTGCATTACAGGGAAGACACCACATAATAGTGGACACCAGTGCAGAAGGGACATAGACAGTAGAGCCATAGAACTAAATGGTTACTCTGTCAGTCTTCAGACTCCCATTGAAATAAAGAACTCCTGAAAAGGTCAACAGTGAGGCACAGACTTCTCAAAAGTCAGGCTCCACAGGGAAAGGTCCTGAAATACACTTGTGTAAGGTCAGTCCATCTCCAAGGAAGTCAGTTAATGGGAGCCCTCCTAATGGGGGATTATACAGCCACATATCCTAGAAAAAAATATATATGTATAGCTAGAAAGCATTGCCCAAAACACACTGTTCATGAGCCCAGGTCACTTGAAACTGAGCAGGCAGGGTAAAGATGGAGGGAAGAGAGAAGTGTCCACCTTAGATACCCTGCCTTTTTTAAGTGCCCTGCTCTCTGGAGGAGGGGAGCTTTACCCCAATTGTTCCTGTGTTTCACACTGGGCGTAAGAGAAAATGAGGAAGCACTGAATGGATAGGAAGAAAAAAGAAAACACTAATTCTAAGTGTATTGCAATAAAAGGAACCAGTTACTTTTACGCAGGAGGAATGGTAAAGAGGTCCTGTTAGGCTATGTCTATGTAGCGTGGATAATAATATTACATCTAAACAGTAGAATTGTTTAAAATGTACTATTTTTACAACCCTCATATGCACTTTTATTTTTATTAGACAGACATAAATTGGGTTTACCGTGATGAAATACTAATATAGTGTTTTTATGTTTAAAAGGTAACAGAAATGTTAGTGATCAACACATCACTATTAGGTAAACCTTCATGTTTTTAACACAGCTAATAGCAAGAGAAGTACCAGTGCACAGCAAAGATATATATTAGGAAGGAAGGAAGAACAACAGTATAAATGGGTAGGCACAAGACAATCAGGATATGTCAGTTGATGAACTGCTCTGTTTTTATGAGAGTGAATTACCGTAGTGTAGTACATGATAATATCACTGCTGGTGGTATTGCCCTGCAAGATGTGCTCCTCTAAATGTTTTATGAGGGTTCCCTGAAAATGAAACAGAACAAAAACAAAATCAAGTAAGCTGTACACTAATGTAAGTGTAGACAACTAACAGATACCTTAATCATTTAAAGGGATAGTAATGTTTCATAATAAAAGCACCTCTAATTAATCATCATAGTATTTGGACTTTGGAGAGTGTTATTTCAGTTCTGTCAGAGTTGTAGTTCAAGAGTAATTCAATGACAAAATATCCCCCTCCAGCCCCTTTTACTGATGTAACACTGCTCAGCCAGAGCAGAAGGGAGGTGCCCAGGTAGATTGCAGAGAGGGACAATCTTCAATTAACGTAAGGGAAAAAGCTGAAAAACTTGTCAAGGGGGGCAGGGTTTTCATTGTTCTGATTGGAAGAATATTGTCCCCTTCTGTTATCTGTCTGGTCTATGGACTGCATTCCACATCTGAGAAGAGATGGCTTATACTAGGTAAAAGGGAAGGGAGGGGAAACTTTGCTTGTGAATATCTCTTAAATCATAAAGGTTTGAGAGATAAGACTTATATCATTCTTCATGTTTTTTAATGCCTACAAAATAAAATAAAGTTAAAACGAAGTATTACTATCCCTTTAAGTATCAGATCAGTGTGCAGAATATTGCAAACCAAGGTACTGCACAGTGGGAATATGGGACATTTTTATTTGCCCCTTTTAGTGCATTTAGTCTGCAAACAAAATCACTCTAGTTCTTCATTGTACATCAGCCTAATTGTTTACATCATATTTCATTGGTATTGTACATTAACAAAAGGTACAAATACAGGAACTGTCACATTAATAGGAATTCATCTATGATCTCTTAGCCCATCAAGTCCATAGCGGCGTCCAACTGTGGAACATCCTCTGACACTGAACTGGTTATACAAGTATTTCTGAGTAATGGGATAGCTCTTCAGTAAACACTTCATATTCCTGTGCTTTCAATGGAGCCTACAGCTCTGTGACTGGCAACAAGATTAACAGCAAGGACCACAAATGTGGATCTCATGTCCCCACAAAGACACACATTACAGTTAAAATTTTGAAATAGTGATTAAAAAAGAAGATTAACATTTTGGATACAAGAGTGGTATCCAGACAGATCTGGAGATCTCTTTAGCATGTAATTGCAAGGGGTTAAGCAGAAAAAGTGTAAGGCAAAAGAATGCCGGAAGGGTACGCAATGCATTGCTTCCCCATAGCCTGCTGAAAAGTATTTCATATAATATCACCTACCTTAACCCTCTGTGTGCCAGAACTGTGAGCAACACATTGCTTGATGTGTTCCCCAACACTGGCACTCAACAGGTTAAGTTGAAGGTAAGGAACTATTCCAAATGTTTTGGCATAGGAAGGGTTAAAGCCAGACCCAAGCAGCATGTTGCGTATGTCTCTGAGTAACGCTGAAGACAGAGCATCTCTAAGTGAGACTTCACATTTCAGTCAGCAGACAGGCTTGTGCCCTGGCAGGCTGATATCACACCTCGCCTGCTCTGCTGACGTAGCCAAGAAGAGCTTTGTAACAAGTGTTTGTATCTGTGCATTCTAAGATTTGGAGTGTAATTCACGGACAGGAAGAAAGCAATGACACAATTACAATATAATGAGTAATAACCTATGCTAAACCATCTAATGCTGCGCATGCAATGATATATGCTGGGCAGGTTCATAAATTTGTGTATTTGTGTAATATGCTAGATTAATTAACACATCAATTGTGTGTAACCGGTGTGTGGGGGGAGATGGGAGAGAGAGAGAGAGAGAGATGTGTGTAAAACAAAGACAGTGCATATTTCTGTGAGTGACAACCAGATGAAAAAGGTGAAGGGAGACCATATATGTTTATGTATGAGAGGGAAGAGGAAAAAAGACAGAGTACGGAAACAAAGTGTGTGTTTCACTGAGAAAGAGTGTGTGAGAGGGAGAGCGAGAGAGAAAGAGAGAGATACAAAAGGGAGCAAGGAGAGAGAGGGGGTAATAGTGAAAGAAGTATGGATGAAAGAAATAGGGAAAGGAGAGTGTGTGAGATACAGGAAAAGAATGATAGAACAAGTGTCCATGTCTGCATGTGAGTAAGAGAAGGAGTGATACATGAAAACAGAGAAAGTGATAGAAGAGATTCCGTACATAAGGCGAGGAAGAGACTGTTACTATGTTTGCGTTGCTGGGCAAATAAAAATTCACTTTGATTTAAAGGGATAGTAATGTTTCAAAATAAAAGCAACTCCAATTAATCTTCATAGTATTTGGGCCATAGTAACACAGTAAAGAGTAACATAGTAAATTAGGCTGAATAAAGACACAAGTCCATCAAGTTCAACCTTTGCTTCATACCCCAGTGACTGAGAATTGTATAGCTTTCCTGCTACCAAATAAGTTAGTCTTTATCAGAACTTCCTGATTTGCCTACTAATAAACAGTATAACTCTGTATGTTCCCTTTTGAAAAAAATATATCTAATCTTAAATGTATCCATTGTATCTGCCATAACCACCTCCTTGGGCAAGGAATTCCACGATTTAACAGACCTTACTGTAAAAAACCCTTCCTCTGCTGAAGTCTAAACCTCCTTTCCTCTAATCTCAAGAGGTGTCCCCTGGTCACCTGATCAGGCCTTGGAATAAATAGCTCACAGCAGAGATCCTTGTATTGACCTCTCATATACTTGTACAATGTGATAAGGTCTCTTCTTAGTCATCTTTTCTCTACAGTAAATAAACCAGGTTTGTCTAGTCGTTCCTCATATGTCAAGTCCTCCAAACCCTTTATTAATTTTGTTGCTCTTCGCTGTACCCTCTCTACTTATAGTATATCCTGTTTCAGAACTGGTGATAAAACTGCACTGCATACTCAAGGTAAGGTCTTGCCAATGATTTGTACAATGGCAAAATAATGTTATCCACTCTTGCTTCAATACCTCTTTTTATGCAAGACAGGATTTTGTTTGCCTTTGCTACTGCTGTTTGACATTGGTCACTGTTTCCAAGTTTGTAGTTGACAAGGATACCCAGGTCCTTCTCTAGCAATGAGTCCCCTAAACTGATTCCATTAAGTTTATAAGTAGCCTTGGGATTATTTCCTCCCAAATGCATGACTTTACACTTCCCTACATTAAACTTCATATTCCATTTGGTTGTCCAATCTGCCATTTTATGTAAATCCCGCTGTAGAGAGCAAATATCCTGTTCTGAATTAATTACCCTGCATAATTTAGTGTCATCTGCAAATATTGATATTTTGTTTTCTATATCTACTTCCAGGTCATTTATAAACATGTTAAAAAGCAGCGGACCTAATACTGAACCCTGAGGTTCTCCACTCTCCACTTTAACTGTATTGGAGAATTGTCCATTTACAACCACACACTGTTCCCTATCCTTCAACCAGTTTTCTACCCAATTGCAAAGGTTATCCCCTAGCCCCAATTTCCTTATTTTATACCCCAGTCTTCTGTGTGGCACAAATGCCTTTGCAAAGTCTAGATCAGTGGTTCTCAAACTGTGCCCTCAGCAGCTACTAACAGGCCAGGATTTGAGAATTTCCTTTTAAGAGTACAAGTGAGTTAATCAATATGACTGAGCCTCTGATCAACACACTTGTGCTCTAGCAGGGAAATTCCTAAGTCCTGGCCTGTTAGTGGACACTGAGGGCATGGGGTGAGAACCTCTGGTCTAGATATACTACATTAACTGCCTTGCCATTATCAAGGTTGCTGCTTACTTCCTCATAGAAGCTGTAAAGGTTAGTTTGGCATGATCTATTCTTTATAAAACCATGTTGATTCCTGCTAATGATCATATGTTTTGTGTTGTAATCCTGAATATAGTCCCTTATTATACCTTCTAGCAGTTTTCCCACTACAGAGGTCAAACTCACAGATCTATAATTTCTAGGTTCTAGTTCCCTTCTTAAATAGAGACACTACATTGGCTCTTCATCAATCTTGTGGCACTGAATCTGTGATGAGAGAATCTTTAAAGAGTAAATATAGGGGTTTTGCTAACACTGCACTGAGTTCCTGTAGAACCCTTGGATGTATACCATCAGGACTCAGTGCTTTGTCAGTTTTGATTCTGTTCAGTCTTCCCATGACATCTTCTTGAGTTAACCCAATATCTGATAATGGTATTGTTTTATTAGTTACTTGTTGAGGCTCTCCTTCAATTCCTTGCTCCCTTGTATATACTGATGCCAAGAAAGTGTTTAAAACATTGGCCCTTCCTTATCCTCACTAATCAACTCACTCATCTCATTTCCGAAAGGTCCAATACAAATGTTTTGATATTTATATATCTGCAAAACTTTTTTGGATTAGTCTTGCAGTTCGTGTTTCATTATCTATTTCTGCTACCCTAATTGCCTTTTTGCAATCTTTGTTGCACTCCCTGTATTTTAAGAAAGAATGTTCAGTTCCTTCAGACTTAAATAGTTTGAATGCTTTTTTTTCCTTGCCATTTCCTTCTTTACATGTGCAGTTAACCACATTGGCTGTGACTTACCTCTTTTGCATTTGTTTCCCATTGGTATATACTGTTGGATACATTTCTGCAACCTAAATTTGAATTCTGACCATTTTTCCTCAGTATTTTTGCCTTTAAATAATGTATCCCAGTCTATGTGTTGCATTGAAGCCCTTAACAATTTGAAGTTAGCTTTTTTAAAATTAAGAGTTTTGGTCAAACCTATACAGTTTTGCTTTGCCAGACTGATCTCAAATGTTACCATGTTGTGATCAGTTTCCCAAATGTTCACTTACCTTAATATTGAATACCATTTCTGTGTTATTCGTTATCACTAGGTCCAATACATTGTTATAGTTGTAGTTTAAAGGGACTCAGATGTGGAATCTGGTCCTGGGACTAGACAGCTCACAGGAAAGGACAATCTTCTTACTGTGAACATAAGGAAAACCCTGTCCCGCTTGAGAGGTTTTTCCTTATGCTCACTGAAGATTGTCCCTCTCTGCGATCCATCCGGACAGTCTTGCTGTTCTGAGGTAAGCAGTGTTACATCAGTAAAAGGGGAGGGAGGGGGATACTTTATCATTCAATTACTCTTGAACTACAACTCTGACAGTATTGAAACAACACTCTCCACGGGCCAAATACTATGAAGATTAATTGGAGCTGCTTTCATTTTGAAACATTACTATCCCTTTAAATGGGAATTTACCCCTTGGTTACTAGAAAGGTTACAAACTACAAGCATATCAATTCACAATATGTTGCCGCACTCTAGCATTCAAGAGGCCAAGCTCCATTTAAATCAATGTGATTTTTTTATTTGTTCCATCTGGTGAAGCTGATGTGTCACACAATTGCTCCACTTTTATCTTAGGAGATATATCCCAGAGGAATTAAGTTGACATATATTTAACTACGATGCCCAGTGCAGAGGTTCCTCACTCACCCCTGCAGAATGAACCATGCATTTGGGTGCTCCAGTGGTGCCAGATGAGTACATGATGAACAGCGGGTGACTGAAGGGAAGCTGCTCAAACTCCAGTTGCGGATACTGATCCCCGACCTTTCCAGTTGCAAGGAACTCATCGAGAAATACACTGGAAGCAGAAATGTAGCAAAGTGAGAACTGCTATATGACCTGTCCCTGCTGCATCTAGGTCTCTCCCATCCAGTCTGCTCTGAACTACACACAGTCAGGAGGAATGAGCTTTACAGGAATAGTAATGCTTACTTTACTGCCTAACCTTCTGTTCTTTTAACCCTTTAAGAACCAGATGGATGTGCAACTCATTGCAAAAGAATTCACTGCACTCCCCTATAGTTTTGAAAGTGTTAAAATTCAGTATTTAGCTTGAATCAACTTCATCAGTTCCTCTCTTTCTTTCACTTGGTGTCTGTTTACATTCAATATTTGGGTTTATATTGGGTGGAGATTCATTATAACGCAGATCTACTAAGCCTCCTGCCCGCATGATTGGATATAATATACATGAAATCGTAGTTTTGATTTGTAAAATATCCAACACTTACAAGACTATGGTAAATAAACAGAACACATTAAAACAATGGCAAATAGAAAACTATAAAATAAAGGAATACTGGATGTTACGCACAAAGGGGAGGAAATAAATCTCCCCAACCCCTGTTTTTATTCTATGGAGCTTCCTTTTCAAATTGGAGAGATCTCAGTGCATAGGCTCCATAGAGTAAAATAGGGAATAGAGAGGTCTGTCTCAATGGAATGATTTCCTATCTGCTGCTCACACTAGAGCTTTCTCTCCCCCCTTAAGTTTAATTAGGGGTGATTTCCAACAATAAAATAACAAAGCAATCTCATTTTCTCAGTCAATGTGTATTGCTCCCCAAACTAGTGTGTGTTGTGTGTGTGTGTACTCACAATTGACCATTAAGTGATATTAGCAGGGCCAAATAACACTCTAATATAACAGTGTATTGCTCTGCTGGTCTCATATAATCCTATATAAAAGAAGTACTAAGACTGAACTAGATGAAAAAACACCCTGAGTTTCCAGGTGGAGAGATAGGAAAGTAGAAATCAATTATCATACAGATGTATGTTATTACTGTTAAAGGTATAGTAATGTCTGCCATAAAAGCAGATCTCGCAGTCTTCTCTACTGTAAAACTAACACACTGCGATATGTTTAATCACTTACTTTTATGTAGTTCCAAAGATATTACATGTAAAAAGACCCCCCTCCCGCTGCTTCTGGGTGCCTCCACTTACAGCTGCAATCTGGTCCTGGGACAGGACGGATGCAGCGAGGGACAAACTTCAGTCAGTAAGTATAAGGAAAACCCTGCTCCCCTTGAGGAAGGACAGCAGGATTTTCCCTTGCTTACTGAAGTTTGTCCCTCACCGATCTCCATCTGGACCACAGATAGAGGAAGGGTGACGCAGCCAGAAGTGGCAGAAGGGGATCTTTTTACATGTAATATCTTTGGAACTACATAAGTGATTAAACATAGCTCAATGTGTTAATTTTACAACAGAGAAGACTCAAAGATCTACTTTATGGCAGACATTACTATCCCTTTAACACCAGTAAGACTACACGACAGATCCAGTCACATATAGGAAGCCAGCCTAGACTATGCATAGAATCCCACTGATAAACTGAAAAGTAAGATAGATTAAGTTAACCCCTTGGCTATTAAAGTTGTCTCAAGATGCAGATGTCCCTAGTACACTAGAATTAATATCACAATGTAACAAATGCAAGAACCATTCAGAAGTGAGTGCTAAAATCTACACATCTGGTTCATATCAGTATGGGGGATAGAAGTGTTTCACTTTCTGGCCTGCTAGGTCCCTAATTATATATGGGTAAGTGACACCAAACCCTGTGAGATTGTATTAGAATGAAAATAAATAAATATATAAATAAATAGATGAAAATAGGAGACACGAAGGGAGTCTACGGACTGGAATATAAATTTCAATTTTCACTCATTATGAGAAGATAAATCTTCACTTCAAGTCTTTCAAGTGAATGCATGTCCCAGAAATTTCCATGAAAAATGTCATTGTATTAGCATAACTTATCAGCTGCTGAGGAATGGATTAACTGTTCGATGGCCAGGGAGCAGTGAGGTTCTGCAATGTTTCGCAAAAGAAATGAGATTGAAGGGGTTAACTATTTGAAAGCCAGAGAAGGGCTCCATGCCTTGAGCTCTCAGCTTTAGTACTCAGTGGCTCCCAAGCAGGCGGCTGATGTAGTAGGAAGAATTTGAGCAATTGTGGGGCAAACTAATCAACCCATAGGGAACAAATAAAATCCCCCATTGAGTTAACCTCTTGAGGACCAGATGGTCGTGATATGTTGGGTACCCACTGGTCCTCAAAGTGTTAAACAGAGGTTTTCACCCTTTGAGTGTCAGAGGGGTACAGAATGCATTGCTTTGCAATGCATTCCGTAACCCTATGACACTCAAAGGGTTAAACCTCTTGAATGCTAGAGGGGGTTTGAATACATTGATTTGCAATGCAATGGAGACCTCTGCAGCATTCAAGGGGTTTATAGCTTCTTTTAAGTGAGTGAGAATTTTGGAATATTTAGTTGCAGTTTAGCGCAGTTGGTTTGCTCCAAAATTGCTCCAATTCTTAGTCCATCAGCCTCACACTGAGATGCCATCATTAGCACAGGTAATTCTGTCATTAGCATTAGTGGAATTTACTAGAATCACACAGATTTCCAGGGTCACAATTTCCAGTTTCTTGTTGTTGTTTTTTTTCAAAGTTTCCGTGACGTGGGGAAAACCTGATCAATTTCAGGGAGGAGGGGGGCATCAAACAACAAAAACATTTTACTTTGCAATGCTTTGGACACCTCTCTGACACTCAAAGTGTTAAGTGTTCCTAAACGTCAACTCTGAGCTCCAATAAACATAAATTAGTTGAACACTGAAAGCGCTCTGTCAGTTTAGTTAGCTGGTCAGTGGTATAACACTTTGAGTCCCAGAGTGGTATGAAACTAATGTGTTGTCTACCCCTCTGGCACTCAAAGGGTCAAAATACACACCTGGGAAATGCTGCACTGTTGGACTCCCCCTAGTGTTTTCCATAGATCATCAACAGAGTACAGCCCCTAATACAGTAACACGTAATCCTATATTATAATTCGCTAAGAATGTTTGTCAGAAGCCGTCATGCGCAATAGAGATGGCTGTGCGCACTGCAGTCACGCGCAGTAGAGACTGCCCGTGCCACGGCTGAAAGGGAGCGGGGCTCTCCAAATTCAGACTGGAGTACTGTCTGCGCAGAGAGGACGACGGTCTGAATTTGGAGTGCCCCGCACCATATCAGCCGCGGCGCGTTCGGGCAATCAGTACTGCGCATGACTGCAGCACCACCAGTGTTGGCCCGTGTACAGGGCCTTTAAAACTAGTTCACAATAAACCTTTAGTAAATAACATAAAGCTCAGTCCCGAAAGAAGAAGGAACGTACTCATTTAGCATTGAGCTTCACAGTCCAGATCCAGACGACCAGGGGCTAGATTCTATTGCAGGTGCTAAATGTTACCACCCGTTTTATCAAACATTTTCCCATTGACGTCTATGAGGAAAACTGGAGATAAAAGCAGAGATAAAATTAGCACCTGTAATAGAATCTAGCCCCAGATCCTACAGTCCCAAAAACACAAATCTTTGTGGCTTTTTTCTGTTGAAACTGGACACTAGGCTTTGATTAGTGTTGGAGGAGATTTTCCACCAGTAAAGATCAGCTTGGCCCGGTGATTAGGTCATCCTGATTTGACATATGGCGTTATTCACACACGCCATGAAATGTGCATCTCCTTTCCATATTGGCACAATCCATGCACTGAAAAGTGTACAACTCCGCACTGTGCTTATGTAAAACAGGGCCAGTGTATGCCGTAGCTCAATTGGATACTGGAAGAGAAGACATGCTTGGAAACATCCTAGGACACTGGGAGTTAAAGCTCCTGGAGGGGAGATGCGTGATAAGGGCCAGGTTAATGATATAGTGGTGGATTTGTGTCAATGGTATATCTAAAGCATGCACTAAGATGTCTTCTCCATCTTATCCCTGTGATTCTGCCACCAATCCAGCAACACCATGAATCCACATGCCTCTAACAGGTTTACAGTTTTGCACTGACTACTTTGACTATGGCTCATTTGTATTTATAAATTCAGTTTAATGAGCCATTGTCATATTCAAGTGGAAATGTTTACATGTTAATGTAGCAAATCGCCCCATGCAATAAGCTCCTATAGCTGCCTTTGCTGTGGGAGTTCAAAGTCCCAACATCGCCCTTCTGAAGTTGTCAAAGTCAGGGTCTCCCTGTAGTTGTTATGCAGCTACAGCTATAGTCCCAATCCCCCCATTTAACCCTATGAGCACCAGTGTTGTAAGCAACACATTGCAGACCAATACAATGGCTCTCTGGCACTCAAAATGTTACCATAATAAGGCACATCAAGGGGTGAAAGGAGATATGATGCCCTTAAAGGGGAACTTTCACCTCAGAACATTTTTTTACCAACTCATTAAGCAGTTAAGCAGTGTTGAAAAAGGTGCTTCTTTTTTTTTTTTTTTTAAATATTTCTACATACTTAGTAAGATATTTTATGTCCAAGCTGCACACTTCCGCATTCAGCGGCACAGGTATCTTCGGCACATCTCCCCATTCTCCTCCCTCCCAGCTGCCCCGGCGAGCGCGTTCACACTTCACTTCGGTGTGCTGTGAACGGCTCCCAACGTTACAACAAGAAGCGATTCGCATTATACTGAGGTTGCAACCTCAGTATAATGCGAATCGCTTCTTATTGTAATGTTAGGAGCCGTTCACAGCACACCGAAGTGAAGTGTGAACGCGCTTGCTGGGGCAGCTGTGCAATGCGGAAGTGTGCGGCTGTGCAATGCGGAAGTGTGCGGCTAGAACATAAAATATCTTCCTAAGTATGTAGAATTAAAAAAAAAGAAGCACCTTTCCCAGCACTTCTTAACCATTTAATCAGCTGGTAAAAAAAATATCTGAGCTGAAAGTTCCCCTTTAATGGCTACTACTGCTAATGGGGGACATGTTGAAATTGTGAAGCTGCTTTTAGCCCGTGATGCTGATGTTAAATCCCATCTGTGTATTTGAAATATGTTATAAAAATGCAGGTCTGAAATTATATTGAAAATTAATAACAAAGAAAATAGTCTATTTACGAGCAGAGTTACTCTAATGCGTTCTTGCATCTCTGTGTTCAGTGTGAATTCCCTGTAATAATTGTCCAGTATCTCAGTTTACTTAACATTTTTTTAATTACTTAAAAACCATAGTGTTGTACTCATTAAGGGATAGTAATGAATCTTTAAAACATAATTTAATATTGTAGCTATTCAAAAACTAAAGTAATTGAGGCCAGTTTTCTCTCTCAAACTTTTATGGTTTGAGAGATATTCGATTACAAAGTTCCCCCTCCCTCCCCTTTCCCTGATGTCAGAGCTCTCTCTTAGAGCAAGAGATCCTGGTCCCAGGACTGGTGGAGGCTCTTCAGCAGAGCCGAGATTGCAAGATCAAAAAACAAATACTTCCTTTGAACGGTCTACAAAGCATACTTGGTTTGTATCTCTTGATCTAAGATAGAGCGCTGACTGCAGGGAAAGGGGAGGGAGGGGCGAACTTTGTAATCGAATAGGTTTGAGAGATAAAACTTGCCTCAATTACTTTTGATTTTTTAATAGCTACAATATTAAATTAAGTTTTAAAGATCCATTACTACCTTTAAGTCTGTTGTATTCTATTTAAAATTGACTATGGATAGGGATTAACCAATTGTCAATTGCATAAAAACATAAATGTATCTCAAGGCTGCGGTATCTTGTAGATCTGGTCCAGTACTACTGAGAAAAAAAAGTATTATTTTGAATCATTGTTAATTGGTCCTTAATAGTGTTAAATTATTAGCTGAATCAGCAATTATACTTCAATTAGAGAGTGTCACAGCGTTAGTGTAAACATCCATGATTTGAGTGACTGCCGCTTCATACAGTGAAACACTAAAAGTAAATAATGGGAGAAAGTGAATCCCTCAAGTTCTTTGTAGAGAAAAGAGCACTAATCATTTATGGAGAAATGGAGCATGAATCAATCCTGATTCCAATGAATTTAAGGAAAGCACACATACATTAGCATGCTATGAAGGGTATTTAAAAATGGTGAGACTCCTTTAGGAAGCTGGGGCAGATCAGGAACATATGACAGCTGAAAGGCACACTGTCTAAATTAAAGCTGCTGTTCTGGGTGCTGAAGTCTCTGCATCCCCACTGCTCCCTCCCTTCCCACCCCAACATTAACACCTTTACTCCAGAATGATATGAAAATGATCTTATTCTTTCCCCCTCCCCTTGCACACTTAATTCTTAAAGTCTCTCGCGATGTGTGTCTGTATCACCAAGGTGATGTGGCTCGCCACACATTGCCGGACACACGTTGCTATATATTATATATACTAGTTGAAGACCCCGTGTACACGGGCCACAGTGCCACCCAGCAACAGCCGAGGTGCAGTCATGCACAGTAGAGACTGCCCGCTCAGCAGCTGATATGGAGCAGGGCGCTCCGAATTCAGACTGTAGTCCACGTTATCAGCCGTGGCGCGGGCAGTCTGTAGTGTGCATGGCTGCAGTGTGCACAGCAGTCTCTACTGCGCATGACTGCTTCTGATAAACACACATTTAGCAAATTATTATATAGGATTATTACATTATTGTCCCTCAGTGCACCAAGCCCCATGGAATTTTACATCTAGCTCCTAAATTGTAAGGGGTATTTTATATTATCTACATGCATTACTTTCATTATTGATGCGTAACACTCCTAACTGGCTCCTAAAGGTTTCATATTTTTGTCTATCCTTGTCTATCCTTTGAGTGCCATGGGTGTGGGCAATGCATTGCTTTGCAATGGTTGTGCACCCCTCTGGAACGCAAAGAGTTAAGATGTTTTTTAAATGGACAAACATTTAGGGCCGTAGTCGCTAAGCTAGCCATGCAAATCTGGGGCAAACCAAATGCAACATGAGGAGATAAATAAAGATGGAAAGTGGCTAAAAAGTGGCTTCACATTATCAGGATTGTTAATGCGTTGCATACCCCTCTGGTACTCAAAGAGTTAAAAAAAACTGATAAAACCATAATCTGATGTAATTATTTTGAGACTGGAACCTGCCCAGCCCATCTGCAGGATATTCTTAACTCTTATTTACCTCAGTCATGCCTTACATTGTACTTATTACTTTTTAAAGGGATAGTAATACTTCGTTTTTTCTATATTTTATTTTGTGGGCATTAAAAAAACATGAAGAACGATATAAGTCTTATCTCTCAAACCTTTATGGTTTGAGAGAGATTCACAAGCAAAGCTTCCCCCTCCCGCCCCTTTTACCTAGTGTAAGCCATCTCTTCTCAGATGTGGAATCTAGTTGTAAGACCAGACAGATAACAGCAGGGGACAATTTTCTTTCTATGAGAACAATGAAAGCCCTGCCCACCTTGACATGTTTTTCAGGTTTTTCCCTCATCTTAATTGAAGATTGTCCCTCTTACAATCTACCTGGGCACCTCCCTTCTGATCTGGCTGAACAGTGTTACATCAGTAAAAGGGGCGGGAGGGGGATACTTTGTCATTGAATTACTCTTGAACATCAACTCTGACAGAATTGAAATAACACTCTCCAAATACTATGATGACTAATTAGAGCTGCTTTTATTATGAAACATAACTATCCCTTTAAGAACTCACGTAAATAACCAAGGGTTAAATGGCCAAGTACAAAACGATTTGTGGGATCATATTTGAACAGGAAGCAACAGGTGGATATTACTAATTTTAGAAAATTTTTGGAGTCAGAAGAATGTTTGCACCTACTAGCAAATTGTGCAAAGTTTGGGTATTATATGAGGCATCAGAATAAGACACTGTACATGGTGAAATGGGAGAAAGAAACAGGGAAAAAGATTGAGGAAAAAGAATGGAGTAAAATGTCTAGTAAAATCGTGGGTAATGTGCACTGTCTTAATTTAATTGACACTCACTTCAAACTTACGAGCAGATGGTGTTTGGTTCCAACGAAATTATAAAATATATACCCGGAAACATCTAAAATATGTTGGAGATGTAAAGTAGCAGAAGGGAACGTTTTGCACATATGGTGGGCAAGTGCTCCTATATAAAATTTTTGGAGTAAAGTCATGCAACTGATATATAAATTAACTAATATTTCACTAAAGTTAGAACCAGGAGTGCTCCTATTGAATTTAAAACTGGCCAAAAATCCATAAAGATTGGGAGATGTTAATTATACATATTTTAGCAGTAGTGAAGCTCTGCTTTCCTAGAAATTGTAAACTGTCCGCAGTTCCAGATACAATGAAAGTACTAAAACAAATAATATGGCAAGCAAAAATGGAGAAGGGGTTGAAGCACGGCTCAAAGAGAATACATGAAATGGAATTCACTCCATGATAACGGGTAATATTGATTAGAGATACCACACTTTTAATTAAGTAAGACTCCTGGGATTGCCGAACAGGGTTAAGTATGTATGTTAATATGATTTACCAACAATTTGTATAATGTATATTTTGTATTTGTAAAGTTTAATTAAAAAAAAAAAAAATAAAAAAAAAAGGCCAAGTACAGCTGCCTACACATAAAAAGAAACAGTGCCATTAGAAAATATTTGGAGGCCTATGCACCTAAGAAATGATTTTTTGCAAAAGTTGGCTAGGAATACACAATATTTAAATGGGTATAAACCCTATTTATTTTAGATAATGATGATTCTTTGAGTGTCTGAGAGTCAAAGTATTGTGACACAATGCATTGGATACATCTCTGACACTCAAAGGGTTAATCTTACTGAATACTGCCCATAGAGCTTTAAATAACTAGACAGATAAAATGGGCATTGCAGGATTCAATTCTGTTCGCTCATATGGAAAAGCTGATAATCCTTTTACCTTTAAATATGCTTAAATTACATTTAATTTATGTACTGTAGTTTTCAACTTTGCATTTGTTGCAGTTTTCATTAAATTCCATGTTTTGCCTGCTGCTTTTTGATTTGTTTTTATTGCCTATTTTCTTCCCACTTGGCAGTGAAGACTGTGTAGAAATGTAAATAGGTTTGTTACAAAATATCAGCTGATAAAGTTTCAGATTCCCTGTTGTATTACTTGGACAAAGACTGCAAAAAAGCCCCCTAGTGACCAAGACATAAGACTCCCAGTAATCTACAGCACTGCTCCTTTCAATAAACCTGGTACAGTTCTTGTGCACTGGTTTGTAACCAATGGTGTTATTCAGAATATCTCCAAAGAAAACGGGCTGGCTACACAAACCTAACAGACTGGATAAATTGGAGGCACTGATGCAATACTCTCAGGTACTAAGGAATACCAGCTTAGCGTTTAAGGCTTATAGCTTTCCACTCTAGCACTTCAGTAGATCCTCTTTGCTCACATGTCTTCAAATATTAGACCACAAAAGAGAAAAAAGAAGAGAGTTGGTACTCACTGGATTCTAATTTCCCCTCATCAGGTAGGTGACGTTGCCATAAACAAGCCGACAGCTATTTCGTGCTTTACCGGCACTTTGTCAAGACATCCATTCTGGTTTGTAACCAATTGTTTTATTGAAGAAGCTTACATATTTTTATGTAAAGTCAGACTGCCTATACATTTATTTCACGTCTACTTCCCTGACAGTGAGCTCCCTGGATCACTGTTTCCACAGAGTTAACGTTTTCCCTGGAGTACTGACTGCTCAATGTAATGTATACTATATTTTTTATATTATAACTCTATACATTTTTTCACACTCTCTGACAAAAATATCTGGAAACAGACCTCCAGACAGCTCCCTATCAGGAACAGAGAAACGCAAAAGACAGGTGAAGATGCAATCTGACTTTAAATTTTATACACTTGTAGAATATGTAGTCACAATAAATGTTTACTACTCCTTAAAGGGGTGTAATTCTGAAGTGAACAAATTGCACCATAAAGAGACCAAAACCTTTTGATTGCCAGAGAGATATCCAGCTCATTCCAAAGCAATAAGATGGATACCGCTTGGCACTCAAAGGCAAGCAAGGCGCCCTGCCCTCACCCCCCTCTTGCCAACCCCCCTTACTTCAATGGCTAGCCCTGGAAAATAGATGGGGTCTGGCTGCCGCAGTTCAGAGGGAAGACCTGGGGGGGAGGTGAGAGGTGTTCTCTCTCACCTTCCCCAAGTAAAAGGGGGCAGAGTGTGGATATAAAAAGAGCCAAAGTTTAAGTGAAATTTATTCCAGTTTTGCAGTTGGTATTGCCTGAGGGGGAGAAGGTCTGCCAAGTAACAGCACCAGAGGCACAAAGTGGTGAGCCGCCGCAAATGGTGGGGAGGTTAAACTAAGAACGTCTGGTAAAAGGACTTCCCACTTAGGTAGCTGCCCTAGCTGGGGGCATGGGTAGTGCTGTTCCCATGCCAAGACACCATGGTTCAGAATCTCTAAATTATGAGGGTGGGTTCAAAGGATTAAATAGTTAATAGGCCTTAATAAACCGTGACCACTATTTTCCCACAAATTCAGCTGTCGTGTCTTTATTTAATTTGTGGCTAAACAGGTTTTGTCAGGCAGGTATGATGAATGTCTTGTTGGTTGTGAGGTTTGGCATAGGGTTGAATGTGGCCCCAGTGGATGAAATGTGTGCAATCTCTGCTATCCCAATGTATGTTAAATATCCTTTGTAATTTGTTTGAATAAACAAATGAGGGAAGGAATGTACAAATACACCAGTGTATATTCTAGGTTACAGAATATGATCGCTTTAGTGCATTCTGGCATACACACTCTCATCCATAAGACTAGTGCAAACAAGCACCAAACTGCTATAGCATGCACACAGAAGATGTTATGCAAACAATAGGCAACAAAATGAAAATCCCTGAAACACCCAAAAAAGTGGCATTCATTTTCAACGAAAGAAGCTTAGTACCTTAGTGTTAGGCAGCAGTCAGACTAGGAAATCAATTCCAGCCCCTTGGTTAGCCAAGAATGGAGTTAGTACATTCCCCTGCTATGTTTTATATACATTCTTTCACAATCGTGACTTTACACTTCTGATGCTCTTGAGGTTTCACTCTATCTAAAATTAACTTATTATAACATTAGTGGTTCTCCTGTTATTGTTGGACTACAATTTCCATTATACTCAGCAGGCCATTTGCCAGCTGAGGATGCTGGGAGTTATGGTCCAACAACACCTGGAGAGCTGCAGGTTGCCCACCCCTGTTATAACAGTGAAAAACAGCAAGTTAGCTCCTCTCCGTTTTTATGGGATCCCAAAGCGCTGCCAGCCCAGACAGCATCTGCTGGCATATTGAGACTATTGCTGGAGTAATCTCCAGCAGGTGTCATAACAGTCATGTGTACTTTATCTCCATTTGTCTCTCCAAAATGCAATAATGTGCAAGTTCCTAAGTACTGTTCTAACTTTATCTTCACAATGATATGTATTAAAATAGAAAAAGATCAACATCAACACCTATCCCAACAACATACACGGACAGAACACAACACAATATCCAAACAGAAAACATATGTTCATCATGTCTATTGCAGTGTGTGCTGACTGTGAAATGGAAGGAGGACCCTATGTTCAAAGGAACAATGTGGTCACTATAGAGCAAACTGCACCTTAGGGGAGAAATACAAATTCCATTCATTTAAATCAGGTTTTTAACTCTGAATGCTATAGAGGACTTGCGAAACAATGAACTAGAGACTTCTCTATCATTCAAGAGGTTAAGTGCCCCATTTAAATCAATGGGAATTGGGAGGGATTTGTATTTGTCCTCTATGCTACAGTTGGTTTACCCAAGAATTACTCTAGTGTCTCTTTGCACATAGGACTCTAAGGGGGAGTAAGTGTTCTTGTTCGTTGTTGCAAACGGATCCTTAAAATGTCCTTATTCCTTATGATGAGTGTTGGTATTTATAACGTATTCTAGATACATAGCGACATTTCTTTATACATTTTCTGAGCCACTTTTTACAGACTTCCTTACTCCATTTTATATAAAAATGTACTACACAGCATTCTATCCTCCTAAACTGTCCTTAAAGGGGAACTTTCACTCCCAAAACACAGTGTCTTATACGATTAATCTACTAAAATGGTATATAGACTGGCAATCTGTTTTTTTAAAGTACATACTTTATTAGATTTTCTATATAAAATATAGATGTGATGTAAGCACTTCTGCATCCTGCAGCGCAGTACAATGTCTGCACAGCTCTGCTGGACTTCTCAGTCCTCAAATTCACCTCCCACCTCCCTCCCAGCTCTCCCTGGATGAGTGCTCAGGCTTCCCTTCATAGTGATGTGCAGCATGTATATTGTAACAGCAAGCTCCGTATGTCTGGTTGAAGACCCAGGTCTCACGTTGACCCCATTAAGGACTAAAGGACATAACCGGGAACACATACGGTGTGAACCTGAGACTCAGGATTTTGACCCTAATCTCAGGGTGAATGCAAGGTTATCAGGATGATACACTCCAGTGTACCCTATTACATGATCTGCATCAACTGACTGATTCTTTAGCCTCTAATCTGGTGCCATTTGTACCAGATTGGTAGAGGAGAAAATGCTTCTTGTCTGTGTGTATGATCAAGAAGTGACACGTTAAAGGTTCCCTGAGACTGGCTGAAGCACCTGTTGGTTAGAGCAAACAGGCAAATAATATCATATTAGTATATAGCACTTTTTTTCTCCATGGGGACACAGAGTTCTTGAAGCATGGCCTTGGCAGCAGCCTATAACTAGTTATTACTGTTACCCAATTCAATAGTACTCATCACCTCACCTCAAATCTACGTTAGAGGGAAGCACCCCTTGTCCTTAACCCTTTACGGGCCAGAAGTATGTATAATGAATTGCTTTTCAACGCATTGCACAACCCTCTGGTCCTTAACTCTTTGTGCATCAGAGGGGTATGCAATGCATGCATTGCATACCCCTCTGGCACGGCAGCTCCCAGACTGTTAAAAGACTGAAGCCCCCAGAGGGGACTGCAACACAATGCAAAGGGTTAAGAACCAAGCAAATCCCTAGTCACAAGTCCAAATGTAAAGCGAGAACAGAGTAATCACTGTCAGGGTCACTAGATGCCCCTTTGGGAATAGTAGATGAATATGAACATGCTATAGAGTGCTAATATATAACTAAGATTGTGTATTTTTCGTGCCAGCTGTGTTAATGGCCAGGAAACTAATACGAGCTTTCATACAAACGTTTATAGCAAACAATAACTTCCCAAATCATATTTAAACATCTGTCAATTCGTATTTAACCCTTTGAGTGCCAGAAGGGTATGAAATATACAAAACATACCGAAACATTCCAGCTGTTTGTGGACAACAACTCTCACCTTCTTCACTAGGCCAATGGGCAGCTGAAGATGATGAGAGCTGTAGTCCAGCAATAGCTGAAGGGGGGCTGGTTGCTCCCCCGGTACTGTCATATGCTCAACGAGAGCAAATATTTATCTGGCGTCTCTCTGAAATGACTGGGGCAAAAGAACATGGGGGGGTTCAGGCCGCTAAAACCTTCTCCCTGCTTGTCCTTGCCTCTGGCACTCAAAGGGTTAACCACCTTTCCAGGCAAGAGGGACTTACACCATATTGCAGCTTAATGTGGTTAAAAGAAATATGAACAGCAGGGCAGCAGATATGGTAATAAAGAGAGTACAGGTTGTAATGAAGAGCCCTGTCTCTGTATTCACAGTCAACAGGAGCCAATAATGTAATAATATTTTGCATTCCCAAACCAAGTGAGATAAATGCCGGTGTTTTTCTGCTAATCGCTTCTCCACTTCCTCAGTGGAGAGATCATCCAAGATGTCAGACAACTTGTTTATAATCAGTGGTAAGTTTCCAAGCAAAAAAAAAAAAAAAATAGGATTTTAGTCTTACATGTTAAATCCTTTTCACTTAGTCCATACAGGTCACTGGTACAATGGGAGGCGATCCGCCCCTTTAATAGGCAGGAACATTCATTCAAATGTATGCAGGGGGTGGAGCCTCCCCTCCTTCTTAAGTTGCCTTCAGGCCAGAGCCAAGCTAGATTGATTTGAGACACTTAAACTGACCAGAGGTAAGAAAGAAAAGGAAGACTCCTGTGAGCATGCCCCGAAGGTCCCCCACTGAATGCCACAGGAGAGCCAAGCATGGTCCCTTGACAGGGTGGGAGACCAGTGACCTGTATGGACTGAGTGAAAAGGATTTAACAGGTAAGACTAAAATCCTATTTTCACTGTCGTCCAATACAGGTCACTGGTACAATGGGATGTACAAACATTGAGCTGTCCCTGAGGCGGGAAGTAAGGCAAGGACCAGGCGCAAGGCCCAAGTCACTTAGAACTGCTATGAACCAATTAATCATAGAGCCCAACAACAGAAGTGTCAACTGACACCAACCAGGGGTAAAAACAAACCCCCGAACTAACACAGCACACTGAACTAGAGCCAACAGGGCTCAACAGTAAAGAAGCACTAAGAATCACAGAGTAGAAGTCCTAAACAGGCAAGACTGCCTCCAGGACCTTCCTCCCAAAACTGGCATCAGCCGAGGCCAGTACATCAACACGATAGTGCATCGAGAATGTGTGCACAGAGGACCAAGTGGCCGCACTGCACAGCTGATCAGCAGACGCCTGATTCTTGTAGGCCCAAGAGGCCCCAATTGATCTGGTGGAATGAGCAGTAACCCTGAAGGGAACGTGCTTATTCCGCAATTTGTAGGCTTCATGAATGGTAGACTTTATCCAAGATGCAATAGTCACCTTGGATGCCGGTCTCCCTGCCCTAGGCCCCTCAGGAATGACGAACAGGGCGTCAGACTTCCTGATAGACTCAGTGCGATGAACATAAAATTTAAGACAACGCACAACATCCAACAAATGGAGATCTCTTTCCTTGTCAGAGGAAGGGTTAGGGCAGAAAGAGGGAACCACAATCTCCTGATTGATGTGAAATTCGGAGACAACCTTGGGTAAAAACTCCTTGGAAGTGCAAAGCACTGCCTTATCCTTGTGAAACACCAAGTAAGGAGGTTTACAAGACAGAGCTTGTAACTCTGCTACCCGGCGAACTGAGACGATAGCCAAAAGAAAGGCCATTTTCCAGGTCAAGAGACGCAAAGGAATAGAAGCCAAGGATTCAAACGGGCGTCTCTGGAGAACCCCCAGCACCAAATTAAGATCCCACTGGGGAGTAGGACTCTTGAAGGCAGGCCGAACATGAGCCACACCCTGGAAGAAAACCTTAACATCAGGAAGAATAGCAATCCGTTCCTGGAAAAATACAGACAGAGCAGAAGTCTGAACCTTGAGAGAACTCAGGCTGAGTCCCTTCTCAACCCCATCCTGTTAAAAGGCCAGGACCGTGGGGAGATGGAAATCTAGAGACAGATCCTTATCAGTACACCATGCTACAAAGGTGGACCATATGCGATGGTAGATCTTGGAAGACACAGGCTTGCGAGCTCTAAGCATCGTGGACACCACTGAAGAGGAAAACCCTTTCTTCTTTAGAATTGAGGATTCAACCTCCAAGCCATCAAATGGAGATGCTGAACATCCTCCTTCCACAGATATCCCTGAAGAAGTAGATCTGGACGGGCAGGAAGCGGAACAGGATCCGTCACAGACATGGCTAGCAGCTCCGGATACCAGGACTGACGAGGCCAATTTGGAGTGATTAGGATGACAGGACAAGGCTCCAACTTCAGCTTCTGGATGACTCGGATCAACAGAGGAAGAGGAGGGAAGATGTAAGCCAGAGGGAACTTCCAAGGGATTGACAAAGCATCCACTGCCAGAGCAAGAGGGTCCCTCCACCGAGAGCAAAACACTGGCACTTTCCTGTTGTGTCTGGTAGCCATCAGATCCACTACAGGCACCCCCCACATCTGGGTGAGAAGGTCAAACACCTCTGGATGAAGCGCCCATTCTCCGCTGTCGACTGTGTGACGACTGAGAAAGTCTGCCATGACGTTATCTACGCCTGGAATGTGTACTGCTGAGATGACGGGCACATGAGCTTCTGCCCAGGATAAAATGGCTTTGACCTCTAACCAAGCGGTGAGACTTTTTGTGCCGCCTTGTCTGTTGATGTAGGCCACTGCGGTGGCGTTGTCGGACTCCACTCTGACTGGACAACCTTCCAGCTGAGATTCCCAGTGCCCCAGGGCAAGAAAGATGGCACGAAGTTCCAGAACATTGATGGAGAGAAGAGATTCTTCCAGACCCCATTTCCCCTGAGCACTGAAACGACCCAGCACTGCCCCCCATCCCCGGAGGATGGCATCCGTTGTGACTGTGGTCCAAAAGGGAACCCGAAAGGACCTCCCTTTCAGGAGATGAGACAGGTCCAACCACCATTCTAGGCTCAGCTCGACATGAGGGGGCAGAGATACCGATAGATGCTGATGATCTGGATGAGTTCTGCACGTCTGGATCACAAACCTCTGAAGTTCCCTGGTGTGTGCCATGGCAAATGGCACTGCCTCTATCGTGGAAATAAACTTCCCCACTAGAGAGGTCAACTTCGGTACCGGAACCCTGTCCAGTTCTAGGATCTTGGACACCCGGATAGCAATCTGATGAGCCACTTCCTCCGGTAAAAACACCATGCACTGCTGAGTGTCGAACAGAAGACCCAAGAAGAGGAGCTGTTGAGATGGAACCAAGTCTGACTTGTCCAGATTCACAATCCAGCCGTGGCGATTGAGTGTCTATATACACAACTGCAGCTGCTGGTGAAGGATCTCCACAGATGAGGCTTTCAGGAGCAGATCGTCCATGTAAGGAGTCACCCTGACTCCATCTCGATGAAGCACAGCTATCAAAGCTCCCAATACCCTCTGAAAGACCTGAGGAGCTGAAGTCAGACCAAAGGGAAGAGCTGAAAACTGAAAGTGGCCTTTGTGACAGGCAAATCTGAGATACCGTCTGCTCTCTGGATGAATAGGGATGTGAAGGTATGCATCCTGAAGGTCCAGGGAGGCATGGAACTCCCCTGGAGACATTGCAGCTATCACAGAACGCAGAGATTCCTGACGAAAGTGGGAACTCACAACAAAGGAATTGAGATCCTTGAGATCCAAAATAGGACGAGCACCTGCGTCCTTTTTGGCCACAACGAACAGGTTGGAATAGAATCCTGATCCTGTGTCTTCTGGTGGAACCAATTCCAGGACCTCTTTGTCCAAAAGATCCTGAATAGCGTCGTCGAACAGACGTCTTTTTGCAGGCTCCTGAGAAGGACGAGTAAAATGGAACCGAAAAGGAGGAAGGGAAGAGAAAGGGATCCTGTATTCCTCTGATACCACCTGAATAACCCAAGGGTCCGCCACTGACTCCTTCCAAACCCGGCGAAAGATGTGGAGACGTCCACCTACAGCCGGATGCGGACCCGGGTTCGGTGAGTCATGCAGAAGCAGTCTTGGAGGTCTTGGCCTTAGGGGCAACTTTGGGCTTCCAGGACTGTTTGGGCTTGGAGGAGGAGCGCGTGGAGGATGGACCTGTCTGGGACGTGGAGCGTGTCTCAGTTTGGAAGGAACGAAAGGACCGATTGCGTTTGGCTGGAAACTTCTTCTTGAAGACTGATGGTAGAAGAGTACTTTTGCCACCAGTAGCCTCACTAATCATATCCTTAAGTTCAAAACCAAACAGTAAGGACCCCTGAAAAGGTAAAGAAAGCAAAGCTTTCTTAGAGGCAGTGTCAGCAGACCAAATTTTCAACCAAAGAGCACGTCTAGCCACCACAGAGGAAGTAGAGGCCCTTGCCATCATGCGCACAGCATCAAAAGCAGCGTCAGAAACATAATTTTGTGCTTCTAATATATTAGCAAGAAGCTGCAGCTGCTCAGACACTGGTGCATCCTGGCGAACTGCCTCAGTCAGTTGTTCAGTCCAGGCCGCAATAGCCCTATTAACCAACGCCACTGCAAAGGTTGGACGCATGGCAGTGCCAATGGAGGCAAAAATGGATTTAAGACAAATCTCTAACTTTTTGCCCGTCCAATCCTACAGGGCCGAGGCATCTGATACAGCTAAGGCAGTAGATTTGGATAACCTAGAAATAGGAGCATCCACTTTAGGAGGATGAACCCATTTTGCTAGTTCAGCCTCAGGAAAAGGATAAAGTTTAGCAAACTTTTTGGACACAGAAGAGGATTTTTCAGGATTCCTCCACGCATCAGAGACTAAACGAGCAAGAGTAGGGTTATTAGGAAAACAAACCACAGCCTTAGATGGTTTTGGAAAACGTCAGTTGGATCATGAGTAGATTCCTGAGTCAGAGGAAGGTTTAGCGTAGTTAGCACAGCTCTGATCAAACCCTCAGCAGAAACTTCAGGGTCACATTCATAAGGGTCACCAATGGACCTATTACATTCTATAACAGTGCCTTCCTCAGCATCAGAACCCTGCAAAAGTTCTTCCTCAGAAGAATCAGACACATCAGGAGCCTCCTGTGGCTTGGGCAGGGAGGTCCTGATTGTGGAGGGGGTCTGCCAGACTTGCAGAGCCCCCTGAACCTGAGAGGGAAAGAGTTGGAGAGTGGATCTGAGATCCCTAGTGGCAGCTTTGAACTCTTTCACCCAAGTTGGCTCAATAGCGTGGCCGGGAAGCCCAGGGTTGCTATCATGACTTTCTGCACATTTTGGGCATAAATGACCTGAAAATTCTCTAGGCAGCCCAGAGTGACAAGAGGAGCAAAACGCAATGGGGAAATAGACACCCCAGCCTCTTTAGTCTTGGGTCTAGCCCCTGACTCCAGTGGAGTAGACATGCTCACAGCGTCAGATATACTCCACTAAGAAAAATCACCCAGTAGAAGTGTGAAAGATTAAAGTTTCACCCCAGAAATGTCTAAAATCGAACTTATCTGGTCAGCGAAGGGTTAATCTGCTGAGAGGAGAGAAGGCTCGGTCCCTGCGTAGTATACTCGCTGAGAATAACACCACAAAATGGCTGCCGTGACAGCAGCCAATCAGAAAACAAGCGCGAAACAGGCGCTTATGGGAAATGTAGTTTTTCTCAGAAGTACCCCAAAACAGTGCCCGAAGCCCCCCCAGACTCCCCACACACCGAATCTAGCTACCGGATGAAGCAGGGGAAGACCAACAAAATGAGCCCTCTCTGAAGTTGCTGTGACAAGCGGTTCCAGAGATACGTCCCACACTGTGTAAACCCATAGAGAGTAAAGGAGCAATGGCGTCTATGCAGGTAAAAGTGCGCTTAAAGGCGCGGAACATTAAATATTAATAAATTATTCCTGAGAGAAAAAGTTCACCAAACATACTTCTAGCACATGTAAAACATGATAAAATAACAACCCAAAGCTCCAAAACCCAGGGAATACCACATTGCATAAATACAAGCAATCGAAATAAAAACACCCTATGAGTGTTGGAGTGCAAAATGAGAACTCCCAAATACATGCCCAAAGAAGGGACACTGTGGGACAAGTGGACCTTCAGCACTCAAAGGGTGGCTCACCTTTCTGCAGGACTTCTGTCTTCAGGTAACCATGTTAAAAGGGAATTAACCAGAGGAAAATTCCCCAGCAGGGAAGCTACTTGACTCAAGTTGTTCCCTCTTCAGGGCATAAGGTCCACCAGAAAATCCCTGGAAACTGCACTAGCCACTTTGGAGAGGGCAATTCACAGCCATGGTCACCCGCCTAATGGTGGTATTCCATATTTGAAGAAAAACAATAAAAAAACTAAAGTTGAATGAGAGATGTTCTCCACCTGGTGTGCACAGCACAGGAACAAATCAATCTGGCTTGGCTCTGGCCTGAAGGCAGCTTAAGAAGGAGGGGAGGCTCCACCCCCTGCAGACATTTGAATGAATGTTCCTGCCTATTAAAGGGGTGGATCGCCTCCCATTGTACCAGTGACCTGTATTGGACGACAGTGAAATTACATTTTTTTAACCCTTTGAGTGGCAGAGGGGTACGCATAGCATTGAGAAGCAATGCATTGCATACTCCTCTGGCACACAAAGGGTTAATCAGTGGAGGACCCTGATCAAATCATAATCTCCTATGGTTCTCTCAGATGTGAGAGATGAATTTGCCACGGCATCCAGAAGTTTCACCATCTTTAGTAAACATCAGAAGAATAACATGCTATAGTAAGAATAATTTCTGCAGGGAATAAAACTAATAATGAACACTCATTTTTATAAAATCTTGACAGAAAACCTAGACAGGAACTATGAATCTATTGTGTGTGGATTTTCTTAAAAACGTATCTTTAATTATTACAGAATATTGGGGGAAATGTACTAATGTATGATAAAAGAGATGATAGAGTGGAGATGACTTCTCCAGTGATATCACTTCTCCAGTTCCTAAGTTATTCTATGGAACCTAGGCACTAAGATTTCTCCAGCATTGGAGATTTTAGTGCATAGACTCCACAGAATAACATAGGAACTGGAGAAGTTATATCACTGGAGAAGTCTTCTCCACTTTATCACCTGTTTATCACACCTTAGTGCATAACCCCCAATGTGTCCATGGAGGCAGACATCATTCAGAACAGAGGATCCCAAATTGCTCCCATTGAAGGCTCCACATGAGCTTGTAATCCTTGAGTCCTACGGAAAGAATCTGACTCCTAGGATGTAATATCCATTATTAATTGAAAGGAACAGTAAACTTTTTTATGAAAACCTATATGTTATAGAGCTTTTTCTGCTGAATAAAACATTGGAGGTTGTTTTATTCAGAAGTTACAACAGTTCAAATTGTCAGGAAGTGAATGACACGGATTCCTGAATGTTCAAACTGACAGTATGACTCAGGAGATTCTATTCTAGAGAACTGTTTGTCAGTGACTTTCCTCTCCCATAAAATGCAACAGAATAACTAATTTAAATCTCACCACAAGAGGGCACTGTTAATGTAAGAAATAAATCTGGAAATATACATCTTGCAGCAGTGGAAGTGCTATTGTTTTGCTTAGAAGGAAAAACAATACTATACATTTTCATAAAAGTTCACTGCTCCTTGAAGATTCATTTTGGGGACCAAATCTACAAAAAATTGATCCTTTGTGTCAATGCTGATTTTTAAACCCAGATTAAGATCAGTAAAAATGTATTATTAGTAGATACTTGTGTTTCCTTAGGAATATTTGTATGTGTGGATCCTGCAAAGCTCTGATTAGCAAAACTTAGTAAACAAGCATGTAAATCGGACAGAGAAAAGCCCTATCCATGGTTTTTTAATGTTATTTAAGAAACTTAAATTGAATAAAACCAAAGTGCCAAGCTATAGATTATACCTAGAGCTGTTGTAAGCCTCTGGCAGACTCTGGGCAAACAATAAAAGTTGGCCCCCTTAATCCCCCTCATGCTAAAATGTCTCTAACATATACCCAATTGCTCCCTATCGCCCGGGGACCATTAGGCAGGAATGTAACCTGGCACACACAGCCTTCTCCTTCACTAGGGTCAATGGGCTGATATCAGGTGGATTAGCATTGCAGAGCAGCAGTGAATGGGAGGAGTGAAAAGGAGGATGGGAGGAACCAGCAAACTGGCAGAGTAGGAGGGGCGATAGAGAGGTTGAAGGGATCATCACATCACATGTACCTAAATATAAAAGACATGAAAGCCCTCACAGATATTTTGACACCCCCTTGGCCACTCCTATTAAAGTCATACCATCCTCCATGTTTTGGAGATGCTGTAAGGATGAGATTAGAATATTTCCTCCTTACTGCCTCTCAGGGGTGTGGCTGTAACTAATGGAGAATTGTCCATCAAGTAACAGATTCTTCTTTTATTTATACAGACTTCCACAAGAAAATGGCCTCTCTTGCAGGTGGCGAGAAAAGGAACTTGAAACTTGTTATAACAACAAGACTAAACCCAACAGTAAGAAATATGGAGGGATACTGTGTGCGGACTGCTTCTACCTGTTTGGGATCTTTGAGATGTCTATTTTTTCTTTTTGGAGGACGTAAGGAATCACAACCACCTTTTTCAAGTCTGGCAGTCCTGAGGAGGAAATAGGTAGTGTCAAAACACACTTCATTTTGTTATCAAGGAATGATGAACATTAACCACACTAACAAAAGGCTTTGCCCTCCAATAATTAATCATATGGCAACTAGCTTCATAATAGTTCTATTAGCACTCAGTACCCGGTACTGAAGTAATCCTTAATCTTCGGAGACTGGAAGCCAGGGATCAGTGCAGACATCTTGTCTTAAGAGACTTTTGTGCTTCTGATGTCTGCGTTGTCAGTCCTGGTCTCCTCTAAGAGGCATTGCACTGTGCCGAAAGGCAACGGAAGGGACTGCCAGCACAGGGGCGCAGACGGCACTAACCTGGCCGTCAGTCTCCAAAGATTAAGGATTACTTCAGAATCGGGTACTTCTGAGAGTTAACAGAACTATTATTAAGTTAGTAGCCATATGCTTAATTATTGGAGGGCGACTTTATACAAGGTGAAAGCTCTGCTTTAAGCATGTTGATATCTAATATTTTATTCTGACAGCTATCAGTGATGACTTTCCCCCTCTGACTGGCACTGTATGCATAGTAACATATTAACACACTGCAGTATGAAGAGAGAGGAAGTGACACAAACACAGTAGTGTGGGAAATCAAATATGTATAACCCTTTGAGTGTAAGTAGGATACTCAACACATTGCAAAGCAATGCGTTGCTTACCCTTCAGGGAATCAAAGGTTTAAAGAGCAAATCCTACAGGACCAGACTTAGCAGAAAGCCTAGAATCACTGTGCAGCCCCACAATAGATTTTATTAGCCATTTTTGTGGGTCAGAAAATCAAGCTGTACAGCTGCCAGGCTGACTGGACTAAAGAAGTAAGTTGTGCAGCCTAAATTACTGTATTCACTTACTGCAGAACTGTACCATAGGCAGCGCTTGTCAGATTTGGAAACTCAGCTCTTGCTGTCTATGGAGACTGTGTGCACAGCCCTTGGAAACTGAGATGTCAGAATTCCAAGTCCCGCAGTTAGGTTCATCAAGTGATTAGTCATGGGGGTCAGTTTTCTTACTCGTAAATTAGCAGCTGAGTGAAAAGTGCAGGAGGCATGTTGTCAGAAAAAAGATGACCTTCAAAATTGAAATTCCAGAGCATTGAAGCTACAGTAAGGTATAAGCTTATAAGTGCATAAAACTAAAAAAACACCTTTCTTTCTTCTGTTACTTCCATTAATGTTCCCTGATTCAATTAGCCAGGTTTGCAGCATGAGTAATAAATAGTATTTATATGCATAATCGTATTTAATAGCTATGAACACTACAACTTTTATACTTTTATGTTTACGATACAGTTCATTCTGTGAGCATTGTTTCTGCCTCTGTGATACAAGTATCACATGTACAAGTGTAACAAGTAGCAAGCTTCCATATCACCATGTGACAAGATGGCTGCTCCTTTTTTGAAGACCCTATAGGTCACCTTTGATTTTACTCACACACAAATATATGTAAAAATCAGTACTGAGCAAAGAAAGACCCAATTGTATCTGTAGGTAAAAAGAAAATTCTAAAAATGAAAAAGTGAAAGAAACTATAATTTAACATGGTGTAATTTTATTTTGTTTTGAATAAAATAGTATACACTGGGAGAAAAAGTGGAGTTGGTGATGATTTGTGTCAGGGTTTTGGGGTCTTTAAGGGAAAGTTACTGAAAAGTCCAGCCATGGACCAAGACATTTAGTTATTTACAGCAAGTAAAATAAAGTCTGCAATGATTTATTTAATAGTGATTGGAATAGTAAAAACAATCAAGTTATACAAGTATATAGAAGTAACATATGTCTAATATATGTCTAGCATCCTACAGGTAAAGTCTAAGCTTTGAGGTAAAATTAATTATAAAAATATGTAATTATCGCTTCTACTTAATAACAGGCAAAGAGTAACTCTGAATTAATGTTTTATATAGCCACTTTAACCCCTTAGGGACCCTTGACGTACCAGGACCGTCACGGTCCTTGAACTACTCAAGGACCGATGACGGTCATGGTACGTCACGTACTTTTTACTTACAGCGCTCTACCTGAAGCGCTGTAAGTAAAAATAGGGCATGAAATAGACCGCTCCAAGATCGGAGCGATCTCTTTCAAACCCCATAGTGACACGCCGATACACGTGACAGGTCACGTGTACCGGCGCGTCAAAGTGCCCCTATGCGGTCGTTATGGGACGGAAATGTCCCATAACCTCCGGTCCTTAAGGGGTTAAGATATATATATCCTATATAATAATTCTATAAAACGTGTGTAATGCCGCGACATGCGCAGTAGACACTGCTGCGAGTGCTGCAGTAATGCGCAGCAGAGACTGCCCGCGCCGCGGCTGTTACAGAGCTGGGCGCTCCGAAGGAGCGCCCAGCTCTGTATCAGCCGTGGTGCGGGCAGTCTCTACAGCGCGTGACTGCCCCGCGACCGGGTGGCAGTGGGAGCTTTTCTGGGTCAAAACAAATTAACCATAAGGAATAAAATGTCCATTGATTTAAAAGAGGGATTTTATTTAGTCCTTTGATTGCTATTGAGGTGCCAAGTGCATTGGGGGAGATGCAATAAGGTGTGATAGGAAGGTGATAAAGTGGAGACAATGGTGGAGATGCACTAATGCGTGATAAAGAGGTGTTAAAGAGCGGTATCACATCTCCAAGTCCTATGTTATTCTATGGAGCCAATGAACTAAGATTTCTCCAGCTTTGGTGATCTTGGTGCATTGGCTCCATATAATAACACAGGAACTGGATATCTCTGGAGAAGTCATCTCATCTTTATCACCTCTTTATCATGCCTTAGTGCATCTTCCCAAACTTGTCAAGTAATATCTCTTCTCTAATTCCTACGTTATTCTATGGAACCAATGCACTAAGCTTTGGGGATCTAAGTGCATAGGATTCATAGAATAACACAGGGAATGGAAAAGTGATATCACTGGAGAAGTCATCTCTACTTTATCACATTCATATCACACCTTAGTGCATAACCCTCACTGTGTTGCAAAACGCTGGACACATCTCTAGCAGTCAAGAGGTTAAAAGCCCTATTTCAAACAATGGGAATTTTTATTTGTTTGCTAAGATGCAATTAGATTGCTCCATAAATTTCTTCATATGGTCCATTACATCTATTCTGTGCATGCTCTGTGGTCTAGTACCTATTCTGTTATTTTGTACAGGGGAATGCCCACAGTCTATACTGTACCTTTCACTACACTCTGCAGCTTTTCCAGATGATCGTGAACCTTCCCATTATAAACCACAGCTTCAACAGAGAAGATTAATTTAGGCTGAATTTGGGAAAACCTGTCCAGTACTCCCTGTAGAGGGGGACAAAGAAATCCAAAATCAATTAAAAAATGATGTATAATGATCCCCCCATTTATACATTCACATAGCAACCACAAAAATGCAAAGGGAACTATGCAGAAAGAAATGATGAGAGCATGCCAACCAAAATATGTGGGGTAGAGATAAAGAAAAAGTCCCCAAATCTGCATTGACGTAAATTCGGCTTTCAACCATGTAAATGCTTGAGAGGTCTCCAAAGCATTGCAGAGGAGACATTTCTAGGTCTTCAAGGTGCAATCAATTTGCTCCATAATTCAACATCTTTTAGTTTCTTTGTAAGGCCCAAAATATTATCTGTTGACACGATTTGACCCCTGGAATCATTCTTTAGAGTTAAAAGCGTATTTTGGGTAGGTACAAGAACACCTTGGGGGTTATGCCCTAAGGAGTGATAACGAGGTGATAAAGTGGAGATGACTGCTCTAGTGATATCACTTCTCCAATTCCTATGTTATTCTATGGAGTCAATGCACTAAGACCTCCAAAGTTAGAGAAATCTTAGTGCATTGGCTCCACAGAATAACATACCACTTGGAGATGTGGTATCACTTGAGAAGTAATCTCTGCTTTATCACCTCTTTATCACACTATAGTGCATCTCCCCCACTGCATTCTGGGTTTTGAGTTCAAGAATTCTCCATGCCTGGTTCATATCCCAGTGAAAAGAATACAGCACATCTCATCCTGCAGCACCTCTGCTGCCTTGTCAGTCTGTCTGGATCATCACTCCCATAAAAAAATGAGACTGCTTGTCTACCCATCATTAATAATATACTGGAGATGCCTCTAACGTCCAAGGGCAAATTATTATGTAATGAAATAGTGTTTGCTATGCATAATTGTATTTCAGTATAATGAGAAGTATTAATTTATGTTGATTTTTTGGATTACTCTCTTTATTACCTTGTATCATAAAAGCACAGTAAATTTTAAGAAAAACGACATATTATATGGCTTTTTCTGCTGAGTAAAACAAGGATATTTCCATTGCTAGAAGTTGTTTTATTCAAAAATTAGAGCTTATTTCTAATCTAATAATATGTAACAAAAGAACATCTGAAATCTGGCCACTAGAGGGCAACGGTAATGTACAGTTTAGCCCTTTGTGTTTCCGAAGCATTGAACACCACTATGGCACTCAAAAAGATTAACCTTTTGAGTGCCAGAGGGGTACGCAATGCATTTCTCTGGCACTCAAAGGGTTAAACTGTAATAACTCAGGAAAGAAGGAAAAGCTCTATAATATGTCCCCCCCATAAAAACAGTTTACTGTTCTAAAGCATATAATTAAATAAAAGCAGGTAAGGGACAGATGCAGGGTTTGGCCAATCCACGCACTCCAGTTTTTGTTGTACTACAAAACTGGTGGTCAGCCGAGGATGATGAGAATTGTACTTTTAATAACTGCTGGAGAATGTCATATTTCAATAGATCACATGAGCTGGAGATCTATCATATGATGTTCATAAAAGTCAGAGTACCACAAGGTGTACAGGGCTGGAATCTCCACAGAATTGTCCTGCAGAAAGTAAAACATTCTGCCATTACAGTTTTATAACTATACCCGAGGAATAAGTCGCTCTTAATTGATTATCGAAAGGACTTACCTAGGTAGATGTCCTTTAAAGCACAGTCAGTTATTTCTATTTACATTTTTATTTGAATTTGATCTCTCTTGTAGACCACTGCTTCATTATACAATCTGATAAAGACTAGTGTCCCTTACAAGTCATCTAAGACGTTGCAGCATACTGTTTGCTGTGTGGAGGTGTGACCTAAAGGCAGACTACAGTACAGGTAACTATACATAACATAACATCCTATATTATAATTCACTAAATACGTTTGTTTGTCAGAAGCCATCATGCGCAGCAGAGATGGCTGCGTGTGCTGCAGTCATGCGCAGTACAGACTGCCTGTGCCGCGGCTGATACAGAGCGGGGTGCTCTAAATTCAGACCCCAGTGCGCAGAGAGGACTAAGGTCTTATCAGCCACGACGTGTTCGGGCAGTCCGTACTGCGCATGACTGCAGCGCCGCCAATGTTGGCCCGTGTATACGGGCCTTAAAGCTAGTTGATAGATAGATAGATAGATAGATAGATAGATAGATAGATAGATAGATAGATAGACAGATAGATAGTCGATAGACAGACAGATAAGACAGATAGATAGAGATAACAGAACTGACTCCTGTATGAAGAACACTTACCTAGATAGGTTTACCTGTTTAACAGATGAAGAGCCACTTATTCCCAGGGCATTATTCCCCCTTTAGGAAATTTGCCTGTTTAACCCTTTCATTGCCAGAGGGATACGCAATGCATTGTGTACCCCTCAGGCACTGAAAGGGTTAACAAATTAAGAGCCACTTATACCCAGGACATAGTTCCCCTTTGGTAAGACTAGTGATTCCTATATCCTTCATACCCACCTTGCACTCAGAGGTTTAATACAAAGCCAAGAACCATAGCATACATCCTGTGCATTGGGTGTTGTGCCTGAGGAGTGTTCTACATCTAATCAATAGTACACTTTGGAAAGATTATACACAAGGGTAACTCTCACAATGGGCTACATGTAATAAGTTAAAAGTGGAACAATTATGGGGCAAACTAAGAATGCCATAGGTGACAATTAAAAAGCCCACGGATTTAAATGGGCCATTTAACCCCTTGAATGCTATATTTTCAGTGTATTAAAACTCATTAAAGTGGTTACAAACCCCATTTAAAGAGACATTTTGAGTATTCCCTATGGTGAAGTTTGTTTGCTCTAAAATTGCTGTAATATGTTGCTCCATTGTTGGTTAGGACCTAGAGGATTTTTTGTTTACTACAAATGGATTCCCAGAGGAGGCTGATGAATCTAGTACAGGGGGCTCTACTATCAGGGAATGGTACTGTAGCTCTAAGACGTGTTCAAGCAGCTGGATGATGATACTTGCACCACAAAAAGAAATCATGATATACCTGCCAATATTTACATTTTCCAAGGAGGAACATACATGCAGTACATTAATGTGCATCATACCAAGAGATATCAGAGAGCTTACAAATAATAGGGAGAGGCAGAAGTTATCCCATAGAACCCACAATTGAAATAGAGTGACACATGATTCCACAGAGCATTAATGTGCAACAGAGTAACAAGTGATACCACAGAGCTTACAACTGACAGGCAGACATGCAAATGATACCACAGAGCTTACAATTATCTGTATCCATCCTCCTTTATATTGATTTCACAACCCCTCTCTGCACAGAATATACTTTCTGAATGCAGGCTAAAGAGGATGACCATTATAGTCCAACTACTGTAGCTTGTCAATAGGATAGTCTAAATAAAGCACAGAGGCGATAATGGTTAAATTAAGAGCAATGGCGCAAGCCAAACATAAAATTATACTCTGAGAAGTGAGTCAGAATACTTAATAATCTGATCGCACATTACAGTGTGATTTCAGTCTAGCAGATGATTTAATGCAGAACATTCGGCTAACCTCTACCTCTACGTCCAGTAGAACTGATTGCCCTGCGAAGAAGAATTATAGGAAGGTATAGATTTTTAATGAAGTGTGAATTGCAGAGCAAGCAAACATTTTCAAAGGAAATGAAGACATGAAAATTCAAGTTTAACACCTTCTAGCCCCTCCTTACAAGTAAAACAGTTTAAAACGAATTTATGGAATACGGGTTTGTATTCTTTGGTTATGTCAACTACAAGAACAGAATTTATGTATATGGGGTTCTAGTGCCCTCTAGTGCTAAAAAGCAGAAACACAGGTACAAAAGGAAACCAGTTCTGATACACATTTGTGAAAAAGGATGGCTATACCTGTCTAAACATGCCATCTCAGTAATTTGTATAAATATTTGTTCTAAACATATATTAATCATTTGTGCTGCTACACAATGTTTCACTTACCCCTCTAGCTCTCAGAGATAAAACCCAGCCTGCTAAAGCCCTTAAGGGTTGGCACAGGGACCACACCAAACATTGGGATTTGTTTTCTGGGCCATAAAGTGACTGATGTGAGTCATTTTGGCTCGTGACTTTGTCCCAAGGAGCAGAGGATCAGACTTAGGGCCTTATGTTTAGTGAATTTTAAATTACTTTGTGTGCTGATGTTAATTTGCCATACAATTGCTCCTAATGGAGTAGACTTGGTACAAAGCCAAGAGCTGCAATGGCTCTTACCATTCACTTTATGGCTCTGAAAACTAACCCAATGGTAGGTGTGGTGATTGTGCTTCACTTGCTGCAAATTCTGTCCCCTAGGCTGCAACTGTTGAGACCTGACAACCACCACTGTTGCCCATGAGCTGACCTTCTGAACATGAGCTCCCAGTCTACCAAGTCCCTGAATTGAGATCCATTTCAGGAACTTCTAAGACAGCTGCAACGGTCAATTTTCTAACCTTCAACTGGCAGTCAGTGATTAACAAGGTTATACAACACAAATCCTACTACCTCCTTAGATATGCTCCCACATTAGCCCCCCTACCATAGGGGACCTTTCTAATGATCAGTCCTTTTAAATCAGATCCTAGCAACTATAAAAGAAAATCCTTTGATGCTAGAGAGTTAAAGGGATAGTAATACTTCGTTTTAACTTTATTTTATTTTGTAGGCATTAAAAAAACATGAATAATGATATAAGTCATCTCCCAAACCTTTATGGTTTAAGAGATATTCACAAGCAAAGTGTCCCCCTCCCGCCCCTTTTACTGATGTAACACTTTTCAGCCAGGGCAGAAGGGAGCTGCCCAGGTAGACTGCAGAGAGGGACAATCTTCTATTAAGATAACAGAAAAACCTGAAAAGCTTGTCAAGAGGGGCAGGGATTTCATTGTTTTCAAAGGAATAAGAGTGTCCCCTTCTGTTATCTGTCCAGTCTATGGACTGCATTCCACATCTGAAAAGATATTGTTTACAGTAGGTAAAAGGGGCGGGAGGGGGAAACTTTGCTTGTGAATATCTCATAAACCATAAAGGTTTGAGAGATAAGACTTATATCATTCTTCATGTTTTTTTAATGCCTACAAAATAAAATAAAGTTAAAACGAAGTATTACTATCCCTTTAATCAGAGCTTTGATTTAGAGGCATCTGCGTGTCTGCACCATCAGTCCCTTCCTGTTACCTTAATGTACAATGAAGGCGACTGGGAAGGACAGCGCAAGCGCACAGTTGTCTCTAAGCCAAGATGTCTGTGCACAAGCTTAGCCGCCAGTCTCAGAAGAAGGATTTCTTTATAACGCAATACTTATGCTCGATAATCGCACTGTTTCTAAGCTTATTGCCATATGCCTAATTATTGGGGGGGCTTTATTTAGGGTGATAGTTTCGCTTTACCATATAATGCTATAGCGGATTTGTACATCCCCCCCCCCCATTTTATTCCTGATCAATTGAATACAGTGAAACGTATGCACAAAATAAATGGGGGGCATTACTGAAGCATACCAACTTCCCCATAGGGGATGGCTAAATATTCCCAATGATTTATCCTTTTGAGTGTGAGAGGGGTGCCCAACACCATGCCAACATGTTGGATGCCCCTCTGACACTAAAAGGGTTACAATAATGTTTAACCTTTTTTAATACTAGAGGGTTAAACCTCTATTTAAGTTAAGGGAAATGTGAATTCAGCTTCTGTGATGCTATTGGATTGCCTCCGAATTGCTTTACTTTTGTGTTTGTGCATATTAACCTTAGTTTCCAATGATATATTACTTTTCAGTGGCAACTCAGGGACAGAGACACTGGGGGAAATGCATTAAGGTTGATGCTATGGTGATTGGTGTCTGTGTGGAAAGCACATTGTCTTCGCGATAGAGACACACATCTCCATATGTAATAAGAATAAGGGCTGCAAGAGAGGGTAGGGAGAAACCTAAAATAGTGAAGGGGGCCTTGGAGAAGGCTAAAATGGCATGTGGGGGTGGGAGGAGGCAGAACTGATGAAGGGGGGTTTTGAGGAGAGTGAAGTGGCAAAGGGGAGGTTGGGAGAAGATCCCTGACGTTTACATGCCTTGTTTTAAGCACTTGTGCAAGGGCACATCCAGATACGATATTTACATGCCCCCGATTATTCTTTGCCCCGATTATTCTTATATGTTTTATACATATCTTATCTGTTACTTTGGCACTTGTGAAATCCACATTTAGTGCAATACTATTATGCTATTTAAAAGGATAGTAATGTTTCACAAAAACAGCAGCTCCAATTAATCTTTATATAATTTGGGCCATGGAGAGTGTTATTTCAATACTGTCTGAATTGTAGTTCAAGAGTAATTGAATGATAAAGTATCCCCCTCCCGCCCCTTTTACTGATGTAACACTGCTCCCCTCAGAGCAGCAAGACTGTTCAGATGGATCGTAGAGAGGGACAATCTTCAGTGAGCATAAGGGAAAACCTGAAAAAACTGTCAAGGGGGGCAGGGTTTTCCTTATGCTCACAGTAAGAAGATTGTCCCTTGCTGTGACCTGTCTGGTCCTGGACCAGATTCCACATCTGAGGGGAAGTGGCTTACACTAGGTAAAAGGGGAAGGAGGGGGATACTTTATCATTCAATTACTCTTGAACTACAACTATGACAGTATTGAAATAACACTCTCCATGGCCCAAATACTATGAAGATTAATTGGAGCTGCTGTCTTTGTGAAACTTTATTATCCCTTTAAGGGGGGCTGCTGATCATGGCTGTATAGAAAAGTACTTGGAGATCCTAACATCACAATCCTCAGGTAGGCGATGTTGGGACTGTGAACTCCGACAGCAGAGGCTGCTATTGGAGCTTAGTGTATGTGGCGAACAGCCACATTAATATATGAACACTACCACATGAATATAATAACACCTCATTATCCAACATCTCCATATGGAATTGCGCCATTGTCTAGGTTTTCAGTGCAAAATCATAAATCTGTCGAAGGCATGTCAGATTGATGGCGATGAAGGCAGATTGGTAGTGGATTGACTGGAATATGATGGCAAAGACATTTTACTGCATATTGTCGATGTGCCTTCTACACAGATCCAACACAACATTGCCATGAACCTTAATGCATCTCGGCGATTGAGGCTTATGTAATAACACAGTAAAATAGCTGATGAGGCTGAGAAAAGACGTGTCAATCAAATTCAGCCACTACCATTAAAAAAATGCCTTCCAAAACAAAATGGTAGTTGGAAAGCTCCTTGGATCAACATCTTATCTGCTTTGAAACCAACTGCCATAATTCTCAATATTGTTCTTTGCTAGAAATTCTCATTGATTTAAAGTGATAGTAATACTTAAAATGTAAAAAAATATGTTGTAGGGTTTATCCCCCTGAGTAAAACAAGGGAACTCTCACTGCTGAAAGGTGTTTTATTCAAAAGATATTACAGCTCAAAGCTGAATTTTTTAGGTGCAGTATCACAGTGGCCTGAAATTGTACAGTGACACTGTTGCTACACCATCCTATGGAGATTTATGGTCTACGGACCAGAGCTGTCCATAGGATGGTGTAACAACAGTGTCACTGTACAATTTCAGGCCACTGTGATATTGCACTTAAAAAATTCAACTTTTGGATAAAACACCTTTCAGCAGTGAGAGTACCGTTTTTTTACTCAGGGGGATAAACACTAAATATATATTTTTTTACATATTATGTATTACTATTCCTTTAAGAGTAACTACTTTTATGTTGAATCATCATGAACAAAAGTGTTTTTGTTTCTTTTTTTATGGTTGTCTGGAGGCCAATTTACATGTGATCATGTGATGTGCCTAATTCTTAAAGTAAAAAAAAAAAACAGTCTGGTGATTATAACATGACTGCTCCTTCTTGTAGAGTTCCAGCGAGATTCAGGCTCATAAGATCTCTATGGTGAAAAATCAGGTATTTATTCCATTCTTTACTGCACTAAAGAAACATAAAGGGGGCGGATATATTAATACAATTCCACTCTAAAGTAGGAGCTGGAAATTATTCCTTGGCGCTACGCCTGCCTATAGAAAATTTACTAATCCCTTCTAACCATCAATGATTCTTCTCTGGATACTCCTTGATCCAAGGGTAGTAAACTGGAAATGTGTAAGAGTGTGTTAGGGGCTTGTTAAAGCCTATGTGTAACTAGGCGTGGAGGAAAGTGGCTTAGCTTTAATCAACTTCCCTGTGTACGCTAAAGGGGAGGCATTTGCTCACATTAAAGTCTGCATGACGGAAGAGTGTGTATATACTACAGATATTGTACATTCTAGCATATACCCTGAAATGCAAGCCCAGCAACAGGGAGCCACTGAGCTGCACAGCAGTTTCCTACACTGCTGAACTTTATCTAACAGAGTGGTTGAGATAAAAGCAGTAAATAAAAAGCAAGCATTTAAAGAGCAACTACCAATGGGAGCCAACGGGTCCCTGTGGGCTCCTCTGGCCATCCATAAAATGGCTCTTATCAGCAGTTCTGTGAGAGGAGGCAGAAAATTGACCCCCTTGGCTGAAATGCAAACTGGAAACCTGTAGGTCTCAGTCACAAACTCCAGGGTTGCAGGCTTGGTAACCACACATCACACGTGTCAGACTTTCAGCCCCAATACAGGAGGACTATGGGAATCTGCATTGTGGAGGACAGGAAACTGTTCTGCACAGTGTAGCTTCAATGCATTGGGTGAATCTTGCAGGTTTCTTTTCAGACCTCCATTCTGCTTCCCTGTTGTTTTGCCTCAACTCACAATACAATGCCACCTTAATAAGGAAGGTCTGCTACCAGGGGAGATGATCTACTGATAGCGACTTATCAGATGACAGTTGCATGTGGTTTTTAATGCTAAATAGGTTGCTAATTCTGAGGTAATTCACTTCACTTTGTGCCTCTGCCCTCTAGTTACCGTAATAATATCCTGTGCTTCAAGTCACATTTTTGACAGCACAGCAATTATATATATGTTCTACTTTATACTTTACATATAAATATAAAAACACTTAAGACACAGATTACTTTGCAGGTGATAAATTACCTTTACCACAATCTTAACCCCTTCAATGCCAAAGGAGTATGCAATGCATAAAAATGTTACAGGAGGGTAGCTGCTGTCTCTGCTCTTCAGCAGAGACTCATACTGTCCACTGGCTCCACAGGGAACTAGAAGAAGGTCCGAAACTCTGGTTGGTGATGTTGGAACTGTGAACTCCAAAAGCAAATGCTGTATAGGAGCTTACTGCATATTGCGATGCACTCATTTTTTTTCCGCTAATGCAGGGTGCGGCAGTGCAGAGACCCTGAATTCCACAACGTGCTATGACTGCGATGGGTCCGTAATGTAAATTCACCCATGACGGTCATAGCACGTCATGGGTCCTTAACTCCTGAAGGACTGGGTGTGCGAAGTACAGTATTGTATCACACAGACACATATTAACCCTTAGTGGTACTGATACATCACTACAGTATTGTATCACACATACAGCATGCACACAGCCGACACTTAAGGACCACGGACCTTTTTTTTTTTTCTTTGCCAACCTGGTTCAGGGTTCCCCAAACGGCGTGCAGCCGCATAGGGAGCCATGAAATCCATGATGGTCCTGGCACGTCATGGGTCCTTATCGCACGCCAACCCATGATGTGCCAGGACCATCATGGGTTCTTAAGGATTCATGGTGATGTCAGCATTTTGTGGCTGATTGGTGGGGGATTCACAGGGATATGATGGTGAAGACATCTTGGTGCATGCTTTTGATATGCCATCAACATGAATTTGCTGCCATATTGCCACCCTGGCCCTTATAGCTGTTTAGTGCATCTCCCCATGTCAGGGAAAACAAAGAATCAGTAAACCATTTTAATGAAAAATACATATACTGTAATGTTTTTCCTGCTAAATAAAACAATGCTATTAACATGCCTGGAAAATGTTTAACTCAAACTTAACTACAACTAAAACTTGTTTTTGTTACATTGACTACTTCACTGCTCTAAGCCTTTTCAAACACCAACTCCCTGTGCTAAGTATGTTTGTTACATGTCATGAACTGTTTTTTCAGCAGTCCTTGGCTTTGAAAATATGCCATTGGTTTGTGGATACCCATACCTGGGATCTTTGAATATTAACCCTTAAAGCTTCCCATAATGAAGATTTTATGCGATATGTGCCTGCTTGCTCTAACACAGAGGTGCTCCGGTCCGTGCGCGAGGGACCTTTAACATGCTACAGTTTGGATAACTCACTGCCTGAACACAAACAAGACAAGCAGGACATCTCCCACTGTCTTTCTGGTACTAATGGCACCAGTTTAGAGGGTAAGGAAACATTTAATTGGGGAAATTCATGTAGTAGGTGACACAGACCTCTCTCACCCTGAGAATTTGGCCCTTCACCCTGAGACCCTGAGATTTGGGTCAAAACCCTGAGTCTCAGGGTCAAACCCAGAATGCAAAAGTGTCCTGGGGAGTATTCTTCTACTTTACACTAGCTAATATCTATGGTTCTGAGTTTAGTATTAAAGCATATTTCTGTAACACTAAAATTCATGTTTTTATATGTAGGTCTTCCTGCAAAAGACTGAAATTAAAAAAAATTAAAAAATATTCTTTTTCCATTTTGCATAATTCTGCATTTCAGCCATGAAATAATGATAAATAAACCAGGTAAACTCTACATGCTATATATTTTATAAAAATACACATAATTCCAGTTTCAGGGACTCCTCATGTGCATTTCACCTGAAGGCTGGTTTGCTATGAAATCGCCAGAAGATGGTGATATATCAAAGAAATAACAATTCAAAAATTAAAAATAAATAAAATTATATAAACTAATGTTTAAATAAATAGACACATTAAAATCCACCCACACATACCATCTTTCAAATATACTGGATTCCTGGAAATCATAGAATACCATATTAGGTTAGGTAGCTACAGGCCTCCTTGGTAAAATAGTACCCCAATGGTTAACATACTGTAGGAGGTGTTAGGACCTCAAATCTGCATGGACCAAAATCTGCCAGTTACTTGAATTTTTTTAACCCCTTAAGGACCAGCAGTCCAGGGAAGTTACATTCCCTTAAGGACCGCTTTGAACCCTGCAGCGCTCTAGAAGACGTGACCTCTTATGTGTTCCAGCGCGCCCTGAGCGGGGGTCTTAGAGCTCCGGTTTTGGAGCAGTCATTTTCAGATCCTACTAGCTCAGAGCGAAACAAATGTTTCCAGAATGTGGCACTACTGGAAAAAATACTTTTGTAACATTTTCACCACTTCCGCAGAGCAGGGCTCGAGTCCTGCAGGAACACGTGGAAACGGCGTTCCTGTACATTTTCCAGAGCAGGAATGCTGTTCCCGCTAGCAGGACTCCCCCGCCTGACACCGAAACACAGTCAGGTCTGTGCCTTCTTCGGCACAGACCTGTAGCTACCGAGCTCCCTCGTCTCCGTCGGCTCTTTAGTAATGCAGAACGCGCTGGGAGATGATGTCATTATTGAAGAGAAGACCCCGTGGGACCTCCAGCAGCTACAGGTCTGTGCCAACAGACCTCTCCTGCCAGCCGGCTGGACCTCCAGGGAGGTAGGAAACGAACACAGGGGGGCAAGTTGGAGCTGAAAAGGGCCAAAGTGGAGCTGATGGGGGTAAAGTGGAGCTGGTGGGGGCAAGTTGGAGCTGATGAGGGCCAAAGTGGAGCTGATGAGTGCCAAAGTGGAACTTATGGGGGGCAAGTTGGAGCTAATGAGGGCAAAGTGGAGCTCATGGGGGGAAGCTGGAGCTGGTGAGGGCAAAGTGGAACTGGTGGGGGCAAGTTGGAGCTGATGGGCAAAGTGGAGCTCATGGGCAAAGTGGAGCTGGTGGGGGCAAGTTGGAGCTGGTGGGGGCAAAGTGGAGCCGATGGGGGGCAAGTTGGAGCAAATGAGGAGAAATGTGAGGGCAATGTGGAGATGATTGAGGTAATAGGGAGCTGGTGGGGGAAATTATGGGGGGCAATGTGGAGATGATGGAGGTAATATGGAGTTGGTGGGGGGAAATGATGGGGGGGCAATGCGGAGATGATGAAGGCAATGTGGAGAGGATGGGGGGCTAATGTGAGGGCGATGTGGAGATGATGGGGGCAATGTGGAGATGATGGTGGCAATGTGAGGGCAGTGTGGAGATGATGGGGGGCAATGTGGAAGGAGATGATAGGGGGCAATGTGTGTGAGTGCATGCAACAGTGATAGAGACAAAGACACATGCAACAGACATACACACATATAGACACATAAACTCCAAAACACATGCACTGACATACATAGAATGAGAAAGACACACTCATACATGCAGTGATACACACACACGTATAGAGATAGAAACACCTGACATGAGCCATACATATTTATTGGGGGGGGGAATCTTGGGTGAGTTCCCACACTTTTTTCCCCAGGACATGACCCCTGCTGCAGAGGTTTAAGAGTCCCTTTACTACTAAAAAGAAATTCTCTAAAATCATTGCATTGAATGAAAAATAAAGAACGAGGTATGGGCAGTTTAAATAAATACCTGTAATGAGTCTAAAAGCTGGTAGGTAAAAGAGCCATGTAAAAGTGACTTACAGTTCTCTTTAATATGTATTTTTCTAGTCCTAAAAGTAAATATGTTTCTAATGACTTGTACTTTGCTCTTTTACATTTCAGTGACAAATGGCTTGAAATTAACATAGCTGGCGCTGGCTCCTTTCCTGCACCCATGACCTTCCAACCGCATCTCTTTAGAGAACCAATACAATACTGCAAATATAGAATTGAAGAACAAATCTATAGAATTCAGAGCTTTGGTGGCATACAGTTTATAAAAATAGACCAGAGTAAAGATCACAAAATAAAGCTGTTTTGAATCCCTAGAATTATAAGAATAGAAAGCTACTGGCTAGAGGAGGTCAAGCACAGGGTCTCATATTTAAAGGAATACTAACACAAAAATGAACTGGAGACCATTATAACATCAATGTTTGTCACAGGAGTTATAGTACTGCTTTGTCTGTAAATGAATTGAGATAAGGCTTTCTGAATATAAGAGCAGTCGGTACCAATATATATAAATTGTCTTAGCACTTGTCTCTTACTGTAAAATCTCAGGTATAATACGCACCTGTGTATAATACGCAGGTGCATATTATACCCAAGATTTTCGGGGAAAAAAGAATGCCTATGTATAATATGCACCCTTGTTTTCCATTGTCGGACACACAAAAAAAAAATTTAAAAATTTTCCCTTCCTCTCTCCCTCCCCGCTTACCCATGGCCACTTCTCCTGCACAGAAGTGCAAATTCACCATCCTGACAGGGACCCAGCGGGCGGCACGCCTGCATCCACCACCCACTCCCAGCATGGCCCTGTCAGGACCTCCTCTGCCCATCCAATGGTAGTGTCATGTGAGGACCGCAAGGCCCTCGCAGGGCAACACCACATATCCAATGAGCATAGCTATCATAAAATGATTTTAACATTATTGTATTTTTATGTTTCCACTTCTATTTGTGGTTTTATTTGTGACATTATTAACAATTCTGTGTTTTGATTATTGGGTTCTGAGGATGAAGCTCTAACGCTTCGAAACGCATAAACCAACACTGAATTATTGTATAACCATTGTTTTTTGTATTAAACATTTTTTTATATTGAACAAGTAGCAGTTGATTTCGGATTCCCTGAGTGCAGCCCGAATCAGGGCGGATTATTATATTTTCCCGTTTGCAATCACCGATTTTTCTGTGACAACCTGTGCTCAATTGGAGTTGTGACTATTGATCTACAATCCAGTTTACAGAAGATTCATTGTGTTTGCACCCTTTTCTGGTTTTCTGTATACAGACATGACATGTTGTCACAAGACATAGCCTGTGTTTACTATGGAAGTTTAGAAATGTTTTTTTAATAGTAGATACCTCAAGCTGGGACTTCAGGTTGTGTCCCCATTGCAGTCTGGCAATATGAGTTTCATGGCACATCTAGCTTGCAAATAAACTGGATACTAGTGACCTAGTGCCAAGAAGATTACTCACATTAACTCCAAAATCTGGTGAGGTGGCACTCCAGATGGCTCCTATACTTGCAGCTGCCAACATTGCTTCAACGGTCTGAATGCAGTTTGGAAGGTAACCTAGAACCCAGCAGATAAAGAAAGGGAAATATTAACTCTTAGTAATGTTTATAAAAGGAAATGTGACACAATTCTGTGGAAAGAACAGCTGCACAATAGAGAATGAACACAAATGAATTGCTTCAGAGAGATCTCTCTAGCATTCCTGAGGTGATAAGTCCAATTTACAGCACTGGGTATTTATAGAATATTTATTTGACCTCTATGGTGCAGTTGATTTGCCAACTCCATATCTTCTTAGTACAGCAGCCTCAGTGTTTTTTTCAAGACATCAATGGTCTAACAGTGAAATGCTTAATATAGAGTTCCAAGGTTTCAGCTAAGTAAAAGTGCTTGAAACCAACCACAATCATGATCATCGTCATAATCTGTTGTCCAGATTATATCATTTTCTTTTGGAAGGTCACTTTGCAATGCATTCCGTACCACCCTGGCACTCAAAGGGTTCATGGAATTGTTTGCGGAATGATGTGATAATGGCAGATACAATTGATACATTTAAGGGAACAGTAGATGCATTTCTTTGAAGAAAGAAAGACTAATGTTCATTTTGGAGGCAGGAAGGCTTACACCATTCTCATTTTTCTGAGTTATATGGCAAAGGTTGAACTTGACAGACTTGTGTCCTTTTCAGCCTAATTTACTATGGTACTATGTTGCATCAGCCTCAATATGTGTACTTTCCTTGGGGATTTACACACTGCTAATGAACATGCTGCAAACATACTATAAGGTTCAATACCTGATAATGAACATTCCACCCCATACGTAATGGCCCACCACAGGAATTGGAAGATTTCCAAAAGACCAGGGCATTTTCCCAAAACATATGTGGCTAAGGGCTAGTGAACTATACAGCCAAATATCACCATTACTGTAAAGGAACAGTAACATATAATGAGTCTGGGATAATGCACACGTAAATACTCTGCACTCCATGACAGCAGCTGTAAATATGCTCTGTATTTTTTAGGCCTAAAATCTATTCTTACATGTAGTCTTTGGGGGCTCCCATTAGAACAGCAATCTTCATAGGTGTCTGAGAAATACTAGTGTTTTATTGTCTATAAATGGATCAAGATAAGGTAACAAAGACTTTATGAATAGAAGAGCAGCTGGTACTAAATTCCAATACATTAAGAGCATTAGCTCTTATCTCTCATTACAAAGAGCACAAACACAATTAATCAAATGGTGTCTATATAGGATAGTCTACCCATGTATTAAAGGGCAGTATAGTGTCATTACAATACCCTTTTAACCCATCGCCAGTGCTATCAGAGATATGAGAACAGTGCTCATATAGATCATAATGCCACCTGCTGTCTTTCTGCTTGTTTGGGTGATGTCAGCTCCTTACTCTGAGACTTTTCCCTCTATCCACAGAGGCCCACTGACAGTGGATACACTGATACAGGGCTTCTATGGAGAAAGAGAAAAATTCCCAAATCTGGCTTTTAACCCTTTGAATACTAGAGAGGTCTACAATACATTGCAAAAGAATGCACTGGATACCTCACTGGCATTCAAGGTGTTAAAAAGCTCTTTTCAAGTGCATGGGAATTAAGAAATTTTTATCTTGTCCCCTGTGGCGCAGTTGATTTACGCTGGAATAACTCCAGTATGCTTTTCTAAACAGAGGACTGTGTTCTCATAGCACTGAGCACACTGGCAGGGGATTAAAAAGTTTTTTACTGAAACTAATCTGCCCCTTTAAAAATGCAAGCTTGGGATTATAGCTTAGGGACCGGATATAAAATAAAATATGCTTGCAGATGCCAGCTGGAAATACATGATATTTAAAGCGGAACATTCACCCTCTATAATGTCGCCCTGCAATAATTAAGCAGGTAGCGACTAGCTTTATAATATATCTTACCTCTGAAATGTAGCCCATTATGAAGAAATCCTTTATTGTAGGAGATTGTAGGATACCGGAAACCAGACATCAGCACAGACCTTGCCTGCGCTGTCAGTCCCAGGCTCCTTGAGAAGCACTGCAGTGTGCCACATGGTAACCGGAAAGGACTGACGGCACAGGCGCGCAGACTGCACTAACCTGCCCGTCAGTCTTCTACAATAAAGGATTTCTCCAAAGCTGAAGAACTCTTCGTGCATAGGCTCCATTGAATAACATAGGAACTGGAGAAGTGACAAACTGAAGAAGTCATCTCCAATTTATCACCTCTTTATCATCGCTTAGTGAATCTCCCCCCTTATGTCAATTCTGCACAGTATGCCAAGGCCAAACATACCGCTCACTGTGTATTAGAAATGCTCCTAGTGAGTGGCCTCTGTGTAAATTTATTCATAGCATATGTGCAGGGTTGTGGAATTTATATCGCCCAACTCCCAGGACATGTAGTTCCGGGCACCGGGCAGGTACATTAGCTCTGCTTCGGGCAAGCAGAGCCAGACCGACGGTGAAGCTGCAAATTTTTTATTTTTTCCATTTTTTTTTAAATAAATTGCGTCGCCAGGGCCCCCCTGTGCTGCTGCCCTAAGTGCCCTGCAGTCTGCTCTGAATTCCAACGCCTACAGCTCCCTTCATTGAAGGGAAACTATTGTTAACTGTGCATGTGTGTGCGCAGTGTCGCGTCTGGTTGGGCCAACAAAAATGCGTGACGCGCAGTTGAACAGAGCGTGACAAGCCAGTTCTCCAGCAGTTTTCTGGCACCAACATCACTAAGGTACTCCTGGCTCAGCCGCTGAGAGGGAGGCCGGCGGCAGCACTTCAGTGACCTGAGGTGGAGGAGGCTTCAATGGAGGTAAGCACTGGTCTGAGTGCCAGTGTGGGCAGGGTGGACACAGTATGGAGGTGGACACAGCATGGACAGTGTGGAGGTGGACACAGGATGGACAGTGTGAAGGTGGACACAGGGTGTGGAGATGGACACAGGATGGACAATGTGAAGGTGGACACAGGGTGTGGAGGTGGACACAGGATGGGCAGGTTGTGGAGGTGGGCACACTGTAGAGGTGGACACAGTGTGGAGGTGGATGCAAGGTGTGGAAGTGGACACAGGATGGACAGTGTGAAGGTGGACACAGGGTGTGGTGGTGGTCACAGGATGGGCAGGGTGTGGAGGTGGACACAGGGTGTGGACACAGGTTGTGGAGGTGGACAAATGATGTGGACACAGGGTGTGGAGGTGGACACATGATGTGGACACAGGGTGTGGAGGTGGACAAATGGTGTGGACACAGGGTGTGGATGTGGACACATGGCATGGATACAGGGTGTGTAGGAGGACACAGAGTGTGGAGGTAGACACAGGGTGTGGAGGTAGACACAGGGTGTGGAGGTGGACAAATGGTGTGGACACAGGGTGTGGATGTGGACACATGGCGTGGATACAGGGTGTGGAGGAGGACACAGGGTGTGGAGGTAGACACAGGGTGTGGAGGTAGACACAGGGTGTGGAGGTAGACACAGGGTGTGGAGGGTATGGCGGTGGACACATGGTGTGGATACAGGGTGTGGAGGTGGCCACAGGGTGTGAAGGTGGACACAGGATGGGCAGGGTGTGGAGGTAGACACAGGGTGTGGACACAGGGTGTGGAGGTGGACACATGGTGTGGATACAGGGTGTGGAGATGGACACAGGGTGTGGAGGTGGACAGAGTGTGCAGGTGGACGTATTTTGGTGACTGTACTGAAATAGTTATTTTGTGTATCAGGATAAGTAGATTATTATGAGTAGAGATGCACTGATACCAATTTTTTAGGACAGAGTACGAGTACCGATACTTTTTCAAGTACTCACCGATACCAATTACCAATACTTTTTTTGCAGTCGTTTGCTTTAGGTACTTAGAAAACTGGCAAATGCCCGCAAAAAAAAGTATAGGTAATTGGTATCGGTGAGTACTTGAAATATATATATATATATATATATATATATACACACACACACACACACACACACACACACATACATACACTCACCACCTCTTGACTCTCCCCTTTTGCCTCTTTCTCCCCCTCTTGATTCCCACCTCTTGCTTCATTCTCCCCCTCTTGAGCCCCCTCCTTTTGCCTTGGCTTTTTCTCTCCCTCTCCCTTTTGATCCCCCTTTGTTCCCCTCCTTGACTCTTGATCCCACCCTTTTGCCTCTCTCTCCCTCCCCATCCCCCCTCCTTTTGCCTCTTCTTGGCCCCCCTCCTTTTGTCTCCTGATCTTTCCTCCTTTTGCCTGTTTTTTTTCTCCCTTAGTCCTTTTTGCCTCTTTTTCTCCCTCTTGATCTGCCTCTTTCACCACCCGCTTTGGATGCCCCACATCTTGCCATCTCTTTGCCTGCCTTAGCCTCCTCTGCCGGGTGCTCACTGTTCTCTCGCGAGCCCTGGCAGAGGTCAGCGTCGGAGCGTTGCCATGGTAACCTGCAGCAACGCTCCGACTCTGCAGGAGGGAGCGAGGCGACCGAGGAGCATTGTGAGCAGCTCCCTGGGCTCTCTCTCTGCAGCACCGACCCTGACACAGGGTATCGGTGCTGGCATCAGCCCCATTTGCGCGAGTACGAGTACTCGCGCAAATGCTAGTATCGGTATCGGTGCAACCCTAGTTATGAGGGACAAGTAGATTCGGCTCCCGTTTTAGTCCCTTGGACAAGTAATTTTTTTAAAACATTTCCACACCCCTGATGTGGTAATGCTGGATCAGAGCCTAAATAATCAGTATAAATTGCCACGCTCTGCACTAAAACATACAAGTTATTTCTCTACAAACACATGGTTAGTACAACATATAGGCAGTTTAACCTTCTGAGTCACAATGCACTGAATACCACTTTGACACTCAAAGATCAAAGATTAATTCTCTTTAGGGTGACAGGTCCACTTTAGGAAAAGGAATGCATATAACTATATCCTATAAAATTATTTGCTAGGATGTTTGTCAGAAGTCGTCATGCGCAGTAGAGCATTCTGTGCTTTTGGGCAGTCTCTACAGTGCATGACTGCGTCTGCGGCAGGACGCAGAGCAGCACCTTGGCCCTTGTACACAGGCTTTTACACTGTGCAAAATCTTAGACAGGTTTTAAGAGAATGCAAAAATGCTGCAAAGTAAGAATTCTTTCAAAAATAGACATGATAATTTATTTTGTACTTTTTAGCCACAAGTCTTCCATGAAGACCACTTCTGACCAGACATCTGACAGTAGCTGGGTGTACCAGGATCCCACTGTTTTCTGCCAATTCTGAGCTGATGGCACTTCTGGACATCTTCCAACTGTGAAGGGAAGTAAGCATTTCATCTGCTGCACTAAATTTCCGTGGCCAACCACTGCATCTACAGTCCTCAATGTTGCTTTCTTTGTGCTTCTTCAAAAGAGCTTGAAGAGCACATTTGGAAACCCCTGTCTGCCTTGAAATTTCTGCCTGGGAGGGACCTTGCTGATGCAGTATAGCTACCTTTTGTCTTGTTGCTGTGCTCAGTTTTGCCATGGTGTATGACTTTTGACATTAAACTATCTTCAGCAACCTCACCTTGTTAGTGGAGTTTGGCTGTTCCTCACCCAGTTTCCTCACCCAGTTTTATTCCTCCTACAAAGCTGTTCTGTTTTAGTTTTAGTTAATGATTATGTTTCAAGCTACATTTTATATTGATTATCATTAGCATCTGTTTGGTATAATTGTTTAATCATACATCTGACTATATGCCTACAAATTCCCTGACTTTGTGCAAGTGTACCTAGAAGAATTAATGATGTTTTGAAGGCAAAGGGTGGACACACCAAATATTGATTTGATTTTGATTTTTCTTCTGTTCACTCACTATGCATTTTGTTCATTGATAAAAATAAACTATGAACATGTCTGTTTTTGAAAGCATTCTTACTTTGCATCATGTTTTCACGCCATATATATATATATATATATATATATATATATATATATATTTATATATAAAAAGCAAAGATTGGCACTCACTTAAACATTGTCAACTTTAAACATAGAGTGTAATATATTGGTCAGCTGCAAGCACTCACGGGACTCCAAACTTAATCAAAAATAAAAAACGTACTTTATTGAATCAACGTTTTGCCTCTGACCAATATATATATTTATATATATGTGTTTGTTTAGTGGCAATAAATCAGAGACAACTTGACTCACATTGTTCTTGTAAACCAAGATGCCGAATCCAGACAAATCTCTCAGAACAAGATCGACAAAATAAATGGAGTATAAAAGTAACATTAAACCTATTTTATTGAGCAGCTAAATACAAGCTAGAAAAAGTAACTTGCTAAAGTGAAGACAATAAGGTAAGACGCTGGAACATTTGAAGGTCTTTAGTGTATTTGGCACACTTAGTCCTAAACTAAGCAAACCAGGCAAGCGAAATGCATCAGCTTCTTCCAAGGTTTTATACCACTGTCTAAGCGTGAGCAGCTCACCTTTCCTGTATTGTTTTTAGCTTCTGAATAAAGTAATTTTATTTTTACTCAACATTCTTTACTCAGTTTGCTGATTATCGATGTATATACTTTAAAACCCTTCGAGTCCCAGAGGGGTGTGCACCTCATTATGTACCCCTCTGGCATTCAAAGGGTTAACACCTGTAGCACCCCAAGGTACTCAAGGGGTTAAACTAATACTCCATGCTTAACCCTTTCACTGGCACAGAGGTATCCAATGCTTTGCAAAGCAATGTGTTGGATACCTCTCTGTCACTCAAAGGGTTAAAAGTGGTGGTGTTTTTTTTGTTTTTTTTTCACCATTTATGTTCTGGAGGATTATGAATTTTGTTCTATAATGTAAAGTAGACAGTTACCTACAACCCGGTCTCCACTTCTGATTCCCATCTTCCTCATTGCAGCTGCATACAGGGCAACATGTTCTCGCAACTCCGCAAAAGTCACTTTCTCTATATTTTCTTTACCTTCTCCTGTAGAAATAGGAGAGACGTAGTAGAGGTATAGTTAAAAAAAATTATATTTTTTTGGTTAGAATAGGCAGCAGAAGGATTTTAAAGCAGCTAATCCCCTCACCCATACCATACCCCTCCCCATTTTAAACTAATCAAATCTGTGGAGTTTGGTTTTCTAACAGTAATTCTTAATTGGAACTGAATATTATGTATATGGAGCAAGATGTTTATTTCTGTGTATATTTCACACACATACATTGTCTGACCCCACAGTCTGGTTCCACAACCCACTGTTACAGATCTCCACATACACTGTCTGACCCCCCCAACCTGATTCCACTAGCCACTAGCAGTCATAGATTATCACATACGTTATCTGCACCCTCCAAGACTTCCACTACTAACTTTTAGTCACATAACCCAACTACAATACCAGTCACCAGATCTCCATGGCTAGTTCCACTGGAAGTCACAAATCCCCATATGCAGTCTGATCCAGGACCAGCCTGAATCTACTGTCCACTATTAGACACAAATTCTTATACACACTCTCTAATCCCTGCCCCCCAGCCTTGTTCCACTTATATTAGTGGAACTGCACATATACTGCATGTTCTCCAGCCTTTTTCCACTGGTAGCCATGATCCTGACACCCACTATGGTATTTCAACCCATAACAATTGGGTACTGTTTTTCTCAGGCTCACATTAGTCACTGAATATAAAAGGACATTTCATCTTTCCATTGGAATATTTTATCTTTGACATAACTGGTGTAAAAAAGTATTTGTTTTTCTTATAGCACCACTTTCTGGAAATAGTAGTGAATCCTAGACTAGAGGTAAAAAAGCAAGTGACACATGATTTGATGTGGGTGAATGTCTACTTTCTAAAATGGTATGCATTATTAACTTTTTCTTCTTATATGTAAAATTTTTATGAACATTCAAATTCAGGTAGGTCATGTTAAAAAGAGAAAAATCTTTCCCTTCTAACAACACCTACAGTATGATGTACCTTTTTCTTCAGCTGGTAGAAAATACTGACTACAGTAGGAAATTCCATGGTTTTCAAAAACTGTAGTATATTTGAAGTGATAGAAATGTGAAAAAACAAACTTTTTATATGCTTTGGTTGAATCTGGCTTTTGGGTCTTCATCTCAGTAGCAATGACAGTATCAAAGAAACCTTTCTTCCTCTGAATGTTGGCTTGAAGAGCAAGAACATCAAGGCTAACTTCTCCACTTCTGTATAGCACAGAGGACCCTGGGTCAAGAGATTCGGAATGAGTTGTAGATAAATTGCTTCAGCCGCAGACAGACTGAAAAGATCCAAGAACCACACCTCTCTCCTCTCCATCCTGACCTCCCCCTTACAATCAGAGGTAAAGGAGGAAACACATACATCAGGGAAAACTGCCATGGAATGCCCATTATGTACACTGAGAAAGTGAAAGGTCCCTGGTACCTGGAGAAAAACCAGGGAACCTTGCCAAAAAAGCCATCAGATCCAAAGTCAGAATACACCACAGTCCAACAATGGAGTTGAACGCTGGTTGAGATCCCAATTCCCTGGATCCAGACATTAACAGTTGAGAAAATTTGCCACAAATTAGTCTACCCAAGGAATAAGAACGTCTGTGATAGCCTGCAAGTGAGCTTCCAGCTAAACTAGAATTATAAAAACTTCTGATCACGTGGTTGCTCTCCTGGCCCCCCTTGGTGGTTGACGTAGGACACATCTGTTGCATTGTCGGACTGAACCCGCACCACAGACCCAGAAAGGCTGGGACCAATATAGCAGATCAAGACAAATCTCCTAGAGCACCAACAGATTGTTAGACAGAACTCTCTCTCTCTCTCTCTCTCTCTCTCTCTCTCTCAGACCAAAGGCCCTGAGCCATCTGAGAGCCAAAGGGGGCTTTCCAGCCTGTTAGACTGGCATCTGTTGTGACTACAGCAAAGTTCAGAATTACCTATGGCAGACACCAGAGTCAGATGTGACCTCTGAAGCAGTGAGTCATGTCACGGGAGAGATGACACTGCTGTCTGGATCAATTCTGAAGACTCTCCATCTGCTGCTCACAAGTGTAAAAATGGGCAAAGGGAAATGCCTCCAAGGCAGAAAACAGATACCTCAGCATATACTCCTGAACCACTGCAGACAGACAGGCAAAGTCCTGCCCAACCTGCCAAGAAGTCAAGTAAAGTGGAGAAGGGAGGGGGTCTTCACCTCCAGACAGCTATGTTTATGCAAGTGCCCTGCCCTCCTGTGGGAGGATACTTCATCTATAAACTGCTGGCTCTCAGTAATAGCACCACTTCACTAAACTCTTGATAAAAGCGCAAGAAATATGCAAAATACAATCTCAAACTTTATTCACATAAATCATTAAAAACATACTTGTTTTTCTTGCCTCCTGTGTTGTCAATAGATGAAATAGAGTGTGAAGACTTACAGAGTGGAGGGTATCAAGTCTACAAATAATCACATCAATCAACGCGTTTCGCGCGGCTCTGGCGCTTACTCATGATCAGACATCACCATCAATTTCATGACCGTTAGTTTTTAAACTTTCTGTAACCAATAATGTTGGAGGTTAAATTCTCAGAGGACCAATTGACACGCCTCTGAGTATAAATCCAAGAACACACATGTGTTTCTTATAATACTGATCGCTACTTAAAGGCAGTGTCAATCTGTAGTTCGCTATGACTCTGTAGTTCCAAATTACATGTTCTCTTGAATAAATTCAAGAAAGCACTCCAAAAGCTATAATGAACTTTATGGTAGAACTTATTAAATGGAGTCATATGAATTACAGTAATTACGATATTCTTCCCTTATCCACTTTAACTCCACAATCTCAAACTATATAGTTCCCAACTTATAGCTTATGAATGCATACCTAAAATCTCTTAAACTAGATTACTCCATTTCACAAGTGAATATTATAATTCTCCTACTTAACAAAATAAAGAGTTATCATATTTCAAAAGTGGTACAGCATGTAAATAGCTAAATCCTCAAAAAATCGATGGAAAGAACCTCCCAAACTACAACCGATCATAATATTTCTTAAAACAATATATGATTCTTAAAAACAATAATAAATTGTAAAAATAGAGCTAATGAGGATATTGGAAGATATATAAAACTATATATTTAACTGTTGTCAGAGTCAAAATCTCTAAATATTAGATCTATTTAAATGCATATCAGTCCCTATCTCAAAATGTAAATTTAATTAAAATTCAATGCCCTCACCAATAGGAAACATACTCTTTTTAGCTGATCCAATAATAGACTCTTTAAACTTTTTAAATGTAGCACATCACGTCATATTCTTTATTAAAACCATCTGAGTGACATCCGTAGTACTGAGTTTAGATCTAATATTTCCTCACACTTCAAGGATATACATGCTAGATGTTTAGACACCTTTAGAATACAAGGAATAGAAAAAAGTTTGCTAGGAGTGAGGGGAGGGAGTCTGGATGCTTTATTATTAAAGCGAGAAGTATTTTGGATATTTACTCTTGGAACACGTTATCCAAAAGGTTTTAATAAAGAATATGACGTGATGTGCTACATTTAAAAAGTTTAAAGAGTCTATTATTGGATCAGCTAAAAAGAGTATGTTTCCTATTGGTGAGGGCATTGAATTTTAATTAAATTTACATTTTGAGATAGGGACTGATATGCATTTAAATAGATCTAATATTTAGAGATTTTGACTCTGACAACAGTTAAATATATAGTTTTATATATCTTCCAATATCCTCATTAGCTCTATTTTTACAATTTATTATTGTTTTTAAGAATAATATATTGTTTTAAGAAATATTATGATCGGTTGTAGTTTGGGAGGTTCTTTCCATCGATTTTTTGAGGATTTAGCTATTTACATGCTGTACCACTTTTGAAATATGATAACTCTTTATTTTGTTAAGTAGGAGAATTATAATATTCACTTGTGAAATGGAGTAATCTAGTTTAAGAGATTTTAGGTACGCATTCATAAGCTATAAGTTGGGAACTATATAGTTTGAGATTGTGGAGTTAAAGTGGATAAGGGAAGAATATCGTAATTACTGTAATTCATATGACTCCATTTAATAAGTTCTACCATAAAGTTCATTATAGCTTTTGGAGTGCTTTCTTGAATTTATTCAAGAGAACATGTAATTTGGAACTACAGAGTCATAGCGAACTACACATTGACACTGCCTTTAAGTAGCGATCAGTATTATAAGAAACACATGTGTGTTCTTGGATTTATACTCAGAGGCGTGTCAATTGGTCCTCTGAGAATTTAACCTCCAACATTATTGGTTACAGAAAGTTTAAAAACTAACGGTCATGAAATTGATGGTGATGTCTGATCATGAGTAAGCGCGAGAGCCGCGCGAAATGCGTTGATCGATGTGATTATTTGTAGACTTGATACCCTCCACTCTGTAAGTCTTCACACTCTATTTCATCTATTGACAACACAGGAGGCAAGAAAAACAAGTATGTTTTTAATGATTTATGTGAATAAAGTTTGAGATTGTTTTTTGCATATTTCTTGCGCTTTTATCAAGAGTTTAGTGAAGTGGTGCTATTACTGAGAGCCAGCAGTTTATTGTCTAGAATATAGAAGATTGGAGAAGTCTTTTCTCAGTTGCACACTATCACTACTCGAGTTATATTTTCGTCCAGGTATTGGTCAGAAGTCTGTGTCAGATACATACTCTATGTGCTTGTAAGAGTTAATTACACCATTTGGAGCCGCTTTAAATAAATAGAAGATTGGAGTTGATGAGGATACTTCATCCCCATGTTTCCTGTGTTCCACAGTAGACAAAACAGAAATTGCTTCACAATATGTTGGAGACCTCTCTAGCATTAAAGGGGTTAAATGCTCCAATCAAAATAATTTAAAAATGTTGGCACCTGTGGGAGAGTTTGTATGCCCCGGAATGAGTCCGGGGGGAGATGCACTAAGGTATGATAAAGAGGTGATAAAGTGGACATGACTTCTCCAGTGTGATATACTCTCCAGTTACCATGTTATTCTATTGATCCACTGAATTAAGATTTTGAAGGATTTGGTGCATATTTTCCATAGAATAACATAGAACTTGGAGAATGTTTTACACTGGAAAAGCAATCGTCTCTGTATCAACCCTTTATCACCTCATTATCACACATTGGTGCATGACACCCTAGTTGTTATTAGTAGGTCAGCCTCAGAGCATTTTTAAAGACCTCTTGCCACACAGAGAATGTTCTCTTGCTTATACACAGCGTTGTTTGGCTAAATCTGGTGTTCTGTACCTGACTTTAACCATTGCCACCCACACAAACCTGTCACCTGCTGAAATCACAGCAATCATCAGTCTTTCTGTATTAGAAGTTCATTTCACACAGCCACTAGCAATCATCAGCTAGATTCACTGGGCCTTATTCCTAAAGCTAAAGATGTGAAATTCTGAAGCACAACAGTAGCACCATAGGGCTGAAATGAAACGTATGCAAATTGCAAAGTCATTTAAAGTGATAGTTAGCCTCCTTTTTGACTTTACATATTCTGCAAGTGTATAATATGTTAAGTCAAATTGCTTATACTTCTTTTTTTCCATCTTCACCTACTATTTTTTACACGTTTATGTCCCTGACATTGACCTCCTTGAATGTCAGTTTCCAACGACCTTTCTGTCAGGAATGGTAGGAGTAGTGACAGTGACATATGTTGCACTATCCATTCAGGAGAAAAGCCTGCCTCCACTACAGCACACTATAGTGCAACGTTGTATCACTGTCCCTGATTTCACAGACCCTAAGAGAAAGCTTTCTGGAAACAAAAATGTATACAAATGGGTGAAGATGATAAAAATAGTAACTGTATGTCCAATTTGTACATTATGCACTTGCAGAATATATATAAACCCAAAAGGAGGTTGACTATTACTTTAAATTGGGCTTTTAAACCCCTTAAATGCAAGACATGTCTCCAAAATATGTCTAACATTCAAGGGGTCAACCACTGGAGTGCTAGAGGGGTGTGAAATGCATTGCCCAAGAGAAAAGTGGTATAATTCTGGGCAAACCAAAGTCACCACATGGGACACAAAAATGTTTAATATTCCACTTGATTTAAATTGGGTTTTCTCCAGAGAGGTCTCAAATGCATATTGCTTCATGCTGAATACCCTTTTAGCACTCAAGAGTTAAGAGCCTCATTTAAATCAATAGCAATGTTTAATTTTCACCAATGGTGTAGTTGGTTTGCCCCATAATTACTCTAGTTTTCCTCTGAACATAGGGAACTTAATGTGAAACTTAAGACAGAGCACAGAGTTCACTGAATGGTAAATCTTTATGTCACCAGCAGATGTCAGTATACATGGAAGAAAACAATCACCAGTTAAGCCTCTTTACGACCAGTAGGATTTATAGATAGCTGATTATTGCCCCTGAATTTTCTTTCAATCACATGTGGTCAGTTTGTGAGGTAGGAGGAAGTAGATTGGTATATAAATATTGACAGGTACTGTGAGGTTTTTTTGACAAACATGATAACCCCTTGAGGTCCAGAGGGGTACGGATCGCATGTGTTCCATACCCCTCTGGCACTCAAAGGGTTAATTGCAGTTGTTGATATATTTTTTGGCAGCACATGTATGATATGCTTCAGAATATTTCTTTTCTGTGTATGGCAACCGGAAGAAGGCAGCAATACCACTATGTTCCAATGCCACAGTGATACCACGTTCCAGTGCCCCATTTCACTTATCTGTACTGCCCTGCTTTCTCCAGTGAACACATCTCTGGCTCTTGTTAAAGGGATAGTAATGTTTCACAATAAAAGTAGCTCCAATTAATCTTCATAGCATTTGGGACATGGAGAGTGTTATTTCAATACTGTCAGAGTTATACTTCAGGAGTAATTGAATGATAAAGTATCCCCCTCCTGCCCATTTATTGATGTAACACTGCTCGCCTCAGAACAGAAAGGTGGTTTGGTCTACAAAGTGTGCCTGGTTTGCATGCACACTTTGTAGACCGTTCCAGTGAAGGATTTCTTTCTCAATAATGCGATCTCGGTTCTGCTGAAGAGCACCAGACGGTCCCAGGATCCGATTCCCCTGCAGTCAGCTGATGACAGGGAAAACCATAAAGGTTTGAGAGATGGGACTGGGGGCATTTATCTTAAGTTTTTAATGGCTGCAAGATTTTTTTTTTTTTTTTATAAAAACGACAATACTATTCCTTTAAGACCAGATTCCACATCTGTGGGGCGGTGGCTTACACTAGGTAAATGGGCAGGAGGGGGAAACTTTATCATTCAATTACTCTTGACCTACAACTCTGACAGTATTGAAATAACACTCTCTATGGCTCAAATGCTACGGAGATTAATAGGAGCTGCTGTTTTTGTGAAACATTACTATCCCTTTAAGGGCATACGTAACGGGGTCCAGCATTCACTGGATATTACACAGTCAAAATTATCTTTATAAGCAATTTGCAGGGTAATGCTAATGGTCACCAAGAAAATCTCCTTGGCTGCAACTTCCCTGAATTCTGCACTAAATGCAGATAAGGTGCAGAATGTTACAACAGGCTGCGACGTGCACAAAGCTGGTTGCCCATTTAAACAGCCAAATCCAACACCCATAAAATGTTTAGCAGAGGTGGCATCTCTGCAAACCATTACTCCTCTTGTGAACAAGCCATTAAAGAGATAGTAATACTTTAAAATACTTTTATTTTATATTATAACCCTTAAAAAAACATTAAAAATTAAATAAGTCTTATCTCCTAAAACTTTATGGTTTGGGAGATATTCACAAGTAAAATAAAGTAAAGTTCCCTTTTCCTGGCTATTTCAGCGAAGTCTGCCATCTAGTGGAAAGATTTGGAATCCGGTCCACAGATCAACCGGCAGCTCTTTAGCAGTGCCGAGTTCACGAGCTTTAAAAAGGACTACTTAATTGGAACTGTCTACAAAGTGTGCCTGGCTTGCAAGAACACTTTGTAGACCATTCCAATGAAGAAATTCTTTTTAAAGATCGTGATCTCTGAACTTCTGGAGAGACGTGGCCGGTCAGGGGACTGGTTTCCAAATCTGAGAGCTAGAACGGTGACGTCACTCAGGGGGAAACTTTGCTTGTGAATATGTCCCAAACCATAAAGGATTGGGAGATAAGACTTATATAATTTTTCATGATTTTTTAAGGGCTACAATATAAAATAAAATTATTTTCAAGTATTACTATCCCTTTAAAGCACCAAATGAAGAAGAAAGTTCGGGGAATGCACTAAAGTGTGATAAAGGTAACATAACTTTTCCAATTCTTGATATTCAATGGAGCAGATACATTAACATCACTCCAACCTGACAGCCTGATTTACCAAGCTATAGAGGTGCAATTCTGAAGTAAACCGTCTGCATCACTAGGTAGAAATTAAAATTCCCATTGATGTAATGTGGACCTATCACCTATCACTTCATTCAAAACTGCTTTGTGTGTCATGTTAACCAAAGGTCCAGCTGATAGTATAGTTTAGCAAATATACATCTCCTGGTGCCACACACAGCTTCATTAGAATATGTAACATCACAGACAAGCTTAAAGAAGCAGTAAACTTTTTTTATGAAAACCTGCATTTTATAGGTCAATCCCATCACTGTCAGTTGTTTTATTCAAACATTATAACAGTTCAATAACCAGGAAGTAAATTTACTGTGTTTACTTCCTGATAGCTCTAACTGAGAGGAAGTGATATGGCAGTTTCTATCACATTCAATCACGCTTACAGGCTAGTATAATAATGATTTCCTATATGTTGGACGTTCAACCATCTGTTTGTCGTCCCGTCATATTGTGGTTGGTACTTCCGATATTAGAGAAGGTAACACAGATGGAAGTTATATAGGATTACGTGTCTCACAGTAAGACAGGCAAGTTGACGGTTTCAGTCAAGAACGTCGAACATATACAAATATTTATTATGCGTTCCAGAGTGAGATGCATGAGTGAGTCACTTCCTATTACTCTAACCAGAAGCACACACATATCGATCCATACTTATCTGAAACAGCAGGTATATATGGGCTTCTTGAATGGTAAGTCAGTGATTGCCTACACTTATTTTATGATTTGCCAATAGTATTATCTATATAAATAATTATTGCTAGCTGCCTATTATTCTTTTTGAAGAAAAAGTTGTTAACTTCGAAACGCGTCTAAGTGGGTGAAATTGATGTAGTTCAAAACATTGGCAATTTTAATAATAAATATTATTTTTTAGTACCTTGGATTTTTATCTTTTACATTTTCAAGTGCATATGTGACCGTATCGGGGCGGTATCATAACCCTGTGTGATCAGAGCAGGTTGTTCTTACAACCGGCTATCGAAGCGCCAAAGTGTGAGTACTATCCTATGGAACATCTCTATATTGTTAATAGTGTTTATACAATTGTATATACCCCATCTTGGTGGACTGCGCTCCCGTTCTGGTTTTCATCTCTCTAATTATCCCTCTAAGTGATAAAGGGATGGGTAACACTGCAGAGCATGTGTTACCCCCTCTTGCATTCAAAAGGCCTTATGCATAAGGAAAACATTATCAAATCTGAAACAGTCCAACTGCACAATAAGGGGGTAAACAGACCAAATTCCTATTGATTTTAACAGGGCTTTTAACATCTAGAATGTGAAAGATGTCTCCAAAACATAGTTTTCAATGCACTGGAGTCCTCTCTGCCATTCAAGGTGGAAAAAACACAATTAAATTGATGGGAATTTGGATAATTTCTAGTTCCCCACACACGTGGTGCAGTTGGTTTGCTCCAGAATTGCTCATGTTTTGATCCTGCAGAAGGCCCAAAGTGTTAAAGGGGAAGTACCACCCTACATAAAGTTTCCTGCGAAGAATTACCCATCTGGCGACTAGCTGATCAATAGTACTAGTCACCAGTATAATTACCTCCTTATAGAGAATTCCTACTGCTCCCAAGACTGATGGCCAGGAAACAGTGCAGACATCTTTGCATAGTGACATCAGTGCTGTCAGTCCCAGTCTGCTCTAGGAGGCATTGCTTCGCACCTTAAGGTACCGGAAGGGACTGACGGCGCAGATGCACAGATTCTTCTAAAGCTCTGTTTCCTGGCCGTCAGTCTCGGGGGCAGTAGGAATTCTCTATTAGGAGGTAATTATTCTGGAGACTAGCACTATTGTGGGGTGGTAGCTCCCATTTAAATAACTCCAGTGCCTTTGCTCCACTTTACCTTTGCTCGGACTTTGTCATTTTAGTTTCTTCTTGATGACTTAAAATACATTTCTGCTTGAGCTTCATTCTTTTTTCAGCATTCAAACAATACCCATACAGACTTTTTAGAGGGTAAATAAATAGATTAATTAAATATGTTTATTTATATAGTGCCACAAGTGTACGCAGTGCTTTACAATTTAAGGATTTAGATAATACAGGGTTACAAGAGCTTTGCAAAGTGAAGTGAGGTCCCTGCCTGAAAGCTTACAATCTAAACTGATAATGGGAGACATACAGAGTACATAAGGGCCAGATTAACATACGAGCTAAGGGGGCTGCAGTTCCAGGCCCACAACTAAAAATAGGCCCAAGCCCCCATACAGTGATGTATCCTTGTGTGCATCCGGGGACGGGAGTGAGGTGACTGAGCGGGGAGAGCCGGAAAATATATACAGAGCCGGATCATGGGCAAGATGATCCCGTTCAGCTGGTTACCGGATGTGACTGAGGGAAGTACTGATATCTGATTGGTGGGGATGCATATTTTTTTGAAGTGGACGTCTTTTTTTTTTAGGTTGTGTTTCGGAAGTAATTAACAAACCTCCCCTGCAACTATGACTCAGTTTTGTTTGGTGGTGAAGTTAGCGTGAGGTTTGCGATTGGGGTTATTGGGTTGACGCATTTCATTATCCAGGTTCGGACATGGCTGGGCGTCGGGCTTTAATTGTGTTAGAGGGAGCAGACAGAACAGGGAAGAGCACCCAAGCTCGGTGGCCGGCTGGTTGAAGTACTAAAGGAGCGGGGTCATCGAGCCAAAGGCATGCGATTCCCAGGTTAGAAACACAATGGTATCGGCAGGATACGCTTTCCTATGGGCGAGATGCGGTATTGTCTTACTAGTGAATCCAATGCATTCCAATCCAATGCCAATCAAGAAGAAAGCAGATACTTTCCCAGTGTTGGAAAATGACTGCTTTTGTACCATATAGTCTAATTGTCGTGGCATTACGGAATTTATTTACTACATGATGCAGTTAATTTAACTTGATAAGTAAGATCCTGGCTTATTACTTCCTATAAGTTATGCATACAATCACAGTACTTCACTCTCAATTTATTTCCCCTAAATATGGAAAGCCGGTGCCCCCAGTGAGTTCATAAAGGAGCAATAAACATTTTTAGTATAATAAATATCTTTTAGTGGTTTTCTGGATGAGTAAACAAAACTGATAAAGGGATTGGAGGATCTGAGTTACAAAGAGAGACTAGCCAAACTGGGTTGGTTTACATTAGAAAAGAGATGTCTAAGGGGTGATATGATTACCATTTACAAATACATTCAAGGTCAATACAAAGAACTATCCAATGAATTATTTATGCAAAGAGCTGAGCTAAGAACAAGAGGTCATACATTAAGACTTGAGGAAAGGCGCTTTCGACTAAAACACAGGCAGGGATTCTTTACAGTAAGGGCGGTAAGGCTATGGAATTCTTTGCCTCGGGATGTTGTGCTTGCAGATAATGTAACGGCATTCAAAAAAGCAATGGATGCCTATATAGCACAGAACAATATTGACAGTTATGACAGATGGCTTCAAAGCAAATAGGATATTGAGCCGGGGAACTATTTGACACACACACACACACACACACACACACACACACCTACACTGGAAATTGCTCCAGAGGGCTTTTTTGTTGCCTTCCTCTGGATCAACAGGGGTGTTATTGGCATGGGCTGGACTTGATGGACGCATGTCTTTTTTCAGCCTTATCTACTATGTTACTATGTTAAAACAAGGGCATAGCTACTGCTGTCAATCTTGTTCAGAAGTTATAACAGTCCAACTTGTTAGGAAGTGAGTAAATGGCATTACTTCTTACAAGACTCTTACAAGGGGGTAGTGCATAAACTGGGTTACATATTGCTCTTTGGCATAAGAGGGGTTAGTTAATCCATACACTGGATTATGTACAGCTCTTTCATACAAGGCGTTAATCCATACTTGGGTTAAATACAGCTCTGGCATACAAGGGCTTAATCCATACATTGGGTTGCATACAGCTCTTTCATACAAAGAGTGAATACGTACATTGGATTAAATACAGCTGTGTTACAAGTGGTTACATGCGCTGTTACATACAGCTCTCTCTGTGTTACAAAGGATTAACCCCTTGTAACACAGTGAGCTGTATGTAACCCAGTGCATGGATTAACCCCTTGTAACACAACTGTATTTAACCAACTGTATGTATTAAACCCTTGTATGCCAAAGAGGAAGGGGTGGGGTTTACAGAGGAATGGGTGGATCATAACAGGAAGAGGTGTGGCCTGGACACGAAGGGGTGTGGCAAATGAAGACTGGCGGGGGTGAGTTTAGTCAGGCCTGGGGCAGCACAACACCTAAATACACCACTGCCGCCATACAATGTTAAAAAAATTGCTGTGTTTTCATTTTATTTCCATAAATAGAAACACCAAAATCCTCATCGCCAGGCCCATGATGCTCTTAATCCAGGACTGGAGGAGGGGCAGGGACAAATCTAGGTGACAATAGAGTAATTCATGCTGAAGCATTCTTTATGGATTGAAGAGGATGGAGTTGGGAGGCTGGAAGGCCAGAGAGAAAAGGGTTACAGTTGTCCATGCGGCAAATGACGAGTGCTTGTGTAAGAATTTGGGCTGTTGAGGAACAAAGGAAGAGGCGGAATTTATGTTACGCAAGAGAAAGTGGCAGGATTTAGCAATGTCATTAATATGTGGAGAGAATGAGAGAGAAGTGTAAATTATCACCCCTTGGCACCGTGCTTCTGATACTGGATTTATGGTAGTGTCAGTCACAGTTACCTGGAAGGGCACTACTGGGCCAAACCTAGGTGGGATTAGCTCAGTTTTAGACATACTTGAGTCTTAGATAGCCAAGAGACAATTTGTGACTTTACTTTGAATATCAGAAGTCAGCTGAGGTGCAGATAAATAAAGTTGAGTGTCATCTGCATAGAGGTGATATTTGAGTCTGAATGAGTTAAAAAGATAACCAAGTATTATTGTTTAAAGAGAAACAGAAGCAGCCTAGAACAGAACCTTGAGGAACACCAACAGACAGGTGGACAGGAGAGGATGAAGAGGTGGCAGTGGAGACACTGAAGGATTGGTTAGTTAAATAAGAGGACAGCCAGTCCAGTGCTACATTATGGATTCCTAAAGAGTGAAGAATTTGGAGAAGAAATGCATGATTAACAGTGTCAAAAGCAGCTGAGAGATCAAGAAGGATAAGTATAGAATAGTGACCTTGTGATTTGGCAATGTGTAGATCACTGACCACTCTTGTGAGATCAAGTTCAGTGGAGTGAGTAGTGCGAAAGCCAGATTGTATGGGGTCGAGCAAGTTGTGTGTGTTAAGGAAGTCAAGCAGGCAGGAGCTTAGAGGCAAAAGGCAAGAGAGAAACCAGTCGATAGCGAGAGGGTGCGGTACAGTCAGAGGAGTTGTTCTTGAGGATAGGTTTTACGATGGCATGTTTGAAGTGGTCAGGAAATGTAGCAGTGGCAAACGAGGAATTAAAAATCTGTAACAGGGCAGGGATTAGTGTGGGGTAGAGGGACGGTATGAGGTGAATGGGGATCGGATCAAGTGCGCATGTAGTGGAGGGAGAGGAGGACAGGAGGTTAGTCAATTCTTTCACCATGACTTGTGAAAAAGAGTCCAGAGTGGCAGAAGGGGAACGAGGGAAGATAGGAGTGTATTTACAAGGTGGGATATATCCAGAATGGAGTCTACCTTGGCTTTGAAGAAGTCAGCAAAATCTTGCAGACTTTGAAAGGGAGGCAGATGGAGGGCAGAGAAGGGAGTCAAAGGTAGATAAAAGGCAGCGGGGGTTGGATTTATGAGAGATATTTAGTTGTGAAAAGTACTGTTTTTTCATCAGGGACAGAGCAGAGTTAAAGCAAGAAAGGAGCAATCTGTAATGAAGAAAGTCTGACAGAGAGCCCGACTTTCTCCAGAGTCATTCAGCTGAATGGGAACAAGAGTGGAGGAAGTTAAGCCATGGATTGGTTTTACAGGTGTGTTGGAGAGAGAGATGAGCATTCAGGTTCAAAGAGGAGGACAGGACTGAGTTGTAGGTTTTGACAAGACTGTTATTGTCAGGATTAGTGGGAATGGATGAAAGTCCAGTAGCCAGGGAGGATTGCAGAGCAGTGAGATTAAGTGATTTGAGGTTACGAGTGAAGTGGGGAAAGGAAGCAGAGATTGCGGAAGGTGTATAAGTACTGCTGAATGTTAGAAGATGGTGGTCGGATAGTGGGAGAGGGGAAATATTAAAATCCGAGCATGCACAGCCTCTAGTGAACACAAGGTCTAGGAAGTGACCATCCTTGTGAGTACTAGAATCTGTCCAAAAACAGATGTTAGAGAAAGAAAGTGGCATGCCAAGGAGACCGAGGGATCATCCACATGGCAGTTGAAGTCCCCCAGAAGGTGAGTCTGATGACAGGAAAAATGAAAGGCAGGATTCAAAGTCAGAAAGAAAGTTTGAATGTGTATCAGTGTTAGTAGGGAGGTGATAGATAACCGCAACCTGTAGAGAGACAGGAGCAAAGATACAGACAGCATGCGACTCAAAAGAGAAGAAGCAGAGAGAGGCGGGGACAGAAAGTGATCTGTAACAGCAGTGTTTAGAGAGTAGCAGTCCCACACCTCCCCACGTCCACTTAGGAGTGGAGTGTGAGAGATGGAGAGACCACCATAGGAGATTGCTGCCTCTAAAGCAGAGTCACAGTGAGAGAGCCAGGTTTCAGTTAGAGCAAGTAAGTTGAGGGAGCGGGAGAAAGATCATGCACAGTGTTCTATTTGTTAACAATGGAGCAAATAATGGAGTGAGCATTCCAGAGCGCACAGAAAAAGGAAAGAAACTGAGGCAGAAGACAGGGAATGGTGATTAGGTTTGAATTGTTCCCATAATTACTGGAGGTAGAGGGTTAGTGAGAGGAGAGGGGGCAAGGGTTTGGAGAGGTATATCCAGTTGCCAGTAAAAGAAAAAAGAGAGAGACAGGAGATGAGATAATGTTTTGTATGTAAGTGGTTTCTTGTTTGCGTGGGGTGGGGAGTGCAGGAGCGGAGAAAATTGAGGAAATGGTATGTAGAGGTGAGGGTGGAAGAGAGAAGTGAAGAAGAAATATAAACAGAGAGGGGAGGAGAGGGTGGAGGGTAGAAAGAACCAGACATACTAGTGAGGAGTGCAGCTATGGAAATCAAGAACAGAAGGTATTTAAGTATTGTTATTACAGTGTGAGATGCTAAAACAAAAATCCCAGTGGGCCAGCAGTACATTTTCATGATGCTAATGTTTGTTTTGATGAATGTCCAGAAGGTTAGATAATCTTGAACTTAAAACAAAACAGGAAAAAGTATTATTCAAATTAATAAGTTATCTGTAAATGTGTGTTGCTTCTTTAGGCTGTTGCGTACAGATGAAACTGCCTGTGCTAACTCCCCTCTCTGCCTTCCCCTTATCAATCCTGTCACGAGATACTGTAAACAATCCCCCTGTGAAAGATCTGCACAGTGACACCACAGGCCACCATTCAGATCTGCTCTTCTGCATCTCCACTGTGATCTGCAATGAAAGCGGTAAAGATGCAGCATGATGCATTAGGGCTTTGATACAGCTACAGAAGTTGCCCGCATGAGCAGCCTCACTGACAGCAAGCTGTCCTATTATGTGGGTGCTTAGAGCAGTGTTAGAAACACTGAGCTAACCCGCAAGAACCCAACCCTGACCTCTCGGATGCTAGCGTGGTCTCCAGTATTGAAAAATAATGCATTGAAGATCTCTCTAGCATCCAGAGGGTTAAAAAAGGTGTAATTAACCCCTTAAGGACCAGCGGTCCCAGGGTATGTGGTCCTTTAAGGACCAAATAGGAAAGTTTGATGAGCCATCCCACGTGACTGATCACGCGAGCTGGCACGCGGAACGGGGGACTGAAGGAAATCACTCTGGTCCTGGAGCGATCACTTTCAGTGCCTGCTATTACTCACAGTGCTCCTGCAGGACCGCTGTGAGTAAAAAGTACGTGACGTGCCAGGACCGTCACTGGTACTTAAGTGCCAGACAGCCGTGACGGTTGTGGCACGTCACTGGACACGAAGGAGATAAAAACAAGGGTTCACACTTAGAAAAGTAGATGCACACACACACACAAGGTTCTTACTAAGGAAAAGTGGTGCAGTTCTGGAGAAAACAAGCACAACATAGGTAACATAACAATTCCGAAAATTCCCATTGATTTAATTCAAGCTTTTAACCCTATGAGTGCTAGAGAGTTGTTTTTCAATGGGTTGGAGACCCCTTAGGATGCAAGGGGTTTAAAAAAGGCCATTTAAAACAATGCAAAGTTTTATTTTCTTGCTACAAAGCAGACGGTTTGCTCCAGAATTGCACCACTTTTTCTTATTACATCAGCCCCTCTGACTCGCATGAAACTAAGGGGAGAAACGTTATTTAATGTGATAACCTCTTGTTATTCATAAGCAGAGATTAAGCAGAGTTTTGGCATTAACCCCTTGTGTACCAGAAAGATATCCAATGCATTGCAACCCAATACTTTGGATACTTCTCTGGCACTCAAAGGGTTAAAGAGCTTCATCTTGTCCATGCGTGTGTGTGTGAGAGTGTGCGTTTGTTTATATATTTGAACCAGGACAATATTGCTATACAGGGCACCCTCCATATAATTATATTTATTTAAGTGTATTTTTAACCCTTTGAATGCTAGAGATGGCTCCAGTGCATTGCTATGCAAAGTGTTGGAGACCTTTCTAGCATTCAAGGGGTTAAAAGACCCATTTAAATCAATGGATATGTTCCTTTGTCTCCTATGGGCAGATGCTTTGCGTCAGGACCAGCACCCATTTTCTTAGTGCATCTGCATGAGAGGCTCATAGGACCTGAAGTATATTCTGCATTTTCCATGATGTCTTTTATAGGACATTCACTAAGAATTGTCTCAATACCATATTGGTAACACAAACAAGACTTCAACGGAGATTGCGCCTGACTGTTAACCTGTTCATTGAATCTGTTCTGAGACTATGATGTAAATCCCTCCAGAAGTAAAATGCAAATAAATGTGTGACATCCCATCCTCTAAGGACAATGATACATACCTGTTGCATAAAGAGCAACTTTGTCATTTTCCTTGTGCTTGAGAAGATTCTCTGCATAGTTGAGACGACTTCCTTTAAACCACTCTGGTATCTCAGCAATTCCTTTAGATCTGTCAACTACCTGAAAATAAACAAGCACCAGCAGTACATTTAAAGAATGGTATAGTTAAAGCACTGTAGAGGTACAGGTGCTAGCAGAAGAGTTAGTAATCATAAAATTTAGGTCAAGTGTGGCCACCTGCAGTCCTCCAGTACAAAACACATTTTTCTCAACCATCTGCCAGATTTGTAGTCCAACAGCAGTTCGAGTTCTGCAAATTGCCAACATCTTCTTTGGATTAACTATATAGGCCTCATCTCAACCTTTCGAGTTGGTCTAAAGTTGTAAGTTGGGTGTCACAATGAGCTCGATGCTTTTTAATTTGTTTATTAACCCTTTGAGTGCCAGAGGGGTAAGTTATGCATTGCAATGCAATGTGTTGCGTATCCCTCTGGCACACAAACTGTTAATGTTCCAGCAGTGAGAATTGAAAGTAGTGTCTCAATAATTGCTGATGGCATTAAGCTGTGTAAGCAAATACATACAGAGCTTGATGTTTTCTCTGTGGAAAGATTTAGATAAACTGAGTGAATGGGCAAAAAATTGGCAGATAAGGTTTAATGTAGATAAATGCAAGGCATTTGGGCTGTAGAAACAAATATGCCACATATACACTAAATGGGAAACTGCATGGAGAAGCCTCATTAGAGAAAGATTTAGTAGTACTGATACAAGATAGCCTTCACAGCAGTGTGCAATGTCACTCATCTGCTGCAAGAGCAAATGGGGTAATATACTGCATAAAAAGAGGCAACAATGCACAGGATGCAAATATAATTCTAACTCTATAGAAAATCCTTATTAATGACTAATCTAGAATATGGAATACAATCTTGGACAACAGTTCTTAAAAAAATTGAACTGGAAAAAGTGGAAGAGATGTGCAACAAAATGGAAAATGGGAGCCATCTAAGGGATGATATGATAACCATTTAAAAATATGTTCAAGGTCCATACAAAGAGCTTTCCAAGGAACTATTTACTCAAAGAGCCAAAAAAAGAACAAGAGGTCATCCATTAAGACTAGTGGAAATGCTCTTTCAACTAAAACAAAGAAGGGATTTTTTTTACGTAAGGGCAGTAAAATTAAGGAATTCTTTGCCTCTGGATGCAGTGCTTGCAGATACAGTAATTTCTTTCAAAAATTAATGGACACCTGCATAGCACAGAACAATATTAAGAACTATGACTTTAAATTATGGCTTCAAAGAAGATAGGATGTTGATTCAGGTAGATATCTGACTGCCATTTGGACTTAGGAAGGAGGGTTTTTTTTAACCATTTGGGGACTAATAGAAAATGGCTTCAATGTTTTTTTGTTTTTTTGGGGAGGGGGTTTCCTGCCTTCCACTGGATCATCAGGGATGGTATGGCATGAGTTGAACTTGATGGCTACATGTCTTTTTTTCAGCCTCATCAACTGTGTAACAGTGCTATTACGTTACTTTACAAAAAGTACTTAGAGATTACCCTGCTCACTAAAAGCCCTCACAGATAAGGATCTCTCTCTAGGGTGAGATGCACTAAGGATCAATAAGAGGACAGGATGGTGTGTTTACTTTGATTACATCTAGACATACACACTAAGATGTCTCCACCATCATATGTCCGAAAACAAGCCACAGCATTGCCATGTTTTCATTTAGACAGGTTTACGATTTTGCAGTGACTATTTAGACAATGGCTCATTTTCATACTGAAATGCAGCTTAATGAGCCATTGTCATATTCTTGTGGGTGCGTTTATATTTTATTGTTGCATTACAACACAGTACTTAGCTCCAATAGCTGACTATGCTGTCGGAGTTCACAGTTGAACTTTTCATAGATTTGCACGGAGCCAGTGGACAGGTAGCAGTCCCTACTTGCAGCTGCCCTCCCTTAAACCTCCAAGTGCCACTTCTGTTGCACTGAAAGGGTTATTACATTAAGAATCATTTGACTAGATTCACGGTTCTTTCAGAGACCGGGAGAACCAGAAACGAAACTATTTCATATAACAGCTTCTCTGCTGTTTCTGCCCTTAAATGAAGCAACTGATGAGATGTTTCTAGGCCTCAGAGCAATATTCACCAATCACCTGATACATGTAAACATAAGACCCACAAGGCAAGGCAAACGGTGCCTCAATAAGACAAACACATACATTATAAACACATACCTAGTTTATATTTTAGGGATCTAACATTAACTCCTTAACGACCCTTGACGGTCATAGTATCTCAAGGGTCAATCTGACTGAACAACCCATGACGTACTATGACTGTCATGGAGTTCCGGGCTCCCCCCGCGGCTGCACGCCGTTCGGGGAGTCCGGAACCGGAAAACATAAAAAAAAAAAAAAAAAAGATCCGCGGACGTTGAGTCGCTTCGCGGCGATGATACCACGCTCGTTAAGGGGTTAAATAGATCATGTTTGCAGATGCTAGCTGGAAGTACTTGCTATTTAAATGTATATAAACCAGTTATATTTGTAGGTGCTAGTGTTCTTTCAATTAAACTTAAAAGAGAACTACCCCCCCACACACACACTTACCTTACTATGGTCAGAAATCCTAATGATCCCTATGAATTTTGCATTTGTGCCTCTTTGTTCAAGAGATAACATCTTCTATCAGTTCTGGATGTCATATCCACTGAGGCGGCCATGACAGTTGCTGGCAGGATCATAGGACACAAACTTTGCTCATTGCACATGTAATCGCACAACCCTTTGTCCATTAAAGGGGTAAGCAGGCTCATGCAGTCTCCCTGCTTCACTTTGGCAAAACTACCAGCAACTGTCGTATCCGGTTCCATGGATATGAAGGACTGATTGCTATCACTTGATCAAACGCACAAGGACGACATTCATAGAGGTCATTAGGATTTCCTGGGTACAGTAAGGTAATTGGGAGGATATTGTAATTATTGTTAATAATTATCCTTAAAGGAATAGTAATGTCAGAAAAAAAGTATCAACTATATAGTAGATATAATTGCACTTATTCGTATCTCTCACACCATTATGGTTTGATAGATTCAAGAAAATAAAGTTCTTTGCTCCCTCTCCTTTCTGCTTGATGAGTTGCAAAGCTATCAGAAGCAGATTCTGGTTCCTGGATCAGACGGCGGCTCTTCAGCAGCGCTCACATAGCGATATCTAAAGATAAATACTTCAACGGAACAGTCTACAACGTTTGCCTGGTTTGCAAGCACACGCTGTAGACCATTCTGATTAAGTATTTATCTTTAGATATCGTTACATCGGCGCTGCTGAAGAGCCGCATCTGGTCAAGTGACCAGAATCTGCTTCTGACAGCTTTACAATCTTTCAAACCATAATGATGTGAGAGATACGAATAAGTGCCAGTAATCTCTTTTTAATTGTATCTACCATATAGTTAATACTTTTTTCTGACATTACTATCCCTTTAAAGGGGAACTATCATCAAAATAACATTGGCCCCCCAAACACTTACTAACATAGTGATAGGCAAAGGCATATTTCTATTAGGCTGAACAAGTCCCGCATTATTGAGAGAAAAAAACTTCTTTGGCAGGCACCAGCGGACAACAGTACAGACATATTGGAGAAAATGCACCTGTTCGTCTGCACTGTCTGTGCCATTCACTGCCAAGATTGCTGAGTGGCGTTCCTTGGTACCTTAAGGCAGGGCTTAAAATTTGAAGTCCTTTGCTACTAGCCAGACCTGAAAAGTTACTCGCCACTGCAAGCCATAACATACCCACCAGGGCTGAATTTCTACTCGGCAGGGCTAATTTTTCACTCGCCATTGCCTAGTGGCGAGTGGAAATTTTGAGCCCTGCCTTAAGGTACTAGAAGTTACTGACGGCGTAGGTACACAAAGCTTCTCTTGTAAGCTCTGTGCAGCTGATGCCTGCCGAAGAAGTTGTTTTTCCTCAATAATGCAGGCTTATTCAGCCTAATGAAAGTATGCCTTTACCTATCGTTATGTTAGTAAGTGTTTGGGGGCAATGTTATTTTGATGAAAGTTTCTACCATTCCCAGTCAGCATTCTTTGTACAGTTGCAAAATCTCACATACAAAGCATAGTGAAGAGCTGAGCAGACATTTATATGTTTAAACAAAGCTGAGTTAGTTTAATACAAGGTTATTCAGTAATTATTAGACAAACAGATTCAGGCAGACAACATTACAGAAACTAACTGCCCAATTATGTAACAGGAACTAAGTGATTTATTACTCAACTGAGATAACGTAAGCTATTAGGATAAGATTTCCCATTATGCCCCTTTCGCACAGCTGCCATCGATGCAGCATGATGCACTTGTTATGTTGATAGTGCAGAAAGGTACACAGTGGGGACATGGTGCCTTTAACCTGGGCCACTACTTTCTCACATGAACATATCAAACTTCAGCAAGATGAATGTTTACTGCACTCACGCAGGAATAAAGTAACACTGCAGTATGGCAAATCTGTATGGTGGTCTAGGTGGCTGCTAGGATATCTTCTATTCTACACAAGTGATGCTGGAGATTGTGATGCTCACAGCAACTTCCAACGAATGGTTGAACCATACGGGAGTCAGTCAATAATATTTGTCTGGCATCCATGTGAACCAACTGTCAGCACCAACCCCTCGAAAGTGGTTCAGTGGGGAACACGAGAGATGTGAGTTCATTACATAAGCAGCAGAACTGCAGCAGTTCTGTAACGTGTATAAAAGAGCCCTTATGCAAAGTAGGAAACTGATTGTGACGGGGTGCCTCTTCTTTAATCGCTACACCAACTATATTGGGATGTTGGCATAGTCACCATAATCTCAATGTCCTGAACCTAACAGACTCTTTATAAGTTATAGGATAAGGGTAATTTTTGTGCTAGGCAATAGTTGTGGTGGCTGGGCTCATTTAAAGTGTGTGGGTGTGAGCATGGGAAGGGCTAAGGGTGTATTTCCTATAGGAATTTGGAATGTAAATAGGGCCTATGATCCCCACTGCCTTTTGCATCAGTGGGCCTATGCCCAGTTCTGGAGCAAATTAATTGCACCATAGGGGATAAATAAAAAGTTCCCAAACTCCCATGGATTAGATGGGGCTTTTTCAACCCCTTGAATCTTAGAGCGGCCTCCAGCACATTGTTTCCTCTCTAGCATTCACGGGGGTTAAAAACCCAATTTAAATCAATGGGAAGTTTTATATGTACCCCAAGGTGCAGCTGTTTTGTTCCAGAATTGCACCTCTTTTCAGGATAATGTGCTAGGGAAAATGGTGCAGTTCTACACCATAGGGAATAGATACAAATTCCAGCAACTTCCATTGATTTAAATGGGGCTTTTAACCCAGTGAGTGCCAGAGGGATATACAATGAATTGCTCTACAATGCATTGCATACTGCTCTGGCACGCAAAAGTTTTAAACCAATAACTTCTAGGAATGTCTCCAATACATTGCTGTGCAATGCACTAGACACCTCTCTGGCATTCAGGGGGTTAAAAGCCCAATTCAATTCATGGGGATTTTTAGTTGTTCCTTGTGGTGCAGTTGGTTTGCCCCAGAATTGCACCACTTTACTACATCAGCCTTGGTGTATATGAGAGCCAAATTGCTGCCTCTAGGTCATTTACCATCAGGCAAAATGCTAAATGCTGCAATTCTACAGTAAATGAAATAGTATAGATTGTAGACTCATCTAGGCAGGGACCTCGTTACGTCTTATTTTTTCTAGTCACAATAGTTGTTTACAGTATTTCTTACAGTGCCAGAGTGGTATCCAATGCATTACACCTATAGTGTCAATAATGTACCTCTTCATACAGTTGGGAGTACACAATACCACTGAAGTCCCAAAATTCTCTCCAAAACTCTGGGTAGGACTCCACAGACCACTGGTACAGTTCATTGTAATCAGCTGGAATGAAAGGAACAATATAGTTATTTACAGAGAGACTAACTGCTAAGGAGACATTGGGGAACATGCACTAAGGCATGATAAAGAGGTGATACCGTAGAGATGACTTCTCCAGTGATATCACTTCTCCAGTTCCAGTGTTATTTTATGGAGCCAATGCACTAAGATTTTTCCAACTTTGGAGTGATATCACAGGAGAAGTGATCTCTGCTGTGTCACCTCTTTATCACGCTTTAGTGCATAACCTCCACCATCAACAGTAGGGTATGTGCAACATGCATGAGGACAACCAGAGGGAAGCGCACTCAGGACCACCAAAGCATCACCAGCCCAATCTTCATATATAAAAATATTCTTTATTTGCACAAGTAAAAACATCCACTTGAAAAACAAAATGTCATACAGCAACGACACATTAGATCAAACGGTTCGTCACCTAACGCGTTTCGTGACCGTCCATGGTAACTTAATCATAGGAAAAGCTCAGCTTTTCCTATGATTAAGTGACCATGGACGGTCATGAAACGCGTTAGGTGACAAACCGTTTGATACAATGTGTTGTTGCTGTATGACATTTCGTTTCTCAAGTGGATGTTTTACTTGTGCAAATAAAGAATATTTTTATATATGATGATTGGGCTGGTGATGCTTTGGTGGTCCTGAGTGCGCTTCCCTCCGGTTGCCCTCAAGTTTGTGGAATCGTGGCTGCGATTGTGGGGAGCGGCACCGGGTCCGCCAACACGTAATTAAAGGGGTGAGTGACATTAATATATCGGATGTTTCTCTATAGATTGAGCGACTACTCATATTGTGTATATTTGAGTATGTGCAACATGCAGCCTTCCAGCTATGACTGAACTACAATTTTCAGTGTCTTCAGGGGACCAACAGATAACAGAGGATAATGGAAAATGTTGTACAATAGCAGATGAAGGATTCTGCCTTCTGAGATATAGCATTAAAGGGATAGCAATGTTTCACAATAAAAGCAGCTCCAATTAATCTTCATAGTATTTGGGCCATGGAGAGTATTATTGCAATACTGGCAGAGTTGTAGTTCAAGAGTAACTGAATGATATAGTATCCCCCTCCCTCTCATTTTAGTGATGTAACAGTGCTCATCTCAGAGCAGCAAGACTATCCAGATGGATTGCAGAAAAAACCTGAAAAACCTGTCAAGGAGGGCAGGGTTTTAGCTTATTCTCACAGTAAGAAGATTGTCCCTTGCTGGAGCTGTCTAGTCCCAGGACCAAATTCCACATCTGAGGGGAGGTGGCTTACACTAGTTGGGGGGGGTACTTTATCATTCAATTACTCTGGAATTACAACTCGCACAGTATTGAAATAACACTCTCCTTGGCCCAGATACTATGAAGATTAATTAGAGCTGCTGTTTTTGTGAAACATTCCTATCCCTTTAAATCCAGAAACATAGAACATACTCCATGTGATCTCACACTGAGATCTCAGAACTTACAGAAGTATAATTTGACAGTATCAACCTGCATACACCTCTCACACTCAAAGGGTTAACATTATCCTGACCTTGGTCCATGTACACTGGCTTTTACACTAGTTTTAATATAACGAAGACTCGAAGAAATACTTTTAACAAGACATTACTATCCCTTTAACACCCTTGGATGCTAGAGAGGTCTCAAATTGAGGCTTACGCTGTATCTATAGGGTTAAAATGCAGTACAATATGTGTTTTATTCATAAAATCTTAGCGCCATGTATTCCAGGAAGTAAAGCCAGCAAGGAAGAAGGTAGAGAATTTCCATATTTACAGCGCACCATTAGGTATGCTGGGATAAAAATTAACTCCTTGAAGACCAGCGTGATGTGCAACGCATAGCTTTTGACATTTGTGGGGCACCTCACTGGTCATCAATGGGGCAAATTAACAAATTCCCCAGTGCATCTCCACTGGTGTTAGCCTCCAGCTCCAGTGTGGGCACCCCATGGCATGCACAATGGCATATGAGCACAGTAGTGCATACTGTCAGATGATCTCCCCATATGCCAGCACCTTAGCAGGTGTAGACACCAATATCATCTCCTCTATGCCTTGCTTAATTAATAACTATACACAAAATGTAAAGAAAAGGAAAGCCCGCAGACAGCCCCATCGTTCACCCCTTGACGCAACCGGAGTGAAAGTGAGGAATTCTGGAGTAAGTTGCTTAAAGCGGAACTACCACCCATTCAAAATATTGCCCCACATAATTGCACATCTGGTGACTAGCTGCTCTGTAGTGCTAGTCGCCAGAATTATTACCTGATTAAAGAGAAATCGCTATTCTTCCAAGACTGACAGCAGGACGGAGTGCTGACATCTTGCCATAGTGACGTCCGCGCGCCTGAGCTGTCAGTCCCTTTTGGAGCCGGCGGGTCCTAGCAACGCCTCCTAGACCTAGTCCTAGGCTGGGACTGACAAAGCAGGCGCGGAGACGTCACTATGGCAAGATGTCCGCGCTCCGTCCTGCTGTCAGTCTTGGAAGAATAGCAATTTCTCTTTAATCAGGTAATAATTCTGTCGACTAGCTCTACAGAGCAGCTAGTCACCAGATGTGCAATTATGTGGGGCAATGTTTTTATTGGGTGGTAGTTCCGCTTTAATAAAATGACTTAGGCAGGTATAAACAAAAAAAGTAATGTATTCCTGGCCAACGTTTGCACAAATTATTTCTTAGGTGAATTATTCCATAAACCCCCAAATATGAAACAAACATGCTCACCCTGGTAATATGCAGGCAGCTATTCATGGTCATTTTTAACCCTGTTTATTCATACAAGTTTGAGCGAGTGATAAGTGTAATCTTTGTCATGATAGAGGTAAACAAAATATAAGAAAACTGTTTAATATATAACCCTTTGAGTGCCACAGACATATCCAACTCATTCCGTTGCAATGCACTGCATACTTCTCTGGCATTCAAGGGGTTAACCATTTGAGTGCCAGGGGGCACGCAATGCATCACATTTAGTCAAACTGTAGCCAGCTTACACATTTAATTATCCCCTAACGAAGCCTGGTATCAGGCGATACGCGTTGGGATGGCTGGTACTTAGGGCTCTGCTGTTCAAATCTTTTCTATATTTGGTGATAAGTATATACTTTTTTCTTCTGCACTGTCACTAAAATTGTTTGTTTTTATTCATTTTTTTTGTTTCACATGTTTATTATTATTCACTTATGAGTCTTACTTTTGGGCACTTATTATGTGGAAAATATTTTTATTCTATCTTGATGTCTTATTGTACTGTGGTCTCATACCCTGTTCAGTTACCAGATTTAGATTAGTGTATAGGATCATTTATATCCTGTTTATTTCATTCATGGTGCTGTAATATCCTATATAATAATTCGCTAAGGATGTTTGTCAGAAGCCGTCATGCGCAGCAGAGCCAGCGGTCCCAGGAAGGTGTGCAGAGAGGACTCTGGTCTGAATTCGGAGCGCCCTGATCCATATCAGCCACGGCGCGGGCAGTCTGTACTGCGCATGACTGCAGCTCTGCCAGTGTTGCCTCATGTACACGGGCTTTAAAACTAGTTTAGATATAATTTGGGTAGATACCTACGGTATTTGTTGGTTCTTCCAGCACCCCTCTCTAACTATATTTTTAATTGTTTTTATATATCACCCAATTTTTGGATTCTCTGTTCACCAATAACATGATTTTGTATTTTTGATTACCCCTGACTTGAGTGCCTCATTTTAGAGACCTACTTTGTGGAGGAGTGGTTTCTTCTATACCATTCCCCATTTTCTGGATTGATTTACACATTTAATTATGACATATTTTAAAACTTTTATACCAAAGACGAAAATGATGGCTAGGAGTACATAATATTTAAATGGAAATTAACCCTTCTCAGCTTTTGCTGGTAATGTCCCTTTAACCCCTCCATTGATGAGGGACCATCAATACCTTACTATGCAATGGCTGAATGTATAATGTTTGCTCTCAGCCACGCTGGACATATTACATGAAGAGTAGAAAAATAAACAGGCGTGCCACTGATCCTACTGGCTCATGCCCCAAGTACACCCTCCTTTTCCTTCCCAGAAGGATTAACATCTAAGGCACCACATCTTCCTGCTACTGAACTGATAGGACGTTGTCATGCATACCAAGTCTATAGGTATTTTATTACAACAGTAGTAAAGATAACCAGGTTTTATTATACAGTACAACAATAAAGATATAGTTTTATATAAGTATCTGTGTATATATATATATATATATATATATATATATATATATATATATATTATAAAGCGCTAGGCTGTGAAGCTCCCTGTGTGCGTAACCGCACATGCACAGTAGAGACTGCTGGAACGATGCAGTCATGCGCAGTAGAGACTGGTCGAACGCGATGTTCCAGAGTGGGGTGCTCTGAATGGCTCACCGCCTGTCTCTGCTCCCAGCTCCGGGGCAGCAGCAGGGGCTGCTGGTTGGCACTTTAGCCTGTGTACATGGGCTTTAATACTAATATATATATATTTGTTAAAAGCACCAATCCCCAATGAAATCGACAGGAATTTGGGGAATTTCTATTGGTTGTTTACGGCACAGTTGGTTTGCTTCAGAATTTCTCCACTTGAAAGTGAACTTAAAGGTACTGTAATGTCTGTCATAAAAGTAGATATCTTAGCGTCTCTCTATTGTAGACTTGTGCACGGGCAAAATTTTCGGTAAAATTCGAATTCGGACAAATTTTTTTTTTTCTAATTCGGATGATCCTAATTTCGGACCGGGCCTATTCGATTCGGACGAAATTCTGATCCATTCCGAATTATTCGGCCGAATTTAACATGGGTTAAATTATAGCAGTGCGCCTCCGTGCACGCTGCTATCATTATTTGCAGACAGGGTGTGCATTTAGAAAAAGATCCATCCCAAAAACGGACATTGTCATACATTGAAAGTCTGTGCATGCCTCTACTCTAGCATGGGATGCCAGTCACAATGCAAACGTCAAACATCGAAAACCCATGCCTGTCATTCAATTTAGCATGTTCGAACATCGAAACCCCATGCCTGTCATTCAATTTATCATGTTCGAACATCGAAACCCCATGCCTGTCCTTCAATCTAGCATATGTTCGAACATCGAAACCTCATGCCTGTCATTCAATTTAGCATATGCTCGACATCGAAAACCCATGCCTGTCACATCCTACTCAACATAAGTGGTCGACTCGAATATGGACAAACTACATGTCACATTCTATGTTAGTACATGGGTAAAGATTAAGGTTTCATTTTCTGGTACCAGCCTCCTACCCTACTGTCCCTCTTTAGTACCCAAATTCCTCTCTCTCGTTTTCCTATCCTGATTTCCCCTCATATCAGATAACTCTATGTGTATATACATTGTAGAATTTCATACTACATCAAGAATAAACATCAATGATTGTAATGTATTAGATGTAATGTGTTAACCCTTTGAGTGCCAGAGTGGTACGCAATGCATTGCAAAGCAATACGTTGCATACCACTCTGGCATTCAAAGGGTTAAAAAGAAAACTTGAGACATTCTGTTGTGAACAAACTGCAACACAGGAGAGAAATAAAAAAAAAATGCTTGACATCTATACTGAAGAGGGGTCCACAGCATTGTCTTAGTATAGCAATATCACCGTTTTCCGTGAGTGTGCAATACAGGGCTCTACGGTAATTGCTGGGCATTTCCCAATGTCATAATCAGGGGATGATGGGAGTTGTATTCTAACTACTGTTAGGAAACACATAAGTGATGCACATTCATCTCCCACCTAGAAATTATTTACACACGAGGCAACTCCCCCAAGTAATACCTAGCCCCTTTCCAAGTGAAAGGACTTCCAGAAAGGCTTCAGATCTCTTAGTGACTCACCTGTTATTGCCAGTCAGCGGGACCCGGAGAGTAGGAGGGGGTGATGCTATGGCTGCACGGCACGGTGCTCTTAGTTGGTCACTTGTCGCAATGTTGAAGCTCAGCCCGGCCAGCACCTTCTGGGTGGAGATACCTCACAGCAATCCTGTTCAGGACACATCATGCACTGTTGTGCACTCATACTAGGGATCCCAAATGTTTAGACTCATTTTGTACAGGGGGCACCCTCCTGTATTTGTAAAACCTCTCTAGCAAATCTGGGATGGTAGACCTATTTACTCAAGTCTTGACTTTAGGTGGGCGATAAACAATACAAAATAGGCATAATGTTTCACTATCACATAATTCACGTCACTGAAGCAGCCAGTAGGCATCACCACTGAGTGAGCATAGGGCTGCCCGGCTGCTGACAGTCACACTGATGGGACACCCTGCAACACAGAACTGGCGGAAGAGCACAAAATAAACATGCTATGGGACGGCAAATTGCCGCCCCTGTCAAAGTGCCGCCTGGGTCCATGGACCCACTGGGACCCATGTAATCTCTCTAATCTCTTCTCTCTCTGAGCTCCAACAACCCAATGAGGAAATGCAGGCAGTCTGTCTGTGTGACTGTGTCATTAGTCCAACCCCCATCATGAAACGAAGAAGGCTATTCGAATACAGACAAAAGAGGGAAGTAGTGCATGAAACGGAGAATGTAATTGGACTAGAGACATGGAGGGAAAATTATGGAGGGAAAGTAATTGAGCGCGCACAGGAAGTACAAAATGTCCTGGTCAAAAGTAGTCAAAACTTTTGGAAATGTGTTGATTGCCGAAACTTCCGAAAGTTTCGACGAATTTCGGACCTGGGCTGTTCGGAGTCGGATCATTTTTTCCGAATGACCCTTGAGTTTCGGATTGGCCGAATGTCTCCGAATGACCCCATTTTCGACGAAATCCGAATGTCTCCGAATGAATTCGCACATGTCTACTCTATTGTAAAACTAACACACTGCGATATGTTTAATCACTTACTTTTATGTATTTCCAAAGATATTACATGTAAAAAGATCCCCCTCCTGCCGCTTCTGGGCGCCTCCCCTTAGAGCTGCAATCTGGTCCTGGGACAGGACGGATGCAGCGAGGGACAAACTTCAGTGAGTAAGTATAAGAAAAACCCTGCTCCCCTTGACGAAGGAGAGCAGGATTTTCATTTGCTTACTGAAGTTTGTCCCTCGCCGATCTCCATCCAGGTCACAATAAGGGGCAGAAGGGACCTCTTTTTACATGTAATATCTTTGGAACTACATAAAAGTAAGTGATTAAACATAGTTCAATCTGTTAGTTTTACAATGAAGAAGACTCAGAGAGCTACCTTATGCCAGATATTGCTATCCCATTAAGGGTTTTTTTAAATTTCATACTAGAAGCCAGTGTACATGGGACACAGTGCCACCCAGCAGCCCGGCTGGTGCCCGGAGCCTCTCTACTCACCAAGTGGTACCATGAAGGCACGCAGAGAGGACTCTGGTCCAAATTCGGAGCACCCCGCTCTGTAACAGCCTTGGCGCGTTCAAGCAGTCTGTACTGCGCATGACTGCAGCATGGGCAGTCTCTACCGTGCATGATTGCAACGCTTGCAGTCCCTACTGAGCATGACGGCTTCTGACAAATATCCTAGCAAATTATTATTTAGGATTTGTTGTAACAAATCCCAACCAGTGGAGCATGCAATAACCTAATTGTTGGCAGAGGTTGAAGAGGTGACTTGCTTAGTTATAGGAGGAAATGATACTCGTAATTGTCCTGGCTGTGTTGACCTCTTGGATGCTACAGTTGCCTATAATAGATAAATACTGGCCAAGAGTTTACCCTTTGAGTACCAGAGAGATGTCCAACGTTTTGCTAAGCAACGTACTAGACGCCGCTCTGGCACACAAGTGGTTAACCTCTCGAGTATTTTTTCACTCCTATATGTGCCAGATTGGCTGAGTAAAATTTCCTTATTTCAGTTATTATTTATTTCATTTTACAGAAGTCTCGATGTTAAGAAATATGAATGAGAGATATGAAAAGATCATTTAGCACTCATTCATACTAGACTTGAGCTACAAATTTCATATTCACATTAAACAGAGAGACAAAAATATGTAGATATAAACAGGATCACCTTGAGGTAGAGTTTTAAATTTGCTCAGTTATCCTCCTCTGACTTAGAGTAAAGCAGGCATATTTGTTCATGATGTGTTACATATAGTAACATAGTAACATAGTTGATGAGGCTGAAAAAAGATACGTACTCATCAAATCCAGCCCATGCCAAATCACCCCTGTTGATCCAAAGGAAGGCAAACATTGAAGCTATTAGTTTGAAGCTTACATAGATTGTAAACTTAGATTCCCCTTATGATTGTCTATATAAGCACTTAATTACTGCACTTATCGTACCCCTTCTATACTAAATGTAATCTGTAAAGTGCACATGTTGGCGCTACATAAATAAAAATATGCATACACACAAGCTATTTCCAATTAAGTCCCAACTGGGTAAAAAAAATTCCTTCCTGACTCCAAGTGGAAGTCAGATATTTACCTGGATCAACATCCTATCTGCTTTGAAGCCAACTGTCACAATTCTCAATATTGTTCTGTGCTACATAGGTATCTATTACTTTTTTGAAAGCAAGGACAGCATCCTGAGGCAAATAATTCCATAAATTTACTGCCTTTAAAATGTTTGAGCTATACCCATCAGAAGGAAAAAAACACTGGTTTTTCACCGTGGCCCAGAGAGGGCTCCACTGAGTCTCCAAAAAATGAAGCCAATATCGTGGGAAATTCATGATGTTTACTGAAGCTAACGACATCCTAACAAGTATTGTAATAACAAATAAATATATACAAAAATGCTGTTTCTGCCCAGCACCCTCTAGGGATGGAAGAGATTTTCTACACACATAAATTGGTGGTCTGGACTCTAAAATAATATAAAAGAAGCAGAAAAATAGTAACGACACTGAATGGAAATTTTAACTGTATGATCCACATGTAATATGTGGTATTCTCTATTACAAACAGATAAAAATGCTACAGCAATAAACAGTACATGTAACTTGTGCATAGTTTAGGGGGCAGCGAGAGGAAGGACTCTGATGCTGTACTTGTATACACACGCTTCATTTTACGAAACACGTTAGACTTAGACTCTCACTGCCCCCTGTGCTATATGTAGGATATTGATGTATATGGTACAGCACCTTTTTTATGTTGATAATAAAGAATATTTAATTTTAAATCAGGAGCATGCATTAGGGTGAATTCTATTTTTTTGCATTATATTGAAGGCCTAACCTCTTTTACCAGCACCTGGAAATCACCAGCAAGAGTCCAATTTCTCCATCATAAATTAAAAAGCAAATTGCATATCACACCTGGTACATTTACTGCAGGAGCTGCTATGTATCTTTATTAATGTAATAGAAGGTATGTGATCTTAGGGAGGGCTGGAGATATCAATATGTCCCTGCCCGCTAGTTGTACATCTTACACTGAATTAATCCTTCCAGCTCAGGGTTGGAATGTACATAACACTACAATTAACTTCCTTTGCTAGAAAGCAGCATGGCCCAATTATTTTCATACCCAAAAGCATTGTAGGGACACGGAGACAAATGCATTTTAGAATGGAGATGGTTTTAACCATCTGAGTGCCAGATGGGTATGCAACCCACTGCAAATCAATACAGTGCGCACCCCTCTGCCACTCAAAGAGTTAACCTTTTGCGTGCAAAAACCTCTGGCACTCAAAATGTTAACAAAAGAGCATATGTCAAAATGCTATTAGTAGTAACCTTATCTTATTAAAGGTGGATAATCTGGCTAGAAAAAAAAATATGACAAGAGTTGTGTAATGGTATTTTGAGAACAAAAGATTTAAAGAGATAGTAACTCTTTATTTTAATTTACATATTATGCAAGTGTGTAATATTTAAAGTCAAATTACCCATAATTTTATTTTTTACACTTTTATGTCCCTAACAATAAGCTGACTGGATCTCTGTTTCTGGAGATTTTTCTGGTTAGTAATCCATCAAAGCAGAACACTGATACAATGTAACACTTTCCCTGCACAGTACTGAGTGCTCTGTATGCTATCTTTTTATATTGTACCACTATCCTTCAGTTCACAATTCTTGACAGAAAGCTCTCTGGAAACAGACATCCAGATATAATATTGTACAAAAGAAAAAAAGTGAAGATCAAAAAAATCACATGCAGGAAGTGCACACATCTACAACAGGAAAGAAATTAGTCCCTTTGGAAGGCTCCTGTCCATTTACGAGTGACACATTACCATTTGGTTTTCTTGATAATATGGCCATATTCAGGAAGATAAGGTGGAGCAATTGTGGAGCAAACCAACTGCACCATAGTGGGCAAAAGAAAACGCACAACATGGCCACTGATTTAAAGGGATAGTAATATTTCACAAAAACAGCAGCTCCAATTAATCCTCATAGTATTTGGGCCATGGAGAGTGTTATTTCAATACTGTCAGAGTTGTAGTTGAAGAGAAATTGAATGATAAAGTATACCCCTCCCAGATGGATCTCAGAGAGGGACAATATTCAATTAGCATAAGGGAAAAACCTGTAAAGGGGGGGCAGGGTTTTCATTTTTCTAGCAGTAAGAGGATTGTCCCTTGCTGTGAGCTGTCTGGTCTTAAGACCAGATTCCACATCTGAGGGGAGGTGGCTTACACTAGGTAAAAGGGGAATACTTTATCATTCAATTACTCTTGAACTACAACTCTGAAAGTATTGAAATAGAACTCTATATGGCTCAAATACTATGAAGATTAGTTGGAGCTGCTGTTTTCCTGAAACATTACTATCCTTTTAAATAAGGCTTTTAAATCCTTGAGTGCTAGAGAGGTCTCTGACAGACTGTAAAGCAATGCATTGTCAATCTTTCTATTGCTGAGAATGGGTAAAACCCCTATTTAAATAAATTATTTTTAATTTGCCCCCTGTGGTGCAATTAGTGTTGCTTGTCTTTAGCTACCTGAAGAAGGACCTAAGTGTCATATGTATGTATATTCCCAACATATAGAACATTATATCTGCATGATTCAATGGCTGTTTAACCCTGTGTTTCCTAGTGATATCATCATTGCATTGAATACCATCCAAGAGGTTAAACTAGTTGTAGATTTGTGAACGCTCAAACTGGATATGTGTAACAGGAACTTTTACAAATAGTTAACTCACTGCCTCTACTGTAAAAGGCATTTAACTTAGATAAACAGACAACAGGCCACAGCTTGGAAATTCCATTAACTTCTTGTAGGCAGAATTTTGGCCAACAAACACCAAATGAACAACCCTGAAATAAAAATGGACTGTGCTATTGGTTGATTAACCCCTGAAAATTATTTTGTGTTATTAACATTATCATTTGTGTTATTATCATGTAACAATTATATTTTCTACTCTTCATTCTCTGTCACTATGCTATTTTCATTCAGTGATTGTATGTCAGTGACGTAAAACCTCACAATTGTCCTACATGCCGCTGGCTGTGTCCACTCCCATGGAAACCACTGACACCCACTCCCAGATTCCTAGAGGTTCCTGCTCAAACTGTGTACACCTTGCATACGTGCATCAACCCTTCCCTGTATAGTGACACATTTATTTCAGTCTATGCACCTGAAACTCACTTACAATGTAAATGCAATGCAAGATCTTTGTACATGCATATGCACATGTATTAACGTCTCTGATGACTACAGGGGTGTGAAACATATCTCAAAGAAATGCGTTACAAAATCCCTATGGCCCGCAATGGGCTTAAATATGTACTACTTACTAGCATAGAATGTAATCGTGTATGTCAATTGTACCATACACTTTCTTAATATATATACATCGTTATTGTATTATCCCTTTGAAGAGTAGAGGTCTTCAGGGAGTTAATAAATGCACCCATGACGTGTGTGTACGCAAAGATCCTGCACTGAACCGAGATTATAATTGAGTTTCAAGGTTTAACATATGTTCAGTATAATAACATATATATATATATATATATATATATATATCTATAGATATATATATATATATATATATATATATTCATTCTCGTAATATGTTTATTAATTATATAACATACACCTGTGTACATTCGACAGTTGTTCACGTTCCTTTTCAATAGCAATGTACTGTTGCTTATTAGAAACATTTTGTGATGTTCAGCCATTGGATGTAAGTCCGTGCTGGTTTGTGCAAGTTTATCCCCTGCTATGACTCACCCAGACTCAGCCCCAGATTGTTGTTAACCCTGGCCCTGAACTGGTCCATCTGGGTGTTCTTCTTGGAGTCAGGGTACCACATCACTTTGGACTCCATGATCTCCTCCATCAACTCCTCCTTCTGAGACATGCTGAGTTGGATTGCGCCTGTGTGTCAGCCTCTCTCTAGCTCTGTTCTCTTTATCATACTAGGACGCTCATATTTACATGTTTTCTGTGCACTGAAACTGTACTCCTCCGCAGGTACAGCAGTAAAAAAAGAGTGCCAAACGCCCAGCCCATTTTGCATAGCTTAGTTTTTTCCCCTGCTATTTTCGGATAAGTGTTGTCCTAGCCGTTTAACATTACATTGTTAGTGTGAGCTGATATCTAGTATCAATTACGTTTATCAAACTGAAACTGTATTAATAATAATCACCATAAAAAATGGGTTTCTGCGTTCGTGCAACTGTGTGTGTGCCTCCAATATACAAAAAAATTGTCTAATGTTTCTTTGATGATTGTAAGAATGGACTGTGGCACTTTTTTGTGACATTTATTCACTTGCTCCCTCAAACTTCTTATGGTTACTGCCTAGATCGGTCCCTGCTTCAGCTTGCTCACATCCGGTGTTGAGTCATCTATATGCTGCTGGCTTACAGTGAAAGGTCTTTCCTCCCTGGCCCCACACTAGGGTGACCAGACCTCCTCTTTAACCAGGGACACATATGAAAAATACATGCTGCAGGGCTGATTTGATTTTAGTGTAGTCCTGAAATATGTCTATTTCCTATGTGTCCCCGGTTAAAGGTGAGGTCTGGTCACTCTACCCCACACCCATCTTCTTGTTTATCCGTCTACCAGTTGAAGAGCCCATTACACGGGCCACAGTGCCACTGCCAGCCGGTCGCGGGGCAGTCATGCGCAGTAGAGACTGCCCGCGCCGCGTCTGATACAGAACGCACAGCAGTCTCTACTGCACATGACTGCGGCATTACACACATTTTAGGGAATTATTATATAGGATGCCCATCACAACTTTCCTTCAGGCCAGTTAGGCTCGCCTTTCTGTTAATGGTCTCCCGAGGCATGCATAGCCTGAGAGTCCTGTTTCCACTGGGAGGGCTGCCTTCCTTCGACAAACTCCGCTGGAACCTTGGTCTCCCACTCGGGGCTTGGTGGCAATACCTACAGGTACAACACTTTAAAGATGCTTTAGTGACCATTGGTTATTAGGCAATAGCTTTTAACTCCTTTGACTATGCCCTTACTGATGGAAAGATCTGCTCTCATGTTCTATCAAAACGTTTTCAGATGGTTGGTTCTTCATCTTTCCCCCGATTAAACTTTTATTTTTCACCCAGTGGGAGCTTGAGTTGGGGTTCTCCTGGACTTGCTAGGAGTGGTATGCCACCTTTAAATACTTGATGAAATTGGCCTAGGATACTGCACATCAAGTAATGAACTTTAAACTTATCACCCTTTGGTATTACACCCCACAGAGGCTGGCCTCCAGCTATCTATCTACGCCTCCACTATACTGGAGATGCCAGAGTGAGACGGGCTCTATGACTCACTTATGGTGTTCTTGCCCTACTTTTTTGCATTTTTGGGATAATGTTCTGGAGAGAATACTGTCACTTTACCTTGCGATCCAACACTCTTCTTATTCTCTGAAATTAGCAGGGAGCTCCAGCGGTTGGTTCCTTCGAAGAAGCTTCTTCAACATCTCTTAAATGATTCCAGGTCTCTCATTCCATTACATTGGAAAGATCCTTTACCTCCCACGTAGGTCGAGTGGAGAAACAGGATGCGGCACCTGTTGGTTCTCAAAAGCACTCATGCCCATACCACAGGCTCTTATTTGGACTTATGGACCCTCTGGATGGCATGAATCATTTCCCATTTGAGGCATGTCTGTGACAAGTTAGGCATGCTGATTTAGGTTCTTGGCATTCTTACACTGGCTACTACAGGTATGGTCATCTGCTTGCTGGGTCCCCCTCACCCGGGAACGCTGTATGCTTGGCCCATCGTTCCCAATCCCCCCCATCTTCAATACCTTGTTCCTTGCTTGTCCCTCTGACCATCACCTTTCCCCCTTTTTTCCCTTCCTCCTTTGTTTTGCGCTTTTCACTCTTTGAACTTTTACACTCTCTTTCCCTGTTCTCAATACATCCTGGTCTTTTTCTTTCCAATGTCCTGTCAAGATTATATGCATTTTCTCTAACCTCTCTGTTCAACTAAGATGCTTATGACTCAGCTTGTTTTAGCCTGTCCAACTTAATCTGACAGCGAGCTCATTAGATTAAACCTGCGTCTAGGGACTGCCTTATCAGATGTTCATCTTGCAATGTTTTTAATTGGCATAGTGTGTCTGATACTGATGTGCTTATGAATTGCATTTATGTGCTTTAGATCACTTGTATGATATCTTCTTAACAAATAAAGTCAAGTTTAAAAAAAAAACTAGTTTGCTAATGCCCTGCTCACCAGCCACTCCCCCAGCATCACCACCTAAAAAAATGTGTTCCTCTTTTGCCATTTGAAATGTTGGGAGGTATGCGTTATATCTCCCTGATAATTTGTGAACCATATTCCCAGAGTTTCCAGGACACATGGGATTTTAAAGTTTATTCCATATCCTGTCTCAATGTGCTCTGTGGTAAGTGTGGAACATTTCCCCATCTTCACCACAACTTGCAACTATGTGTCTACTGCTGCAGGAGAAGGGGAGTTATGTAACTGTGTTAGGATAACTTGTTAAACACTCCCACACACAGTAAGCACTTGGGATGAGAGAGGTGCCTACCTGGATTTAGTGTTAGGATCATGCTTCCAGCCCTTTTGCTAACATCAAAGGTGCAGTTCTGGAAGCTAAATAGGTTCAGTTCTGGATCAGATCATCTGGATCAAATCTCCATTGATTTAAATGGGGCGTTAACCCGCTTGAGGCCTCCAAAACATTGATTTATAATGCATTTGAGACCTCTCTGGCATTCCAATGGTTAAAACACCATATACAGTACTTTAATCGGAAAGTTCATTTTTTTTCCTATGGTGTAGTTGGTTTGCTTCAGAATTGCACACTTTTCTTTAGTAAATCAGTCTCAGTGTCATACCAATTTCCTATTGGCCTCTTTTGTCTCAGACTGAGCAGCAGAGTGTTTTATTTATTTTGACATCGTTTAATTCACTCACAATATTATTTTAAATATTTTAATCATTTGAGAGGCAGAGGGGTGCTCAGTCATTGCAGTGAAATGCACTTATGAGACTCTTTATTCACGTAAACTGCACTCTTAAAACACTCAATTTTTTTTGCGCAAGGCACCCCTTCACATGTAATCTGGAACTTTTGGGGCATCCCTAACATATTTAGTGTAATTTATCAAGAGCATAATAAAGGGTACAATAAACAAATATACATTTATTATTAAATCTTGCAATCATAATAACAAAAATAAACATATTGTTGTGCATAACAATTTCCATAAATCTACATTTAAATGTAAATATTCACATTTTGTTCAGTCTTCATAGGAAACATGGGGCACCCTATTTTGATGGCCAGTAGCACACCAAAGTGCCACGGCACCTTGGTTGAGAATCACAGAGGTGATATAAGGAAATTCCTGCTTCACAATATCCATTTTCTCTTTGTAAAAAGAAGCCTATTAACTGAGCAATGTGGTCTGGACTGACAATTCTGATAGGGAGCTGCACAGTAGGAGAGATTCAATAAGCTTTGATGGATGTTGCAGCCAGGCCTGGTGAGTTGAATGGCTGTCTGTGTCGCAACACTCAGCAACAGGCATTAGTAATCAGGCGAAGATTTGGATTCTAGGGCCCTGGTCAAGGAGATCAGGCCTTATGGCTTGATTTTGCAGTGTGTACAGTTGTATGAAAAGTTTGGAAACTCCTGTTCAGATTACATGTTTTGTTAATTTTCTAAGTGAAAAGAAATTAACACAAGAGCTGCAGAGAACAAATGTAAACTTTACATATTTCTGCAATTTGTAATGCACAGTTACTATTATTTGCTAAATTTTACAGACTGAAAACAAAAACGGAAAATGTGGAATGTGCAAAACTTTGGGAGCTCTTCCAGTTGATTCACTGGTGTTATTTTTTGTAAGGTCTAGGAACTTAATTGACTCGTTAGGTCTTAATTTAAAGGGTTAATAAGTAATGTTGATATCTTAAAAAAGGTCATATTGCAGCTATTAGAAAATTAAACTAAACAGCCCCAGTCCCATCTCTCAAACCTTTATGGTTTGAGAGATATAGAAGGCTCAAGTTCCCCCCTCCCTCCCCTTTCCCTGACGTCAGCTGTAAGCTGACAGCAGGATATCCTGGTCCCGGGACAAGCAAACGGCTCTTCAGCAGAGACGAAATAGCGCAATGTAAAAAGGCACAGGCACACTTTGTAGACCGTTCCGATGAAGTATTTCTTTTTACATTGCACTATTTCGGCTCTGCTGAAGAGCCTCCTCGAGTTGGCCGACTCGAATCTCCTGCTGTCAGTTTTACAGCTAACGTCAGGGAAAAAGGGAGGGAGGGTGGAACTTTAGCCTTCTATATCTCTCAAACCATAAAGGTTTGAGAGATGGGACTGGGGTTGTTTAGTTTAATTTTTTAACAACTGCAATATGACCTTTTTTAATATATAGACATTGCTAACCTTTTAAGTTAGGTGATGACAGTTCCAGAGCTTAATAAGTTCCCTTACTCTTAGAAATTCTCAGGGTGTTGTGCTTACACTCATCAACCATGGGTTCCTCTAGGCAGTTGACTGCAGATCAGAAAATAAAGACAACTGGCCCTTACAAAGCAAGGGAAGGCTATCAAATATTTCTACATGCTTCCTGCTTGCAATTTCCACTGTCCGAAATGTCAGTAAGAAATGGAACTTAAGGGAAAATGAAGTCAAGACAAAATCTGGATGACCAAGGAAAATCTCCAATAGAACTGTTCATACACTGGTCAAGAAATAAAAGCAAATCCCCCTTATCCTTGCAGGAAAGCTTAGTTTGGAACGGGAATAGTGGTGCACCAGTGCACTGTGACCATTGATTGCACAAACATGATCTGCATGGAAGAGTCATCAGAAGAAAACCTTACCTGTGATCTCATCACAAAAGTCAATGTCTAAAGTATGGAACACAACACTAAGGTAAGACAGATGTGTTTTGGAACCAAGAGCTGTGGTCTGATGACATTAAAATTTACCTCTTTAGCCACAATCACCAAAGGAAGTTTGGAGAAAAAAAGAAGCCGCATTTGAAGAAAGGAACACCCAGCTTGCCAACTGTTAAGCATGGGGGGGTGGATCTGTTATGCTTTGGGGTTGTGTGGAAGCCAGTGTCATAGGTAATATTGTGAAAGTAGAGGGAGGAATGGATTCTACTATGTATCAAAAAAATTCGGGAAGCTAATGTCACACAGTCAGTTAAGAAACTGAAGCTGAAAAGAAGTGGGATATTACTAGTAGACAATGATCCAAAACATACCTGAACATTTCAAGAAATGAAAGCTTAAAGGGATAGTAACGTTTCAAAATAAAAGCAGCTCCAATTAATCTTCATAGTATTTACACCATGGAGAGTGTTATTTCAGTACTGTCAGAGTTGTTGTTCAAGAGTAATTGAATGATAAAGTATCCCCCTCCCGCCCCTTTTACCTAGTGTAAGCCACCTCCCCTAAGATGTGGAATCTGGTCCTGGGACTAGATAGCTTACAGCAAGGGACCATCTTCTTACTGTGAGCATAAGGAAAACCCTGCCCCCTTGACAGGTTTTTCCCTTATGCTAATTGAAGATTGGCCCTCTCTGCAAGCCATCTGGACACCACCTTTCTGTTCTGAGGTGAGCAGTGTACATCAGTAAAAGGGGCGGGAAGGGGATACTTTGTCATTCAATTACCCTTGAACTACAACTCCGACAGTATTGAAATGACATTCTCCATGGCCCAAATACTATGAAGATTAAGTGGAGCTGCTTTTATTTTGAAACATTAATATCCCTTTAAGGTTTTAGAATGGCTTTGAATATTATCTGTGGGTTGATTTCAGACTTCCAGTTCATACAAGACCAAAGAATATTTCTGAACTAGAAGCATTCTGCAAAGAAGAGTGGGAAAATATCACTGAAGTAAGAATAGAAAGACTATTAGCTGGCTACAAGAAACATGCAACATTTTCTGTTTTATTTTTTCCAGTCTGTTAAAGTCAGCAAATAAACAGCTGTGAATTACAATCTGCAGAAATATGTCAAGTTTAAGTGTGTTCTCTACAGAGGCTGTAATAACTTCTTTTCACTAAGAAAATCAACTAACAATGTAACTTGGCCAGGGGCACCCCAGCTATTGCATACCACCGTAAGTAAAGAAAGCTGTATGTATTAAAAAAAGGTTTCAAAGAAATCAAATGGAACTGGTCCATTAGCACTTTTAGGAGGCATTTTGCTTTTAAAGGTGCTGTTTTGAAGGGATATTACCCCTAACACTTTGAAATGCCAGAGATGTGTCCAATGCATTGTCTTAGATACCCACACTGGCTGCCAAAGGGTTACAACATAATTTTCTCCCTGTGATTATTTTAACCCATTGAGGCTTGGCGGGGGGGTGCAACACATTTAGAAGCAATGTGCTGCATACTCAATAGTCTTCAAAGGGTTAAAAAAAGCAGCTATGGTTTATTATATAGTAGCAGACATGCAAAGGTTACCGCAAGTTCTGATGTGCAGATATGTCCTGTCCGCTCCCCACTTATGTGTTATGTGTTACCTTAGTGATCAGACATCCAGTCACACATTGGTTCTCAGGAAGCTGACACAAAAACTGAACAAGTGATACATCATAAAAGAGCCCCTGCAGGTCACAAAGATCATTTCTGATCCTTTTAGTTCCACCACTTGCACAATAAATAGTCCCTCTTAGTTCTTCAAAAATCATGTTCAATAGTCAATAGTACAGCAGAACCTCTCACCCACATACTTTTCAACTGCTTCGTAATTTTGGCTCTTTGTCTCTGGATACTGGTGTCCTGGGTTATCCTATGGCCTGATTTTCCAGGACATGTCATTTTTTTTTTTGTTTTGTGGGGTGGGGAGTGTGATTAAGATTATTCATCTTGGACATTTAGGTGTGCTGTCCTGGATTATAGAAAACATCTGGTGAACTTTATTTCATCATTCATTCTCTCTATTACATACCCTATGACAGGGCTCAAAATTTCCACTAGCCAATGGCAAGTGAAAATTTAGCCCTGGTGAGTAGAAATTCAGCCCTGGTGGGTATGTTTTGGCTTGCAGTGGCGAGTAACTTTTCAGGTCTGGCTAGTAGCAAAGGACTTAGAATTATAAGCCCTGCCCTATGATGAGTGTGGGAAGTTTCTCTATGCAACTGTTTCTGTTGCTGCTGGAGCGTGTGAGTCCTGTGACTGTATTGGGGAGACTTGCCAAGCACACATACTGCATTTCTAATTGAAGACCTGCTTGTCTGCAGTTAGTATCAATGTTGCTCCCTTCCCTCCTGTAGTGCTGTTCTCAGTGCTCCAATGGATCAATACCAGTGAGTCACTCACAACTAGCCCTAAATCCATGATAAGGGTTATAGAAAGAGACTTAGAGAAAGAAACCATCTGAAACCCCCAGTGTGGTAATTAGAACCTTATTTATAGAAAATTGTTGCATTGTATTGCTCACCCATCCAGCACATAAAGGGTTAAATCTGGTGGATACATAAAAGTGTTCTCTGTTCTGAAATTCCAGATATGATTACCCTACTGATGTCCCCATTTTTTAAATTAACTGTGAACCCCATATTATATAAACTTGTTTAAAATGTTAATATTATGATTTTTCCCACATGTTAATACTGTTTATTGATATGATTTAATGTAATATTTAGGTGTGGGTAATGTCTGTACTGCTATAAAAATTAAGTTTTAAGTCTTTTTGATTCATAAGATTGAAAACAATGTTCATTTCTAAAACTATTAGTGTTTTACAATGTAAATATCCAGAGCGAAGATTCTCCAGGTTCAGTCTTAAAGTGCATTCGACTGGCCTCACTAGGTTATATCAGAATTTAGAGCTCTACAAAGTGCTTTGAAACAACCCCCTATTAAACTTTTGCAACGCATCGGATACCTCTCTGGAACTCAAAGGGTTACATGTAATTTTTCTTTTCTTGATGCAATGTACTTTCTTATCTAAGCTAGCTCTTTACCCTACATTCAATTCAAGGAACATTTGAAACTAACAATACATCTGAGGTCATGCTGCTATCTCACTTAACCCCTTAGGGACCCTTGACGTACCAGGACCATCAAGGGTAAACTTGCTTGAAAGACCCTTGACGGTCCTGGTACGTCACGTACTTTTTACTTACAGCGCTCTACCGGGAGCGCTGTAAGTAAAAATAGGGCATGAAATAGACGGCTCCAAGATCGGAGCGATCTGTTTCAAGCCCCATAGTGACGCGCCGATACACGTGACAGGTCACGTGTACCGGCGCCTCAAAGTGCCCCTATGCGGACGTTATGGGACGGAAATGTCCCATAACGTCCGGTCCTTAAGGGGTTACAGTGCTTTTTGGGAAATGTAGTTTCAGTTACCCTAAATACTCCACAACTATTCATTGCCCTATTTATAGTAACATAGCAAATTAGGTTGAAAAAATACACAGGTCCATCAAGTTCAACCCTTCCCTCGTAACCCAGAGAAAAGAGGATTTTAGTCTTACCTGTAAAATTCTTTTCTCTTAGTCCATACAGGTTACTGGTAACTTTGGGTAGGTGATCCACCCCTTTAACTAGGCAGGGACAATTCTAGAAGTGAATGCAGGGGGTGGAGCCTACCTTCCCTCCTTGGCTGCAGTTAGCCAAACAGCTCCAGTAAGATTTGAGACACTAACTATTGACTAGATAGTAGAAGGGAAAGAAGACTCCTGTGAGCATGACCCCGAAGGACCCCCACGGTCTGCCCTGTCCCTTGACAGGGTGGGAGACCAGTAACGTGTATGGACTAAGAGAAAAGGATTTAACAGGTAAGACTAAAATCCTCTTTTCTCTGTCGTCCAATACAGATTACTGGTAACTTTGGGATGTCCAACCATTTAGTTTCCCAGAGGTGGGAAGTAATGCAAGGACCAGGAGCAAGGCCCCCAAAGTCACCAGAGCAGATATGAACCATCAGACCAGAGATATCCCAACAAAGCAAATGAAGTGTCAACGGACACTGAACAGGGGTAACAACACCCCAGGAACTGTTACACAGCACACTGAACTAGAGCCAACAGGACTCAAAAGTGAAGGAAGCACCAAAGAAACAAAGAAGATCCTAGACAGGCAAGACTGCCTCCAGGATCTTCCTTCCAAAACTGGTGTCAGTCGATGCCAGCACATCAACACAGTATTGCTTCGAAAAGGTGTGCACAGACGACCAAGTGGCAGCCTTGCACAACTGATAAGCGGAGGCCTGATTCTTGTAAGCCCAAGAATCTCCAATAGATCTAGGAAAATGAGCTGTGACCCGAAAGGGAACAGGCTTCTTCCTTAGCTCGTAAGCCTTGCGAATAGTGGACTTGATCCAAGACGCAATAGTCACTTTGGATGCAGGTCTCTCTGCCCTGTGGACCTCAGGAATGACGAACAGCGCATTAGACTGTCTAAAGGACTCAGTGCAATGTACATAAAACTTGAGACAACGCACCACATCTAACAAGTGGAGATCCCTCTCCTTGTCAGAGGTAGGGTCAGTGCAGAAAGAAGGCACCACAATCTCCTGATTAGTGTGGAACTCAGAGACCACCTTCAGGAGAAACTTCTGTGAAGTGAGAAGCACCGCATTGTCTTTCTGAAGCACCAAAAAGGGTGGTCTACAAGACAAAGCCTGTAACTCCGCTACACGGCGAACAGAAACGATTGCCAGGAGAAAGGCAATTTGGCACGTCATCAGGCGTAGAGGAATAGTAGCCAAGGATTCAAAGGGAGGGCACAAAAGTACACCCAGAACCAAGTTAAGATCCCACTGAGAAGCGGGGTCTTAAAAGGAGGATGAGTATGATCAAAGCCCTGGAAGAAAACCTCGACATCAGGAAGAATAGCAATGCACCTCTGAAAGAAAACAGAGAGAGCAGAAGTCTAAACCTTAAGGGAACTCAAACTGAGGCCCTTATCCACACCGTCCTGCAAGAAAGCCAGGACCGTAGGCAGAACAAAATCCTGAGAAAGGTCCCTATCAGCACACCAAGATAGAGAGGTCGACCAGGCAGGATGGTAGGCCTTAGAAGAAACAGGTTTGCGGGCACTGAGCATAGTATCCATCACACCAGAAGTAAAACCTTCCATCTTCAATATTGAGGATTCAATTTCCAAGCCGTCAAAGCTACACAGTGAACATTTTCCTTCCACAGGTAACCCTGTAGAAGAAGATCTGGATGGCAAGGGAGCCGAAATGGCTCCGCCACTGACAGATCCAGAAGCTCCGGAAACCAAGCCTGTCGAGGCCAGTACGAAGCAATCAGAATGACTGGACATCGCTCCAGTCTCAATTTCCGTAACACCTTGTGCAACATGAGAAGGGGAGGAAATATGTAAGCCAGAGGAAATAACCAAGGAATGGACATGGCATCCACCACTAGAGCTAGAGTATCCCTCCAGCGAGAGCAGAACCTCGGAACCCTCTGGTTTTGTCGCCATCAGGTCGATGCAAGGAAGACCCCACTTCTGAACAATGAGGGTGAACACCTCTGGGTGCAGTTCCCACTCTCTGCTGTCCACCGTGTGTCGTCTGAGGAAGTCTGCAATGACGTTGTCTATGCCAGGAATGTGCACTGCGGATATGGCAGGAACATGTTCTTCTGCCCAGGACAAAATAGCCTTGACCTCTAACCAAGCGGCAAGACTTCTTGTTCTGCCCTGCTTCTTGATGTAAGCCACGGCTGTGGCGTTGTCGGACTGGACCCGGACTGGGCATTCTTCCAGCTGGGGTGTCCAATGACGAAGGGCATGAAATATCGCCCGAAGCTCCAACACGTTGATGGGAAGAAGAGATTCCTCCGGAGACCATAGACCCTGATCACTCAGGCAACCCAGGACTGCTCCCCAGCCGGAGAAGCTGCCATCCATCGTCACCGTGGTCCAGAAGGATACCAGAAAGGACTTGCCCTTCAGCAGATTGGAGTGGTCGAGCCACCATGACAAACTCAGTTCCACACGAAGAGGGAGGGTCACTGACATGTGTGATGCTTGGCGTTCTCTGCACCCTACCATGAGAGATTTCTCTTTCTTTTTGCACCCGCGCTCCTCTTACTCCAGGCTGGACTACTGGTTTTTGAGCCAAAACCACTTGTCACTGGTTGTCAAAACAAATATTGGCAATATTACGATTTCTGATCACGCGCCCATGTGTTTGACTCTTAATCTAAGAGATGTTCCCGGGCGTGCCCGATGCTGGCGACTCAATGAGTCCTTACTGGAAGATGTTCCGATTCGGGAGCGGGTGGGGAGGGATCTATCACGGTGCCCATGCTATGCTGGCAACATTCTGTCAGCCTTTGTTATCTGCTGAAGCTGATTGGTTGGAGTGACTTTGTTCCGCCCAGTATTTGTCCTTAAAGGGATAGTAACACTTCGTTTTAACTTTATTTTATTTTGTAGGCATTAAAAAAACATGAAGAATGATATAAGTCTTATCTCTCAATCCTTTATGGTTTATGAGATATTCACAAGCAAAGTTCCCCTCCCCGCCCCTTTTACCTAGTGTAAGCCATCTCTTCTCAGATGTGGATCAGGTTGTATGACCAGACAGATAACAGAAGGGGACAATTTTCTTTGTATGAAAACAATGAAAGCCCTTCCCCCCTTGACAAGTTTTTCAGCTTTTTCCCTTATCTTAATTGAAGATTGTCCCTCTCTGCAGTCTACCTGGGCACCTCCCTTCTGATCTGGTTGAACAGGGGGGGGATACTTTGTTTGTGAATATCTCTTAAACCATAAAGGTTTGAGAGATAAGACTTATATCATTCTTCATGTTTTTTTAATGCCTACAAAATAAAATAAAGTTAAAACAAAGTATTACTATCCCTTTAAATACTGGGCCTTGTCACTTCTCTGGTGCCCTTTCATGGTGTTCCCGTTACCAGCGTTTGTTACAGTTCTCGTGTGATCTCTGTGTACCGACCCGGATTGCCTGACTACTCTGCTGTATCAGTTCCTGCCCTGTGTGCTGACTCGGACTGCCTGACTACTCTGCTGTATCCGTTCCTGCTCTGTGTACCGACCCGGCCCAGCTGACGTTCCTGCTCTGTGTACCGACTCGGATTGTCTGACGTTCCTGCTTGGTGAACCAGCTAGTGTATCACTCCTGCCTGTGGTCCCATTCTGGTCCTCGGTTTGGGATTCACCTCCGGACTCTTCTCTGTCTCCTGACAGAGTCACTGTTGCCTCAGTACCACTCCTGCAATGTAGTCTCGGTTCAGTCTGTGTCGCGCGGGCGACATTCCGGTGTCAATCCTCCATCTGTGCACCATGGTACGCTTGACCCTCCTTCCTGCCAATACGCTGAAATTGGTCTTACATTAGGCGCCTCAGGCTGTGCTTGTGATCGGGCAGTCGACATTGGGCTTAGCGTTCGTTAACCCCTTAGGAGAAGGTGCCATTAGCCACCGGCTATTCTACAGTGCAGTCTCCATTGGTTGTTCTCCTGGGCATACCCTTACTGTCCTCAGTTATTGCTAAGGCAGTCCATAAGCTATCCTGGGCCTCTGTTGTCTACTGGGCATTTCTCTCTATTTGTGCACTCTCTGCAGAGTGAGAGTCTTAAGGGCCTTGTGCTATTAGGGCCTGTCAGCATTCCTGGCCAAATAGTAACCCATTCATTGTTGCCTCATTTGAGTATCACACGAAATTTGCCTGACCTGTGTCAGTATATTGTTATTTCTGTATTATACATATACTGGACCCGTGTGGGTATAAATTACTGTAACCTGTCCTGTGTCAGTACTATATTGTGTGTATATATATATATATATATATATATATATATATATATATATATTACTGGACCCGGGAGGGTTATCGTTACTAAGTCTGTTCAATAAAACTGTGTTTTATCTCTTCTACAGTGTCTGAGTGTCAAATAAAACCATTACAGGATCTTAGGGATTACTTCGCTCATAACTATACACCTGATGTTCAGGTTACGTCTGTCTGGGAGGCACACAAGTGCTTTGTACGCGGAATTCTTATTTCTGCTGGCAACTGGAAAAGGAAGCAACAGCAAAGAGCAGCTGATGTGCTACTGGGTTCCATTGCTGTCCTGGAGAGGAAGCGTAAGGCACAATCGTCCCCAGTTACATTGGCCCAACTCACCACTAAACATATAGAACTTGCGACTCTACTGAGGGCTCGTACTATCAAATCCCATATGTGGATAAAGCACCAACACTATCTGCATGGTGACAGATGCGGGGAAAACACTAAGTTGGATAGTTCAGAAAGCCAGAGAGGCGGCGCATGTCCATGGCATTCGGCTGCATAGTGGAGAGAAGGTATTTACTTATGACCGTATTGCGGAGGCTTTTAGAACCTTCTATCAGAAATTGTATAGTTTATGGGACGACAAGGATCCTTCGTCGCCGGCATCATCATCGCGGATGACACAGGATTTCTTAGTTTCTGCCAATATCCCAAAACTTGCAGAGAGTGAGGTTGCTGGTTTGGAGGCTCCAATGTCTTTGGAGGAGGTTTCGAGAGCTCTTAGGGCAACTCTGTCGGGGAAGAGCGCGGGCCCTGATGGCTTTTCTGCCAAATACTACTCTGTATTTTCGGATATTTTACTACTGCATCTTCAATCACTTTTCAAAAACATTTTGGCAGGGAGTAGCTGGCCAGCCCATGCTCTTGAGGCCCATATTACAGTTTTGCCGAAACCAGGCAAAGATCCCGAGATATGTGACTGTTATAGACCTATTTCCCTATTAAATACTGATGTCAAACTGTATGCCAAAGTGCTTACGTCCAGACTACAGTCTCTCCTACCATCGATAATAGCACCAGATCAATCCGGGTTTGTCTCGGGGAGAGAGACGAGAGATAATATTATACGTGCAGTGGCACTGATCCAAGAGGCTACTTTCCAATCCACTCCGTCCTTATTGCTCTCGCTTGATGCAGAGAAAGTTTTCGACAGGGTGGATTGGGAATATATGGAATCAGTGTTGAGGTGGTTGGGTATGGGCCCCAGATTTTTACATGCCATTCTCTCTTTAGATTCAAATCCTTCTGTCAAAATTTGGATGAATGGGATTCTGTCTGCCTCCTTCTGTATTGGTAATGGAACCCACCAAGGGTGTCCTTTGTCTCCTATTATCTTTGTTCTCACTCTTCAACCTCTTTTAGCCTCAATAAGGAAATGGTCAAATATAGCTGGAATTCCATTTGGAGGCAGTCTAGTCAAACTAGCGTGTTTTGCAGATGATATGCTGATCTTTGTATCTTACCCCCAGAAATCTCTGCCTCGACTAACGTCCCTTCTTACTTCTTTTGGTATGATGTCTGGATTGAAGATCAATTTTGGGAAATCAGAGATTTTGCCCTTAAACATTGATTCTGCTACCAAAAAGGCCCTGCAGTTATCTCACCCTTGGGTGGAATGACAACGACATAAGGTACCCAGGGATCATTTTGACCCCCTCAGTGAAGGACATCTTTGGCACGAACCTAGCTAGATTAGAGTTAGACCTGCGGGCCTTGGTGTCCTCATGGGACAACATCCCGATTTCCTTCCAGGACTATGTGCCAGGGCATTTGCTACCTGGTCGAGACTGGACCTGACTGACCTAGCGCACTTACTACGGAATTCACAGCTCCCTTCGTTTGAGCGTATGTGTGATACTTATGGTTTGCTGAGATCTGAACACTGGAGGTACTTGCAGGTTAGGCATCTTTTGTCAACCTCTGTATTATCTGTTTACCAGCCTAGGGCCCTCTCTCGATTTGAAACTATGCTGTCCATTTCGAAAACTTTAACAAAGGGTCTTTGTATACCCCGTATCTATCCTTTTCCCTCTTCTCTTCTCCTCCTTCTCCCTTTTCTAGCTTTGAGCTCTTAGCCAAACTTCTACTTTTTCTGCTAGTCTCATCTTACCTTTAAGATACTATCTTTGCTCACTCATTGAGTGTGTATGGACACATTATGATATTCAAGTAATGTTATGCATGTGCTATGTTGGCTACTATGGACTTCTCCTATAATTTAAAACACTAATGAGAAAAGACAAGTAGCAGTTAACTGTGAATCGACAGTTTATCCTATTGCCGTTATATGCAAAGTACTTGTTTTGTACATCTTTTGATATCTTTGTATGTTTATTGACAATCAATAAAGTTTTTAAAACGGGGAAAAAAAAATTAAAATCCCTCAACATGTTTTGTGGCATAACCCCCACTTCCTCAGGAGGACAAAAATAAAACTATTATTTTTCATTTGATTGGTGAACAAACGGATCCAACTGGTGATTGCACAATCATAAAGGTTCTGTTGTGGGGTGAACCGGTGCTAAAAGTCCCCGCTGGCTACTTGACCGGTATCCTAAGCTTTGGGACCGGTCTGAAACTTATTGTGAGTATACTTGTATTGGATTAAACAGTATATTATACTGGTACTTTCAACAACAGTTCAGCTCTCCTCGTATATATTTCCTGTGTTTGTTGGTATATCTATATATTTACTGAAATGTCTCATTCTTAAAGGGCAATTATCACATTTTACTAAGTCTGCACCTATGGAAGTAGATTTGGTAAAAAGCCTTGGACTGCTCTGTGCTGTCCATGGGGTTTGAAAATTGTGCCAGCCAATTGGAACACAACCCACACGTTTCTGTCTCACAGCCAAGCTGTCCCTTGTGTTTGCAGACGTCATAGACCATTAAAGTGTGGTGTTTAAAAAGTTCCTGTAATAAAAATAAGTTGGATTATGGATTGGGGGTAAAAAGGAGGATGGTATTTTCAGAAGTAGATCTGTCACTTTTGGAAATGTGCTGTAAAGAATTAAAAATGGTGGTAAGATGTGTTTAATGAATATTGCCCTTAAAAGGCAGTTTTTAACATCAGAATTTTTATTTGTCTTTAAACAACAATTTTTATAAGACATAAAGAAAGTTTTTCTACCAGTTAATGCCATGTTACTACTCCCCACTCTTATCTGTTAATATTACTTAAAACCAGGGGTAGCCTGTGGACATAAGCGACCTTATATAATAATTTGATAGATGTACAGTATACAGTATATACCACTGTAATCAGGGAAGAATGGCTCATTGAGGTCAAGCTGACCTGTAGGGAACAGGTCATTCTTTTCCTTCATTCTTTGTCATACATCAGCTGCCCAATCAAGGACTTGTTGAACAGATGGCATCTACATACCATAAGCAGGGCTCAAAATTTCCACTCGCCACTAGCCAATGGCGAGTGAAAAGTTAGCCCTGGCGAGTAGAAATTCAGCCCTGGTGGGTATGTTATGGCTTGCAGTGGCGAGTAACTTTTCAGGTCTGTTTAGACTTAAAATTATAAGCCCTGCCATAAAGTACTTTCAGGAGATTGCTAGATGGTGGCCTAAGTTAAGGTCTGAATAAATACATCTTTGTTTGTATGTAAACTAGCAGCCCCCTCAGTTGTAAAACATGTAGCACCTGAACATATAGGATTTAGTATGGTCTTTATTTGGTCAGGCCTGGGGGAAGCTGCTCTGGGCAAGGACATACAGATCAGATGTCCAGAACCTGCCTATAAGAAGGATATCATCTAGTTAAACCAGTGACACATCTTTTTGATACATCTTCTTCGATGTGCTGTGTGCCTGTTGTAACCCTGTGAGGAATGACCATCTGACTTGCAGAAAATAAATCTTTATTTTTATAATAAAAAAAGAAACTCTCTGTGATTTTTGGCTGATGAATACCTCCTAAAAAGTAATATACTTTGACAGATCTAAAGTGGAATACTGCAAATAACCTACCTCTAGACAGAGCTGGAAGGTGTGTCGGCACATGGTTAAGTCTTACATTCCCCTACATATAGTTATCTTGGGGGCTCGGTGCTATTCCTGGGTTCAAGGCAGCTTCAACTCTGAACAGAAGATTTGCAGAAAGAAGGAAGTTATATCAAGTCAAGATAACCACAGCAATCTTTAAGAGATTAATCTCCACAGCACTGCTTGGGAGACTGAGAAGTACTTCTGGTCCTACTGGCGTTATTTAGTGTTTTTTTGATCCACGCTGTACACTTGAACAGTAAGCATGAACTTTTTGAATCCACAGATGGCAATGGAGGTGCTACAGCAAAAGGTGACCAGTTTAAATAATGTCAAGGAAGCTCAAGAGTCATTTCAGTGGCTGCCACCAGAGTTTGCACAATATGTTGTCATTCTGATTAAAAAAGAAGGCGGTCCCTATATGCTGACAGATATAGACATAGATTCATTAGATGGAATCTCAGCAGCCATGAAAGCAGTAGTAAGTATTAAAGAAATCAAACATTGCAATCTGCAGCACAATATTCCTCCAATCGAAAAATCAGTCCCCCAAACCATTTCACTAAAACCAGAATCTGTGTTCTAAATAGAACTATTAAGGCTAATATTGTTGCATTGAAAAATAATACAATTTGTGGTCTCTCCGCTGTCACCAGTGGTGGCATAAGGAATTGAGGCTAACAAAATCCCCTCTCCTTGGTACCTTTCGGGCCGATGCCCGAGCCAGTGAGTGGGAAATGTCTCCCAGACGTTGGATGCCTTAAGAGACTCTGTGCCCCAAAAAACTGGGTGCAGATTTTAACCCATTAGAGTGGGTCCCTTAACGCATCTTGATGCCTAAAGCATGGAACTGGCCTGGAAAGGGAGACTACTTTTAATGTGTTTGAATGGGTGCAAATTTACCTCCTGACGTGCTTTTTTTTGGCGGAATTTCTTCAAAGCACAGGTAACTGAATAGCTTACTGTGCTTGAAAAAATGTCTTTGGGTGTTTTCTTTGGTGTCGGCCTCAACTGAATTGAGGTCTGAGTCTCTGATTGATTAACTTGTGCTACACCCAGGATATCCTGAACATTTGCACTATTACTATCTCTTAAGGACCAGGGTTGGCTACCACTGCTTTAAATTGCCTTCTCTCAAGTTAAGACAATTTTTATTTTGTTGGGGAAACAAATGGCAGAAATTAGACAAAATTAGTTAGAAGAGATTTTTAAATGCCTTAAAACATAACAGTAGATTAAACCATGCCCACTTTTAAGACTGATTTTTCTCTTTGACAGAGATGGAATTGAATACAAAAAGTTACTGTAATACATCTGAGGATTGCTGGACCATGGCATAAGGACTTTTTCTGACTAATTATAAAAAATGGTAGCTACCACAGCTTATTGAATATTGCACTCTTTGTTACGTGCTTGAAAGCACTTCACTAATGTTTAAGGGGGATGAATTCCACTGAGACTGAAATGCAAGACTTCAAAGTCTCACCATTTGGCAGAGTAGTTTTAGGCGCCCCTGAGGCCCTTGATAGAACTGTGAATAGAGGCCCCCAAATACAGATATATATTTAGGAACCTCCAAAGTGGAAAGTCTTGCTTTTCATCCCTTCTTATGTGTGGAAAAAGCAGCAACATTTATGTGTTGTACACCAAGAACCGCTTCATTCCCCCCTGACCATCACAGCACATGATTAAATTGTTTCCTCCCTGTAAAACTAGGTCTGTTGGGAACACAAGGTGAGGGCCATGAAAAAGGAGTCTCTCAATGAAAGCCAGATATGTCCATGTAATATGCTCCTGATGTTCAGTCTCTCTCATAGGCCCATAAGCATTGCAGAAGGGGGGGGGTCTCTTTTCAGTCCACCATTTAGCTCCCCTGCTTATCGGTCTGGGAGCACAATGAATGTCCTGATTTACTGTCAAGTCTGCTCCCAAGAACCTCCAAACGTTTCTGTAAAGTGGCACTTCTCCAGATTCCACTTCTATTGGCTTCCTTTCAAAAGTAATGTACTTTGTTGGCACTATCTACATATATTTTCTATTGCAAACAATACTTTTAGTAGAATTATTTTCATTGTAATTTGCCAGTCCTTGATTCTAAAAGCTGCTCTCCAACTGTTGTAAAGTACAAGGGAGTTTCTGGGTTCCCAAATCACCTGATGCTTGAGCCAACCTAATACTTTATTAGGGCTCTATGTAGTTCAGTTGCACCATTACTAGTAGGGAGATTATCTCCATTACATGCACCAAGCTGACATTAAGCAGGAGACATGGGCCTTTGCCCCCACAGCTAGTACCAAGTAACTACCCCTTTAGACAGCTAATGGCTGTGTGATGATGATGGGAATTGTTGCCCATGAACAGCCTTCAAGCTGCATATTTCCTACTCTGATCTATGGCACCGATGTTCAAAAATGAATGCACAAAATAAAGAGGAACAATTCTGGAGCAAACCAACTGCATCCTATGGGTCGCATACAAATCTTAACCACCTGAATACTTGAGAGGTCTCTAATGCATTGCTTTGCAACATGTTAGAGACCTTTAAGGGGTTAAAACACACTTTGAAATGTATGCAAATTTTGATATGTCCCTATGGGATCCAGAATTTTCCTATTTCTTTGGGTATATGGCCCTAAAGTTGCACCTTTGGGTGTGTGTGTGTGTGTTTTTCCTGGTGCTTTTTTCTTTTACTTTGGCTGTCAGTGATATCAGCATTGTCCTGCAAGCCAGGCTGGCAGTGTATCCAGTATCACTTGTTTTTATTATGTCAGACAGTTGACAATAAAGTTCCTGACTGGATATTTTGCATTCTTCTATGATTCTGTGGTAAAAGCCAATACAGTTCCATCAAAATATAGAAACCAGCAGGAAACATAGTTTGTATAAACTGACAAATTAGTAAAGCTAAATATCTCTACAATTATAAATAAAGGATGGCTAACATTAATATATTTTGGAATCATCCAATTCATTATAGTGTTAGTTTCACTAGTTATTACATTCAGATCATAAACATATAAAACATCATAGTGTTATCCATATGGGTGACACCAGACTGTGAAGCTAGGCTTCATTGGACTATCTGCAGTGTAACTCTTAGTGTGTGCAATCTATAGAGGTGGCCCACAAGGGTAAAGTGGAATTGTCCCTTTGTAAAAAAAAAAAAAAAAAAAAAAAAAAAATTGTGGTTTTTAAAGGACTTTCAAAAGCACCAATATTTTTGTTAGCCTTTAACCACTTGAGGACCTGTGATGTGTCAGGACCATCAGCAGTATCCTTGCCTAAAGGTCCAATGGCAGTCCTGGCGAATCAAGTATTTTGTGCTTACATCGTTACTGCAGGAATGCTACAAGTGCTACTGGGGTCTAAAATTGACCAATCCAAGATCAGAGTGGTCACTATCAGACCTCAGTCTGGCGAGCCAGCACATGTGATCAGTCAAACGTGCCGGCGCACTGAACATTGTCTATGTGGTCCTTAAGGGTAATCCAGCCCCAAGATCAATGGTCCTTAAGGGGTTTGAGATATTTAGCTTTGTTTATTTGTCAGTTTATGCAGATTAGGCAGTACTAATATTCAACTCTCTCCCAACTGCCACTTCCTACCAGAAGGTACTGGCTGATTTGAATAAAATGGTGAATAAATAAAGCTGAAAATCTCCAAAACTCTTGATTTAAATAAAAAATAGCTTAAATAAACATAGATTGTGACGGGGGTACAGGGGTTACTGATTGGTAGACCGAGGGTTAAGCGATTTATCCAGCTAGACAAAAAGATAATAAATTGCATTTATTAGAGGGGTCACGGCACACAAACATAGGACAACAATTAAAGTCAAACAAACAGGGGTAAAACATAAAAACTAAACACTTCTGCTGTTCTCTTCTTGGTTGCACAGATTGCCAGGGGTTACATATAATACTCAACGTCCATTTTAGCTTAATGCTGGAACATACACATAGTCCCACTAGAGGCAAGAGTGGGCACCCCGCCCACTACACAGGCTGCTGGATTACATGAATGTTCCTTGTATATTTTAGTCCTGACGGAGGAGTTGGGAAAGGCATCCTGAGATATTATCCCCAGCCACTTTCTTGAGTCTTGGGCCATAACCACCGAAGTTTAGCTTCCTGGCCACAATCCTTGTGGTGGGAACATCAACGCACAACTGAAAAGGGGACCTGGCCACTACAGTGCTCGCTCACTCTAACTCTTCCAGTGAGGGCGCTTACCAGTCCCAGTTTCTGCAGTGCTCCTTTACAATGCCCATGGACCCTAGGCCTCCCACCATTATGGAGAGGCCTATTCTCCTGCTCCTACATTTTTACAACTCTCTCTCTCTCCTCTTAGGCTTTTTTCTACCCAACTCCTACAGGATGTGATGTCACAGTTCCCAACTACCAGGTCTGTTCTGCTTGGCCTGATGTGAGCGGGAAGATACACACATTCCACACACAGATTTGACCTACCCCCTCTATCTGACCAACACTGGCTATCTCATAACACAATCTCTGGGTTTAGCTAGACTGGATGGCACCATCCCTCTGTACATCATACACACTAACCAACCCATTCACTGCTGGTAACTGGTCAGCACTCTCTAATGCATGCACACACAGGGGACGTTAATGTTTCAAGAATGGGAACACATGTTAAGACAATGGCAATCACTGAAAACAGACACATTTTGTTCTCTGGGTGACAACCATTCCATCACACAGTTGATTTTGAAATCCCTTTCAAAATCAACAACCTCATTATAAATTGTTAGTTCCTCTATCATGTGAATGAAACTATCGTGTGGAGAGTGCCCTGTCAACAGATCTTTTCCCATTGAGTGGACCTGCCAATAAGGCTGGAGCTGAATTGTGAGCCCCAGCAGTCCAATGGAAGCAGATCGGGTTCTAAGAAAAGAGATCCCAGGGGTCCCATGTTGGTCCCATGAGAACAGACAACAGCAATATTCAAGTCTCATTATTCGGTCTCATTGGAGTGAGATGCACAGTTCCCATACATCCTTGTCTTTGGGCTTGAAAGTCTGATATTGAGTGCCTATATAGGTTGCGTGTACAACCTGCAAGTTTGCTGATGAGAGGCACATATTTCCAGGTGGCATCCAGACCACTGCTAGATGGGGGCCCACCACAGCATATAGGAACCATTCTGGGGCTGCAGAGTACAGTCCCACAGAAGCACACATAATAAAACATGATAATTACCCTTAAGAGGTAGTTTTATTAAACAGTGAATGTCTAAACCAATATTGGCAACTAGATTCACCCCAAGGGATGTACATATGGCCCTCAATTCCACCAAAACAGGGTGGGTGTGTGTGTGTGTGCTTGTGTGTGTGTGTGTATGTCAATGGAGCTCCGTGTTTTGTAAAAAAATATGAAAGAAAAAGTGGGGAAAGGCTCCAGAAATGCTACCCGTATTAAAAGCAATATACATCAAGCAGCCAAACAGATTACCTGCTGTTGGTGGACAAGAGGGTGATGCCACTGGGCATGCATGCTATAACTGAGACATCACGTAGCTGCGTAGCTCCGTGGCATTTTACGTTGAGTGGGAGAAGTCAGTACGGCAGGCAGAGCAGCAGCGGGCCGAACGGAGCAGTGAACCTGCGTTGTGCACAGTATTGTAAGTTCACAAGTTTGTTAGACATCAACCTGCCAATTCATTCCCTTGCCTTGATTTATTCCTAAAACACTTTCAATGTCAATGTGATAGGCATAACTGCAGTTTGAATGTAATGATGAAATATATATATATTTACCCTCCCCTGGTGAAAATAAGTCTTAGTGATCTGAGTTGTCATATGGCAGAGAAGGTGTTGAAGAAGCCAGCACCAGAGACACCAGCTAAGAAGGCATCACCGCCAATGCGAGGAGATTTAAAAATAAAATAAATATGTTTGTAACCTGCTTAACGTTTGTCTGTGTGCATACTCTGTGTGTACTGTGTAGCATACAATATTAGGATAGTTTAGGAACAGGATATTACCACCATTTCATGTGGTGTTATAAGGGTACAGAGGGTTAGTTTATGTGGCAAAAATCCACCTCAGACACTTAAGCCAGCTTTAACCCAGTGATATTCATACTTATGAGCCATAATGCCTCCATATTGTGCTTCAACATTGCTCTGCGACAGTTCACTAATACTTAAGCAGCACAGATACATCACCCATAAAAGCAGAACAACTGTGCGGAGCTACGTCAAGGAACACAACATGGAGGCATTATTGCTCCATTGTAAGTCAGAATACCAATACCATTGAGTAGGTTGGCTTAATTATCTGAGATGGATTTGTACAGAACAATGTAACCCTCTGTTCCTTGCTAGTTGAATGCAATGAGACTGAGCTGAGGTAACTTAGTTTATTTTTCTTACGTACACTAATATATCAGCAGCTCAATATGTCATGAGCAGAGAAGAGAGGTGTGTGACTTATAAACAAGAAAGGGACCTGGGTCAGGTATTTCCATATATTTCTGGTGCCTCATCTATTTATGTTTCATGATCTTATAGTCCAGTTCACCTACTAATTGTGGACTTGTTTAACAGGCATTACCTTGTTGGTCCAGCTTAGTACTCTTGAAAAACTTGAAAGTCACCTGTGGTGTGTTTGGCCTTTGTACAGCTCAGAGTGCATAAAGAACTCAGTCCAGCTTCAACCAGTGTACTGGACATTACAATCAAGTGCTATTATCCAAACATACATTTCCAAGTAACAAGTCATTGTGTGTGCAATGTGAGTGTCTGTACATTACATACTTTTCATTTGTCATACTTTAAAAATTTAGAAGAACGTGCGTAATTTATTAAAGCAGAAAAGCCAAACTGAAACCAGACAGTGGTAGATCATTCCAGAAGATCTGGACAGTCATTAGGAATGATAGAGCGTAATGGGAAAGCCTTTTGCATTCTTTTTAGTGAGAGTGTTGTTTGTCATTGATAAAATATAAAAGTCAGTCTGTAGGTTTTAGTAATTATCTTTCCAGGTCAAACCATTTTCTGTCTGCCAGTTTCCAGTTTTCCCATTGCATTGCAAAACATGGTAAGGCCCTCTCTGATGGGGAATTTATCAAAACTTCAATGCAGACTGCAGCCACTTCACTGTTTACTGATTTCTCAATCAAGGCCAAAATTTGTAAAAGAATATCTGAGTTGCCATTAAGTAGAAATACTGTTAAAGATAGGGTCTTGCGTATGGCGAGTGATGTCAGTCAACAGATCACTACAGACTTGCAAAAGGCAGACTTTTACTCAATGTGCTTGGATGAAAGTACTGACGTGAATAATCATGCATGGTTAGTTGTAATTCTGTGTTATGCAGCTGGTAGCATCATGAGAGAAGAGGTATTGAAAATGGAAGAACTCAAGGGATAGATATCCACAATGCTGTCAATGATGCTTTTTTGTCACAGAACATATGCATTGAAAAAATAGGTTCAATACCCAGTGACGGTGTACCTTATATGGTCGGATCTGCCTCAGGTTTCATACAGTATTTTGTTAAGGAGGTACAACATAATAGCTCATCATTACTGTTAATTGAGGGATACAGTTCTGTTGCAAAAACATTTAGTCCCATAACCCCATGTTTTCCACAGAAAAAATGTGGCTCAAGATTGGTGAAAGAGCCTGGTGTAAATTTCCATGAAACGCTGCCCATCCAGCTAATCTTACAAGTCAGATGTCTAAATCTGACTTCTAATCTAATGTCAATCCAAATGTTAATAGCTCAACACTACTGCTAACTGTGGGAGACAGCTTCTGTAGACTCAGTGTTGTGTTTCAAACACCACTGTTTTGTAGTCAAGTGTTTTTACCTGCTCAAATGTTGTTCAATATTCGTGCAAGAGCAAGAGAATCTATCCTTGCCTCTTGCACCAGTCACTTTGTCCACCTTATTTAGACTGTAGATAAGTTGGGGGGTGTTGTTGGAAGGGAATTTGTAACTGAAAGCCTACCTTGTCCAAAGTTGTGATTTTTTCATATCCACATTCCTGTATTTATCAAGGACAAACTAGTTCCATTTTTGGGGAACAGTGCAACATTAAAAGCAATCACAATAGCAATGGATTGCTTTATGTTTCTCATAATTTATGCACATTGCTCTAGTTTTTGTCTAAAAAATGTGGATTTCAATTTACAGTATTAATGTTGATTTCATGATATGTAAGGTACTGTTAAGGCTGAGTATCCTTTGCTGACAGCTGTTGTTTATGATGTTACTTAAATAGTGTAATGTGGATTACTACACTTTTATGTTCAATTTCATACTTGGTGGAATTAAATAAAATCATTTAAGTGTTACTCTTCATTTAATTGTGTTACATCACAATGGCTGCTCTGATACAATGACTTTGCTTTTTTAGTCTCAGTAAAAATCAGCTGTCACAGAAAGTTGGCTTCCTGTGTTTTTTTATTCATACCAAAACCTGTTTAGATCTGTCTCATAACATAAGGAGCACTCCATTATGTATTGTTGCCTATTCAGATATGTTTTTACACAATTATGTCCCTTCTCGCCCAGCAAAATTTGGGCACTTGGGTCGAAAAAGGTTCGTCATCATTGCATTAGGGCTACTACTGGTAGGGCATCCATAGACTTGAACAGGTCACAAAGAAGCCTGCCATATGCCAGTTGGGACTCTGTGAAACAAATGAGAAGGCCATTGTTTTAATAATAAAAAAACATGTAATGCCCTTATTCCCATCTCTCAAACCTTTATGGTTTGAGAGATTTAAGAAAATAAAGACCTCCGCTCCCTCCACTTTCTGCCTGACGAGCTGTAAAGCTGTCAGAGGCAGAATCCGGTTGACCGACTTTAGGACCGGAGTCAGGAGTGCTGACATCGGGATATCTAACTATAATTACTTCATCGGTATGGTCTACAATGTGTGCCTGGCTTGCAAGCACACGTTGTAGACCATTCAGATGAAGTAATCATAGTTCGATACAGGGCTCAAAATTTCCACTAGCCAATGACGAGTGAAAATTTAGCCCTGGCGAGTACAAATTCAGCCCTGGTGGGTATGCTATGGCTTGCAGTGGCGGGTAACTTTTCAGGGCTGGCTAGTAGCAAAGGACTTCAAATTTTAAGCCCTGGTTAGATATATCGATGACAGCGCTCCTGAAGAGCCACCGCCTGGTCCCGGAAGCAGGATCTCATGATGTCTGCTATACAGCAGACGCATGAGAAGGGGGTGGGAGCGGAAGTCTTTATTTTCTTACATCTCTCAAACCATAACGGTTTGAGAGATGGGAATAGGGGCATTACTAGGGTGACCACATTTCCCTTCTGCCATTCCGGGACGTGGTCACCCTAGTCCAGATACTTACACAAAGAAAATAACTAAGTCCTAATAACATTCCCCAGCTTTCACCACTGCTAGTTTTTCTTAACAATATGGTTGTTGCCAGCGATGGAGTGATTACATTTTTGTGTGAATGGGGTGGTATAGTGTTGTGGTTTTTTTTTTAATCTTTTATAAAAAAGTGGATGTTAACCCCCCACTCGCAGCAAGGTAGCTGAGATCTGGCAATGCAAAGTTTAACCACGGATGTCTTAAAAGTGCTCAGGGACAAGGATGATCAGGCAGAGGACTGGTTCTGGTTTTCACTGCCTGATTCAACCCAAGGGATTCCCCGTCATACCTTAAGTCCCTGGTGGTCCAGCGGCGTGGAAAGTGCTCTGTGCCTCCTCCGGCACAGAGCTGAAGCTCCCGCGCGCTGTGCTCAGTAATGCAGAGCGCTGGGAGATGATGTCATCTCCCAGCGCTCTGTATTACTAGAGCGCTTGCCTCCAGGTAAGCTGCATTCCCGCCCTGGATGTCAGCCTGCAAGCGGTGTGTCATATCATGGACGCCGCGAGCGGCGTCCATGATGTGACACACCACTTGCAGGCTGACATCCAGGGCAGCTTGGCTTCATTCCGGGACACTTCATTGTCCCAGTTGAAGGGGACCCGGGACGCGGGACATAGCCCTGAAATAAGGGACAGTCCCGGACGTTCCGGGACCCGTGGTCACCCTAGGCATTACATGTTTTTTATTAGTCCTATCAGTTCGTCAACAGTTTTTTGGGGGGGTTACTATCCCTTTAAGTTTGAACAAACATTAATGTGTGTTTTATTGCTATGTAGCAATGTGGAACATGAATATACACACCACATAATCTGATCTCCTAAAAAGAGGGGACACCAGGGTGGTAAAGAGGAATTTGGATATAAATGACAAACTAAACAACTTCAAAAGACTGGAAACATGTGGCTCCCAAGTTGATGAAGGGCTTACAAATCCCATAATGCAGCTGGCAAAAAATATTTTTCAAAGTTGACCAACCGGTGACTATCCAGTAGTTGTCGGACTGCTACTACTTCATATTCCACCAATCACCCATGCCTTTCCCATCTCTTCAGGGTCACTGAGATGACGCTCACATATCACTAGCGGCGGAGGGATATGAACTCTTAGCACACCACCTACTCGCACAATCTGATTGGCTAAGGAGTCGCTGGCCACATCAGCCGAGACTTGGGTCTTTAGCTGGGAAGCTGTCGCTCAAGAGAGCCAATGGCGTACGCGTACTGTTGCACGTCATAGCCAATGAGAATGCAGATTCAGAGGGGTGCGCCTAGTCAGTGTAACAGAAGCATAGTGTGTTGCAACGGGAACCTTAGCAAACTTTATTGTGTAGCCACGCCCACTTGGGAGTTTCAGATATATTACGAATCATTTACTCTGTGTATCACTAATTGTATTAAATAGCTTATAGCATTTATGTCTCGTGACGAAAATACAATTTATTTTTGGAGGAAAAAAAGGTGTGCAGCACGTAGCTCCACTGTTGTTTGTGTACTATACAACCCCTTTTGCTAGCCGGTGGCTTCGTTCAAGAACTGGAGAGCTGCAGGTTGCTCAGCTTTGAAGTACACTGAAAAAGAAATAAGTAAATACACACGAGTGCACTCTTAGTCACTTTACAAAATTAAGTACATCTTTAAATCTGTAATGTGTTGCTAAGTTCATGTAAGTTCACAGTAACAATAATGACAAGGGTATACATACTTGTGCACTGTGTGTGTGTCAGGATACTCGTGGCACTCAAAGGGTTAAATGCCGTGCACGCCATGTGCTGCTGAGAATCTACTTCATTCCATCGCCTGTCACTTCTCACTTCGTTTTTTTTCCAGTCGTGTGTATTAGAAGTGGTTTTGTTTTGTTGTCTACAGATTAATGAATTTGAGATAAAATCTGAGGGTTACTGGATAAAAGAAAAGCGGTACGAACTGCCTGAACACTCTGAGTGCGTTGCGTACCCCTCTGGCACTCGAAGGGTTTATCTCAATGCATTAATAGCATTAGCTGCGTACAAACAACCAAATATTGTCTATATAGGATAGACAACACGTACTAAAATGCACGTTTAGGATTACATTTTAGGGATCTAATATAATGTACAAAAATGTTAGCTGGAAGTACATATTTGAAATTATACATCAATTCATTTTTTGATGTTAGCGTTTAACTAGCTATACAGTGTAAATGATGTAACATTTTCCCTTCTATTAAACACATTTATGGTTGTGCCTGGTAATTAATGCATTGCTACTAAGATCAGATATATTGTTTAAATTTCAGCAGGGGATGGAGCAGTACTGACACTCTACATCAGTGGTTCTCAATCTTTTTTTGTTCGGGACACCCCTGACATGTAATGTAGAACATTCGGGGCACCCCTGACATATTTAATGTACTGTATTAAGGGCATAGGAAGGGTACAATACATAAATATACTGTTATTATTAGGTTTTTTAATCATAATAACAAAACTAAACATATTGTGCATAACAATTTCTATAAATCTTTATTTAAAAATCCATTTTTATTAGTCTTCATAGAAAACATGGGGCACCCTAAGTTGATGTCCGTGGCACACCAAAGTGCGACGGCACCCTGGTTGAGAATCACTGCTCTACATACTGTTCCAGCACCATACATTGCAATCCAAGTGGTATTCCTGCGCTATACACTACAATCCACATACTATTCCAAAGCCATACACTGCATTAATATCCCAGCCACATAGAGGACAACATTTTAAAAAGGATACTGTTGATACTAACATTGGGTAAAATCTATCTAATCTGAAGTGCTCACTGTATAATGGTGTTATTGACAAGTCCTCACACAGTTACAGGACTCGTGCTCCTGCAGCTGTAGAAATATAATTGAAAGTTGTGGTAACTGTGGAAAAACTTTCTGTATTCACCAGAAGCATTAAATAGAGAGAGATGAAAGTTCACCTGTTCTCTCCTACAAGGAAATCCAGAACTCCTACAGCATAAAACACGGATACACATCCATATTTATGCTGTATTAACCTCTACCGCATATTGTTTACATATAATCAATGTATGGCCATAAGGCAGTGGTTCTCAATCTTTTTTTATTCAGGGCACCCGTGACACGTAATCCAGAACATTCAAGGCACCCCTGACATATTTAATGTACTTTATCAAGGGCATAAGAAGGGAACTATACATAAATATACCGTTATTATCAGGTCTTATAATCACAATAACAAAACTAAACATATTGTGTATAACAATTTCTATAAATCTTTATTTAAAAGTCCATTTTTGTTAGTCTTCATAGAAAACATGGGGTACCCTAAGTTGATGTCCGTGGCACACCAAAGTGCCACGGCACCCTGGTTGAGAATCACTGCCATAAGGTGTTTGGCTTGCTACTTTGCCAAGGTAGTATAAAAAAGCTAGCAATCACCATGTTTTTGTGTATATTGTTTTGTATGAGCTTTGGGAAGTTTTGACTCCTCAAACCTTCTTGATTAGTAGCTCCCTGCACACAGATGCTTTTGCAATTAGAGAAGGTTTTATATTTCCATATTTTCCTCTCTAGTGTTTTCCTCACAGCAGAGGTAAACATTCTCACTGGTTTTTAATTGCATTATACTAAATACAATACATACAATTCAGACTTGAAGCGGATATAGATTTGCCCAATTTTAGGTGTTATATCTGCTTATGACCACAAACATGAAGCTAAAACCTCACCATTTATTATATGCAGTAAGTCACAGGATATGCATTGGTAAAAATTAGGATCTGATGCTCACACTGTTTCTTTTGGTCAAGGAAGAGGCTAACCTGTCTCCTTGTGTCTCCCCCAGTAACGGTCTTGTTCAACCCAAGGCTTGTCCACATCATGCTATTTTCAGGGCCGGCGCCACCTATAGGCGATGTAGGCGCCAGCCTAGGGCGCACATTCTCTGGGGGCGCATCGGGGCCCACCCCACCCTCACTCACCTCTTACTGCCCAAGTCAGTGGCATAGCAGGGGGGAGCCCAGAAAATGTTAGCCTGCCCGTCTAAAAAAAAAATTATGTTCTGGTGCCCTCCCTTGGCTGGCTATATTTTAATGTAGCACAGCAATGCCTGTTTCTCTCTCCCCCTCCGCTCCTTCAATCCTGGACTAGGATTGAAGGAGCGCAGGGGGAGAGAGAAATGGGCATCGCTATGCTACATTAAAAAAAAGCCAGCTAAGGGTGGGCACCGAAACGTACTCACTGGGAGAGAGAGACGTGCAGCGGGAAGCACTGGTCAATATTTATTCGAGAGAGGGAGGAGACATGCACCAGGAAGAGTAAGTGGAAGGGGGGTCAAGAGGGGATAAATAGTCAGACAGGGGAAGAAAGTGTCAAAGGGGGATCAACAGTCAAGAGGGGGATCAAGAGTCAGACGGGGGAGAGAGAGTCAAAGGGGGGAACAACAGTCAAGAGGGGTATCAAGAGACAGACGGGGGGAGAGAGTCAAAGGGGGGATCAACAGTCAAGAGGGGGAGAGAGTCAAAGAGGGGGGAGAGTCACATATAGAGAACATACACTCTAACACACTGATATACATATAGAGAAGCACACACACATACACACTGATATCCTTACAGAGACTCACACACACTGACACACTTATATACATACAGGGAACACATACTGACGCACACATACACATATAGAGAACACACACACAAACTGACACTTATACACATATAGGGAACACACAAAAACACTGACACTTAAACACATACAGGGCGGGCATAAAGGGGTAGGACACAAGGGGTGGCAAAATTAGGTTTTGCCTAGGGTGGCAAAAATCCTTGCACCAGCCCTGGCTATTTTACAAGTTCACCCAGACACAGTCCCCAGTTGTCAGGATTTGTTTCTGTTGTTCCAGTTGTGGATTGCGGATCTGTGCTTTGTCAGCAGAGTCTAGCATGATAAATAGAAAACTATGGAAGTGGGATACAGTGAACACAAGGACATCTACTATCAATATTAAAAAAACATTTAGACAAAAGGATAAGAGGACCCTGCTCTTATCTATAGGAAATGAGGGATAATCAAAGCGCTTGGAGTTGCTGAGTAGTCCAGTCACAGATGTTACCCAATAAGAAACAGTGGTAGGTGCTATAAGGGCGTGTGGGGTGGACCATTGAACTGGAAGTATGGAGGAATTATAAAGTTTAAGAAAGGAAGTATGTGGTTATGGTGTGGTATTGGCAAATGAAACAGACTGTTTAAGTATAGGTGTAAAGTAAGTGTGTAATGAGTTCCAGCCTCAAAGCAATATGGAGTGAGAGGGGAGTGTTGCTACAAGTAACTGATAAGTAGCTGTGTTAGTTGTTTGCTGTGGAGGAGGTTAAAACTGACCTGTTACCTACAAGGTTCTCTGTCACTTTAAAAGGTATCTCTACAAACTACCTAACCTTGCTATTTTTATTCTTCAGTCAGTATAATAGTTTTATAGACTTTTAATTTAGTAGGTAGCAAAATCTAATCTCGGCAGAAATTAATTTCTTATGTACAGAAATTGCCTCTCTCCACCTTCTTAGGCTGCTATAATCTATCAGTTTCCACTAAAAAGTTTGAATAAATTAATGCCGAGAAATAATCATGCAAATCCTTTCAAGATGGCAGCTCTCACAGAGATGAGGATTTGTAAAGGTGATATGTCCTCTTTAAAGTGCTAGTAATATTTCATCTTACATGTAGCTCAGAACGCTCATCATATGTAATAGTACTGCTATGCAATGCTCTTACTCTTCAACATGTGCTAGTTACACTAATAATATGTTGAAGTTGATCACTCCCTCCCCTTTCCCCCGATGTAAGCAGTTTGTGTCCCAGATCCGACAGCAGATCACAACGAGGGACAATCTTCTTTGTCAAGAAGGGCAGGGTTTTCCTTATACTGAAAGAGGGAAGATTGTACCACGTTGTGATCTCTCCAGTCCCAGGACCGGTTTTCAGATCTATGGGGAGGTGGCTTGCTACTGGGGAAAGGGGCAGGAAGGATCAACTTCAACATATTTTTAGTGTAACTAGTTAGTTTTGAAGAGTAAGAGCATTGCACAGCAGTACTATTACATATGATGAACTTTCTGAGCTATGTGTAAAATGAAACATTATTGTTCCTTTAAGTGATCTGATCGGTCTCTGAGATCATATGCATTTTCAGGGACCTCTTAAATGTATGGAAGCTAGGGGACAGTCTGACTGATAGAAGTAGAGAGTTCCATAAGGTGTGAGGCACACTAGCATAGTCTTGAAGGTGGGAATGAGAGATGTAATTAGAAAGCGGAAGTGGATGAAATCGTGGCAAGACACAAGGGAGCTACTGGGGATGTGTTTGGAGACAAGGGTAGAATAGATGAGGGAATGGTTGTATTTTGAGTGATGATGTGACAGATGCATCAGATATTTATAAGATTAAAAGTAGGATTCGGCAGGGGCCTGGATTTTAGAAACGAAAGAGGACAGAGTAAAAAATTAATCCAAGGCACTGAGCCTGGCAGGTGGGAGTTATAGAGAAGTAAAAGTGATGATCATTTCAGGACAGAAGCCCCAATTCTACCCCTGTCCCCCCTGACAAGAAGAAAAAAAGGAGGTGTGACAAGGGATTTCTGAAAAGGAATAACATTTATTCATTTATTTTAGGGGGTGGTGCCATCTCAGGTGCTGCTTAGTAACCTTTTCACTCCCTTATGCCATGTAGCAGATAACTATCCATATTCATACCAGTCTGGTCTTGCCCACAGGCAGTCCAGTACTGAAACATCAGCCAAATCTGACTCTGCAAGTGAAACAGGAAAACCCCAGATGTATGTTACAGCATATCGTGGGCCTCATCATAGACGTGCAGCTAAATCCCTAGATATAAGGAGAACATTGTCCCATATGCCTGGGACACTGTTTCCCATAGAGAGACTGAAAATCAAGCAGTGTGACAAGAGAATACTTGGTAGCTTATTTATGGGGATGATGCCCCTCATTTGCTACTCAGTCATTGTTTTTACTCTCTTGTGCCATTACAACTGACACACTTCCATATTCATATATGTCTGGTCCCACCCACAGCCATTTCAACACTGAAATGTTAGGCAAATGCCCTCTGCACAAGAGAAAATGCAAAATTTGAGATTAACACGTTGGGGCCTTATTAGTGAAGTGCAGGCTTCTCTACAAACAATTCTGGAGATTGGAAATTTGGTGCTGGGGTACAAAGGGGAGGCAACTTAGAAATATTGAAATATTGAAGCACATCACATAGGGAGAATGGAATGAGGGTGGAGGAAAGAACACACTTATGCAATACTTAGGAGGGTGGCAACTAGGTCAATAATAGTTATTTTACCTCTCAAAAGTAGCTGCTTGTAAAGTAATCATTAACATTCCGAGACTGACGGCCAGGTTAGTGCAGTCTGCGCGCCTGTGCCATCAGTCCCTTCAGGTGCCGTTCTGGCCAGTGCGATGCTTCTGAGGGGAGACCGGGACTTACAGAGTAGGAGTGCAGAAAATGTCTGCCCTGATGCCTGGCTTCCGGTCTCGGAAGCTTAAGGATTACTTTACAAGCGGCTACTTTTGAGAGGTAAAATAACTATTATTAAGCTAGTCGCCACCTGCATAAGTATTGTAGGGTGACTTTACCTAACGTGGTACTTCCGCTTTAATAAGTACCTGGGGCAGTGGATACAGGGAGTAATCAGACAAGTGGAGGTGTTATAGGAGTAAAGTGATAGTAATACTTTGTTTTAACTTTATTTTATTTTGTAGGTATTAAAAAAACATGAAGAATGATATAAGTCTTATCTCTCAAACCTTTATGATTTAAGAGATATTCACAAGCAAAGTGTCCCCTCCCGCCCCTTTTACCTAGTGTAAGCCATCTCTTCTCAGATGTGGAATGCAGTCTATAGACCAGACAGATAACAGAAGGGGACACTCTAATTCCTATGAAAACAATGAAAGCCCTGCCCACTTGACAAGTTTTTCAGGTTTTTCCCTTATCTTAATTGAAGATTGTCCCTCTCTGCAATCTACCTGGGCACCTCCCTTCTGATCTGGCTGAGCAGTGTGACATCAGTAAAAGGGGCGGGAGGGGGATACTTTGTCATTGAATTACTCTTGAACTACAACTCTGACAGAACTGAAATAACACTCTCCAAAGTCCAAATACTATGATGATTAATTAGAGCTGCTTTTATTATGAAACATTACTATCCCTTTAAGTGTTGAATCTGAATACAGATACTGGTGAAACAGACCGCTTTCTTAGGACAGGGGCAGACTGTACATTCATTTAAATAGAACTGAGGACTTCTGTCAGGTTGTAGACAGCGAGGTAGTGTTAGCAATTCTGTAGTCTTTGGGTGGATGGCAGACGGTTCTGGACTTTACTACAAGACCAAAGACCTCAGCATTGTTAGACAAAGTGGTGGTCTATAACAATGCTGAGGTCTTTGGGAAGGCTGTAGGTAATGCAGTAGTCGTCAACAAAATTTAAGGCATGGGGCAGACAGTTTGATGCTCATTAATAAGTCTGAGGTCTAAAAGCAGTTGACAGAATAGTAGGACAAACATTAGAAAATTTGGCAACAGGAACAGAAACAATATGAATGCATGCTGCTACAGTGTGTTCAAATAGACCAGGAGAGTGTGCCCATTGGAGCCAGCAAGGCTGCACAGCCACAGAGTACTGAGCACAGGGGTTGCAGTCAAGTAAACCACATGAAACAAGAGCTTGCCATCTAGTGACCCCTATGAAACAACAGAGATTGCGATATATAAAATGCACACAGGGCAACCGTCTTTGTTATGTACTGATAATCTTTCAGATTTTGAGGGATTATCACAGAGGTGTATAATGATTTACTTGAGGCAGGTCCTGTTCAGGAAGTGGATTCTCTCTGCAGGGAGGTGCACACCCTACAAAACCACACTAATGGAGGGCTTGGGCATGAAGTCCTCCAGGTTTGAATGTTCTGCAGGAACATGAGTGACAAGAATAGGAGGGCTAGGGGAGTGAGCAGCTGGCTTCTGGAACGTCTCAGCAGCAAGAGGACTGGATGCCAAGGACACTGGTATCTAGTAGAACACAGCAGAGGAAGTACTGGACAATGGTGTTGCTGAGACGTGAGAGGTAGGACCTAAAGTAGGACTGGAAGCAGGCAACTGGGTGGCAACATCAGCAGGAGTACTTAGCATTGGAGTCACTGGAGCCTAGGTAGACACAACAGCTGGCGGAGTGGATTCTAGGGTCGTGAAATCTGGGTAGCAGGGATCACTGGTATCCAGGTGGCAACAGGTGAGGTTGCTGGAGTAAGGATATCAGCAGTAGGGTGACTGGAAGTTGAAGTCACTGGCACTTGACTGGCTTGCTGAGTAGAAGGACTAGATGATGGAGTCAAGAAATCAGAGAGGCTGGAACAGCAAAAAGCAAACTGGTAGCTGGAGAAAGAACTAGACGGTGGAATCTGGGTAGCAGCAGAAACAGGCCTGGATGGTGGTGTCGCAAGGACCTGAGAATAAGGAGCAGCAGCAGGGAAACTGGCAGCTGGATAACTGAATGTTAAATTCAAAGGTACAAGAGAGTCAAGAGTGGCAGCAAGTGGACTGGCATCTAATACAGGAGTGTCAGCAGGAGTAGGAGGAGCAAGAGGTAGTGGTACCTGGATAGCAACAGGAGCATAAGAACTGGATGATGGTGTCCCAGGAATCAGAGAGTCAGGAGAGTCAGCTGGTGGACTAAAGGCAGTGATTTTGTCCATACAAGAATCATCTGAACAGTGGAGGTGCAGAAAAGAGACCATGCAGGCATCGAAGTGAAAATCTGTAGGGCAAGGAGGGTCTTGGGCAGGGTAGCCACAGGTGATGTCAATGAACCCAAAACTAAGCAGCTGAAGCTTTACTGGGCGTGAGTATATAAAATGTCCAGGTTTGCCTCAGTAGAAGCAAAGAGACTAGGATCTCTTCCTATTCTTTTCTTCTAGAGAAACTGAGGCCTTCTAACTCTCATTTATGTGGGTTCAGGCTTGGTCTCAGAAGGCGGTGCTGTTCCAGCTTACCTTGACTTCAGCATCACTTTCAGGCGTGAGGCTTCTAGCATGCTGCAGGCCTCTGTTTTATCTGTTTGCTTACTGTAGTCTCTGCCTACCAACTTCCTACTTCCTCCCTCTGAGCTGCTCCTCCTACTTCCTGTGGAGGGGTTTAAAGGGCAGCCTGAGGCCTGACTCAGATGCCCTTGCATTGTTGTTCAAAGCAGATCTGTTGCATTGGGCTCCGTGTATGACCTGGCTAGTCTTCCATCCATTCTGGTGCTGACCTGTGGCTTGTCTGACTATTCTTTTGCCTAACCCCTAATAGTGGACATCCAATCTGGTGCAGACTTGTGGCTCTGGATGACTACCTGATCTGTGTATGACCCGGCTTCTTTGACTACCCCCTCTGGTGCTGAATAGTGGCTCTGTCTGACTATTCTTATGTCTTTTCCCTTGGTGATCAGACACCCAAAATAGTGCGGGCCTGGGGTTCTGGTAGACTCGCATATCTGACTGCAGGCTGAGTCAGACCCTATTCCTCTTCGGATCAAGATCCTGGGTTCCTGTTCCAGTTCCTGGTTCCAGCCGAGACTTCCACTGGCTAAGGCCTAGTCTCCAGCACAGTGGTTTCGCTTTGCAACCTATTATTTCTGATAGCAGGCTTGCTGGCTATTACCCTGTGCTTATTCTTATTGTATATATTGTATATATCCGCTGTATGTCATTTGTTAATAAACTGCATTAAAGGGATAGTAATACTTAAAATGTCAAAAAAATATGTTGTAGAGTTTATCCCCCTGAGTAAAACAAGGGTACTCCCACTGCTGAAAGGTGTTTCATTCAAAAGTTATTAAATTTCAAAGTTGAATTTTTTAGGTGCAATATCACAGTGGCCTGAAATTGTACAGTGGCGCTGTTGCTACACGATCCTATGGACAGCTTTGGTCAGTTGACCATAAATCTCCATAGGATAGTGTAGCAACAGCTCCACTGTACAATTTCAGGCCACTGTGATATTGCACCTAAAAAATTCAACTTTGAAATTTAATAACTTTTGAATGAAACACCTTTCAGCAGTGGGAGTACCCTTGTTTTTCTCAGGGGGATAAACTCTACAACATATTATTTTTGACATTTTAAGTATTACTATCCCTTTAACTAAACTGTACTGACTCCTGAACTTCTCTGGGTAACCGTGACAGGTGCCCTCTTAGGTACCCGGGGTACAAGTGGGATGGGTTACTTGGTGGATGCAGCCAGAGTGATATGTACTCCATGTAGCTCTTCCTTGATCTGGGTGAAACCCCTCTGTAGTTCCCAGTCTGTTACATGTGTTTGACAATCCGAGCCATCCCCACAGACTCCATTCTATGGCTAAGTCTTTATATGCTTTACCTGAGGAAGGTGTTCTTCAGGAATTGGAGTCTTTGTAAACCACACAGAGGGCCTGAGAATGAAGACAGAGCCTCCCACAGAGTGTCTGCATGTGGCAGGACAAGATGTCTAGGTAACTGTCATGGTTTGGCTGATCTGCTCACACACACTCTGCTGTTGATTACTACTGCCTTTCCTTCCCTGTGTCAGGGTGACTCAGCTGATAATTTACAAACTGCCTTGACCTCTCTATTTCCATGGTTACTTAATTGACTGTTATCAGCCAACCCCCTTCCAGGTTTTTTAAAGCAGCTAGGCTCACTTCCTCCTTGCCCTTGTGTTTCTGGCTGCAAGTGATTTCTCCAGAGTTCCTGATTATCTGGGCATGACCTGGCTTCCTCCGACGTCCCTTCTGGATTCTGCCTCCTGGCTTGTTCCTGACATCGCTCACCTCTGTATTCCTGACCGCGGCTTGTCCGAGTACCCATCTTGGTTGCTGACCCCGGCTTGTCTTTTGGTTTTCGCTCCTGGATTATGTTTCTGCTTTGTATGCTTTGGTTATTTTAATAAAGGTGTTTTGCACTTTACATTTTTGTGTCTGTCTGGTTCCTGGTCCCTAACAGTACCAGAAAAAAGGCAAAGACATTGGAGCCTAGATGACAAGGTTTCAGGACACAAGCACATTGTCACGGATTGTTTTGACTCTCAGACACAGAGTTAAGATAAAAACACAACTTTATTGAAAAGTTAATAAGAACCCTCACAGGTCCTGAACACATACATATGTACAGCCACGCGACAGTTTCAGTAGTACAACAAATAACAATACAGTATATGTAGGTTCTACCGGCCTTGCCAAATACCGGGTAAGGCAGCCTGGAGACTGGCACAACGAGATGAAGTAGGCTCTACCAGCCTTACCAATATACCGGGCAAGGCAGCCTGGAGACTGGTACAACAAGATGAAAGAGGCTCTACCGGCCTTACCAATATACTGGGCAAGGCAGCCTGGAGACTGGCACAACAATAAGGAAGAGGCTCTACCGGCCTTACCAATATACCGGGCAAGGCAACCTGGAGACTGGTACAACAAGATGAAAGAGGCTCTACCGGCCTTACCAATATACCGGGCAAGGCAGCCTGGAGACTGGCACAACAATAAGAAGGAGGCTCTACTGGCCTTACCAATATACCGGGCAAGGAAGCCTATGACCAAGTGACTCAAAGTGTTGGAGGCCCCACCGGTGCAATAACAGATGTAGCATCAGCAACCGGTGATAAGAGGAGGGAACCGGTAACACGTACTGGACAACTAGGGAGGCCCTACCGGTGCTTTAAAGATGGTAACACAAGCGACCGGCAATAAGTGTGGAGCAAACCAGTACAGTGTACTGGACGAACTAGGACGCCCTACCGGTGCTTTAATGGAGACAGCTAGCAACCGGTGTAAGTGTGGAGCAAACCAGAACTGCATACTGGACAACACGGAGGCCCTACCGGTGCTATAACGGAGGCAACAAGCAACCGGCCTAAGTGTGGAGCAAACCAGTACCACGTACTGGATGAACTAGGAAGCCCTACCGGTGCTTAACGGAGGCAACAAGCAACCGGAGTAAGTGTGGAGCAAACCAGTACCGCATACTGGACAACACGGAGGACCTACCGGTGCTATAACGGAGGCAACAAGCAACCGGTCTAAGTGTGGAGCAAACCAGTACCGCGTACTGGAAGAACTAGGAAGCCCTACCGGTGCTTTAACAGAGGCAGCATTAGCAACTGGTGCAATAGGAGTACAATAACGTAGACATACAGTACCAACACGGAGGCCAGAAGCCTAGTACCAGCGGTACCCCCAAGGAGGGAACCAGTAGTCAGAATGTCGCCAAGGCGACCAAGTGAAGAGGAATGTATCCAAATCAGGATCCAGGAGTAGGAGCAACAGCCAGGCCGGAACAGGATACCGGAGCAACAACCACAGCCAAACCGGGTCAGGAACGGAAGCAGGAACATCAGCCAAACCGGGTCAGGAACGGAAGCAGGGACGTCAGCCAAACCGGATCAGGAACAGAGGCAGGAACCACTCTGGAGTGTATACTGGCTCTCTGGGTAGGTACGCTGACGCTGGAACAGAAGGATTCACGCAGGCCCCAGTAGACACAGGAAACCATAGGCAGGTATTACTGACATAGAGACACCACGAAAGGGCAGTGAAAGGGTGCAGGAACCCATTCTATATAGGCAGTACTGGGCGGTCTAATCACAGGCAACCAATGGAGCGCTCCCACAGCTAACTGAAAGAAAAAGCCAGCAATCACGGGCACCGTGATAGTACCCCCCTCTCAAAGCCCCCCCCCTTCTGGAAGAGGGACCTGGTTTCTGAGGGTATTTCGAATGAAAAATTTGCAGTAATTTGGGAGCATGAAGATCCTTACTTTCAACCCAGGATCGTTCTTCCGGACCATAGCCCTTGCAATGTACCAAATACTGCAATTTCCCTCTTAGTCTGCGAGAATCAATGATACTCTGAACTTCATACTCCTCCTGACCTTCTACCTCTATGGGCCCTGGCACTACAGGGTTAGTAGTATAACGGTTGCATACAAGAGGTTTGAGGAGAGATACATGGAACACATTATGGATGCGCATAGATGCAGGGATATCCAAGGCATAAGAGACAGGGTTCATTTTACGGATCACCCTGAATGGACCAATAAACCGGGGAGCCAATTTATTAGACGGGACTTGTAACTTGAGGTTTCTGGAGGATAGCCATACCCTGTCCCCAACCTGGAAAGAAACCGCTGGCAGCCGTCTACGATTAGCATGACGCTGATGACGCTGAAAAGACTGAGTGCCCTCTGAACCTGTGCCCATGTGGAGTGGAGCTGCTCAATATGCTCATCCAGAGCTGGAATCTGTTGAGATCGGAATGAATCCGGGAGCAAGCATGGCTGGAACCCGTAGTTGATAAGAAACAGGGAGCTCCCGGATGAAGAGTTAACTGCACAGTTCCTGGCGAACTCTGCCCACGGCAACAGGTCGGCCCAGTTATCATGATGGTCTGTGACAAAACAGAGCAGGAACTGCTCCAGTCCCTGATTGGCATGCTCAGCGGCCCCATTGGTCTGGGGGTGGTAGGCAGAAGAAAAGGACAATTGGATGCCCATCTGTTCACAAAATGCTCTCCAAAATCTGGACACGAACTGGCTCTCTCGATCGGACACCAGAACTCTAGGTACCCCATGCAACCGAAATACTTCTTTAGCGAAAACCACAGCTAATTCTTTGGCAGAGGGAAGGCCATGGAGAGGCACGAAATGAGCCATTTTAGAAAACCTGTCAACCACGATAAGTATGAAGGAATACCCTCTAGACGCTGGCAATTCTCCCATAAAATTGATGGAAACATGAGACCAGGGACGTTCGCCATTAGGTACTGGTTGGAGTAGGCCCACAGGGAGGTGCCTAGGGGTCTTGGCACGGGCACATGTGGCACAGGCATTGGTAAATGCAGCACAGTCTGCCCTCAGAGAGGGCCACCAGTAGATCTGTGAGATAGACCATATTAATTGATCCCTGCCAATATGCCCAGCAGCTTTAGAGGAGTGGTAAGTTTCAAGTAATCGAGTGCGGAATGGCTCATCAACAAAACACTTGCCCACTGGGTTTTCCAGAGGAGCCGTAGCCTGAGTGACCAGAATCTCTTCCCCCAGTGGCGAAGTGATACTCGTACGTAAGGTGGCCAATATACGATCAGGCTGTATAATGGGTACTGGGACCTCGTCCTTGTCAGTTTCAGGCTCGAATTGTCTAGACAGGGTATCAGCCCTAACGTTCTTGGAACCCGGCAAGTAGGATACAATAAAATTAAATCGGGAAAGGAACAACGCCCATCTGTCCTGGCGAGAGGACAATCTTTTAGCTTCTGATAGATAAGTCAGATTTTTGTGGTCAGTGAGAATCAATACTGGATCTTTGGTGCCCTCCAATAAATGACACCATTCTTTCAGAGCGAGAATGATAGCCAGTAGTTCTCTGTCACCTATCTCATAATGACTTTGGGCCACAGACAACTTCTTAGAGAAAAACCCACATGGTCTGAGAGTACCCCCTTTCACTGGTCGTGGAGAGAGTACTGCCCCAACCCCAATCTCTGAGGCGTCAACCTCCAACGTAAACGGGAGAGATGGGTTGGGGTGGGATAACACTGGAGCAGCTGCAAAGGCGGATTTCAGTGTCTCAAAAGCATATTCAGCTGCCTCAGACCATTGGGAAGGATTAGCGCCCTTATGAGTAAGGTCAGACAATGGTTTAACAATCGTGGAAAAGTTTTTAATAAACTTTCTGTAATAATTAGAGGACCCCAGGAATCGCTGAATTGCTTTTAAGCCTTTAGGCTGTGGCCATTGCAAAACTGCAGCAAGTTTCTCCTGATCCATGGCAATACCATCCTTGGCAATTACGAACCCCAAAAAGGGCACACTGGATCGATGTAACTCACATTTTTCCAATTTGCAATACAATTTGTTTTTTCGTAGGCGGAGCAACACTTTTGACACATCCTTGATGTGTTGTGACAAATTGTCCGAGTGAATAAGTATATCGTCCAGATAGACAACAGCACAGGACTGCAGCATATCCCTGAGGATATCATTAATCAATTCTTGGAATACTGCGGGTGCATTACAGAGGCCAAACGGCATAACTAGATATTCATAGTGCCCGGATCTAGTGTTAAAAGCCGTCTTCCACTCATCACCAGCTCTGATCCAAATCAGGTTATAAGCTGCACGCAGGTCCAGTTTCATAAATATTGAGGAACCTTTTAACCTGTCAAATAATTCGGTGATGAGTGGTATCGGATAAGCATTCTTAGGCATCAACTTATTTAGGCCACGGTAATCAGTACACGGTCTTAGCTCGCCATTCTTCTTTTTCACAAAAAAGAACCCAGCCCCAACTGGCGAGGTGGATTTCCTGATGATCCCTCTCTTGAGGGCATCCTCAATATATTCCTCTATAGCTTGGTTCTCGTCACATGACAATGGATATGTACGTCCCCTAGGGGGTACCACCCCCGGTGGCAACTCAATAGCGCAATCATAAGACCTGTGCTGGGGCAGGGTGCCAGCCTCTCCCTTACTGAAAACATCACTGAATTGTTGGTACACATCTGGCAATGAAGGGGAGGCGCACAGAATCTTAACCGGGTGAGATACACAATGCTCCATACAATATTGGGACCAAGCCGAAATTTCACACTTTTGCCAATCAAACTGAGAATTATGCAACTGCAACCAAGGAAATCCCAGAATTACTGCATAGTGTGGAGAATTGATTATCTGGAACTGCTGTTCCTCTTTATGAAGAGCCCCAATCGTCATAGGTAGTGGCATAGTCTCAAAGGTAACCTGGGCTGGTTCTAGTGGTCTGCCGTCAATGGCTTCAATGGCAAGAGGGGATTCTCTTTCAACCAGAGGAATCTTGTGCCGTTCAGCGAAGGCACTATCCATAAAATAACCGGCTGCGCCGGAATCAATCAGGGCCAGAACCTCCACTGAGCGATCTGCCCACGAGAGTACCACCTGGATGGTGGGTTTCTGTATGATCAAACCTGGGGACGGTTGAACACCACCTAGGGCCTGTCCCCCAAGGTACCCTAGGTGCGTTAGTTTCCCGGACGTACAGGGCAGGTTCTTAACAAGTGCCCAGTTTTACCACGGTATAAGCATAACCCCTGCCTCCTGCTGTGTGCTCATTCCTCCTTAGTTAACCTGGTAAAACCTAATTTCATAGGTTCACCAGACTCCGGTAAATGGTCATTGGGTTTAGGCAACGAGGGAGGAGTGTGTGGGCAAAACGAACTGCTGAACCCACTGCTTTTTGACCATAACCTATGGTCCTTAGCCATAAGTCTCTCACGGATTCGAGTGTCAACTAGAATTGCATAATCAATATATTCGTCCAGATCATCAGGCAACTCTCTAGCTGCGGTTTCATCTTTAATATGATCGCCCAGACCTTGAGCAAAGGCTGCCACCAATGCCTCATTATTCCAACCTACCTCTGCTGCTAGTGTGCGGAATTCTATGGCAAAATCGCCCACAGTCCACTTGCCCTGTTGTATCTCCATTAGACTTTTAGCAGCAGAGGCGGTTCTACCAGGGATCCCGAAATGTTTGCACAAATTCCCTGAAATTCTTTGTGCAAGGTTTTGCACTCTCCCATAAGGGATTGGCCCATGCCAGTGCTCTGCCAGTCAATAAAGATATCATAAACCCAACTTTACTGCGAACATTGGGAAAGGCATGAGAGGTTAATTCTAGAAATATCTTAAGTTGGTTAATAAACCCTCTGCACAGACTGGGTTCACCATCATATCTGAGTGGCAATGGTGCGGAAGCGGTTAACCCTTTGACTGCAGCCACAGAAGTAATGGTATCATTCTCCGGTGTTGAAACTGGGGAGACCACCGGACTCGGGACAGACTTGTCCGTGAGTACTGTACGCTCGAGAATGGTCTGTATGGCCAATGCCAACTGATCCAGGCGCTGCTCATGTACATCCACCCTCCAATGGATGTCCTGCGCATTACCCTCACTCTCATTGTCTGAGGTCATGGCCCTTTCATACTGTCAATGTTTGTTTTGACTCTCAGACACAGAGTTAAGATAAAAACACAACATTATTGAAAAGTTAATAAGAACCCTCACAGGTCCTGAACACATACATATGTACAGCCACACAACAGGTTCAGTAGTACAGCAAATAACAATACAGTATATGTAGGCTCTACCGGCCTTGCCAAATACCGGGTAAGGCAGCCTTGAGACTGGCACAACGAGATGAAGTAGGCTCTACTGGCCATACCAATATACCGGGCAAGGCAGCCTGGAGACTGGTACAACAAGATGAAGGAGGCTCTACCGGCCTTACCAATATACCATTGTTTCTCAACCTGCACCTCCAGTACTGATTGATGATCACCAGGAGTTTGTAGTCAAGAAGGTCCTTGACTCACGCTTAGTCTGTGGCAGACACCAATATCTGCTGGACTGGAAGGGGTATGGCCCTGAAGAGAGATCATAGATTCCATCATCCAAGGTTTACTCTCCCGTTCTGGCTTTTCATCGCAGGTCCAGAATCCTGGTTGCTCGGAGGGCTCCTATATGGGGGGGGGGGGGGTCACTGTCACTCCGTTTGCTTGTTCTCCGCCCGTTTTGCTCCTGATTGGAATATAGCCCTTTAAAGTCTTCCTGTTTTTGGCTTTCTGCACCTGTACATAGTGTATCTTTGGCTTTTTGATGCTGATTTGATTCCAGCTTTATTCCTGACCACCATTCCTGTCTGCTCCCTGTTCAGCTCCGATTACCTCGGCTGTTATCCTGGCTTGACCTTGGCATCTGACTTTGACTTCCCTTTGCTGCTCATTCATCTTGATACTCAACTGGTTGATCTCCGACTAGGCCAGTTATCTTCTGGCTTGTTGGATTGATCCCGGTGCTCTGCTACGCAGCAGGCGGATCTCCTGTAATGCCTGCTATCCTCCGACAGCCTGCAGGATTGATCTCAGCCAGGTACCCCGCCAGGTTGATCTCCAACTTGGCCTTACCTCTCCTCGATGGCCGGTCGGATAGCTCCCAGCCTATGCTGTCTTCATTCCTTCTTCGACTCATGACGGTGGCTGCTATCTTTGTTGACCATCCCAGTGGTCATTGTTCCCTGGAGTCTGGCTGCTTGTCGGAGCTCAACTAGTCATCATCAGACAATTTTAGACTCTTCAACTGGGGCTTTCTTCCGACTCATTGAGTTTCTATGACTGCCAGTCATGCTTCCAACTGCTCCAAGAGTCGCAGGCCTGTTACCGACGGCCAGTTGGTTTCCGACTAGTACCATCCAACTATTGGGTCTTCTTCGATTTGAGGATGACTTCGACAGCCCACTAGATCTGACCCTCAGTGCTGTCTACACAGGTTCTGTATAAGGGTTCACCATCTCCCAATGGCTTCCAGAGTCATCCACCGGCTATGCACCCTAGTGTCTGTGTGATTCTTCCTTTGACCTTGTTACACTCTATAGGAACTGAGACCAAGCCTGCAGGATTGAATCACCTAATGCTCCAGGACGTTGATGGACAAATGCCTTCTTGAAATCTTGAGCCAGAGACTTTGATGCATGGCCACAGAGAGGGCTGAAGCCTTTCCAGTAAACCTAGTGACATCAAAAGACACTTCACAGCATACACAGCAGCCTCAAAGAACTTGGACATAATGACATTAGGACTCTCCTTAGGCACGCCATGGTTCTAGTCACCCAAGCAATTAAACAGGGGGGCACAAAGCAGCACCAGAAACCTCAAAAATTTGCTTTAAAAAAAGAATCCAGGCTCTCATTTGCTGGATCCTTAAGTGCCACAGCATCTACCAGTAGCAAAGCTGTATCCTAGGTGTGAAATTGGAGGTTTTAGAAATCCTTTTCTTGTAATAGCTCCAGGACCACTTCTATCTTTATAGAGGTATTTAATTATTCAAATGAATCTGTGGTTTTCAGGCAGGTACAGCTCCTCTGTCTATCATATCATGCATCATTGTAGACTGGAATCAGGCATACAAAGTACAGGAGAACATGGAGACTCTTTTATTCCGTTTCTAAACAAAGGATTACATGCTAAATACTCCTATCTACACATCTGGTCATATATGGACATTTGTGTACATTAAAGGGATAGTAACCCCCCAGAAAACTTGAACACAAATGCTAGTAAGAAGCACAACATACCTAACTCCTTTATCCCCATCTCTCAAACCGTTATGTTTTGAGAGATGTAAGAGAAGAAAGACCTCCGCTCCCTCCCCTTTCTGCCTGACGAGCTGTAAAGCTGTCAGAGGCAGAATCTGGTTGATTGACTTACGCGCCTCTGCAGGAGCGCTGTCATCTACATATCTCGGTATAATTACTTCATCGGTATGGTCTACAACATGTGCTTGCAAGCCAGACACACATTTTAGACCATACCGATGAAGTAATTATACCGAGATATTGAGATGATAGCGCTCCTGCAGAGCTGCCGTCTGGTCACGGAAGCAGTATCTCATGATGTCCGCTATACAGCGGACGCATGAGAAGGGGCAGGGAGCGGAGGTCTTTCTTCTCTTACATCTCTCAAACCAGGCCTTAAAAGTTGAAGTCCTTTGCTACTAGTTAGACCTGAAAAGTTACTCGCCACTGCAAGCCATAACATACCAACCAGGGCTGAATTTCTACTCGCCAGGGCTAAGTTTTCACTCGCCATTGGCTAGTGGCGAGTGGAAATTTTGAGCCCTGTCTCAAACCATAACGGTTTGAGAGATGGGGATAAAGGAGTTAGGTATGTTGTGCTTCTTACTAGCATTTGTCTTCAAGTTTTCTGGGGGGGTACTATCCCTTTAAGACGCTTTGGAAGAGCAATTCCTTTTTTGGAAACATTCCAGCACCATGACCTCACTTGGACACCATTACACACAAAGTTTCCAACAAAGGCCTGCATTGAATCCATAATGTATAATACAATTCATCAATTCCCCCTTTGTGCTCATGTATCAAACACCAACAGATATCTCTTGGGCTATCTTCAATCAATATTCGATCATTGTAAAACCAATACTCACAATAATTGTGCAGGATAGCTGGTTGTGAGAACAACCAGCAAATTCAAATGGGGCAGTAACTGCCCCGTTTCAGTCACTTCTCTCAGGAAAAGATGAAAAAGAACAATGGATTGATTGTCCCCTTTTTCAAATATTGCAGGCTTATATTTTATAAAAAACATATAGTATAATAAAAATACATATTATGTGGGAAAAGGAAAAAAAACATCATCAACGCGTCATATCAGGCGTTTATAGCCTATTATGTATTGACGATGTATAGTCTCTGGCTATATTTCAGATTTTTTAATTTGTATTTTTTAATAAATATTATTAATCCATTGTTCTTTTTCATCTTTTACTGAGAGAAGTGATTGAAATGGGGCAGTCACTGCTTACCCAGTTTGAATTTGCTGTTTGTTCTCACAACCAGCTATCCTGCACAGTTATTGCGAGTATTAATGTTACAATGATCGAATATTGATTGAAGATAGCACAAGAGACATCTGTTGGTGTTTTGCACTCTTCCTGTTTGTTTGTTCTCTGTATTTTAAGGTTCTCAGCAAGTAGTGTGGGTATCTTTAGAAGATGCCGCATTCATCCATCATCTTGGAATGACTGAGTGGAGGCAGTCTGAGTCCCCCATCTGGTTTTTGCTGACCACTACTAGTGGTTATGAATATTGTTTGAGTACAGTGGTGTATTGGTGGAGGTCTTCAATTGGCAAGACATTGCACTAGGGAGCGCCATTGTTTTCTCCTCTTTTGTTGTCTCCCTTTGATACATGAACATGCATCACTTCCTGTTATACTTGACATTTAACAAAGTAAACAAATCTTGTAAACAATTGAGTGATCTTCGCAAAGATGACACACACACCTGAATCTGCACCTAAAACAAATCTACAATCGAAAACAAAAACAGCTATATTTGACACTATGATGTTCCATTAAGACTGTAAGTACCATAAACCACATACTGAAAAATTAATGAATGTTAAACAAAAAAGTGAAGTTTAGTCCAGAGTATATATTAAATGAGATGTGTTCACATTTCAGTTTATGATCTGTAACTGTAAATGTACCAGTTTACTAGCATTATTGTAAAATGGTTTTAATTAATCATTCTCCTATAGTCAATTGAAATTTAGTTTTCCTTTATCCATTGAATAGTTCATCAGCGGTATAGTCCACTTAGTCCCTGGAATCCTCCAAACAAGTAAACACATAGAATGCTTGTCAGTCATCTGAAAGAAACAAGTACAGCATCATTTTCTAACAAGATAACAGCTTACATTTATCAATATGCATTACACTTGTCCCTCTCTTCCTAAAACATTTAGAGGAGCCAACACATCTCTGTGTCTGTGTACTACTGTGTCCCCATATGTTTTCAATAATAAATTAATTTTGTCTGAAGCATTAGACCTGTCCATCCCCCCTGATGTTCACCATGGGGGGGTAGCCAACTGCACTAAAGCCCCAGAATAAAAAGGATACAGTGGAAGAATATATTGAAGAAATTGCCTCCTGTCAGACGTCCTCCAACCTCCTTCATCCCACTTTTAAATATATCAGGGGAAGAGGAATTAGAATCTGAGGCCACCGAGACCTTACGAGTCTCCATTACAGTCAAAGTAACACCCTTTGTGGAAGAACCAGGGTCTTTTGCAAAAGAATTACGAACTGAGGATGAATCCAGGATGTCCACTTCAGATTTCCCTTTCTCAGTGCATACATTCCTGACCATGGGGACATCACCCTCTGCAAAGTGGCTAAAGTGCCTTTTGGGGGGTCTAGGTTGGCCCTGTGACAAATAGACTACGACCCCTTCAATACAGGAAGGCATAAAACTCACTGAAGAAATTAAGGCCTTGCCTCATGCAGGATCCTGTTCAGGAGAGGAGGGTAGCAGTGTTTTTGTGGGGGTCACAGAACAAGAGTACTAGAAAACTCCCTGGGAAGACCAATCTGGCATGAGGAGCAATGGGTTGAAGGAGATAAGGGGACCCCTGAAGCCTTAACTCTTTCTGACAGAAAATTAATGGAACCCAAAACTGCGCTCAAGGACTCCCAATGTTCCACATATATATTTCATAGAGAAGAAATTAAAAAAATCTAAGTGTAATATGTTTATTGGGTAAACAATTAAAAGATATTGCCAATATGCACATTCTCAATAATACAAAATGTAAAAGGCATATTGGGGTCCCAGACCCCCTTACTGGTCACAATGCTGCCTTTCCTGCTGGTTGTCACTGGTCTCCTTATTCCGTGCCGCAACCTTGTCAATCAATCCACTTCACTCGCACCCTGAGAGTCCAGTATATAGCTAAATCAACACCCTTGGTTGATAGATGTAACAGGAATTCTCCCTAGGTGACTAATAGAGGTATACTAGCGGGGGACCGGGAATGGGACCAGCACTGTGTGTGTGCACACTTGGCAAACAAACCAAATGTGTTTTCGTCTGTGTTCTGACAACTTCTTCAAAGGCTATAATAAAAACAGGAGAGGTGGCATATCCTTCCTATATTTAGCAATTCCAATTTTAAGGCAATACACGGCGGCTCATATTATGCAATAACTCCATCTTTACTAACTCAGCAGCAAAGTTTGAATGGTTTGAAGAAACAAAGTAACATGATGGTTATTCAACCCCCATCCTAAATATAAACATCCCATCAGGACTCCCTCAGGTGTATAACAGTGATAACAGGTAACATCATATCCTCTTTCTTTGCTGCTCAAGCAGATAAGTACTTCTTTATAGTTGGCGTAAGCAATTGTACTATTTATCTTTAGTTATTTTATTTAATAAAGTGATTATGGTTTACTTTCATTTCCCTTTATATATGCTTCCATAGTTTAATCCTTTGGTATATTTGCATATAATTTCTTATACTGAATTTCCAACTTTTTAAAATCTTATTAGGTCCTTCACTGGCCTAAATAAAGTTCTAAAAGGTCCAGAAATGTTTTACTGTGGACTACACTGATCCGTATTTAATGTGGTAATGGTGGAATCTCCTTAACCTTGTGTATATACTTGTATATATACAGATCTTTGATATTAACGTTTAATTCTGTTTCCAAAGCTTCCATGATGTATATGTTTTCATTCTGTTTCTTCGAGTTTCACTCGGAGATATAACACTTGTATACAGATATTTCTATCTTAAACTTTCTCCCCTGACTATTCTTGCGGTTCTTTACCCCTGTTTTCTGGGCCGGTCGGCGCATTCTTGCTTCTCTGCCGTCTCGCTTCAAGCGTCAGCTTGATCTTCTGACAGCCATCTTGGTTAAGGGCATTTCGCTTCCTGGATCAACCACACATGCGCGGTTTCTCTTCATTGTATGCACGCACTTCACTACTGCTTGGCTTAACGTCTGACGCCACCTACTGTCCCTCTTACACATTATATATATTCTTGTGGTAAAAAGCTAGCAATTGGGGTTGTTAATGTAAAAAGTGTTATATTGTTGTGCTTTGGCCATTATTTGATATCTGCACCAGAAATATTTTTAAAAAAATTTCTTCAAGTTGTTTCCCTCTCATAAAACTATTAATAATATAGAGTACATTAATATTGGAAAATGTCTTACAAGAAAGTTATGTCTCCTACTACACCCTTAAAAGGGCATAAGATACCAACTCATTTTCTCATACAAGAAAATGTCCCCATTCATTCTGACTCTCAAGAAGAAATGGCAATGAATTCTAAAAATAATTATGAACAATTTTTAGTTATTATGGATCAAACCATAAATAAAACAGTTTCTAAAGCCATTTCATCATGCATGACTCACACAACAAAATGTTGGTAACCCAGTAAATAAAAAAAACTCAACCTAGTGAGGCTAAATAGGCTTCACATTATTTCCCTGAAAGAGACATTCAATCTCATGCTGGGCAAAAAATGAAAAGGAAAATGAAACACTGTGCCCCCGAAAGAGAAGCTGAAAGCTCTCACTCTGAAATACCAGTTAAATCCAGTGACTTGAAACATGGATCAATACCACCATAGAACCTCTACTTGGGAGGATATTAATCTGAGTCAAAGAAATAAAGTCAGATCTAAACCTGACTCTTTTTGTCTGTATTCCTCTTCTGATGATTCTGATTTGGAGTCTGAGGAGCTCTCATATCATTCCTCCGATCAGGACTTTATCTCTGAAGAGGTTAATATTGTTAAAGATAATGAGACTGAAGATGACATTGTAATGGATGAACAGGGAAAACCATTATTTGACCCCGGAGCCATAAAACACCCGGGATCATCGGAGTGGGTCCCAAAGGACCACATTGCAAAATACATTGACTTACGGATTAGAAAAGCCTTAGACTCTAAGGCAAGGAACAAATTACGGTCGGAGTGTCCCAGACAGTCTATTAGCAAGCCATGCAAGACTCCTTTAATGGACCCTCAGATGGCAAAATACATTGCCAAATCAGGAAGAGACCCTCGGAAAGGCATTGAGAGATCTCTTAATCAATGTCAAGACAAATTAGTTGACATTATAGGACCCCTAGCCAAAATATTCAACATAACAGAGGAAGCCCTGTCTCACGATTCCCAGGTGGATCTCCCTATCTACAGAGGATGGGTCCAGAGAGCCATCTGTTTATTGGGAAACGCCAATACGGCACTATCAACTGAGAGACGAAGAGTGATACTACTTCGTATTGATCCCAAACTCTCAGACATGGCCTCTACTGAGGCAGGACCAGACGCCAATGGATTGCTTTTTGGCGATTCATTTATAAAAAATTTTGGGAAATTTGTTAGTACTTTCACCGCCTTAGACAAGGCACAGACAAATATAAAAGAGGTCTTTAACAGGAGGGTTTTTGTCAGGGCCGGGAAAGGACGGGGTCGCTTTCCCGGCCGACCCTTGGGTCCCTCGAGAAATCAATATGAACCCTCAAGACCCAAAACTGTATGGACGAGGATCGTATTCTCATGAGACCAGAACCCCTCCCCCATTCTACCCACCTCGTGGCAGAGTTTGGCGGGGAAAGGCTTCCAGAGCCTCTACTTGTTCCAGACCTTTCTCGAGTAAGTATATTCCCTACTCATTTCTCAAGGAGGAAAGTGGGTGGCAGACTCACCCATTTTTCCAAAGCCTGGTCTCAAATTTCATCAGACCAATGGATACTCCAAACAATTCAAGGGTATGAAGTAGAATTCTATACCGACCCCCAACAACTGAAAATATAGACAGTAGTTTCCTACCTACGAAGCAGCAGAATTCGACTGATTAACTATCTAGACGATACGTTAATCATGTCCGAAGACCCTCTGATTCTTGTGAACCATCTTCGTATTACAATTCGAACATTAACAAACCTCGGGTTTCTCATAAATTGGAAAAAGTCGGTGACGGTTCCGACCCAAAACATTGAGTTTTTAGGATTAGTCATAAATTCAATAGATTCCACTCTACTATTACCACACACAAAATAAAAGAATATCTGTAGAGAGATAAGGTTCATTCTCACAAAGCATCTTATTTCATTGAGGGTGATTGCGAGAATAGTGGGTCTATTATCAGCCTCAATTCAGGCTATATTTCTGGCCCCTCTTCACTATCGGGCTCTTAAAAGATTGAAAATATCTCACTTACGCAAAGGTCTCAGCTATTCCGATCTAATTCCTCTATCTTTAGAAGCAAGAGAAGGTCTACTATGGTGGCTAAATCATATGAAGGCGTGGAACGGAAGAGCAATTTTTGGAATGTCTCCGATCATCATTATCGAGTCGGGGTAACGGTTTTATGTACACTCAGAGACGGAAGGTTTCGGTAAAACACAGTTTTATTAAACCACACCGAATAATAACCCTCGCGGGTCCAGCATATAAATACAATTATAATACTGACACAGGACAGGTTACAGTGAGTCAATAACCCACACTGGTCCAGTATGTGAAACAATATACAATACTGGCACAGGTCAGGTTAAAGTTCATATGATTCAGTGAGACAATGGCAGAATGGTACTATTAGGCCAGGAATAGCTGATAGGCCCTAATAGCGGAAGGCCCACAGGACACTCTGTAGACAGAGAGTGACACAATAACGACTGTAGCCACAAAGGAGCAAGCGGAGCCCTGGATACGTGACTGACTACTGGAACAACAGAGGTAGACTGCAACGCAGTGTAACGCCAAACCGAGACTGCAATAGTCTGTGACCCAAGTGCACAGCACAGCCTCGCAAGGGGTTAAAAAACGGTCCAACCTGAGGAAAACTGCCAGATCGTATAGACAGACTGAGGCCCCCAAGAGAAACTCAACCTCAGATTAAAGGCAGTAAACAGGCCAAGCGTACCGTGGTGCAACCGGAAATATCTCCACACTGGAGTGAGAGAGGACAAGGCACTATGGGGTGACCGGGTCACAGTATAGAACTGCCTGAGCAGTAACCGAGGCAACCGGAGGTCTGTACAAGACAGAGAGAGCACCGGACTACAGCCCCAAACCGTATCACCGGAAGGTGTGCGAACCGGGCCGAGACACACAGAGCAGGAACGTCAGCCAATCCGGGTCGGTACAGAGAGCAGGAACGTCAGCCAAGCCGGGCCGGTACACGGAGCAGGAACGTCAGCCAATCCGGGTCGGTACACAGAGCAGGAACGTAAACAGGCAGAGTAGTCAGGCAGTCCGGGTCATACACTGCAATCATACGAAATAACGGAACAAGCACTAGCAACGGGAATACCACCAAAGGGCACTGCAGAAGTGACAGGGCTGAGTATTTAAGGGCTGTCACTGGGAGAAGCAACATAACGTTAGCCAATAAAAAGGTATCAGGAAGTAGCACTTGTTGAAATGTCGCCAGCAAAGCACGGGCACCGTGATAGTCAGATGCCAGCAATTTGGGCTGGGGAGCGAGATATGGTCATCTCTCCACAGGAGGGAAATGGTCTGTCAACACTATGGGTAGGCCCATAGTGTCAGCAAGGAGGTCCCTAATGTATCCAATAGATTACATCTTGCAGCCTTATATACAACGCATACCTACATTAAGGATACAACTAATTTCTTGAACTTATTGTGTGAAGTACAGTGGGGAACGACTGACATTTTACTGGTGACAATGGATGTCACCAGTTTATATACATGTATACCTCATGATGGTGGCAAGGCAGCAGTCTGGCAATTATTGGGACAGTAAGGAACACAACCCTACAGAAATGGATTATATTGTGGGCTTAGTAGATTTAATTTTAACCCACAATTATTTTAAATTTGAGGAGGACCTATTCATGCAGATAGCTGGGACAGCGATGGGGTCCCCTATGGCACCTTCATATGCTAACGCATATATGTGGCAGTATGAGAAAATAAACATAATGCAGTCTGAATACTGGAATTACATCATGTTCTATGTGCGATTTATTGATGACCTGTTTATGGTGTGGACTGGAGGAGTTCTGCTTTTATTGAAGTTTGTGCAACATCTAAATGGTTTACTGTTGCCAATCAAGTTGACTTTGAATTATAGCCAATATGAAATTAATTATTTAAATGTTTTAATCAAGAGAACAGACACGGGCATTCAGACAGATTTGTATGTAAAATATACAGATAGAAATACACTATTGAATGCTCGAAGCCAACATCTTACCACACTAAAACAAGGTTACCTAGGTCACAAATGACACGGTTAAATACTCCGTTTCAGAAACGCTTGAATCCACCAAACAGCGAAGATGGGTGACAAATTTACAGCGAGAGACTATGACAAAAATATCGTTGAGGAATGTATTAAAGAGGCTGCAGATCTGGACAGACACACATTATTAACTTCACATAAACAAGCAATGGCTGAAACAGATAGGATGACTATAACATACTGATGTGTCCACGGAATTCAGGAATGTTACTCTCAGGAATTGGGAGTTTTGGTCACATGTTTCAACAACCCCCAAGATTTGGTTTTAAGCAAGCAAGGAGCATACAGAATGACATAGTGTGCTCAGATCCAGTTGACAAATATTTGGTACCAAAAGAGTGAAAAAATGAGGGAGTGTACAAATGTATGAGCTGTGTTACTTGCGCCCATATGTTAATAGGATCGATGCTCAGAGTTCCAAACATTCAATATAACATTAAAGTGAGGGGGTATATAACATGTACAACATCTTTTGTCATATATCTGTTGATTTGTCCATGTGATAAATATTATGTTGGGAAGACAAGCAGATCCTTTAGGGAGAGGATGCAAGAACACCGCTCTCTAATTATGAGAGGTCTTAATAATACACTGCCTGACCAACAATTGTCACGATCTCCAGTAGCAAGACATTTTATACAAATGAAGCATAAAATCAAGGACTTGAAATGTTTTCCGTTTGAACAAGTGAAACAGGGACCACGGGGGGGGGGGGGAGAGATAGAGAATCCAGGCTCTCTAAAAGAGAGATGTTCTGGATTTATACTCTTAAGGCTCTATCGGCCGGAGGTCTAAATGAACAATTTAGTTTGATTGATTACATCTAATTGTGAATTACATCTAATTATAACAACATGAATATCATTGTTTCAGTGTGTGAATAAAGGAAAACTGGTGTAATGTAAAGTTGTAGAGAAATGTTGCAGTTTGAAAACGAGGAGGCGTCTGAAGTTACTATGGTGACCATCGGGCGCAGTTTCGGCGCCAAATGCAACAAGAGAGGATTTAAATAGTAGAATACACGTAATTCTTTAATGAGTGCTGTCCTTGAAGAAAGTCCCAGTGAGGACAAACGTCAGATGTTCCCGACAGTATGCTTTTTAAACTTTGATAATAAAAGATGAAGTTTTATGAGAGGGAGCTTGGCTTATTTATGTATATTAAGTATTTCTGTCGAGAAAAAGAACATGCATATCAGTTGTTTAGAACTCTTAGCAGGATCTTTTGCAATCAAAAGCTTTACGAAAGAAACTTCAAACTGCTTCATACTATTGAAGATGGACAATGTATCAGCAGTGAGATACATAAACTATCTGGGAGGCACGAACTCTGGCTATTTTGGTGAAAGAGCTTTGGCATTTTTGCCTAGACAAGAATATTTTGATAACAGCAGAATACTTACCAGGACTTTCCAATACTGTAGCAGATTGGAACTCGAGACACCTGGTAGACTCGAGCGACTGGAAGTTGCACAAAAACATTTTCACTCACCTAGACACAATTTGGGGACCCTTAACTCTGGATCCCTTATCATCCAGATTAAATGCCCAGGTACCAAAATTCTTCAGCTAGAGACCGGACCCAGAAGCTTTAGCTCTGGACAATTTTCTTCAGTCTTGGCCTCCTCATGGGTGTTCTGCCTTCCCCCCTTTCATCATGATACCCAGGGTGATTCTTCAAGTCAGAAAGCAGAAAAGCACCATAGTATTGATCACCCCTTTCTGTACTGCACAGCCATGGTTCCTTCTACTTCTGGAGATGTCCAGAGCTGTACCACATTACCTATCCCCGTTTCCGATGTTATTGCGGGACCCTACCGGGAACCCATACAACCTTCTACTTCAGAATTAGCTTCACCTTTTAGCATGACAAATTTTGGGAATTCAGGAGTTAGACGAACTTTCGTGGAAACGTTGGTGCCTGGAATGGGCTTTGGATCCCGTTTCTTCCAGTATAAATTTAATTCTTAATTTCCTCTCATCATGCTTTCAACAAGGTAGAGCTTACAGGACCATCAATTGTTATAGGTCCTCTATCTCCGCTTCTCACGAATACATTGATGGTATTCCCTCCGGACAACACCCATTGGTTTGTAAACTAATGAAAGGTATTAAAATATCCAGATTTCCTAAGGCGAAATATTCCAAACTATGGGATGTCAATTTGGTTCTCATTCTATTAGAGTTGTGGCCATCTAACGGGGAATTATCACTCAAACAACTCTCTGCAAAACTTACTATATTCCTTTGTCTACTTTCTTTACGTAGAGTTTCAGACGTGCACGCTTTAGACATTTCCAACAGGTTTTACGAACCTGAAGTAGTACATTTTCTGATTTCCAGGCGCACCAAATCTTCTACTACAGAGATCTTTTATCCTAGTTTCCCTCAAAATCCCCAGTTGTGTGTGGTTTCATGCCTTAAAGTTTACGAATATCTTACTTCTAAAATCAGACCTAATGTTATTTATTACTTTTGTTAAACCTTATTTACCTGTACCTTCGGCTATTTTAGTGAGATGAGTCCGCTGGATCATGCAAACTGACGAAACTGATATTACTTTGTTTGGGGCACACTCTTCTCGAGGAGCTATGGCTTCCAAATCTTATTTACTGGTAGGTAGCCTTCAGGATATTCTTATAGCGGCAGACTGGTCCAGGAAATCCACCTTTAAGACTCATTATTTTAAACCTATTAAACATGTATCTTATAACATTATTCAACAGCTTTAAACTTGCATAATATGAGTCTCCATGTATTGCCTTAAAATTCGTAGATTTTCCTAATTTAATGACGGAAAATTAGGATTTTAATAAAGACATGGAGGCAAGTATTATCCCCCCCAATTTAACCCTCCCTTTGTTTTGTTTTTCTTTATCTCACCTAGGCTGAAAGATCCTACGGTTGAAAATATACTCCTTCTGTGCTGTCTGATGAGCCACTTCGTCTGTGAGAAATACCATCCCTCTCTGAGTGTCGAAGAGGAATCCCAGAAAGACCATCCTCTGGGAAGGAACAAAGTCTGACTTGTCCAAATTGATGATCCACTCGTGATGGGAAAGAGCTTGAATGCAGTCCTGCACCTGCTGATGAAGGAGTTCTGAAGAAGAGTCCTTCAGAAGGAGGTCGTCCATATATGTAGTCACCCTGATGCCGTTCCGATGTAGGACGGAGATCAATGCTCCCAGGATTATGTTGAAGACTTGAGGAGCCGTGGTCAGGCCAAAGGGGAGGGCAGAAAACTGGAAATGCCCTCGGTCGCAGGCAAAGCAGAGATACTGCCGACTCTCTGGATGAATGGTGATGTGCAGATATGCATCCTGAAGATCCAGAGAGGCCAAAAATTTCCCAGGGGACATGGCCGCCATCACTGTGCGCAGAGACTCCTGGTGGTATTGGGACCAGACCACAAAAGGAGTTGACATTTTTCAGATCCAAAATGGGAGGACAGCCGCCGTCCTTCTTGGAAATCACAAAGAGGTTGGAGTAGAATCCCAAGCCCCTCTCCTGAGGAGGAACAGGTTCCAGGACCGCCTTGTCCAGAAGGGCCTGGATAGCTTCCTCGAAAAGGCGGTGCTTTTCTGCTCCCAAAGGAGAATGAGAAGAGAAGGTCCTGGGAGGAGGAAGGGAGGTGGAGGGAATCTTGTACCCTGAAGCCACCACTTGTAAAACCACGGAATTGCCACAGAGGCCTCCCAAGCCGAGAGGTAGTAGCATAAGCAGCCACCTACCTGCGGGTGGGGACCTGGGTTCGGTGAGTCATGCAGAAGAAGGTTTGGAAGCCTTGGGGTTCACGGTGGACTTCGATCACCATTACTGCTTAGGCTTGGATGAGGAGCGTGGAGCCTGACGGACCGTCTGCTTGAAAGGACAACAAAGCAGATTCCTTTTGACAGGCGCCCTCTTCCTCAGGACCACTGGCAGGCGAGTACTCTTCCCTCCAGTGGCCTTGCTGATGTGATCCTTGCGCTCAGGCCCAAACAGGGAGGAGCTGTGAAAAGGTAAAGGCAGGAGAGCCCTCTTGGAGGCCGTGTCAGCAGACCAGATCTTGAGCCAAAGAGCACGCCTGGCTACCACAGACATGGTAAAGGCCCTGGCTACCATATGCACAGCGTCAAACAGGGCAGCAGAGACATAATGCTGAGCCTCAGCAATGTTAGCGAGAAGTCGCAACATGTCAGCAGTAGGGGCCCTCTGACGGACAGCTGAATTGAGCTGTTCAGTCCAAACAGCCACAGCCCTATTCACCCATGCCGCAGCAAAGGCATGGAGGAGGGCAGAGCCAGTTGTCGCGAAAATAGCCTTGAGAGAGGTCTCAAACTTATCAGTCCAGTCTTTGAGAGCAGAGGCGTCAGCCACCGGCAAAGCAGTGGACTTAGAATGCCTGGAAACTGGGGCATCTACTTTGGGGGGGTGGACCCACTGCGTGAGGGCTGTTTCAGAGAACGGGTAAAGCTTAGCAAACGTCCTAGACACAGATTGTTTCCTGCCTGGAAATTTCCACTCCTTAGACACCAAACAGTCAAGGGTGGGGTTAGGTGGAAAACAAGTACGGGGCCTAACAGGCTCCTGAAACACATCAGAGGGGTCAGAAGATGCCTCCTGTACCAAGGGAATGTTCAGGGTGTTAAGCACAGCCCTGATGAGGCCCTCAGCCAAGGGAATGGGGTCAGCCTCAAAAGGGGTCCCCAAAAAACGGAGATGAAGGAACAGCTGAACAGTCATCAGAGGAGTCAGACACATCAGGTACACCTGGTGGTTTAGGCAGTACCCCAACAGTGCCCGAAGCCCCCAACATGCCCAAAACGTTGACCGGATGACAGAGCAAGGGCAAACCCACAAAATTAGCCATCTCTGACCTCTCTACGTGGAGCGGTTGCAGAGATATGTCCCAAACTGTAAAGTCCCATAGAAATGAATGGAGCAATGGCGTCTATGCGGTAAACACGCACCTTAAAGGCACAGAACAAAGTCAATGAGGTGAATACCAGACGTAAAAACCACTCAAAAGCCCACTAGAATAAAACAGTAGACCCAACAAACACTGGTCCCAGTAGGGAAGGTGCCCAAAACCCCCCCAAAAGAGTTACGTTACCACAGAAACTTGCTCCAAACACCTCACAGACATACAGATAAACCCAATGAGTGCATGAGTATGTAATAGGAACTCCATATGAGACCCCTGTGTGGAAGGGAAGCATTGGACATGTGGACCTCTGCACTCAAAGGGTGCTCACCTTTTTCAGCAGGTCTTCTGTCTTCAGATTACCATATATCAAGAAGAAGCCTCAGTGGGCAACTCCTGGGGAAAGAACTTGGTGCCAAGATTTTCTCCCCAGGGCTTAGGTCCACAAAAGCTATCCACATTTGTGTGATGGGAACAGTCGGTGATGGTAATCTGCCTAATGGTGGTATTCCATATCTAACAGAAAAGTAATACAAAAGCGAAAACTATAGCATAACTGTTCTCTTGATTGTGTCTTGACCAAGGAACAAATCTTACTGGTTGGGGATTGGCTAGCTGCAAGCTAAGGAGAGGAGGTACGCTCCACCCAGCAGTCACTTCTCAGAATTGTTGCTGCCTATTTAAAGGGGCTGACCACCTACCCAAAGTTACCAGTAACCTGTATTGGATGACAGAGAAAAGTAAATGAAACCATAGGATCATATATAAAACAAAGGATTATGAAAGAAAGCGAAGATAAAAATGCTTTACGCTATTTCGCTAAATTTTTTGTACACATCTATACTAAAACATGGTGTTGCCCATGAGCAAAAATGGAGGGAGAGTGTGGTTCCTGCTCAAACAGACATGGTATTTATATGGGTTGGCTAATATTTTCGCAATACAATTAATAATTAAGTACACCAGAGGGTAAGACAAGACACTGTACAGTGCTGATTTAATTCCAGAGGAGGAAGATACTTTACAGTGCTTGATGTATCCACTTATGTTCGATGTGTATTAAATTTTGCTAAAACTTTGGAGTGTGTATGTAGTAGGAGTGATGGTGGTATCTGAAGCTATTCAAATACAAACAAATAAGAGACATGAAGGATAAAAAAATAAGCACTCAGATTCTCTAAATGAAACAAAAAGTTATCAAAAAAGTAATATAATTAAATCAAATGTATTCTATCAATTACCCAAACAAAATATACATCTGGAGATTAGAAGCCCTAGACAAAATCTGTCCCCTCCCCCTCCCTCCACTAAAATCATAATGTTGTATTAAAACAACCCAATCCCCTATATATCAAGGCCACCAGTATCTTACACCACACTCCCTAATAGTAAAGTTTAAATAATGTTATCCTGGGTAGTTCTCAAAAGACGACAGAACATACATCCATATTACAGACTGATTCAGGAAAGGTGCTCTGCAAGTGTTCCGCAGCTGTCAAAGTATTATATCAATAATAGACCTAATGTTGAGTGGATAGAGGTGCGACAGAAATAGCCGAGGAGACTGCAGTCAAAGTTGAGGTAAGAAATAGATCAGTGGGAGTCAAACAGGAGTTATGAAAGGAACAAGAGGACAAAGCTAAGGAGACAAAGTTGAGCAGATTGCGGAGGAGACACTTCAGTGAAAGCAAAGATATGAAAGGGATCAAAAGGAGGGGATGAAACGATGGTGGTATGTTTAGTGAGTTTTTCCCTTTAAGGAGCATAGACATGAGTAACACATTTGAAATAAAGATGCTTTGCAGTGCATTGATCATGTTCAGAAGGCAGCTAAATGTATCAATGGCATCTGGATGGAAAAATTGTGTTAATGAAGGGATTAAACAGGAGAAGGAACAATTCTCTGAAGGCACGTGGGTGGAGGACAGGTTGCTTTGTGTGAAGTAGTAAGCAGAGCAGGGAATGAAGGACTAACACATGAAAGAGAGGGTGTGAGGGACATCCGCAGGTGGAGAAATGGGAGGATAAGAAGGACTTTTGCAAGAAAAGAACGTTGGAAAGGGAAGGAGAAGCATACAATGTGAGGAAAGGGAGAAGGAGGCGAAGTGAAGAAGGAAAAGACTGAGGCAAAAGGGAAGTTTGGAGAAGGAGTTGTAGGATGACGAAAGGGTGAGTGGTAGTGAGGTCAGAAACGCGAAGCTTAGAAAGGGGGTGTTACAAGGAGAGAGGGTGTTCTGGAGCAGAGAAAGGGAAGTTGTGGGGGGAGGGACAGTGGACCTGGCAAAAAGGGGGTGGGATGTGGAAGATGCTAAGGGGTGGATCATTGTAATGCTGTGGCTACTCCTTTAACCCTTTGAGTGCCAGAAGGGCACAAGCAATACATTCCGTACAACTCTGGTACTCAAAGGGTTAAAAATTACTGGCCTGCTGAGATTTTTGGGGACATTTTGATGGAGTTGTCAGGGGGTGAATCACTTCTCAACTGGCAAAGCCAGAATGTATACTATATTCTACACTGCTATGTGTCCCACTCCCCACACAGTCATGCTTTTGCACTGAAAGGGTTAAAATAAACATTGCTTTTTTTCTTTTAACTGCAGTGTGTCTTTTCAGGAAGGAAGGAAAGCATGTGAGAGAGAAGCAGCTGGAGGGAGAACAGTGTAGAATGTTAGCAATTGGTGGTTCTATGTAACAATCAAACACACAAGGCTAAATCTCATAACTACTACTTTAAATAAAAAAGGCTACATAATACATTAGTCATTTTAAAATTTCTTTCAAATGAACCTAACTTGTCCGAAGAGGTTACTTCTGTTCATTTCTATCAACAGTACTGAAACCTTTACATATGAATCTGTGTAAAAACATGACATTTCATTTTAAAGCAACTTATACTGTAGCATTTGTATTCATGTCAAGGCTGAAATGGTACTCTACTGCCCTGCTTGATCTTCTCTGCAACCACACTGTAGGTGCCATTCAGCAAGCCAGTGTTGTCTAGGTTCAGTCCTCAAGGGCCACCAACAGGCTGGTATTTAACCCTTTGAGTGCCAGAGGGGTACGCAATGCATTGCAAAGCAATGCGTTGTGTACCCCTCTGGCACTCAAAGGGTTAAGGATTTCCCTGTTTAAGTACAGGAGTCAGCCAAAATGAATGAGCTACTGAGTAGCTCCCCTGTGGAAATCCTTACAACCTGGCCTATTGGTTGCCCTTGAGGTCTGAACTTGGACAGCCCTGCTGTAAGTGAATATAGGAGCAAACCGACTGCACTAAAACATTTCCCCAAATTTCCACTAACATAATAGAGCTTTTAACTTTGCTCGTAATATGTTTAAGATCTCTTTGGCATTCGAGGGGTTAAAAACCTTTAAAATCATTGGGAATGGTAACCCCCCACCACCACCACCACCGTGGTGCAAACAAATTGCTCCTGAATTAAACCCTTTTTGTCTTTTTTTAGGTACTTCCTATGTTTCTATTGAACACTTAAAAGGGGAAAAGCCCATGTCTGGATAGAAGTGTAGAAATACCAGCTATGTTTTACTGCGATTATGAAACAAACATTTACAGTTGCAGACACAATAAGGATATAGTTCCTGTTTGGCAAATCCAAAAGGTGAAAAGAAAAAAAAAAAAACACACCTCACCTCTTTGCAATAATTCTTCTTAACCCAATGAGAGCCAGAGTACAGTGATGCTTTGCACACGTCCCTGCCACTTAAAGGGAAGGACAATATCCTATATAATAATTCTCTACTGCGCATGACTGCCCCGCGACCGGTTGGCAGTGGCATTGTGGCCCGTGTAACGTCTCTTCAACTAGTGTGCACATAAATAAACACACAAAGCATTTACATTTTCTTTTCACAAAGTTTATTACCATCTTTTAATTGTAAAATATCTATCTACAGCAACAAAATGTGATTTGGGGATGGCAAGTCTTATATCAGTAAATAACCCACTGTTTTTTTTTTTATTATAGAATATACTGTAGAACATGAACACAACAATACAGTCTAGTACATGACCATGTAATCAACAGTCGATTGAACCATGCCATTTTACATTAAAAAAAAAAAAAAAAAAATAGATCACTTGTGGTAACATAGAATATTTAATATATTATCTAACATTATAATATACAAAAGAATGATACTCCAAACAATATTCATTTGAGAAGCTGCCAATACTTTGTAAAATACTCATTGTTCACAATAGTAGCAGATTTACACATCAAATTATATCTTGTACTTACAAGTTTAAACTAAACAGGTAAAATACAACAGGACAACTAATTGATACTTAACTCCTTTCAAGCTAGAAAGGTCTTGAATGCATTGCTTCACAAATCATTAGAGACTTCTCTAGCATCCGGGGTTAAATACTGAATTCATCTTGCAAAAGAGGAAACAATGTGGGCCATGTTTACTAACCAGTCTTACCTTCAAAAAGATTAAACCTTTGAGAGAGGTGAAATGAGCAATGCAATGCTCCCTCTCTTTTACATTCCAAGGGTTAACCGGGCAGTAAAGTGTCAGAGGAAGAGACTGTTTAAGGGTAGAGCATTACACCTCAAGACCTGTGGGAATTGAGAAGCCCTAACTTAAAACTCTGCTATATTCTGTTCTGAGGTAATAGTGCTTCATTCAACACTTCTGGAAGTTTTCTTTCTGCCCCAACGAAGCTTGTTGTTAGGGAATTTTACTCACAGGGCTTCAACAAAAAGTATAGTGATGTTGCTTCCTCTCCCAGTAGCTTAGTGTGAAGTACTGATCTCGCGCTGCCCTCCAAATCACAGTGATCTACAGGGCTAATAAAGAATACAGCTTTAGCTATGAAACCAATTCCCACGGCTATCAAGTAACTTCCTCCAGTTATAAAGCTCATTCCCTTTTCCCTTTACTGCCCCACCTTTAAACTCCAGAAGTACCTGGAGACAAGAATCTAATTAGCAGACATGAGTTTTATATTTTGCATCCTACAAATATTAATAACAAATACAGCATATGTATTCTAAAACCACAGCTCCACATTAAATTTAGCTTACCAGATAATATAAAATATCAATCAAACAGTACACACCTTAAAAACCTCACATGAATACAGTCTGGTGTTTAAAGATTTTTCGTAAACAGGTTAAACAAAGAGAAAGTGATCAAAACTATCACTGATTAGACAAAAGTATTTTAACCACAACACAGAAAGAAAATGCATGTGTATGTATATATATCCAGACAAATGGTTGTGCTCATGTTTTAAAGCAGATTGAATGGGTACATACAGTTTCTCAAATGAAACAAACAGCAGCACTCTCAGGTCTTATAGAAGTATTAGCAAATGATTTTACTCAGCTCAACATTTCAGTAGTCAAGACCACCTTCATGTTTGTTACATTTATGTGTGTATTTAAATGCTTAGTATTTTACTGGTTAAGTGCTGCTACTCCCATCCTAGGAAGTAGCAGCATTCTAGAATATAATCCCCTAACTGTAGGTGTTTTTTTATTTTTTTTATTTTAGAGGCTCTTGTTGGTTTGTGTACAAATAAGGGTGAGGTCATGCAGCCAACGGGAATCATCCGCTCCCATTTTGATGCTCACAGCTCCAGCTTTGGTGTTGAGGAAGCCTACATGGAAGCTAGTAAATTAAGGCTGTGCTGTAACATATATTTTTATTTTTTTTATATTAGTTGCACTGTATAAGGCCTTCCTTTCTATTTGTATATTTCTTTCAAGTTTAACACTTTGGGCCATATGTTCAAAGGGCCCTATGTTCAAAGGGATAACAAAAAATTGTCGTATGAAAGACAAAAAAAAGTCATTGAATGCATGAATGACATTTTCTATAGAGTATACAACAAAAAACTAGTAATGTTCGTTGTGTACGACACAACTCCAGAATTGGCGGGCAAAGGGGTGGGGCTAGGGCGTGGCTAAACTATTCTCCAGTGTCGTATAGAGGAAAAGAAAATTTGTCGTAACTAACCACAAAAAAAGTCTTTCAAAAGACAAAATTTGTTTGTTAAGAAAAAAGTGGAGGGAATGTGTTTTGAATGTGAGAATTTTTGTCTTCAGTTAAGACATTTTTGTAGTTAGTTAAGACATTTTCATTTTCAGTCAAGACAAACGACATATTTCCAATCACAACCGACACTCTCTGAAAATATTAATGATCCCAACGACACTGTACTTTGCAAAGTCGTTACAAACTACATAAGCTATTTCGCTACTTCTTTGAACATATGGCCCAAAGAAGTAGCGAAATAGCTTTTGTCGTTTGTAATGACTTTTCAAAGTACAGTGTCGTTGGGATCATTAATATTTTCAGAGAGTGTCGGTTGTGATCAGAAATATGTTGTTTGTCCTGACGGAAATTGTCGTAACGACAAAAAAATGTCTTAACTAACTACAAAAATGTCTTAACTAAAGACAAAAATTCTCCCTCCACTTTTTTCTCAACATACAAATTTTGTCTTTTGCAAGACATTTTTTTGTCATTAGTTACGACAAATTTTCTTTTCTTTTATACGACACTGGAGAATAGTTTAGCCACGCCCCTTTTCCCATCAAATCTGTTGTGTCGTACACAATGGACATTACTAGTTTTTTGTCGTATGCTCTATAGAAAATATGTTGGTCATGCATACAATGACTTATTTTTGTCTTTCGTACAACATTTTTTTGTCGTTATCCCTTTGAACATACGGCCCTTTGTATTTCCTGGTCTGAAAAAACAAAAACAGATAAAAGGGCCTTTTCTTGTCTAACTGCAAACATATTTGGTTTAACCCCTTAGGGACCCTTGACGTACCAGGACCGTCAAGGGTAAATTTGCTTGAAAGACCCTTGACGGTCCTGGTACGTCACGTACTTTTTACTTACAGCGCTCTACCGGGAGCGCTGTAAGTAAAAATAGGGCATGAAATAGACCGCTCCAAGATCGGAGCGATCTGTTTCAAGCCCCATAGTGACGCGCCGATACACGTGACAGGTCACGTGTACCGGCGCCTCAAAGTGCCCCTATGCGGTCGTTATGGGACGGAAATGTCCCATAACGTCCGGTCCTTAAGGGGTTAAATGGAATTACCACCGTCTGAACCAAATTGTTAGTAGTACTGGCCATAGTATTTTACAAAGATAAAAATTAAAGGACATTAAAATGTGATTTTAAAATGTGAAAATACACTGAGGGGAAAAAAACAAAACAAAAAAAAAAAAACTATGAAGTTTCTCCTTCCACCGTTCTTTTTGCTCTGCATCAATGCAATATTGTGACTTTTCTATGAATAGTAGCAGATTAACCCTTTCAGTGCCAGAAGGGTACATATTGCGTTGGGTACCCCACTGGCACTGAAATGGTTAAAGGGATAGTTCTGACTCCATTAAAGTGCTGCTCTGAGTCTTCTTTATGCTTCTTATAACATGTAGCACTATGTTGAACTACAGAAAGTAATTAAAAAGTTATTCAAGCTGGAAGGATCCCCTTCCCACCCCTTTTCCTGCGTCACGCTGTCTCTAAGTGTGGTCTGGATGGAGGGCAGTGAGGGATGATCTTCAGTAAGCAAAAGGAAAATCCTGCCCTCCTTTGTGAAGGGAGCAGGGTTTTCCCTTATACTTACTGTGTGAAGATTGTCCCTCCCTGCATCCGTCTGGTCCTATGACCAGATTGCAGCTCTAAGGGGAGGCAGCCAGAAGGGGCAGGAAGGGGATCTTTTCAGCTTTGATAGCTTTTGAACTACAGAACTGTAAGTAATTAAACATAGCGCTACGTGTTACAAAAAAGCATAAAGAAGACTCAGAGAAGCAATTTAATAGATACATCCCATTTAAAGGGATAGTAATGTATCACCTATATAAAACTTAGGCTAAATAGTTAGGCTATACAGCTAATCTCACTAAAAGTGTGTTCATTTTTTTAAGCCTTATTTTGTCAAAATGTAAGTTATTTAAGTCTGAGCTGCAGCTACTTCCGGACAGACTGTGGTTACCTGCTCTGTAACTGCAGTCCATCGCTCTGCCTCTGCTCTCCTCCCTCTAGCCAGCCTCCTCCAATAACTGAGGCTTCTATCTGTAAGCTGGAGCAGTCTCATTGGCAGAGATCGATATCTAGCCAATGAAAGAGCTCCAGCTTACAGACAGAAAGTCACTGTCATTGGAGGAGGCTAGATAGAGGGAGGGGAGCAGAGGCAGAGTGACGTACTGAGGTTACAGAGCAGGTAACTGCAGTCTAAGTGGAAGTAGCTGCAGGGAAGACTTTATAACTTAAATTTTGGTAAAATAAAGATTTAAAAAAAAAAAAAAATGCACACTTTCAGTGAGATTAGCTATATAACCTAACTATTTAGCCTACATTTTCTAAGGGTGATACATCCCCTTTAAGCCGTATGCCCCACTGTTGCAAGTGATCTCTGTACATAGTCAAGCACTAGATCACCACTCTATTGTGATACACTTGTGTTGAAAGTGAGGTATACCCTAGGACACTAGGAAGATGATGTAATAAGGGCATCTGGAGCTATTCTTTTTGGGGCAAATCAACTGCAACACAGGGGATAAATAAAATAAAAATTAACATCGACTTAAATGAGACTTTTCACTCCTTAAATGCGAGAGAGGTCTCCAACTTTTGCAGTGCTTTGTGATCTCTCTGACGTTCAATGAATTAGAAACCCAAAATAAAATCAATGGAAATGCTTTAGTTCTTCTTGGTAAATAAGCCACACTGTATGTAACTGAAAAAAAGCAAAAGGCCATTTGTATGAATGTAAGTGTAACAATTCTAAAGCAAACCAACATTTACCCCTTTGGATGCTAGTGGTATATCCATGTTTTCGAACATTCAAGAAAGTTAAAGCATCTTTTGAATCATTTTTATTTGTTCCCTATAAGTGCAGTTGGTTTGCCCTGGAATTACTCCAGTTCTTCGTACATGAACCTCAGCGATCAGCCTTTCCTACCATACTATGAACAGGATGTATTTTCAGATGAAAACTAGAATAATACTGGGACAAACCAAATGCACTACAGAGGAGCTCTAAATATTTCCATAGACTTAAATGGGGGTTTTATTAGCTAAAAATGCCACAGCAATTCTTTGTGGACCTCTAGAATTCAAGGTATTAGAAGTCCCATTTCTTTAAATGGGAGTTCGGGGAATTTGTATCTTTCACCTGTGGTACACTTGGTATGGCCCAGAAATAATCCAAGCTTTCTTTGAAAATACAGCTGAAATGTAATGTGTCTAATATCCCCATTATGTATCTAAGGACAAGTTGCACATGGCAACTTTTTGGCACAGTTTGACCCTTTGAGTGCCAGAGGGTGTGTTGCGTACCCCTCTGGCACTCAGAGTGGATTATAATAAAACATTTGGCAATAACACAGAGGATTATAAACAATATTCTGGCATAGCGCCAGCCTAATGTACAGTATGGAAACATATAACTTCCTAGCAGCAGCAGCAATAGTAGGTTGAGGCACTTTAGGCCCGAACATATGCCCATATTTAGAATGGCAAACTGGAATATTGTGGAGTAAACCAACCGCATCATAGGGGACAAATAAAAATTCCTAAATTCACTTGCACTGGAATGGAGCCTTTTAACCCCTTGAATGTTAAAAAGGTCTCCAATGCATTATTATGCTGTGCACTGGAGACCTTGCCAGCATCCAAGGGGATAAAAGCACAATGTAATAAAATAAATTTGTATTTATCCCCTATGGTGCAGTTGGGTTACTCCAGAATAGCTCCATATTTAATGAACATACCTGGGAACTTTTCAATCAGGGCTACCGGGAGGGAAACCTTGTCAGCGCCGAAAATAACGCGATTCGCGTCATAAAAGGGGTGGGGCTTAGTCACAGGTGGTGGGGACGACGACAAAAAAAAAAAAGAAAAAAACCTGCAAAATGAAGGTAAGAGGGCGGGGAGTGGGAGGAACCGGGCAGGATGGAGCACAAGTGGGCAGAGTTTCTACACTGCCCTGGAGACCCGGTAATTCAGTTTGAAATCCGGAGTCTCCGGGGCAAAACCGGAGAGTTCCCAGGTATGTTAATGAATATGGGCCATAGGACCTAATGCAGTAAGGTAAAAACCAGGTGCAATTCTGGAGCAAACCAATTGCATCATAGGGGACAAATGTAAATTATCATTACATTTAAAATGGGACTTTTAAAGGGCTAGTAATACATAGATATAATTCCATTTAATAATGTACCTAGTAAAAAAATGAATTGAGCCATGTCCGATCTCTCAAACTTTTATGGTTTGAGAGATATCAACTTCCCCCTTCCGTCCCCTTGCACTGACGTCAGCTTTCAGACGGAGATCCTGGTCCGCAGACAGACCTGCGGCTCTTCAGCAGTCGCAATCCCGCTCTTTAGAAAGAAATACTTCATTTGAACGGTCTACAACGTGTGCTTGCAAACCAGGCACACATTGTAGACTGTTCAAATGAAGTATTTCTTTTTAAAGATTGTGATAAATTACAATGGCTGAGCCACTGACACTCTCCTGTGATTAAAGGGTTAGTAATGTCGAAAATAAAGTTGATTCTATATGTTAGATTTTACAAAAATAAAGTATTTGGAAAAAGTCCTCTCTCTCAAACCTTTATGGTTTGAGAGATATCCTCTGTGGGGTGGGTGGATAGGCAATGTAAACGGGACTGAGAGATGCAGACCTCTTGCTTTGAGTGTTTTGGGTCTGGAGAACTCCCACATTTCTTGCTGCTGCTCATATTTATTCACTTGGGTCCTTAATTTAAATCTGTAAAATGAATGTATAAGTTATTGTGAGTTAGAGCTGTGAGTTTTTTTGTTTCTTTTGCACACTTTCTCCTTCTAGCTGCTTTTTCACTATTACTTTAATTAATTTTGTATTAATAAATACTATACACTTAATGTGTTGCACATGTGCAGTTAAACAGCTGTGCAAACCTCATGTGACCTGGAAAGGCAATGTAAAGGGGACTGAGCTCCAGACCTCTTGGCCTGATGCCCATTCCCTACAGGTCATTGAAGGCTAGACTTGACATGAATCTGTTTGAAACTGTTGTTTTTAAATGTGTTAAAAGTTTCTAAAAGCACCTTATGCTTTATATACAAGAAATGTCAGAGGTTTTTAAACTTAGATAGGAAAGACTATATGAAGAGTTAGGTGCTCGCCTAGTATTGGGGAGCCTTGACGAGGCAGGCAGGCTTAAACATATTTTGGCCAGGCTATGCAACAAAGACCCCAAGTTTGTTCAAGTGGTATAGTACATGCTTTACACAGGGTTCACATTTGGATAGTTTATATGGAGGAGCAAGATTTGTTTTGCTTTGGGTATTTTGTTTGGGCTTTGGCCTAATCTTGGGGAGTCTGGAGAACTCCCACATTTCTTGCCGCTATTCATATTTATTCACTTGGGCCCTTAACTTAAATCTGTAAAATGAATGTATAAATTAATGTGAGTTGGAGCTGAGAGTTTTCTTTTTCCTTTGCTTTTATCCTCAGCTGAAGTTCCCCTTCTCCTGATGTCTGCTGTGTTGGCCGACACGAGGATGCTCTTCAGCAGAGCCGAAATAGCGCGATTTAAAAAGAAATACTTCGTTGGAACGGTCTAAAAAGGGTGCTTGCAAACCAGGCACACTTTGTAGACTGTTCCAAATAAGTATTTCTTTTTAAATCATGGTATTGCGGCTTTGCTGACGAGCCATCTGTCGGTCAGCTGACGTCAGGAGAAGGGGAGGGAGAGGGGAATCTTAACGGAGGATATCTCTCAAACTATAAAGGTTTGAGAGAGAGATTGTACAAATATGAAGTATTTGGAAAAAGTCCTAACATATAGAATCAACTTTATTTTGGGCATTACCAACCCTTTAAGCAGGGATTTCATTAAACGCTGGCATGTTGGTTTACTGTAAGGACTTAAATAGGGAAACACTGGTTTAACCCCCCCCCCCCCCCCCCCCAAGGACTGGCGCGCACGTGCTCGGCCGGGACTTTAGCACCAAGGAATTTTCCAGTTCAGGGCTCGCTGAACAGCGTGCAGCCACGTGAAATACATGACGTACATGCATAGCATGGGTTCTTTAGGCACGTTGACCCATGACGTACATGTAAGGGGTTAAACTAGCGCCCCCCCCCCCCATTAACTGTGCCATCTAGTGGCCTGGAAGTTCCACTCCTGTTCATCTGGTATTCCGTTACACGGTTTCATTCTGTGGGCAAGGAGAGTTGCTGATAACAATTCTCCATGGGATAGTAACTTTTTTTTTATCAGTTTATAATACCCATACCTGGGAACTTTTGAAGCAGGGCTACCCGGAGGGTAACCCTGTCAGTGCCGACTGGGGAGGAAAATTACGCGAATTGCGTCAAAAGGGGTGGGGCTTAGTCACGAGGGGGCGGGACAAAAAAACACACTACAAAATACCTGGCAATGGAGGGTAAGAGGGCGGGGAGTGGGCGGAACCGGGCGGATGGAGCACAAGTGGGAAGAGTTTCTTATTAAACTCTGCCCACCCGGAGATTCACACACTGCCCTGGAGACCTGGTAATTCAGTTTGAAATACGGAGTCTCCGGGGCAAAACCGGAGAGTTCCCAGGTATGATAATACCCATCACACTGAGAGTGCCCTTATTTTAATCAACAGGAATTTTCCTATTACATATAGCTTTTCATAACCCCCACACAAACACACACACAAAGTTTTCTGCTATGATAGGTCCTTCTGAAAATAGTATAACTATTACAAACAGATGAATCATCATTCCCAATCTAAAGCAGCAGTTGCATTTATGATGGAAATAAATAAATCGTCCTGTAGCTGGGTTCTAGTCTAGTACTTTTCCATGCCACTAGAGGGAGTATGTACAGTAGCATGAACAAGTCTGGGCTAGTATCATACACTTGCAGCCATGACAGAATTAAGATTGCCATGTGTAATAGTACAACAGACTATTGTGACACATTTCTAAAATGCACACTTTATTATTAATGTACTTCTAATTTATTTTCTTCATAACATCTGCTGATATCTGAATAAAACATGCCTAGAGGAACTGGATAAATTCTGGGGAAGTTTCGTACATGAGCTATAGCAGACTAAAATTCCCATTGATTTAGATAGAGATTTTAACACCTTGAATTCTAAAGAGTTCTCTGGTGCATAGCTTTGCAGTGCTGTGGAGACCTCTCTGGCGAGGTTAAAAGTCCAGTTTAAAAATCAATAAGAATTTATATTTCTCCTTTCTGGTGAACTTAAAGGGGATGTGTCACCTTAAAGGGATAGTAATACTTTAAAATTACTAATCCCAATATTTTAGTAGTAAAAAAAAAAAAAAAAAAAAAAAAAAAAGAAAGAAAGAAAATGATTTGCCCCCCGTGACATCTCTCAAACCTTTATGGTTTGAGAGATATTCACTAGCAAAGTTCCCCCCTCCCTCCTGTTTCCCTGAAGTCAGCGTTGTAGCTGACTGCAGGAGAAGCCTGTTTTACAGCCATCCGGCGGTTCTGCAGCAGAGCTGCGATCGCGTTAAGAAAAAAGAAATAATTCACTTAAAAGGTCTTCTATGTGTGCTTGGTTTGAATGATTTCTTTTTTTTTATTAACGTGATCACGGCTCTGCTGCAGAGCCCCCAGATAATCGTAGGACAGGCTTCCCCTGCAGTCAGCTACAACGCTGACTTCAGGGAAACAGGAGGGAGGATGGAATTTGCGAGTGAATATCTCTGTAACGGGGGGGGGGGGGGGGGGGGAATTTTCTTTTTTTTTTTTTTTTTTTTTTTTTTTACTACTAAAATATTAGGATTAGTAATTTTAAAGTATTATTATCCCTTTAAAGGGACACTAATGTCCCATAAAAAAATTATACTTGTTTTGTAGCGTATTACAAAATAAGTTATTTGGCACAAATCCTATCTCTCAATCCTTTACAGTTTGAGAGATAGTTGCATGTAAAGTTTGACCCTCCCTCCCTTTCTCCTGATGTCAGGGTCTAGCTGACAGCAGGAGATCCCAATCCAGGACCAGCAGACGGCTCTTCAGCAGAGCCAAAATCGTGTTATTTAAAAAGAATTACTTCATTGGAAAGGTCTACAAAGTGTGCCTGGCTTGCAAGCACACTTTGTAGACCATTCCCATGAAGCAGTTCTTTTTTTAAATAACACGATTTCAACTCTGGTAAAGAGCATCCTCGAGTAAGCAAGTCTTGAATCTCCTGCTGGAAAAGGGAAACTTTGCAAGCAAATACCTCTCAAACCATAGCGCAGTGGTTCTCAACCTGTGGGTCGGGACCCCTTAGGGGGTCGAATGACGATTTGCCAGGGGTCACCTAAAACCATCATATATTTATATTTAGATTCATAACAGTAGCAAAGTTACAGCAATGAAGGAGCAACGAAAATAATTTTACTGTTAGGGGTCGCCACAGCTTGGGAAATTTTATCAAAGGGTCCCGGCACTAGAAAGGTTGAGAACCACTGCTATAGCGGTTTGAAAGATAGGGTTTGTGCCAAATAACGTATTTTTTAAACCTCTATAAAACAAGCATAATTTTTTATGGGACATTACTGTCCCTCTAAAAAATGTTTTACAATAGGTTTTGTTACTAACATATTATTAGGAAAGCGGTTTGTTTTTTGTAACTTAAGTACTTTTGTAGATATCCTATTTAAGCTGTAACAGTCAGCATAATTCAGTATGCAGATTCTTCAGCACAGCTCTGACTGCCTAATTCCCCTCCCACCTCCCTCCCAGCTGCCCCAGGGAGCGTGTTCACACTTCCCTTCGGTGTGCTATGAAGGTCTTCTATCTTTACATCACACTCCGGTTAGCATAAAACAGGGAAGTGTGAACACGCACCCTGGGGCAGCTGGGAGGGGAAGATGAACTGTGATGTGCACATTATGTGGAAGTGCAAAACACAACATTAAATATCTGTAAAAGTACTTACATTACTAAAAAACTAAACAGCTTTCCTAATAATATGTGAGTAACAAAACCTATGGTAAAAAAATTTTTTTAAGGTGATACATCCATCTTTTTAAAAAGAAAAATGGAGGTGTTTGGGGCAAACCATTTGCACTATAGTGAAGAACTAAAAAGCACCATTGATTTAAATAGAGATTTTAACCTTTTGAAATCTAGAGAGGTCGCCAACCCATTGCTTTGCAACGAATTGGAGATTTTTCTTGCATTCATGGGGTTAAAATCCCCATTTAAAGCAGTGGGAGTTTTTAGGTCTTGGTTTGCCATGGTTTGCCCTGAACTCCTCTACTTTTGAATATATGGCATTTGCTTTTCCCCAGAATTGCTCCACTCTTTGAGCATATTGCCCTAAATGTTCTTAACCCTTGAGTGCCAGAGGTATCCAAAGCTTTGCAACACAATGTGTTGGATACTCTTGGCTCAAAGGGCTAGTAATGTCCTCTTAAAACATAACGCAGTATTGTAACTATTACAAAAATAAAATAAATGATCCCAGTCCCATTTCTCAAACATTTATGGTTTGAGAGATAGAATGTTTTAAAGTTCCCCCCTCCCTCCCCTTTCCCTGACGTCAGTTGTAAGCTGACAGCAGGATATCCTGTTCCGGGGACCGGCAGGCGGCTCTTCAGCAGAATCCAGATACCGAAATCTAAAAAGAAATACTTCATTGGAACATTCTACAAAGTGTACTTGCAAACCAGGCACACTTTGTAGACCATTCCAATGAAGTATTTCTTTTTAGATTTCAGTATCTCAGCTCTGTTGAAGAGCCTCCTTGAGTTGGCTGGCACGCATCTCCTGTTGTCAGATTTACAGGTGACATTCTCTCTCTCTCAAACCATTAAGGTTTGAGAGATGGGACTGGGATCATTTAGTTTATTTTTTTAATAGTTATAATATTGTGTTATGTTTTAAGAGGACATTACTATCCCTTTATATAATATGTAAGTTACAACACCAGAAGATTACTGAACACAAAAAGCTAGAGATTAATGTTGGTTTAAGCAAGTCAGTGTCAGAATAAAACACAAAGCATTCAACATTATCTCCTATAGCATTCAGACTACAAAGACCCCCCCCCCCCTTACAGAACTGTAAACATTGATAGTTCTTCATAAGAATATCTATTTTAGTCACAACATTGCTCTGCTTCATTACACCACTTTAAACAACAATCTGTAAATGCACGCACACACCTATTTGCTAATTTTATGCGATTTTCCTGTCCATGTCATTTTCAGTTAACTCATTATGTGCATACCTGGGAACTTTTCATGCAGGGCTACCCAGAGGGTAACCCTGTCAGTGCTGAAAATGATGCAATTCGTGCCATAAAAGGGGCGGGGCAAAAAAAACTCTGCAAAATGAAGGTAAGAAGGCGGGGAGTGGGAGGAACTGGGCGAGATGGAGCACAAGTGGGCAGAGTTTCTACTTTAACTCTGCCCACCCGGTGATTCACACACTGCCCAGGAGACCCGGTAATTCAGTTTGAAATCCGGAGTCTCCGGGGCAAAACCGGAGAGTCCCCAGGTATGATTATGTGCCAGATTGCTCTGCACTGTGTTTTCTGCCAATCAAGAGCTTTACATGAGCAAAGGTATGGAATTAATTTGCAACTTCCTATGTATTCAAAAGGAGAGAAGTATTGATATCTGTTATATATCAGTATTGTCATTGCCTTGACCAATAAATAAATCAATATTTTTGAATAGCTGACAGGCTATATGGTTTACCATCATGACCAATAAAAAATAAATAAATGTGGCCCTTACCCTTATGGCTTTCCAATCATGTACTTGGACACCCCTGAACCAATTTGCAGAGTGTGTATGTATGTATGTATACACACACACACACAAAGTAATACAGAGATACACACACAGCAAAAGATGCATTTTTTTTTTATTTTTTTTTTTACTGTCTTTTTATAACACCTGGTCAGACTGTACTTCTCCACTGAAGACAGTTAGCAACAATGCCATCTATTGGTGAGTTTTCATAAACAATTTTCATTTAAACAAACAACTTGGTCCTAGAACATCTTTTGAATGAAGCATTGCGCCACAGGGAGCATACACTAATTAACCACCACACTACAATACATTACTTTTTCCCCACAAGAAAAAACTGCTATCACCCTTTTAAAATACTATCCTTATTCAGGTAAATCCCTAGAGATGGTTAGAGACTAAGAAGTGTATACTACTCTCCATGTGCCAAGAGGGAATCAGCCTCACAAAACTAATGAGGACCACACAGGCATAAACATACTTCTCTGTGCTGTTAACGCTCTTGCAGAGAGGATTTGCCCGACATGTAAGCGCTGGACTGCCTGTGGGCAGGACCAGTCTAACATAGATCTGGAAATTTCCTCTCTACAGTGGCACATGGGAGTGAGAAACATGACTTGAAGCACAGAGAGACTACCATAGCCTAGACCAAAAAAAACAAAACTTTATTTTGTTCTCGATGGTTGCTTGTTACAATCTTTGTAAGAATATACTGTTCGATATGCAGTGGCAGCTTTTGCACAAATAGGTATTCTCCTCAGGCATTTCCTCCTTATTGAGAATTAAGTTGCACTTTTCCCAGCAGAATACATTTTCTATAGACTATTTTTGTATTTATTGGTAAACATTTTTATTGGAGCAGAGTGCTAAGATATTTTATTTGGTGCCTTAGCTTGGTATTAACCCTTTGACTGCCAGAGGGGTTTGCACCGCATTGCAGTACCACTCTGGCACTCAAAGGGTTAAGTGGATTCATAGCACCCCTTATAATATATGGTATTGCTCCATATTCATTCAAAAATGCCATGCTCACCTTGTTCATACAATTTTTATTGTATCTCTACAAAACAGCAAGCAAGCTTCATTTACACAAAATATAACTATAAGCAGCTAAATGAAACATAGCAGCTATTGATTATGTTCTGTTCAGTCACAGCAATAATGAATAAAATTACCTGCCCACAAAGTAGGAGTATCTGTTAAGACCAGCATACAAGGTTATGGTAACAGAAAAGTGGTCAGTAGTTGATAAGATTAGTGCCCAGCAATGCTTTATACTTGTGTAGACAAATTAATTATACATACTGCAAAAGAATGGCAGGAATTCTCAGAACACAAAACTGCTACCCAAACCCTCTGGTCCTCAAAGGGACATATATAATATTAGTACAATTGTGTGGTATCAGTTACCTCTTGGATGCCAAAGAATCCTTGCTCTGAGTCTACTTGCAGTATATATTTACCTTCACAAGGTACCATAATAATAATAATAATTATAAAACAAACAATCAGTTTTGATTAATCTCCCTGAGGCTTCTTAACACCCTGGATGCTGGGTTTCAGACCCATTGCTTTGTTCAGCTGGATCTGTTTAGCATCAAAGGGGTAAATCATTCAGTGCACTTCCTTCATGAGGAGAATATGACCATGAGATAATGGGCCTCTTGTATACAAGAAAACTGGATCAATTATGAGGCAAATCATCAGTACTATAGGGGATAAATAAATCCTCTAAAAATCCCTACTGATTTAAATGGGTCTTTTTATCCCTTGAACGTTATAGAGTTTTCAAACACACTGCTACATAATGCATTTGAGACCTCTCTAGCACCCAAGGGTATTTATATATATATATTTTTTTTATTTTTTTTTTTTTTTAAATAACTGGAATTCAGGGAAAATTTTCTGTCCCATTGAGTGAAATTGATCTGTCCCAAACTGCTTTTAAACATAACTATATTTATAGTTCATACCAAAAGAAAAACTGCCATCACGTAAGATTATGAAACATTCATGTCTATATGAACGTGTGTGTGAAGGCCTTGACCAAAGCTTAGATACATTATACTGCAGCCACTGTTTTTCAGCTTTGAGTGTCAGAGGTATCCAATGCATAGGATACCTTTCTGACACTCAAAGAGTTCATTAACCTTGCACTCCTCACTTGCTGATGTTTCTTAGACTGCCAAGTACAGCCATCTGACCAGGAAGTAAAAAATGCAAATAAACTCTTCCCCCAGCCTGCTGGAAAATGCAGGCAAATTCACTGTAGCACAGTATAGAACATGTAAGATGTATCTGTAACAATATACTTTCATACGATAGCAACTTTAAATTTAGCTTTAAAGGGCAGATAACACATTCATGACTGTTAAAACTCAGTCTTTTACTAGTTGTATTTAACGCTTTAAGGACCAGAGGGCGTTCCACACCCTTCGGGTCCTTAAAACATTAATAAAGATCAGTCTTTTACAAGTAAATCTCTGTTGCTGCCAGTTCTTGAAGCACTCAGTGTAAAGGTCCCCCTTGGGCTTCTCTTTCTCAGAGCTCATAATGAGAGACCCAGAGAGGCAGTTGACGGTGGCCATTCACAGTTGTGATGTCCCACTCACATGCACAGCCTATAGGAATGATGTTATCACAGTCAACTTTAGCTTTGCAGGAAGTTAGGCAAGAAGCTGGGACTGCTCCTATAAAACGTAAGACTACCATTTTACAATACATCATCTCAGAGGTGCGTGAAGCAGCTGTGATTAACTAGTAAAACTCAGAACTTTAAAAATGTTTTTCTTTGCATTTTAGAGGCCCTTTAAGATTGTCATTAACTATCCTGTTTTGATGACACTGGAGGACTGAAGCTGCCAATTCTCTATAAATTGGACTTCTGTCAGAAAAAGAGAAAAATATTCAATATGCGTCCAGACTTAAACCACCAAATATATACATACACACACACACACACACACACACACACACACACACACACACACACACACACAACGTCTCCACTATACATCAACTCTGAGTGTCAGTGGGGTAGCAATACCCCTCTGGTACTCAAAGGATTAAACATCCTTCAAAAAAGGAAATTGGTTTTAATTGCTAAAAAGTTATTCACAAATAATGATCTCTATGTCAGTGCATACAAACAGGTTAACTCTGGAAATAAACTGCTAATTTATTGCTGCTTATTAACCCTGAGAAAGCTTTAAGCAGCAACACATACATAACATTAGCATTGCTATCATTCTAAGACATGGGTAGGCAGCCTTTGGCTCTCCACCTGTTAAAGGGTAAGTAACACCACCTTATAAACCTCCCCCCAAACTTACTTTCATAGGGGCCATTAGGATTTTCTTACCATAGTAATGTTGCCCTTGTGCGTTGGATAAAATCTTCAATCAGTCCTGGGTGTCATGTCCATGGAGGTAGAAATGACAGTTATTTCAGACTAAAGCAGGAAGAGTGTATAATTGTGCACAGTGCATTCCATTGTCCACCCCTCTGGTAAAGATATGTACAGTGGTCCTTCTAGCTAGTCATATCTGCTTCCAAGGATAGGAAATTCAGGACTGACTGAAGAAAGACTATCTCTTGAACAAAGAAAAAGAAAAAAAAAAAAAATCATAGGGGCCATTTGGATTTTCTGGCCACAGTATGGGAAGTGGAAGTTATCAGGAGGTTTTACTTTCTGCTTGGGAGAAGACAACTCCCATCCATTTAGTAGCTGCTTAGAGATGACAGGAGTTGTAGTCCCTAACAGATGGCAAGACAAACGCTGAACCTTGTTCTAAGCTAAGCGACAATGTAAACCAAAGCTAAGTGCATCACTAGATTCTAAAAAAGTGTACAAAAAAAAGGCATCGGTATAAAAGAAACAGTTCAAAAGTACAAAGTGTGGTACAGTATTAAACCACTACCCCTTACAGCACATGACGTATTGTACATTTTCGTAATTTAGGACTATACAGTATACTAAATAGATGTACGCTAATTCATGCCACTGTGCAAATAGCTCTTACCACACGCAAGAGAAACTATTAAAACCTGAAACACATTATACTCCTAATCTATGTTAAAAATCCTGAATAATATCTAAAAAGCAGAGCTACAAAATCATTTTTATATAGTTTAAAGGGATAGTAACTCTTAAAATAAAAAAATATGATATATTTTGTAGGTTTATCCTCCTGAGTAAAACAAGGGTACGCCCACTGCAGACAGATGTTTTATTCAAAAGGTGTTTCAGCTAAAACTAGGAATTTGTTATATTGCACAAAAAAAAAAAAAAGAAAAGAAAAGAAAAGGTGTCCAGTAACTTTACTGTGGCGCTGTTGGTACCCCATCCTGTGGACAGCTCTGGTCAGTTGATCTTAACCCTTTGAGTGCCAGAGGTGTACGGAACGCATTCCGTAGGATGTTGTACCAACAGCGCCACTGTAAACTTTCAGGTCCCCAGAGATACTGCACCTAAAAATTCAAGTTTGAGATGTAATAACTTTTGAATAAAACAACTATTAGCAGAGGGAGTATCCTTGTTTTATCCAGGAGTATAAACCCTACAATACATAGTTTAACTATCAAGTGTTACTATGCCTTTAACCCTTTGAGTGTCATAAAGGTATCCAATGCATTGCTCTGCAATGAGCTGGATACCTTTGGTACTCAGAGTTAGAGCAGACTTGTCACCATAAAGCACGTTTCTTTTGTTTTACAGGTAATTAAAAGCTGTCTCTATGTTATACTGCACATCCTTCTGTAAAATAAATATTTATGAGAAACTAACCACTGTGTGTTTGTGGTACTTTCCGCTACTTATCTACACAGTGTATTACTCAGTTGTATTTGAGGTCAAACTAATTATTTGCTGTGCTATGAGCAACGAACCAGTGTTTGAGTTTTGTTTACATTTATACATTGTGCTGTGTCAGTATAACAACCCACTGCACTAACAAAGCATAATATGCCCCACTGTGTCACCAATAAAAGAGGATTTTAGTCTTACCTGTAAAATCCTTTTCTCTTAGTCCATACAGGTTACTGGTAAATCTGGGTAGGTGATCCACCCCTTTAAGTAGGCAGGAACAAATCTAGAATTGTATGCAGGGGTGGAGCCTATCTTCCCTCCTTAGCTGCAGCTAGCCAACCAGCTCCAGTAAGATTTGAGACACTATCTATTGACTAGATAGTAGAAGGGAAAGAAGACTCCTGTGAGCATGACCCCGAAGGACCCCCACAATCTGCCACAGGAGAGCCAAGCATGGTCCCTTGACAGGGTGGGAGACCAGTAACCTGTATGGACTAAAAGAAAAGGATTTAACAGGTAAGACTAAAATCTTCTTTTCCCTGTCGTCCAATACAGGTTACTGGTAACTCTGGGATGTCCAACCACTGAGTTTCCCAGAGGCGGGAAGTAAGGCAAGGACCAGGCGCAAGGCCCCTAAAGTTACCAGAGCAGACATAGTCCAACAACAAGGGAGTGTCAACGGACACAGAAGAGGGGTACAACACCCCAACTGTTACACAGCACACTGAACTACACGGGGTTCAAAATTAAAGGAAGCACCAAGAACCGAAGAAGATCCTAGACAGGCAAGACTGCCTCCAGGATCTTCCTCCCAAAGAGGGCATCAGCAGATGCCAGCACATCAACATGGTAATGCTTCGAAAAGGTGTGCACAGACGACCAAGTGGCAGCCTTGCACAACTGATCAGAGGAGGCCTGATTCTTGTAAGGCCAAGAAGCCCCAATAGATCTAGTAGAATGAGCCGTGACCCGAAAGGGAGCAGGCTTCTTCCTTAGCTCGTAAGCCTTATTAAGAGTGGATTTGATCCAAGACGCAATAGTCACTTTGGATGCAGGTCTTCCTACCCTGGGACCCTCAGGAATGACGAACAGCGTGCCAGATTGCGATGTACTTAAAACTTGAGACAACGCACCACATCTAACAAGGGGAGATCCCTCTCCTTGTCAGAGGTGGGGTCAAAGCAGAAAGAAGGCATCACAATCTCCTGATTGATATGGAACTCCAAAACCACCTTCAGGAGAAACTCCTGAGAAGTGCGAAACACAGCCAGAGATGATCGCCAGGAGAAAGGCCATTTTCCAAGTTAACATGCATAGAGGAATGGTAGCCAAAGACACCCAAAACCAAATTAAGAACCCACGGAGAAGCAGGATTCTTAAAGACAGGATGAGTATGAGCAATGCTCTGAAAGAAACCCTTGACATCAGGAAGAATTGCAATACGCCTCTGAAAGAAAACAGAGAGAGAAGTCTGAACCTTAAGAGAACTCAGACTGAGACCCTTATCCACGCCATCCTGCAAGAAGGCCAGGACTGTAGGCATATCCCTATCAGCACCCCAAGATAGAAAGATCAACCAGACACAATGGTAGGCCTTAGAAGAAACAGAAAACCTCTCTTCAGTACTGAGGATTCAATTTACAAGCCATCAAAGCTAGACGAACATCCTCCTTCCACAGGTAACCCTGTAGAAGATGATCCGGACGGCAAGGGAGCCGGAATGGCTCCGCCACTGACAGATCCAGAAGCTCCGGAAACCAAGCCTGACGAGGCCAGTACGGAGCAATCAGAATGACTGGACAGCATTCCAGCCTCAATTTCCGCAACACCCTGTGCAACATGGGGAGGGGAGGAAAGATGTAAGCCAGAGGAAATAACCAAGGAATGGACATGGCATCCACCTCTATAGCTAGAGGATCCCTCCAGGACCTCGGAACCTTCCGGTTGTGTCTTGTCACCATCATGTCGATACAAGGAAGACCCCACTTCTGAACGATGAGGTTGAACACCTCTGGGTGCAGCTCCCACTCACAGCTGTCCACTGTGTGTCGACTGAGGAAGTCGGCCATGACATTGTCTATGCCAGGAATGTGCACTGCAGATATGTAGTTTCCCTAGAAAAAGTACCCCACCAGTACCCGAACCCCCCTGAGCCCCCCAACACACTTGAAACGTGAACTGGATGAAAGAACAAGGGCAGACAATTAAAATGTGCCATCTCTGAAGTTGCTACGTTGAGCGGTTGCAGAGATATGTCCCAGACTGTGCAGTCCCATAGAAGTGAATGGAGCAATTGCGTCTATGCGGTAAAGCGAACTTAAATTTTGAAAAAGTTTTAAAATAAAAAATAAAAGTACATGAAACATCACTAGAACACTAGACCCAGAAAACACTGAACCCAGTAGGGAAAGTGTCAATAACCCTCCAAAGATGCAAAACCAGCAGCTAAAGGGTTAAGTTACCACATAAACTTGCTCCAAAACACCCAACAGACATACAGATAAACCCAATGATTGCAGGAGTGTGTAATAAGAACTCCAAAGGAAAAAACCCCTGTGTGAAGGGGCACTGTGGGACATGTGGACCTGCAGCACTCAAAGGGTTGCCCACCTTTCGTGCAGATCTTCTGTCTTCAGACTACCATGTATTAAGAAGAAGCCTCGGTGGGCAACTCCTGAGGAAAGAACTTGTAGCCAAGATTTTCCCCCCCAGGGCTTAAGGTCCACAAAAAGCACCTGGTTACTGAGCTAGCCACATCTAAGGGCATTGTCAGTTATGGTAATACGCCTAGTGGTGGTATTCCATTTCTAACAGAAAAATAAAAAAGTTTCAAAAACTATAGCAGAACTGTTCTCTTGCCTGTGTCTTCACCAAGGAACAAATCTTACTGGAGCTGGTTGGCTAGCTGCAGCCAAGGAGGGAAGGTAGGCTCCACCCCATGCATACAATTCTAGAATTGTTCCTGCCTACTTAAAGGGGCGTATCACCTACCCAGAGTTACCAGTAACCTGTATTGGATGACAGAGAAATACAGGTTAATTTCTCAAAAACAATTTATATTACTACTAAAATGGCTAGCATAGCATAAAAGCAGTTTTCGGTTTTCTTTCAAATTAATTAAAACACATCTTAAGGTGAATGCTCCACTTTAAGCTTTACAAGGGTGTCCTACACCTCTTGCACTCAAAAGGTTAAAAAAAAAAACAAATTATACACCAGTATATTATATTTTGGCAGTGAACTGCTGACAAACGATTGTACAATATACATGCACACAAACAATTTATTTAATACATTTTACTCAAAGTGGGGAGTAAAATATCCCGTCTGTCTCTCAGTTGGAATTGTACTCAGACAACGGAGATGTAAAAATACATTTGGTAATGACAGCTTTGGATTACCGATTTAGAAATAGGAAATTCTTCAACAATACATACATTAAAAAAGGACTAAGGATGAAAAAAAATTCTTACTAGATTCTATAGAATATTATATATAAATATGTGTATGAATTATTTAATAATGTCTCATATTTAGCTCTCACTAATACAGACAAGGTTCATTTCAAGATACGGCGTAATAACCTCAGCTTAAAAAACAAAATACTATACGCTTTGAAAATTACCATGTATTCTCAGCAAACATTTATAAGTTATTTGTTTTGCACATGAACTCTAAAATCTTTTACAGATACGCATCATTGAATGTGTAAGCACTGTGCATGACAAAGTAATATCTGTGTATTCAAGCTTATTAATCATATTTTATATGAATATATATATATATATATATATATATATATATATATATATATATATATACACAGATTACAGGGCTTTGCCTGCTGAGTAAAATAATAGTACCCCACTACTGGGAGCTGATTGATTCAAAAGTAATTACAATTCATTTTTTTTTTTTTTTTTTTTTTTTTTTTAACCCTATGCGCACAATGGGGTGGGAAACACACTGCAAAGCAATGCATCGCACAACCCTCTGGCACTCAAAGGTGTGAGGAAAATGCAGTTTATGAAGCCACTACTAGATTGCTCTTTTGCTTTTGTTTTCTGTACAGAACTATAGTCAGAGGAACATTCTACAAAGACAGAGATAAAACTATTTTTGGTTAGATTTAAAGGGGATCTATCACCCCTATACAAGTTTGCCTTAATAGGTAGTTATAAAGCAAATATGTGTAATATTGTATTCATTTCTTTTTTTTAAATTGCCATTGGCCGAAATCTAATGAGTAAAAGTTGCCCTGCACCCTACTTCTGGACAGACTGTGGTTACCACCTTACAGGCAGAAAGTCTCTTTCATCTGAGGAGGCTGGATCGAAGGAGGGGTGCAGAGGCAGAATGATGGACTGCGGTGCAGAGCAGGTGACCACAGTATGTCCGGAAGTAGGGCGCAGGGCAACCTTTACTAATACAATATTACACATATTCGTTTTATAACCTACCTAGTAAGAAAAAATTGTATAGGGGTGACAGGTCCCCTTTAAGCCCTAAACTTTTGAATTAACCATTTCAGCTGGAAGAGGCTTCATTAAAAATAAGTCAAAAAACATTTTGATTTTCTTCAGCAGAGAAAACCGAAAAATATCATTTATGCTTCGTTTTTCAAAGAAATAATTTCTTCAAATGAATAAGTCCAGTTTTGGCTGTGATTAGGGAGATATGCCACAATGAAAAGAAAAGGAAGGATTCTAATCCCAGTAACTGTTTTTGGCTTGATAATGAACCCTTTGAGTGCCAGAGATGTATGCAACACATTGCTTTGCACTCTGCCACTCAAAAGGGTTAAACTTGGACAAACGGCCACTCATGACTACCCACACATTCATAGGATGAGCAAGTTTATAATGTATGTTCAAGAGGAGATTTGCAAATGCTGCCTAAGAACATAGGATACTTAAATGGGGGTATTTGTTTAAAAGGTCACATGCAAAAGAGCGTGTGACCACTTAAAGGGATAGTAATACTTAAAATGTAAAAAAAAATATATTGTAGAGTTTATCCCCCTGAGTAAAACAAGGGCACTCCCACTGCTGAAAGGTGTTTCATTCAAAAGTTATTAATTTTCAAAGTTGAATTTTTTAGGTGCAATATCACAGTGGCCTGAAATTGTACAGTGGCGCTGTTGCTACACCATCCTATGGAGATTTATGGTCAATTGACCAGAGCTGTCCATAGGATCGTGTAGCAACAGCGCCACTGTACAATTTCAGGCCACTGTGATATTGCACCTAAAAAATTCAACTTTGAAAATTAATAACTTTTGAATGAAACACCTTTCAGCAGTGGGAGTACCTTTGTTTTACTCAGGGGGATAAACCCTACAACATAATTTTTTTTACATTTTAAGTATTACTATCCCTTTAACACATTCACCATGTTACCTGCATAAAAATGGTGATTCAGCCACGCTATTACTTCTAAAAGTCTGCTCGTTGGATGCAGATATAAGGTCGGGGAAGCTATACACATATAGTCAATAGAATGGCTGGGAGGTGAAGAGAATCACCGGCTCTGTAATTTTTCTATGTGTGACCATTCACTAGGCAACATGAGAATCTCATGTCGCCATTTTTATACAGTTTTGCATGAAACCTTTTAAAAGTGAACCCTTAAACGAGAACCCTTGTCATTTTTTAGGCCGTAATTGGGTATAAGTATAAAGAAGCAGAGCAAATTTGAGGCTAACCAACTGCACTGCAGGAGCAAACAATATTTCCCATTGATTAAAATGGTGCTTGTAATACCTTGGATGCTAGAAAGGTCTCCATGCATTGTGAAGCAATATGTCGGAGACCTCTAGTATTCAAGGTGTTAAAAGCCCCCATTTTCATTCATGGAAATTTTTATAATGGAAATTAAAAAATGTGCCTTACTCTACAAGGTATTCCTTAATTCAATTACATAACAGTTGTACATCAATGTGTATAAACAAAATGGTGCTTTTCTTCCAAACAAGGCTGGTGCAGATCAAGTAGGATGGAAGGATCACTGGTCATTGGCTCTATCCAGGCTCTCTATGACCCTTGTAAGGCGGATGTTCAGAAGCCTGATTTGGTTGTCTAGGTGATCAATCTTCTCTTCCAGGTTGTTGTTATTTCTCCTCCAGTAAAGACCAACAGGCCCTGTCATGAAATAGATGGCCACAACAAAGCAAAGAGGTACTATGGCATGTTCTGGCTCCCCTTCATACTTCTGTAGTATATACACACAGGACAGCGCAAACAGGGAAACACGAATCAGCCAGAAGAAGCGTCCAAAAAAGACATGCAATATGTAGAAGAAAAATCCCAGGAGCAGAGAAGTGAACCAGTAGGCAAAAAGGACGGCAACTACCAGCATAAGGGCACGGGTCGGGTTATTGGCCACTGCTGCAGGACTGAAGTAGTGTGTCAGGTTGGAGGCTAGAAACAAGCGAGAGAAAAATGGATAACTGTAACGAACTTATGCAAAATGTGGAGCAAACCAAGGGTGCCATAGGAGATACAGATTTCTAAAATTTCAATTGATTTACGTGGGGGTTTTAACCCCTTGAATGCTAGAGACTTCAATGCATTTTTTGTGCAGTGTGAGACAACTTTAGTTAACCCTTTTTTTACTGCCACAGAGATATGCAGTGCATTGGTTTGCAATGTGTTGAATACTTCTTTGGTACTAAAAGGATTAAACTGCTGGTTCATACCCATTTCAAAAGTTATATAGGAGGAATGAGTATGGTTTTACTGACTTTGCATCTTATAGTGGTAACTTTGCTATTGTAGTCAACTTCATCATAAAATGGACATGCCAAAAATATTAGAAGAATCCATGTCTTACAAAAATACAGATTCAGAATGTAATGACATTCGCATGAAGCACCTCCTATAAGTGGGATTGCCTTTGTTTTTCTCTTCAGGAAAAATGTGCTAATTATGTGATTTACATAATAAATATTACCATCCTTTAACCCCTTAAGGACCCATGACGGTCCTGGACTGTCATGGGTTGTTATACCCTTAAAGCTGCACGCCGTTCGGGAAGTTCGGAATCGGATTCCGAAAAAAAAAAAGGTCCCTGGTCCTAAAGTGACCGCACCGTGCGTGCACGGCCGGTCCTTAAGGGGTTAACATCTCTTAACCTATGTTTTCAATTTAAATGAAAAGTAAATATTTACAGAGGTGCTTACATCACAGCTTTTTGTGCATTCTCAGTTACAATACTGGGCCTGAGCAAGAAGGGCCTTTGTTCCTGCTTAGACCTCATATTCTCTAGTCGCCAATCAAAAGGTAGTAGTGCTTCCATCTCCCTATCCCTTCAGAAATTCACCAAATTATATGGCGATTGCTAATGTAATTATTTGGAGCTTGGTGTTAATGGTGGGATTGCTAGGCGCAGGATAACATGTCCTTTAGGCTCTGCACCTTTTGTAAATAAATGTTACTTTTTTAAGCCAGGGGGTTCAAACCTGTCTGAAATTTATGCATTTTAATTAGATCATCTGTGTGTGTGCAAAAGGAGATATCCTTAACCCTTTGAATATCAGAAATTTCCAATACTCCAGATAGAAGCATTCAAGGAGACCTGAAGCCTTCTCAAGTCATCCCCTCAATGGGAGCCTCCATATTTAAAGGGATAGTAATACTTGAAAATAAGTTTATTGTATATTGTAGCCCTTAAAAAAACTTGAAAAATGATATAAGTATTATCTCCCAAACCTTTATGGTTTGGGAGATATTCAGAAGTAAAGTTTCCCCTTGAGTGACGTCATTGCTCCACCCTTCAGATTTGGAATCCATCCGGGACCGGCTGTCCATCTTCAGAAGTGCTGAGATCACCATCTTTAAAAAGAATTTCTTAATTGGAATGGTCTACAAAGTGTGCTTTCAAGCCAGGCCAGTTCCAATTAAGTAGTTCTTTTCAAAGATTGTGATCTCGGCACTGCTAAAGAGCCGCTGGTTGCTCTGTGGACCGAATTCCAAATCTGTCCACTAGATGGCAGACTTGGCTGAAACAGCCAGGAAAAGAGCATTTTACTATATTTTACATGTGAATATTTCCCAAACCATAAAGGTTTGGGACATAAGACATATCATTTTTCATGTTTTTTTAAGGGCTACAATATAAAATACAATTATTTTCAAGTATAACTATCCCTTTAAAGGACATGCGCGAGTATCACTCCTTATCAATTTATTCCACCCCTCTGTTGCAAATAGATGTGTTTTAGCAGCCTAAGAATGTGTAGAGGTGGTTTTCTGGACTTGTGAGGGAATATATTGACTTTACCTGACCCGGCCGGCTCCGAAAGGGACTGACAGGGCAGGCGCACGGACGTCACTATGGCAAGATGTCCGTGCTTCCTGCTACTGTCCACCTCAGAGTAAGTAGAAAATCTTGTAAACCGGGTAATATTTCTGGCGACTAGCGCTACTAAGCAGCTAGTCGCCAGATGAAGAGTTAAATAAAGATTACGTTTTTGCGGGGTGGTAGTTCCCCTTTAAACGGTATGGAAAACAAAATATCATATGTTATAGGCAGTTTAAATAGGTACATTTAATCAGACAACACTGTGCAGGCAACAGGTACTCTTTAAAGGGATAGTAATACTTTGATTTAAGAATGTCTAATATTGTGGATATTAAGTACAGAAGCAGAATAAGCTACTTTCCATTTCCCAAAACTTTAGTTTTTGCATTCGTAGCATTTAACCCTTTGAGTCTGGCACTCAAAGGGTTAAAGTTCCCCCTTCCCCATACATCAGCACTCTAGCTGACAGAGGCAGAGCCTGGTCCCGGGACCGGCAGAAGCTCTTCAGCAGAGCTGAAATCGCAACATTTGTCACAGTTTCAATCCTGCTGAAGAGCCTCCACTGGTCCCGGGACCAGGATCTTCACTGACAGCTACAGGACTGACATATGAGAAAATATTAGACATTTTTAAATCAAAGTATTACTATCCCTTTAAATCCTGGACTGTATACGGCCCTGGAAGGCAGGTTTGGACACCCCTATTAGAGGGGTGAAATCACCATACTAGTTTGCCAGAAGCTTCACACCCATTTTCCACTTAAGAGGTTAAAATGATTATTTACAGAATGGAATGTTCTTTCAAAGCATCTGAAAGAATTCTTCATGGCACAGTGACACTCCTTATCTAAAGTATTTTAATGGGCCTACCCAGAATATATGCAAATGGCTTTCCTTTTACCACCATATCTAAAACTCACCATCGATTCCAAGAACATCCAGGAGGTCCGTCCATAGTCTCCAGAGAGTGTCCACCAGCACATCTACTCCATACACAAAGCGCTCTGTCAGCTTGGAGAAAAACTGGACACAAACAGCAGTCAGTTAGATATAGTACAGGCAGGTGAATGACTAACCTTCCATTATGATCATCTTCATTGAAAGCCTAAAATGTTTGCAACCCTTGTGGTGCTAGAGGGGTCTCAAACCTCTCTGGCATCCAATGGGTTAATCACATATTGAATTTAGAAGCTAAAGAAAAATGCCAATGCAAATTCTTAATAAGCACTTGTAAAACATATTATACTGCACAGTGGTATTAATGCCTCTACACCAGGGGTACCCAGACCATGGTCCTCAAGATCTACCAACAGTGCAGGTTTTTGCTGTATCCCTGAATGCGCACAGGCAGAGAACAGTAAAGTGACTGAGACACAGAGTAGTCCACATGTGCTCCAGCTGGAATCTCCTGAAAACATGTACTGGTGGTAGATATTCAGGATCAGTGTTGGCTACCCCTGTTCTACACTTTGGGGCAGATGCTCTAAGGCGTGATAAAGTAGAGAGAACTTTGTAGGAATTTGGAGATCTTAGTGCATTGTCTCCATCAAATAACAAAGGAAACTGGAGAAGTGATACCACTGCAGAAGTCATCTCCTCTTTATCAAGCCTTAGTGCATAACCCCCCCACTTGGTTATACTAAGAACTTGAGCTTTTTTGGAGCAAACCTACTGCACCACAAAAGCAGACTACATTTCAAATTCTGTATTTATTTAAATGGAACTTTTAACCCATTGCCTTCTAAAGGTCTCAAAATTCATTTATTTAAAAGTCCCATTTTAAAATTGCTGAAAATGTTGGTTTCCTATGGTGCATTTGGTTTGATTCAGAACTTCTCCTGTTCCTTATAGAAGCCCAATGTACTACTGCAGTGGCCTCAAACTGCATTACAGAAGGGCTGAGAGTGCAGGTTTAGGATAGTCCTGATCACGCATGGGAGTCAATGAGAAGAAGCTCAGCCATACTGACTGCAACACCTGTTTAACCCCTTAAAGTGGATGTATCACCTAAAGACAACATCCACATAACAGTTACATTATATCTCACAAACAACGAAAATGCATTTTTTTTTTTTTAATGCAAGTTTTGATTTGTATAAACTTAACTTATAAAGTCTGGGCTGCAGCTTCTTCCGCATAGACTGCAGCCCGACGCTCTGCCTCTGCTCTCCTCCCTGCTCCGATGACGACGGCTTCGGTCTGTAAGCAGGAGTAATCTCATTGGCTAGATATCGATCTCTGCCAATGAGATCACTCCAGCTTACAGAAAGAAGCTGCCGTCATCGGAGCAGGGAGGAGAGAGGAGGCAGAGCGTCGGGCTGTGGTTTAACCGCAGAGAACCGCAGGCTACAAGGAAGTAGCTGAAGCCCAGACTTTAGAAGTTAAGTTTAAACAGCAAGCTTGAAATAAAAAAAAACAAAAAACCTTTTCATTGTTTATGATATATAATCTAGCTATTATGGGGATGTTGTCCATAGGTGATAGTTCCCCTTTAAGGACCAGCGGTTCCAGGGTGTGTGGACAAGGGCAGGAGTTCAAGCTCCATGTATAAAACTAGATTTAAAGCCCGTGTACATGGGCTAGCACTGGTGGTGCTGCAGTCACGCACAGTACTGACTGCCTGAACGCGTTGAGGCCGATACGGAGCAGAGTGCTCCGAATTCAGACCGTAGTCCTCTCTGCACACCTTCCTGGGACTTTTTAGCCAATTATTATATAGGAATGTAAATAAAATTACTTACTACTTAGCAAAGTTAAAGGGATAGTAATACTTTAAAATTACTAATCCCAATATTGTAGGAGTAAAAAAAAAAAAAAAAAGAAAAAAAAAAAAAAGAAATGATTTGCCCCCCAGTGATATCTCTCAAACCTTTATGGTTTGAGAGATATTCACTCGCAAAGTTCCCCCCCCTCCCTCCCCTTTCCCTGAAGTCAGAGTTGTATCTGACTGCAGGGGGAGTATGGCCTATGATCATACGGCAGCTCTGCAGCTGAGCCGCGATGGCGATAATAAAAAAGAAATCATTCACTTAAAAGGTCTTCTATGTGTGATTGGTTTGCAAACACACATAGAAGTCCTTTTAAGTGAATGATTTCTTTTTGATTAACGAGATCGCGGCTCAGCTGCAGAGCCGCCGGACGGTCGTACGACAGACTTCCCCTGCAGCCAGTTACAATGCTGACTTCATGGAAAGGGGAGGGAGGGGGGAACTTTGCGAGTGAATATCTCTCACACCATAAATGTTTGAGAGATATCACGGGGGGCAATTTCTTTTACTCCGACAATATTGGCATTAGTAATTTTAAAGTATTACTATCCCTTTAAGGTGCCTATTGCATTAGTATGCCCTGCAAAATAGATACCTACACAAATAAGGTATTCCAGTAAAGGGGAGGACTAGCCAGATTTAAATTAGATGTATTTTATGTCAACTGCCCTAATTGTGTATAAAACAATCCGGTTACGTTTCAATACATTCCTGATTCTCCCCCAGGGACAGCAGCAGGGTGGAGCTGTAGTAAGTACATTCTGAGATTTCATTTTCTAGAATCCTCTACATTTCCTGAACTACACATCTCACAAACATTCTGTACATGTGAATCTATAACCAGAATGTAAAGATATAATGTTTCAATGACACACATGTCCCAGATTGTTAGTAGAATACATGAAGCTCTAATTACACACACTAAAAGAGGGAGTTGGTAACACGAGGCTCTCCAGCTGTCTATTTCAATTTTCATCATAGACAAAATAAGATAAACCGATAAAGAAGCAGCAAAGAGAAAGACATAGAAACAATGAAAGACGGCATGCAAGAGTGCGTATGCAACACAGCAGGAGAGAGAGAGAATGAAAGCGAGGGAATGAACATGAGCAAGATAGAGTATACAAGAGTGAGAGAGACAGCAACAGTGAAGAATTGACAAGAGAAAGACCGAACTTCTAAATGCCAAACATGATTCACACTGTGGGATATGGGTGTATAATACAGTGTTCGTCACACAAACATCAGGCAACGTCAGGCCGTTAATACTAGCATATAGTGTGTATATATATTTAATTTTTACAGAAAATATGGGGTCTATATTGGAGTATATATTTCATATATTACCAAAAGATGTACATTGTTCATGGTTACACTAGACAAACTGGTGAAACCTCATTTAATACAGTGGCTTTGACTTTTCCACATTTTGGTCTACTTAATACTTTCAAGATGCAGAATAATTTAAAGTGACACAAACATTATGTATAAGTATACACCCCCACAAGACAACACTTGGTAGAATCATCTTTACAGCAATTACAGCTGTAAGGGTTTTTTTTTGTTGGTTTTTTTTTTTTTTTTTTTTTTGGGGGGGGGGGGTAAGTCTCTAACAGCCTTGCATATCTGTGTCCTGCAGTTCTGCCCATTCTTTCTGGCAAAATTGCTCAAGCTCTATCAGGTTGGATGGGGACCATTGGTTATCAGCAATTCTCAAGCCTTAATATCAGACTTCCAATTAAGCCCCAAATGTATTTAAAAAAAAAAAAAAAAAAAAAAAAAAAATCCTTCCCGACTTCAAATGGCAGTTGGATATTTCCCTGAATCAACATCTTATCTGCTTTGAAGCAAATGGTCATCATTCTCAATATTGTTCTGTGCTATATAGCTAACCATTACCTTTTTTAAAAGCAGCATTACAAGGCAAAGAATTGCATAAATTTACTGCCCTTACTGTAAAAAAATCCCTGTCTGTTTTTGTCAAAAGCTCCTTTCCTCTAGTCTTAATGGATGACCTCTTGTTTTGTTGTTTTTTTGCTCTGCTCTAGGTAAATACTTTCTTAGTAGAGACGCAACGATACCAATTTTTTAAGATCGAGTACGAGTACCGATACTTTTTTCAAGTACTCACCAATACCAATTATACTTTTTGTGATGTCATTTGGCAGTTTTCCCAAGTACCTAAAGCAGACTAATGAGATTATATATATATATATAGTTAAGGTACGGGCAGCACAGAGCGCAGACATCATCCCATAGTGAAGTCTGCCCACCTGCGCTGTCAGTCCCTTTTGGAGCCGGACGGCTCCTAGCAACGCCTCCTAGACCCGTCTGGGACTGACAGCGCAGCCGTCACTACGGGAAGATGTCTGCACTCCGTGCTGCTGTCAGCCCGGTAAGAATGCATATTTCTTTTCAACAAGGTAATAATTCTGGCGACTAGCGCTACTAAGCTGCTAGTCGCCAGATGGGGAGTTATTGAAGTTAAAGTGTTTAAGAGGTGGTACTTCCGCTTTAAAAAAACGTGATTGCGGCTCCGCTGAAGAGCCTCCGCATCGGCCGACATGGATCTCCTGCTGACAGCTGACAGCAGGAAACATCAAACTTTGAATGCAGATATCTCTCAAACCAAAGCAGTTTGAGAGATTTATTTTTTTTTTTGCATTCAATTCAACTTTTTAATTTCTACAAAATGCAAAAATGTTCTGGGACATTACTATCCCTTTAACTGAGGAGGACAGCGGACACATTAGATAAAGCATCTTTAATGTAAACAGAGTTTGGCTAATCTCTCTTTATAGCTCAGATCTTCCTATCACTTTACCAGTTTTGTTGAACATCTTTGTGCTTTTTCCAGTTCAATGAGGTCTTAAACCCTTACCGACCCATTCGGGGTTGGGGAGCCCTGAATCAGATTGCGGAAAAAAAAAAAAAAAATCCATAAGTGCCAGCCGCGTACAGCCAGTCCGGGGTAAAGAACTGTGCCCCAAACTGTACTCCGTATACTACATGAGGGCTAACCAAGGATTTATATAGAGGTACAATTATATTTCATCTTCTTCATCTATATCCCTTTTTATACATCATATTACCCTATTGGCTCTTGCAGCAGCTGAGTGATACTGTACACTACTGTGAAATCTATTGTCTTTTCAGGACACCTGAATCTTTCTCTAATGATTGCCAATGTACTTTCCCATTTAGTGTATATGTAGCCCAACTACATAACCTTAAATTTATCTATATTAACCCCTTCAGTGCCAGAGGCTCGGGCCATTTTCTGAACCCTGCAGGCCAGACACTTTTTCAACATTTTTGCTATCCTTCCGTTTAGGCTTGATTTCCTCTGGGGATTTTTAGTTAAATATGGAAAACTATATATTGTTTTTTTCAGAACGAATTGAGCTTTCTCGTGATACCTTACATGAAGAGAATTTTACATCGTGCAAAAAGCTATGATGTCATAATGACAAAAAAAAGTGAAAATTTACTCATTTTGCTAAAATCACATACTATGTATCAAAAACATTTACCTTGATTGAAAAAGTTTCAATTATTTGAAAAAGCCCAGAGTCCCCCGAGTAAAAAAATACCAAATTTGTATAGTTTTACCTAAGTCCAAGGCTAGCGTAGAGCCCTAATCACCAGCAGCGCAAAATGACATTTTCAACTTTATAAACTAAAATGCACATTCTAGGGTTTTTGTGGTAAAACTACCCTAAAACAGTGGAATAACTATATAAAACTATATATTTCTGAAAAGTAGACAACCTGCCGCATCTAACGAGGGGTAACTTGCCTTCTTGCCCCAAGCCTGTGGTACCCAAATGCTTCCAGAAGGTGGCACTATAGGAAAAAAATGGCATTTTCTTACATTTCTGCCCCTTCAACTGTACTGAAATCTGTGAAAACCATAGAATTTACAACTGTATTCATTAGCTAGTGCTCTTGGGAGAAAAATTACACCCCATTGGTTTGGGTTCACCTACCACAGGGGATGCTAGAAGTGCAAAAAGACACCTACTACAACCTCTAAATTTTCTAACATTTTCTCAAACATTACTTGTCTATACAGAAAATGGTTATAACAACTAGAGAATTAAAGAAAGGCTACACAAACCATACCATTTTGGAAAGAAGACAACCTGCCGCATCTAATGAGGGGTAAATTGCCTTCTTATCCCAAGCCTGTTGTGCCCAAATGCTTCCAGAAGGTGGCACTATAGAAAAAAAATGGCATTTTCTTACATTTCTGCCCCTTCAACTGTACTGAAATCTGTGAAAACCATGGAATTTCCAACTGTATTCATTAGCTAGTGCTCTTAGGAGAAAAATGACACCTCATTGGTATGAGTTCCCCTACCTTAGTGGGCGCTACAAGTACCAAACTACACCTATTGCAACCACTTATTTTTCTAACATTTTCTCAAACATTACTTGTCTGTACAAAAATGGTTATAACAACTAAAGAAGTGAAGAAAGGCTACACAAACCATACCATTTTTGAAAGAAGACAACCTGCCGCATCTAATGAGGGGTGAATTGCCTTCTTACCCCAAGCCTGTTGTGCCCAAATGCTTCCAGAAGGTGGCACTATAGGAAAAAAATGGCATTTTCTTACATTTCTGCCCCTTCATCTGTATGGAAATTTGTGAAAACCATGGAATTTCCAACTGTATTCATTAGCTAGCGCTCTTAGGAGAAAAATGACACCCCATTGGAATGAATCGACATACCTTAGGGGTGCCAGAAAAGCATAACTACACCTACCTGTTTGCTTCTTCGAAAATGGCTGCTTGTACTAAAATGTTCATAACTGTTAGAGACATGACGGAAAGGTATAAAAGGTATACCATTTTGGAAAGTAGACATTCTCCCGCATCAAATGAGGGGTCACTTGCCTTTCTACCCCTGGGCTGAAGTGCACAAATATTTCCAAAAGGTGGCACTATGGGAATAAATACATGTTTTTTTTTACATTTCCACCACTTCAAAGATACTAAAATCTTTGAAAACCATAATATTTCCTGCTGTATTCAGTACCTGCTACCAACATGAGAAAAATGGTAGCCCATTTGTGTGGCTTAACATACAATATGTGGGTGCTAGGAACACGTACGTAAACCTGACACTTTTGTTTCTTAAATTATCTGCTTGCACTAAAATGGTTATAACCATAATAGATATGCAGGAAAGGTAGAAAACAATGCCATTTTGGAAAGAAAACAACCTGACGCATCTAATGAGGGGTCACTTGCCTTCATACCCAAAGGCTGGCATGCACAAATGCTTCCAGGAGGTGGCGCTAATGAAAAAAAAAGGCATTTTCTTACATTTCTGCCCCTTCAAATGTATGGAGCTCTGTGAAAACCATGGAATTTTCAACTGCATTCGTTAGCTAAAGCTCTTAGGAGTCAAACGACACCCCATTGGTATGAGCTGAACTACCTTAGGGAGTGCTAGAAGTAGAAAACTACACCTACTACAAACTGATGTTTCTAACATTTTCTCAAACCTGACTTGCCTCTACGAAAATGGCTATAACACCTTCAGAAGTGAAGAAAAGGTAGATAAACTATACCATTTTGGAAAGAAGACAACATGCCGCATCTAATGAGGGGTCACTTGCCTTTTTACCCCTAAGTTAGTTGGCACAACTATTTCCAGAATGTGGTGCTACAGGAAAACAAACAAACATTTCTTTTACACTTCAGTCACTTCAAAGATACTAAAATGGTTCAATGGCGTGGGATTTCCTAGGAGGACTTCTTGCCAGCCTAAGAAAAATGGTACTCAACTGCTGTGGGTTGACATACCAATTTGAGTGACAGGAGTGTAGCTACCAGTGAAATAGGAATGGGAAAGCAAACAGTGTATGTGTGATTTTATGGCTAACAGATGAAAGAAGCTAGGGCGTCAGCCAGTGTACGCGCGGACCTGTGACTACCAGTGTAACAGTGTGGGAGGGTGAGGGATTAGGCAGTGTGTGTGGGTATGAGCAGAGGAGCAAGGATGGTGGAGATGGTGGGGCAGTGTCTGAGAGTGTGTATGGGAGATCTGTGACTACCAGTGTGCACTGTATGTCCCCCTCATACAAAGTTTGATTCCCAGCCTGAATCTAGTGCATACTGGTACTTTGAGTCTACCAATAGGCAGTGGAAACAGGCTGGGGGTCAGGCTGGGGAATACGGTACATGTGTATGTGTGGGGGGGAATCGGAGGCATTTTTTGTGCATGCCACAAGGGTGCCCAATGCACTGCAAAGCAATGCGTTGGACCCTCTGTTGCACACAAAGAGTTGTTTTTTTTTAATTATTATTTTGTATTCATACCTCGTTGGGGAGGCGGTGTCAGGAACATTCCTGGTGTCCCCCATCCAGGTCTAAAAACAGAATAATAATAAAAAAAAAAGTGTGTGTGTGTGTTACAGGGGGTCCAACGTATTGCAAAGCACTGCGTCGGACCCCCCCTGTGGCACGTGCACAGGTCTATTTTTATGTAGACCTCGTTGGGGGCATCAGAACCCATACAATGAGGTCTAAATAAAAAATAAAAGGGGAAAAAAAAATAATCCTTTGGGTGCCACAGGGGTGTCCAGTGGATTGCAAAGCAATGCATTGGGCCCCTGTAGCACACAAAGGGTTAATTTTTTTTATCGTTACTTTGTATTCAGATGGCCACCAAACAAGCTCTGATCACAAAGTAATGATAAAAAGTCCTGTGTGTGTGCCACAGGAAGGGGGTCTGCATTGAACCCCTATCCCAGTGGCACACACAGGGTTACATTTTTTTTTATTTTTTTATTATATACCTCATTGAGGGGCATCAGGACCCCCTGATCCCTCCCCAATGAGGTCTTAGTAAAAAAAAAAAAATATATGTCCACAAACGGAGTGACCCTGTGAGTGCCACAAGGGTCTCCAGCGCATTGCAAAGCAATGCATTGGATCCTTGTGGCACTCAGAGGGTTAATTTTTTTTCTATCATTACTTGGTAATCAGAGCTTGTTGGGGGGCCATCAGGACCAATCCTGATGACCCCCCCAACAATCTCTGATAACAAAGTAATGATAAAAGCCCTGTGTGTGCCGCAGAAGGGGGGCTGCATTGCCCCCCCCCCGTGGCACACACAGGGTTAATTTTTTTTTAATTTACTTTTTTTTATTATAGACCTCATTGAGGGGTATACAAACCCCCCCAATGAGGTCTTATCAAAAAAAGTGTCCCTGTGAGTGCCACCGGGGTCTCCAGCGCATTGCAAAGCAATGCATTGGACCCTTGTGGCACTCAGAGGGTTAATTTTTTTTTTTTTATCATTACTTTGTAATCAGAGCTTGTTGGGGGGCCATCAGGAGCAATCCTGATGGCCCCCCAACAATCTCTGGTAACAAAATAATGATAAAAGCCCTGTGTGTGCCACAGGAGGCGGTGGTGCATTGGACCCCCACCTGTGGCACACACAGGGTTAAATTTTTTTTTTTTTTTTTTCTAATTATAGACCTCATTGAGGGGCATCAGGATCCCCCCTGATCCCCCCAATGAAGTCTTTAAAAAAAAAAAATCCCCCCCAAAGAATTGACCCTGTGAGTGCAACAGGGGTCTCCAGCACATTGCAAAGCAATGTGCTGGGACCCTGTGGCACTCACAGGGTTACTTTAATTTTATTTATTTTTTTTTTATTTTTTTTTAAATACTCTTCAGACCTCGTGGGGGACATCAGGACCCCTCCTGGTGTCCCCCCAGTCATTGATCTCCCAGCTGATAGGCTGGGAGATCAATGATGCGACCGCAGGAGAGCAAGAGCTCTCCTGCCCTTCTCTCCTACCACCGGTAGGAGTGAACAGGACCGGGGAAACTCTGTTTCTCCTTTGTGCTTATTGATCTCCCAGCCGGATCGGCTGGAAGATCAATAACTGGGGAGGCATGAGGAGTGATCCTCATGCCTCCCCATGAGTGCCAGGGTTTTTTTTTTTTTTTTTTAATGCGGCCACTGCATGCCGGTTATACCGGCTCATGCAGTGACCACATTTCACTCTTACGCCGTACGAGCGTGGCACAGCAGGTACAGCTGTGTCCACTCGTACGGCGTAAGTAGCTGGCACTCTAGGGGTTAAACCACAGCTGCCACTTTTCCACCCATTCACTCAATTTATCCATATCTTTCTGCAGAGAGAAAAACATATATATATACAGAGCAGGATGTCTTTACACAGTTTATTGTCATCAGCAAAGATTGAGACACTACTTTCAACACCCACTTCTACATCATTAAAGCAGAACTACCACCCAATAAAAACATTACCCCATATAATTGCCCATCTGGTGACCAGCTGCTCAGTAGCACTAGTCACCAGAATTCGCTATTCTTCCCAGACTGTCAGTCCCTTCCAGACCCGAACGGCTCCTAGCAACGCCTCCTAGACCCAGCTGGGACTGACAGCGCAGGCACACGGACGTCACAATGGCAAGATGCCCACACTCCGTCCTGCTGTCAGTCTGAGAAGAATACCGAATTCTCTTTAATCACGTAATAATTCTGGCGACTGGCTCCACAGAGCAGCTAGTCGCCAGATGTACAGTTATGTGGGGCAATATTTTTATTGGGTGGTAGTTCCGCTTTAACAAAATTAAAACACATTGGGCCCAGGACTGAACCCTGTTTCACCCCACAGAATGTTTTCAAGTTGGTCTAAAGTTTTCAATTTAAAACAACTTTCTACCATCTATCACTAAACCAGTTTTCTACCCATGCACAAATATCTCCTCACAAGCCAAAGCCTTTTAATTTCAAGGCATAGTTATGTTTCAAAATAAAAGCAGCTCTAATTAATTTTCATAGTATTTGGGCCATAGTGAGTGTTATTTCAATATTGTCACAGTTGTAGTTCAAGAGTAATTGAAGGTTAAAGTTTCCCCCTCCTTCCCCTTTTACCTAGTGTAAGCCACCTTCCCGCAGATATGGAATCTGGTCCACAGACCAGATAGCTCACAGCAAGGGACAAACTTCTTACTGCTACTTACTGTAACTGTTACTTCTTACTTATGTTAATTGAAGATTGTCCCTGTCTGCAATCCACTTGAACACCACCCTGCTGCTCTCAGCTGAGCAGTGTTACATCAGTAAAAGAGGCGGAAGGGGGATACTTTATCATTCAATTAAAACTCTGACAGTACTGAAATAACACTCTCCAAGTCCCAAATACTATGAAGATTGATGGGAGCTGCTTTTATTGTGAAACATTACTAATCGCTTTAAAGGGTTAGTAACATTTCATATAGACTTCAGCCAGGATCATTCTGTATAATGTGTACGATTGCTCCGTTACGCTGGTAATTCTGAAAGTGCTATATATCAGATGATATTATATCAGGGCTTAAAATGTGAAGTCCTTTGCTACTAGCCAGACCTGAAAAGTTACTCACCACTGCAAGCCATAACATACCCACCAGGGCTGAATTTCTACTCGCCAGGGCTGAATTTTCACTCTCCATTGGCTAGTGGCAATTTTGAGCCAGGTTATATTATATCACGAAATCCCCCAGTCCCGCCCCTTTACAGTACCAGAGGCCACCTCCCCTCAGATCTGAAGTCTGGTCATATCACAACATGGAACAATCATCCTTCATCAAATATAAGGAAAACCATGTCCTCCATGACAAAAGGAGGGCAGGTTTTTTCCTTATACTGAATGAAGACTGTCCCTCGTCACAATCCTCCTTCACGAAGAATGACGTGATCATAAGGGGCAGGTGGGGGAGATTTCATGATATAATATAATCAGAAATATAACACTTTCATCATTATCAACATAACGGAGCACTCATACACATTATAAAGAATGATCCTAGCTGAAACGTTACTAACCCTTTAATCAGTAACCTGTTGTGAGGCATAGTATGAAAGATTTTACAAAAGCCAAGTATACTATATCAACAGCAATACCCTTGTACAAATTATTACTTACCCTTTAGCAAAATTCAAATACATTAGTTTGATATGATCTACTCTTCGTAAAACAATAAACTGTATAAATCCTATGCACACCCAATCCCTAAATTGGTACACATCGCCCTGAAATGTGAGAAAGCCACTCAGGAAGATGCTCACAGGGTAAATTTAATATTGAAAGAAAGGAAAAACAGATATCCTTGCTGCTTAAAATCTCATGCCTTGAGGAGTTAAATCTCAATACATCATTGGGTTTGAGGGAAAATGAGGAATTAAATAAAAAAAAAAAAAAAAAAAAAAAAAAAAAAAAAAAAAAAAAAAAAGGGACAAATTAAAAATATTTATATACATGCAAATCTGTACCTTAATTGTTGCCGGGGCACATATTAGCTTTTGAGTTAAAGGGCAAATGTGTGTATTAAGACTTCGAAATGGCAGGTATTATAATTAACTGCCAAATATGAATTATATATACACAGATCTAAATCGGTGCAGCAGTTCTTATACTTTAAAAGTATGTATATGTGTGGCTACTCAGTAAATTCCTCATTGTAATTTAATGTTTAATCAAATAGGGTAATTGCAGGCCACTTAAAAAATCTCTTGCTTATTTCTTTTTAAACAAGCTAATAAGATACGTGTGACTTTTGTGGTATATATCAAACACAAAAGGCTAATTTACGCTATGTGTGTTCAAACTGAGAAAGGTATATTGAGCAAGTCATCCCGTGTATATATCAAATCTTAAAAGGAAAACAATTCTCTGCTATCAGTGATCATATATCCGTACACGTGTACCAACCGGACACATACCAACTACTGGAGTTGGCCGTTATATTAACAAGCTGCAATTTGTCTTTATACCACAGTTCTCACCATGTATATACACTATGGATCAAAGCTGATATATGTGCTCTTGTATGCTAAATGTGTCCTTATGTGTTACACTTAGAAATGTATACAGTTGCCTAAGTCCATTAATGCCAACTTCAGAAGCTCCTGAACCACCAACTTCTAAGAATGGTTGATTAGTAGGTAAGTTAGGACTGCATATAACTAAATTCTGAACATTAGCAGCCTCCCAAATGAAATGTCTCATTTCTGAGAAAGATATTCTCAGCAATCAATATTGCATCTAACTGAGAAAACATTCTCAGCAATCAATTGTCTGACGCGCATTTCACACACTAGGCTTGGTCACAGACATATGTCACGAGCTTCTGAAGTTAAATGTTAATGGACTTATCTTTTCAAGTACCGTATTAATGATATTCAGCAACCGTGTATACAAATCTAAGTGTAACACATAAGGACACATTGAGCATACAAGAACAAATATATTAGCTTTAATCCGTAGTATATAAACATGCTGAGAACTGTCGTATAAAGACAAGTGGCAGCTTGTTAACATAACAGCCAACTCCAATAGTGGATCTATTAGTCGGAGATATTTATATAGGATTATATTTGTGGGATATCCTAATGAATAATTTAGGACGTGGAAAGCCGGCATGTGTCTCTATGGTACTTAAGCAACGGTATACATGTGTTACATATATACGGATATAAGACCATAGATAGCCAAGAATTCTTTCCCTATAATATTTAATATATACAGGATGACTGGCTCAATATACACCTTCCTCAGTTTGAACACCCGTAGTTTCAATTAGCCTTTTGTGTTTAATATATACCAAATGAGTCACACACAACTATAATTAGCTTTTCTTGTTTAAAACATAACTAAGCAAGATAATTTTGAAGTGGCTTACAATGAGTCTGTTTGGTTAAGCATTTCAATTACTTTGAAGAATTTACGGTGTAACCAAACAAATACATACTTTAAAGAATAAGAACTGCTGCATCCATTCGTATTTGGCAAATAAATATAATACCTGCCATTTTGATGTCTTAAAGGGATAGTAACACCCCCCCCCCAGAAAACCTGAAGCCAAACGCTAGTAATAAGCACAACATACCTAACTCCTTTATTCCCATCTCTCACACCGTTATGATTTGAGAGATGTAAGAAAAGAAAGACCTCCGCTCCCTCCCCTTTCTGCCTGAAGAGCTGTAAAGCTGTCAGAATCGACCGACTTACGGCGGCTCTTCAGGAGCGCTGTCATCTTGATATCTCGGTATAATTACTTCATCGGTATGGTCTACAACATGTGCTTGCAAGCCAGGCACACGTTTTAGACCATACCGATGAAGGGGGAGGGAGCAGAGGTCTTTCTTTTCTTACATCTTTCAAACCATAACGGTTTGAAAGATGGGAATAAAAGGAGTTAGGTATGTTGTGCTTATTACTAGCATTTGGCTTCAGGTTTTCTGGGGGGGTTACTATCCCTTTAATATGTACAATTGATCTCTGACTCATACAGTAATTTAGGGGGTGGCAAGCCGGTATGTGCCCCAGCAACACTTAGGGTACAGATTTGCAGCTATATAAACATTTTGAATTTGTCCCTTTGCTTTTAATAAAAGTTATGTTTTAATTCATCATATCCCCTTAAACACAATGATGTATTGAGATTTTACCCATTAAAGCATGAGTGCTTAAACAGGGATATCAGTTTTTCTCTCTCTTCGTAAAACCATATTGGCTCCTGCTAATAACTTTGTTTGTCACATAGTCCTGAATACTATTGGTTAATTCTAATATTTTATCTTAGTCAAAATAGCAGTAGACACAAAGCAAATCTTCACGACAATGGTCTACGGTCTCAAACCATGCACACTTTGTACACCATTGTCATGAAGAATTGCTGTGTATACACTGCTTTTTTGGCTCCCCAGACCAGAATCCAAGTTTGTCAGATAGAGCGCTGATGTAGCTGAAAGGGGCCGGAGGGGTAAACCTTCAATCCAGATTACACTGAAACTATGAAAAAAAAAAAGAAAAAAAAAAAAAAGACTTGGATGCTTTGGTTTAAGCTTATATAAAATAAGTATTACTATCCCTTTAACATTAATCTCATTGAATGCCCTTTAATACAACTTTTATTAAACACAATAACGTAAACAGCAACAACAATCAGTAAAACCAGAAAGGCAGGTATCATTTGTGCATGAAACTGCATTGGCAGCATGCCATATTTCCTACTACCTGTTCCTAATTAGCTTCAGTGACCTGCCTCCATCCAGAGCTATTCCAGTAGTGGTAATACAACTCCTATTACATGGTATTAAAAAGACAATATTATTATACATATAACCTCTGATCACTATAAAGTAATTGTAGATTAGCAAAAAAAAGTCACTACTTGAAGTAAATACAATACATTCGATTGTTAAAAAGATAGAAAAGAGTGGAGAACATTCTAGAGAGCCCAAGTTCAGTTCAGCTTTGCTCCATCAATCCACACAACTTATCCTATATAATAATTCACTAAAACGTGTGTAACAACAAAGCCACGCGCAGTAGAGACTGCTGCGCGTGCTGCAGTCATGCGCAGTAGAGACTGCCCGCGCCGCAGCGGATACTCTGTATCAGCCGCGGTGCGGGGAGTCTCTACTGCACATGACTGCCCCGCAACCGGCTGACAGTGGCACTGTGGCCCGTGTAACGGGCTCTTCAACTAGTTTAATAAATAAACAAATAAATAAAAGTTCAGCTCCAGTACGGACCTTGAAGATAGCACCTGACCATGGGAACAAAACCTGCGGCTCAGTTTAACAAATAACGTTGTTAGGTTTTATATTCTTTGTTATGTAGCCTCATGCTCAATGTAAAATAAACATCTACTTTTCAACAGAGAAGCAGATAGGGCATCATATTTATATTCTGAGGCCAATATTCACTAAGCCACAAAAACTAGCAAGAGGAGCACTTGTTGCTTACACTCAGCAAACCCAGTGTAGAAATCAACATTTTTTTTTCTTATAATGTTTCATTCAGTAGTGAGTGTGTTAATCTTTCGAAGCGATAAAGGTAGATAGACAATGAGGCATATCAGCAATGAAGTGATTTATAATTTCTTGGGTAATGTTAGTTCATATAACATCCAACTGGGTATGCAACTCCAGCAGAATAAATGCAGAGGCACTGACTCATAAGGTTCCACACATGCTCTATGGAGGACAGGTCCAGGTAACATGCAGAGTCAAGGTAATGTGTCCAAGCCATGGAGGCTATACATGGTAACACGAGCATTGTATAGGCAGACATTATCCTGCTGTGGTACAGTGACTGAAATTTTCTTAAGAAATCATGTAATGACAGGTTTTAAAACTAGGTCTAAATACAGGTGGGCTACGAGAGTGCAAGGAATGTGTACAGGGCGTGTGCTTCTGCTATGCATCCTGATGCCCCACACAATTATGCTTGGCAGCTCTCCCATAAATGTTTCAGGTCACTGATTAGATCTTCTTTAGAGGATTGTCTGACCATCTTGATGTCCTAGAAAGAGGAGGACTTATCATTAAAGAGCCATTCTTGCCTTCAGGGACATCAAGCTTGGCACAATACTCAAAGATGGGTTCTGTGCAATGACAGTAGTGGTTGGCCTTGACATGGTTGTCTTTCCTAAAGACTGTCATGCAATTGATATTGAACTGGTTAGATTATTATTAAATTTTATTTATATAGCGCCAACAAATTCTGCAACGCTTTACAGTAGGGAATAGACATACAGAGGTATTAAATAGTACAATCAAATGTGGAGAACAGAAGGATCAGAGGACCCTGCTCGTAAGAGCTTACAGTCTAGAGGAAGGTAGGTTTGACACAGAAGGAGTAAGTGCTATTGGGTGTAAGTGCCTCCTGCCACATGAACTGGCAGTCAGTGGGTGGGAGTGAGAAGTGCTGTTGAGTGCAGTGGTCCAGGAAAGGGGTGATTCTTAGCGATAATGTTTATGGAGGCAGTCGATAGGCTTCCCTGAAGAGGTGAGTTTTCAGGGAGCGTCTGAAGATCTGAAGGCTGGGGAGGGAATTCCAGAGCTGAGGTGCAGCATGGGAGAAGTCCTGTAGGCGGGAGTGGGAGGATGTAATAAGAGCTGTGGAGAGCAGAAGGTCATGTGCAGAGCGAAGATAGCGAGAGGGAGTGTATTTGGAAATGACAGATGAAATATAGTGTGGTGCAGTGTTAGTGAGGACTCTATAAGTAAGCACCAGAATTCTGAATTTAATTCTGTATGCTAATGGGAGCCAGTGCAGGGACTGACAGAGGGGTTTGGGGTCAGAGAAAAGATTAGTCTTGCAGCAGAGTTCATTATGGACTGTAGTGAGGTTAGTCGGGTGAGAGGAAGGCCAATAAGTAATGAGCTACAGTAGTCAAAACGGGACATGATGAGTGTTTGGATTAGAATTTTGGTAGTGTCTTGTGTGAGAAAGGGTCGGATTCTAGAGATGTTGCGGAGGAGGCATGAGTTGGAGATTGACTGGATGTGAGGAATGAAGGATAGGGCAGAGTCAAATGTGACTCCGAGGCAGCGAGCTGTAGGGGTCGGTGTGATGGTAGCGTTGTTGATGGTGAGGGTAATATCTGGGGTAAGGCTAGTTGTAGTGGGAGGGAAGATTATTAGTTCAGTTTTGCCAAGGTTAAGTTTGAGTTGATGGGGAGGACATCCAGGAAGACACAGCAGACAGGCAGTCAGATACTCGGGACAAGACTGAAGGGGAGAGGTCAGGGGAGGAAATATATATTTGAGCGTCATCAGCATTGAGATGATGGTGAAACCCAAGGGAGTTGATTAGTTTTCCAAGATACGAGGTGTAGATTGAGAAGAGCAAGGGTTCCAGGACTGATCCTTGAGGCACTCCAACAGACAGTGGGATGGGTGGAGAAGTGGAGCCAGAGTAGGAAAAGCTGAAGGAGCAGTTGCAGAGATAAAATTATAACCAGGAGAGTGCAGTGTCAGATACCTAGGGAGTGGAGGGCTTGGAGGAGTGGGTGATCTACTGTGTCAAAGGCAGCTGACAGGTCCAAAAGAATGAGTATGGAGTAGTGGCCTTTTGACTTGGCGGCAAGCAAGTCATTGGCCACTTTAGTGAGGGCAGTCTCAGTGGAGTGATGAGGGCTGAATCCAGATTGCAAGGGATCTAGCAGGTAGTGGAAGCAGAGGAATCTAGTGAGTTGATTATATGTGAGACGCTCAAGGATCTTGGAGGCAAATGGGAGCAGAGAAATTGGTCGGTAATTTGACAGTGCGTTTGGGTCCAGGGAGGGTTTCTTTAGGATCGTTGTGATTAGTGCATGTCTGAAAGAGGATGGGAAGGTGCCAGCTGAGAGGGAAAGTTTGAATACGTAAGGATTGGAATTAGTAGAGGGGAGGGTTCTTGAGTGAGCTGAGATGGGATTGTCTCGAGAGGGCATGTGGTTAGATTTGAGCGAGAGAGGAGATGGGAAACTTCATCGACGGTGAGAAGGAGCTTAGTGTGTATGTGGGAGAGGTAACAGGGCTGGGCATGATGAAATGTCATGTTTGATAGATTCGATCTTGTCCTTGAAGTGGGTAGCAAGATCTTTGGCAGAGAAGTTAGAGGAAGGCATTTGTGTTGGTGGGTGTAGAAGAGATTTGAAGGTTGAAAAAAGGTGTTTCGGGTTGGAGGAAAGATTAGAAATTAGAGAGGAAAAGTATGACTGTTTGGCCAGGGAGAGGGCAGAGCTATACGAATGGAAAAAGGATGTGGAGTGCTATTTCCTCCAGTGCCTTTCGGCAGTGTGTGAGCACCTTTGGAGGTATCACGTTTGTCTTGTGTGCCAGGGTTGTAGTGGGGTTGTGCATGGGTGGCGTGGAGTTAGATGGAAACAACTGTACATGTGGCTCTCTGTAGGTCACCTTGTAGTGTGCTTGATGCTGAAAATTAGGTCACTAATTGCCATTCTTCAGTGCGGATGATCCTCACTAGCCTTGGTCTGGTTTGTTAGCCAGTCCCTGGCCGTCTAATGCTTTGGTGCTCTCCAACCCACAAGGACCAACATTTTTGCACTCTTTCTACATCATGGACAACGTGTAGTAACAACTAGAATGGACAAATCCTCCACCGAAGGTCAGATGATATTGACCCCCTGATGATTATCATGATGTCACCATACCTTAAGAATGACATTAAGCATTCCACAGTCAAAAACAGTTTTAAATATCTTCATAACAAACCCCTGTTCAGCTCAGCTGAGGATTATTATTATAATCACCTAATCTGTTAGCCCCTTGGATGGTCAGAGAAGACAACTCTGCAGAGATGGGTCATAAGGTTAAGTGGCCCACATTTTATACTTTTGCCCAGGCTGAGCATTTGCTTCAACAGCCCTGGATTTGAGCAAAAATACAGAAAAAGCTCCTTTCTGACCCTGGACTGCCATCATGAGGGACAGCCGGGTACTGTTGCCCTGGGCCCTGACAATACTTGCATTTAGTGAAGGGTAGGTTCACAGGCGAGCTTGTACTACTGAATCATTCAACAGCAGCTGCCCAACACATGAACTGCAGAGATGCGAGATTTCACATCAGGAAGCATATCTTACCAACAACCCTATACCAGGGTAGGTATAAAGATGAACTTTGGTACTCTGAAAAAAAATAAAATAATCACAGATCTGCAGCTAGTGTAACTATGTGCCGGTCTGCACAGGCCCTAATAAACAGCAAAGTCAGTTGACTGATTCATTTGCGGCAACTGCTCTTGTATTGAGAAAGGTTGTTATCTTATCTCAGCCTATTTAAATAGAATACTGGGCAATCAAATGGGATCCCTGTAAAAGGTAGGAGTGTCTACTCCCTCAGAAAAAATGTAGGATTACATTTTAGGCCTCAGAAAGCAAGCAAAGATTTTTTACAGACGCTACCATTAAGTATTGAGTGACTAAACTTATATAACTCCGAATTTTTTTTTAGGTTTTAGCGTTTCTTTAAAATACACTCAGATTGATGGGTAGGCAGGATTAGAGAAATTTTGGGGCAAACCAACTGACCTACAGAGAACAAATGAAAATTCCTAACCTTACCATTAAGTTAAATGGGGTTTTTAATCCACTGAATATGGGAAAACTCCAACACTGTGCAGCAAAACATCAGAGACCTCACTAGCTTTCAAGGGGTTAAAAGATCCATTTAAAACAATGGGGATTTTTATTTATCCCCTATGCAACTAGATTAACCCAGGTTCTTAGTACATTAGCTTATATCTATGTACTATAGAAACATACATTGTAGGAAGGAGATTAAATTCTAAATATATTCAGATATTAGAATAATAATTAGATACATTTACATTCATACTACCATATAGCTTTGATGTTGAAAAAAAAATCAAACCAAAATGAGGGACAATATAAGTCTAACCTTCAGATTTTCCAAACAATAACCATCACTGAACTACAGAGAACAATTTTTGATTTGGATAGTTAGTAAGGGAAATCCTCGTTATAAGACATCTATAAAATGTACTGTGTATTTAACCGTTTGAATGACAGAGAGGTGTCCAACATATCGCTTTGCAAAGTGTCAAACACTTTAAAAGTAATTTGAACATACATCGCCCTCGAGGCAATTACAACATCCACCTATCCAGTTCCTTCCTTATAGTGTATTGAAACATCGGATACACCAGCCAAATCTCTCCTTTGTTTGGCAAATAAAACAGAAAAGATAGAAATGTGTAGGTTGGCTTTAACCCTTTTGAGTGTCAGAGGGGTACTTTGAAATGCGTTGAATAACATTGTGGCACTAAAAGGGTTAAAATATAAAACATATTTTAGTCTGATGGACGAGCTGTACTTAGAAACCTTGCATTTCTAACATTACAATATCGGCTGATATGCCCTTGGAATACATACATGAAATTCTAGAGGGCTCCAACGCATTGCGAAAATGCGTTGCAGACATCTCTAGCACACAAGCTTTTAATAACAGCATTCATAATATAAATGGTAGAGTTGCAGCTGGTGTTTGCATTCGGCTCTAGATTATAAGAGTGTTGAAAGCATGGGATCAAGCATAAGCCATAGGACACAGACCGTGCGACAAACCGAGCCGATCAACCAGTACTGCATGTTACCTATCAGATCTCTGTGCATTGCTTTTCAAGACTCACTGGCTGTGAATGTAAAAACCCCACAAAATAAATGATAGCCAACCTTCTGCACAGATCTCACGTTGTCCTCTCCAAAGACATTGCTCATGGTCTGGTAAAAGCCGGTGGCAGCCTTGCGGAATGAGTTGTTTTGTTTCTCGTGGCCCCGGTTCCTATTCGCCTGAGCACACAGCGTCCCTGATACCAACAGCAAGAGGAGTAGACAAGGCAGCTTGGGCCGTGGTGGCTCCATGTCCAGGCAATAATGAAAGGATGGCAGAAAAGCTACTGCAATGGCAGCTATTTCCTATTCTGCTTTTGGACCTAGTGACATCATAAAGTCACGTGACTCAATTGTTCACATGGTACAGAAAGCTGCGTCAACAAACACTTTGAGCTATTCAAATGTATTGGCTTGCGCCTTATGGTTTTTATCGTTTACTGCCTGGATCCTGCATGTAAGCGGCAAGGGAATAAAGCAGCAAAATCTGCCATTAATTTTCATTTTTTTATTTGAATATTTATAGGATAGAATACTAGAGTCCTGGATGTGGAGGAGCAATAGAAAGTATAAGAATATATATGACCTTGCATTTTTTGGTAGAATAAGTGTTACATTTATTGGCTAAGTGGCTCTAGAATGCAACCTTTCTAGACATGTTAGGTCCCTTCTTCAGGGAGATTTACAATGATGGCTGACTGACAAATCCTCATGCAGATTGTTTTTACATTTCACTGAAAGTAAAATTCTTATCCAACTTGTTGGCATAAAGCACTCAGTAGACACTAGCAGAGATGTTCCCTGCAGCTGGCCAAGTGGTACAAATATTTATTTAACTTTTGATGTGAGAATAGCTCCAGCAAATATGAATGTTTATGAAAGCTATGGTTTAACCCTCCCTTTAATGCTGTGATCAGTTTTGCAAAAACAGTGACCAGCTGGGGTGTCTTTTTTGTTGTTAACAGTAGACCTATGAGAATCCATCCATTTTTTTAGAGTTCTTCATGTCTTCTTTACTTATAATTCTGTGTTTTGATATTTCATACACATGATGAGGTTGACAACATTAGATGACTAGCAGGAGAATTTGCCCTTGATGGTGTGCTTTTGGTGGGAATGTGGTATCAGCAACTTATCTGTAGTGTATATGTGTGCACAGGATCCTCATGTCTTATGTAGACACTGATAAGTACTATTTTCTATTTTCTTAAGGGAGCTCTTTATCACTAGTTTCAGATTGGGGGACTGTTTATAGGAGAGTAGCAGAGGTTTTGGGAATATTCTTTTTAACCTGTCATTGGTATGTAGTATTGTTTGGAGATTTCTTGAGATGTTTGTATTCCAGGATATTTCTTCTGGGTACACTGGTGGCTCTCTGAATTTGGATGTCCATGACCTATAAACTGACTGATAAATTCTCTTGACATTTTTAAGTTGTTTAACTTGGTCACAAGTCTTAGATCATATGTGATTATACCTCAAGGCCTGTCTGTAAACAGTTTTCTGTGTCTGGGATGGAAACTGTCATTTCTGAGATAATTAAGTCTGTCTGTTGGTTTGTGGAACAGATATGTCCAGATAGAGTTGTTTCTAATTCTGATTGTGATATCAAGAAAGTTAATTTGTGTGGGTCAGTGGCTGAGATTGAGGTTACTGGTGGGATGGATGGCATTATAATTTTCATGAAATGACAAAAGTTCATCTTCTCTGGCAGTCCAAATGATTAGGATATCATCTATGTTGCATAGGTAGACCAGAATTATTACCTTTTTCAACAGAATTCTCCATTCTTCCCAGGCTGACAGACAGGACAGAGCGCAGACATCTTTCAATAGTGACGTCTGCACACCTGTGCTGTCAGTCCCAGCCGGCTCTAGGAGGCATTGCTAGGAGCCGCCAAACTCCAAAACGGACTGACAGCGCAGGCGGGCAGACATCACTATTGCAAGATGTCTGCACTCCTTCCTGCCTGTCAGCCCTGGAAGAATGGAGAAGTCTATTGAATAAGGTAATAATTCTGGCGACTAGCGCTACTGAGCAGCTAATCGCCAGATGGGGATTTATTACACTTCAACTTGTTTAGCGATGGTAGTTCCGCTTTCAATCACACATATAATGCCAAGGTCACAGACATCCAAATTCAGAGACCCACCATTGTACCTAGAAGAAATCTCCTGGAGTACAAACAACCACCGGAAAAGAACAGAGAGCCATTAGTAGTCACCTACCACCCCAGCTGGAAGTATGATGCAAAATCTCAAAAGAGCTCCAAACAATGCCACATACCAATGACTGACTGAAAAGAATATTCCCACAACCTGCGCTCCTCTCCTAATAACAGCACCCCGAACCTGAAACAGCTGGTGATAATCAGCTAGCTTAAGGATGCAACAGAAATGGTACTTCTCCCTGTCTACACAAGATATGTGGAACCGCTGTACACATATGTACCACAGATAAGGTGCTGACAGGGCCGGTGCAAGGATTTTTGCCACCCTAGGCAAAACCTACTTTTACCGCCCCTTGTGTCCCACCCCTTCATACCCCGCCTACTTATACCCCACCTCTTTTCTTGCCCCACCAGCTCCATTTTGTCCCCCACCAGCTCCAACTTGCCCCCCATCTGCTCCAACTTTCCCTACCAACTCCACTTTGCCCCCTCAGCTCCAACTTGCCCCCCCATCCGCTCCACTATGCCCCCTCAGCTCCAACATGCCCCTATCAGCTCCACTTTGCCCCCCATCTGCTCCACTTTGCCCCCCATCAGCTCCAACTTTCCCCACCAGCTCCACTTTGCCCCCTCAGCTCCAACTTGCCCCCCATCCGCTCCAACTTGCCCCCATCCGCTCCAACATGCCCCCATCAGCTCCAACATGCCCCCATCAGCTCCACTTTGCCCCCCATCAGCTCCAACTTGCCCCCCAGCTCCACTTTGCTCCCCATCAGCTCCAACTTTCCCCACCAGCTCCACTTTGCCCCCTCAGCTCCAACATGCCCCTATCAGCTCCACTTTGCCTCCCATCTGCTCCAACTTGCCACCCAGCAGCTCCACTATGCCCCCTCAGCTCCAGCTTGCCCCCCATCACATACCTATAGCTCCCACGCTGTCTTCTTTCCAGTAATGCAGAGTGCGCCGGGAGATCATGACTCCCAGCGCGGTCTGCATTACTAAAGAGCGACCGCGATGATGGAGCGCAATAGCAACACAGACCTGTCTGTGTTGCGTTCCGGTGTGGTGGGTGCGGGCGCAGCTTTTCTCCGCTGCATGCCCGCGCCCCCAGTACTTGTGCGCCCTAGGCCAGCGCCTACCTCGCCTATAGGTGGGGCTGGCCCTGGGTGCTGGTACCACTTTCCCACCAAAACCACAGCATCAAGAGCAAATTTGCCTGTGGATCATCTAATGCTGTCTACCTTATCATGTGTGTAAAATGTCCCAACACAAGATTATATGTAGGGGAGAGGAGAAAAACTGTATCAAAATAGATGCCTTCTCATAAGTCCTGTGTGAACAACAAAAGAGACTCCCCAGCTGGTCAATATTTTTTGCACAAATGATCACAGCATTAACCCTTTGAGTGCCAGAGGGCTGTGTTGCTTACCCTGCTAGAACTCAATTGGTTAAAGAGCTTAAGGTTACTGTACTGATGGGAAATTTTAGGACACAGAGAGAAAGAAAGATCTGGACATATAAACTGATAACCAAGTTTAACACTGATCTGTGGCCTGAACTGCATCAAGAAATTGTCACATTAGCTCACATGTAAACATATTTTGGGAGCCAGACGGGTGCACAATGCAAAGCGATGGGTTTCATACCCCAGTGGTGTTCTGTGGGTTAACCCATATATTCCATTGACTTATCCATCTTTGCTGTAGCTAATTAAACATCAAAAGTTAAACAACTGTTTGTACCACTTGGCCAGCTGCAGGGAGACATCTCTGCTACGGTCTAAGTAGTGTGTTTTAATGCTATCAAGTGAAATAAGAATTTTACGTTCAGTGGAATGTAAACATAAAACAATCTGCCTGAGTGGATAACCTGCCATGTATTTTGCATTCAGCTTTCATTCTAAATATGCCTGAAGGAGAGACCTAGGGAGTTATCACTAAGGCATGTTAAAGTGGTGATAAAGTGAAGAAGACTTCCCCAATATCACTTCTCCATTTCTTATGTTATTCTATGGAGCCTATGCACTAAGATTTTAAAAGTTGCATAGGCTCCATATAATAACATAGGACTTGGAGAAGTGATCTCACTGGAGTAGTCTTTTCCACTTTATCACCTCTATCATGCCTTAGTACATAGCCCTCCTCCTCAAGTGTCTTTACAGTTTGCATCCTAGAGTCACTAAGTTAGGTATCATTTTTAGCCTGTGGTCACAACTAAGCGATTACACACGCAAAACATGTTGATCTGTTTACTCATACCTTCTCATGAAGATTTCTTACAATCTGTACATTTTTATATTTACTTTGGATACTTTTCAACTCAAAGCTATTTGGAACTGAATAAAAAAATTGCTGATTTTATCAAGATACATAGTGTCTGAAGCCTTAATGTGAGTGCAGCCGCACCATTGTTTGCTTGTATGTTCTATGTGGAGATAGAGCTTCAGGGCTGGCACACGAAGACACCGACACGTGTATCAAAGCAATGGATAATAAAGCATTACGAGCACTGCATATGTTAAACTGCAATATTAACCCCTTAATCACTGGAGCCACTATATATTTTTGTGAATGTTATCACTTTTACGCTACCAGTCTCCTGCATTTTCTATGGCTAAAACGGTACCACCTTTTACTTGAATTTTCTGGCACTGATAGGGTTGAATCAAATCAGTTTTTAATGATGCTGTTGTTATCCGTATTTATAGCAAAATATACTGGCAGTCTGAATGTTATGTGAAAAGGAAAGTTTAACCCCTTAAGGACCGGGAAAATCAGAGGTGGATTTGACTTAAGGACCGGAGCAATTCTGACATTTTTGACTATGTCTTTGTTCAACAGTGTTTTCCCTCTTAGGCTTTTATTCCACCCCCATAAATGATATACTGTTTTTTTACAAACAAATAGGGCTTTCCTTTGATACCCCACTTATATGGATAACCCACCATTTACTTTATTAAAATTAAAGAAAAAGGTAAAAAAAATGTAAAAAACCCACCATTTTTGTTTTTTCTCTTGGGATCAATTGGGAGCAAAGGGTTACATTTTTATGGAGACTGCATGAAAGGTATGACTAGTCAGTCATACCTACAAAATGCGCAGTTTAAAGTGGCCACTGTCCCCCCTGGGTGAAAATCCCCATGTCCCTTTTTCCCACTTTTTTGTTCATTACATTTGGCGGTGTGTGTAAGTGTATTACATGACTCCACAATAATCACACTTCCAATTTTGTTTCTTGAGATGTTTTTTTTTTTTTAAATAAAATATTTTATTTGTAAAAAAAAAGTGTGTTGTTTTTATTTAAAAAAAAAAAAAAAAAGTGTATTTAGCAGGTCAGAAATTGACCTGCATCTAGCCATCCTCCTGCACCAGCAGTGAAGGGGTTAACACCCCCAGCTGCTGTATTTTTTATTTCCACTAGGTGTCTCCTCCCTGCTTCTCTGTCCCTTACTTTGATGTAAGGGATGCATTGGCAGAGAGGAGACACTAGAGGCAGTAAGTAGCACTGCCTCATTCATTGTTTTAGAATGCCGGTACATGTGATCGCTGACGCAGTGATCACATGACCTGGCACAACCGACGGAGGCTGAGACTGAACGGTCCGGTACTGGACCGCTCAGTCTCAGCCTGGATTGAATGGTAGCAGCGTGCACAGCTGCGCGCTGCTACCATTTAACACTTGACGTACCAGGACCGTCACTGGTCCTTAAAGCAAATTTACCCTTGACGGTCCTGGTATGTCAAGGGTCGTTAAGGGGTTAAGATAAGTCTATTTTTAACTTATGTTTTTCAGTATTTACAGCATAAAATGATATAGTGTGCGAAAGGCATTGTACATGAAACATCTTGATCAATGTATGTATTTTTTACTTTATGTGCCATTACTCACAGCATACTACTAGAGAGTGTTGAGGAAAGTGTTATGCAAATAGCAGAGGAATGAGTAGCAGATTGCCATGCACTGATTATCCACCTGGCATTTAATTAAAGCCCAAGTTTTTATTCATTTGCTGCTTTAACCCATTTGAGTTACTCACATACCTGGCACACAAAGAGTTAAATATATTTCTTAAGGCCGGCGAGAACTGCCTAGGAAGATGGATGCATCTTGCTCGCCTCCGAGGCCAAGATAATACTTTAGATGGAGTAGACACTTTTATACCATCTATTATTTTTGCTTTATGGGTGAAGAATGCCCCGCTGCTGCCCTGGCTGAGTCAGACTCAGTCGAAGCTACTCTAGTTTAGGCAGGGAGCTACAAATCAACACGTTTCTACGAACACGCCACATAGCCTACTCGTTGTGGTGAGCAATATGGCGACTGGAATACCTTTGGGGAAGGAGGATGTGATGCACCTTCTGCCCCGGGTAGATCTCCAGACTTTCGTCGAAGACATCAGGGCTGCAATCCGAGAGGAGTTGACATGCTTGAGGTCTGACTTCGGGAGGCTGGATTGGAGCCTTGTCATCCTGGACGGAGGTACTGCCATCCAGACTCATCACCTTACGCACCTCGACATTCATAAATGTCATCATGAGGAGGCCCTTGATTATACCCCAGATCGTACTGTGGACCAGGAAAACTTCAGCAGGAATGGGGTCCAGCTTATGGGAAGACCCTGCTGACTGCCAGGGACATACTCTCTCATACGTACCTGGGATGAGTTTATTTTGCAATTTAATACACACTCGCTCCCTTGCTTTCTTAAGTAGTGGTGGTACTAGCCTAATTATATATATATATATATATATATATATATATATATATATATATATATATAGGTATAAATCTTGCCTTACTTTCCAGTTGTATTATAGTTAGTACATGTTTTGTATATGATTACCACTGCACCCTCAGACCTCTTGGAGGTATTTACATGAAAATAAGTCAGGGTGTAGGGTACATCACCATGTCCATGTATAATTTTCTGTTTCTTCTCTCCTCTCTCTCTCTGAAACTTCTGCTGTATTCCTTTATTGCTTCTGTTCTTCTATCTTCTCTGGATTTTTTTTGTTGCAATCACTTCAAGCGCTCGCCTGTAGATTTACCTATACCCCTTCTGTCTCCCACTCCTTCCCTTAATTTCTTTTATGCTTATCAGCTAATGCTCTTCATCTTGGATTTACACACTTCTGGTTCACTGGCAAACCCTGTTAACCAGTGGTTTCATTTAATCCAAACCTCTACAATATATGGGAACATACTGAGCTATTGATATCTTGCATGTATCAGCTTACTGTTTAATGGCTATGTTCATATTTCAGACGGGACCTGAGTCCTTACAGCTAAAGTGCCAGGTTTGTGTAACCAATGCTCACTTGCTGATGTCTTATGATATTAGTAGGGTTGTTTTTTTCAATCTGCTGCATTTCTCAGGCTTAAACTATCATTTTTATCCATATTTTGCATGACTTTGTTATACTATCTCACTTACAATGCCTGTACTTAACATGTATCTCATGTGTCACATTTCTTGCAGCAATGCTTGTGTATGTAACACGCACATTATATATGGTTATTATATTGCCTATATTGAAATGTGCGTTGTAAAATTTAAATCTTAATAAAGCATTTAAAAACTTAAAAAAAAAAATACATATATATTTGTTAAAGTGGTTCTAATGTAGACTTGGAGGATGTGTTAACCATACCATTGACACTCAATTGGTTAAGTGACGGGCATGCATGGAACTTAAGATGTTGAAAGCTTTACAGTTTAGTAGTTTGGTACAGTGTGTATTATTCAGAAATGACCATCCTGTTTGTGCCTGAGTTCCCGATGCTTGCACAGGTCCCTTGCCCACTATGTGGGTCTCTCAACTGCTACCCCAGTGGAGGGTCCCTCACCAACTGCCCTGCTGCATGAAGGATTCACTCACCCTCTGCCTTGCTGCGTGAGTGTGTGGGTTTTCATTCACCTCACCCTATATATGATTTCTCCCTCCTTCTGCCCCATGTTACATGTTTAGCCCTCTGCCTTTCTGTGTGTTTGTGGGTGGGAATGGTGTATGAGTGTATGCATGCACTCTCATCCTGTGCCCGTGCCCTCAAACTCACATTTTGTGCTTTGTTTTTTGTTTCTGTCTCAACGTGTAATAAAATTTACTATGGCAGAATGTTGGAGATTAACAATCAGAGCTTCTTGTGGAGGAGTCCGAAAATATAGGCAGTTGTTAGGGACCAGGAACCAGACAGGACACAAAAAGCTAAAATGCAATACACCTTTATTAGTGCAACAAAAACAGAAGCATGATCCTAGAGCATAAACCAAAAGATACGCCAGAGTCAGAAACCAAGACAGGTATTCAGCTGAGCCAGAGTCAGGAAACTAGAAGTCTGCAAAGTCAGGAACAAGCCAAGGGTCAGAAGCACAGAAGTCCACGATGTCTGGAACAAGCCAGGGGTCTGGAACACAGCAAGCAGGAGCGCAGGAAAATTCACAGCAGCAACAGGTCAGCAAACAAACACAAGGACAATGGGGAAGTGAGCCAAGCTGCTATAAATACTCTAAGTGGGTTGGCTGATAACAGTCAGGTGAGTAATCAGAGAGGTCAGCTGATTCAGCCTGAGCTAGAAACTCAGAAGATAGCAGCAGTGGATAGCAGAACACTAGATTAGCTTAGACAGCAGAATCAATAGGCAGAATGGGAGCAGCTCAGCAAAACCTTGAAAGTACCCCCCCAATGACTCCCCCCCCCCCCGCGGGGCAGGACCAGGTTTATGGGGAAAGCATGTATGGAAAGCATGGAGGAGGGTGGGGGCACACACATCTGCAGCTGGAACCCATGAGCGCTCTTCTGGACCGTAACCGTTCCAATGGACCAAATATTGAAGACTCCCTCGGAACCTACGAGAGTCAACTATGGATCGGACCTCGTTCTCCTCATGGCCATCAACAGGCACCGAATGAGGTCGAGGAGTGACTGTAGTGAAACAATTACATACCAGAGGTTTCAGCAGCGAGACATGGAACACATTGTGTATCCGCATATTGGGTGGATGGTCTAGGGCATAGACCACAGGGTTCACACGTCGGAGGATACAGAAAGGCCCTAGTTTCTGAGTGGGCACTCAGAGGTGAAGATTTCTAGAGGACAACCAGACCCTCTCCCCGACCTGGTAGGAGGGTGCGGGTAGGCATTTATGATTAGCCTGGAGCTCCTGGGATTGTTGTGAGCGTCGCAACGACTCTTGGACCTGCACCCATGTGGAACGGATTCACTAGAGATGATCCTCCAATGCCGGGATCTCCTGGGGAGCAAATGAATCTGGAATCATGGAGGGTTGATACCCATAATTCACCATGAAAGGGGAGAGCCCGGTAGAAGCCGAGACAGCACTGTTATGAGCAAACTCCGCCCAAGGTAGCAGGTCCAACCACTTGTTCTGATGGTCTGAGATGTAACAGCGCAGGAATTGCTCCAAGGCCTGATTACCCCTTTCTGCTGCCCCATTCGTTTGCTGATGATAGGCCGAGGAGAAGGAAAGTAGTATACCTAATTGCGCACAGAAGCCCCTCCAGAATCTCAAGACAAACTGGCTACCCCGGACAGAAACTATGACTTTGGGAAGCCCGTGTAGACGATAGACCTCTTTGACAAAGACCGTAGCTAGCTCTTTAGCGGATGGAAGATTTTTGAATGGTATGCAATAAATCATCTTAGAAAATCGGTCAACGACTCTGAGGATGACAGTGTGACCATTAGACAAAAGGGAGATAGACTATGAAGTCCATGGCAAGGTGTGACCATGGCTTCTCCCCATTGGGTATGGGTTGGAGAAGGCCCACTGGAAGGTGACAGAGTGATCTGGTCTGCGCACAGACTGGACAGGCAGCAACAAAATGTTTGCTAAGTTCTGGCCACCAGAAGAGACGGGAAACCGACCAGAGGAGCTGGTTCTTTCCAAATGACCTGCTGATTTAGTATCATGATAGGTTGCAAGCACCTTGGTACGGAGGTCAGTAGGTACAAAACAGTGCCCAGAGGGAGTCTCAGCAGGTGCATCTACTTGGGCGGCCTGTATTTTCTTCCCAAGGGGAGATGTTATGCTGGTACATATGGTGGCCAGTACTTTGTCCTAAGGAATAATAGGACAAGAAGGACTCTCATCTTTAGCGCTCGAGAACTGTCTGGATAGGACATAAGCCCGGACATTTTTAGTACCTGGCAGGTACGAGACCACATAATTAAAACAAGGCTCATCTGGCCTGTCTTGAAGACAAGTGCTTAGCTTCAGACAAGTAGGTAAGGTTTTTATGATCCGTGAGAATTAGAAGTCGCATGGAAGTTCCCTCGAGCAAATGCCTCCATTCTTTGAGAGCCAGTATTATCGCCAGAAGCTCTCGATCGCCAGTCTCATAATTGCACTCCTCAGGACTTAGCTTCTTCGAGAAATACCCACATGGGTGCAACTGGCTCTCAGGAGTAGGATGTTGAGACAGGAGGGCTCCTACTCCTGTCTCAGACGCATCAACCTCAAGTATGAATGGAAGCTCGGGTTTCAGGTGTGCCAAAATAGGTGCCGAGGCAAAAGCAGCTTTTAGTGACTCAAATGCCCTGATGGCTTCCGGGGACCAGTGAGTGGAATTACTGTCTTTTGGTCATGTCAGTAAGGGGTTTTACAATAGAGGAAAAATTGTGGATAAATTTCCTATAGTAGTTTGCAAACCCAAGGAAACGTTGAAGGGAGAGGAGGCCTACAGGTTGCGGCCACTCGAGAACATCCGAGAGTTTTTCAGGGTCCATAGCGAAACAGCCCCAAGAAAGCCCAACGGAGACTAGTGGATTATCAGTATGAATATCCGGGGATGCTAAGACGCCACCTAAGGACTGTCCCCTATAAGACCTTGGATGTGGTCGTCCCGAACGTGAGGGACAGTTTTGCAGTAGATGCCCTGCCTTACAGCAGTAAAGGCACAGGCCCTCCCTCCTCCTAAAGGCCCTTTCCACAACTGTAACATGAGTGAATCCAATCTGCATAGGGTTTCGAGATTAGGAGGTGCGGAAGGAGAGGGAGGTACGGGTGGGGACGAAAGGCTCAGAGTTTCACAGATGGAATGCCTCCACAGGCACGCCCTAAAGGATAGTCTCTCACGGATCTGGGAGTCAATCAGAATACAATATGAGACCAGTTCCTCTAAATCACTGGGAAGGTCCCGGGCTGCAATCTCATCTTTAACCGTATCCGAAAGCCCATTAGAGAAAGCAGCCACGAGAGCCTCATTATTCCAACCAACCTCGGCTGCCAGGGTACGAAACTCTATGGCATAATCGGAAACCGTCCTAGTACCCTGCTGGATGAACTCAGGATAATTGGATACAATAGGTTTCTGCATCTTCCAAAGGGGAGAAGCCCAAGCCAAGGCCCTGTCAGACAGTAAGGAAATCACGAGGCCCACCTTACTCCTATCAGACGGGAAGGACTGTGGTACCACCTCCAGATAGATGCCACCCTGGTTTAGAAAACCTCTGCATTTGTTAGGGTCGCCCCCATAACGCTGGGGAAGCGGGACAGACTGTCACGGTTTGTTAAGACTCTCAGACACAAAGTTAGGTAAAAACACAACTTTATTGAAAAGTTTAAGACAATCCCATAGGATCTCATACACGTACATACATATATATTGAAATGACAGGAAAAGTAGTAATAATAGCGAATAAGGCTCTACCGGCCCTGCCAATATACCGGGCAAGGCAGCCTGGACAGGCAATGAGAAATAGTTGGCTCTACCGGCCCTGCCAATATACTGGGCAAGGCAGCCTAGCGGAACACAAGAAATATACAGGCTCTACCGGCCCTGCCAATATACCGGGCAAGGCAGCCTAACGGAATACAAGAAGTATACAGGCTCTACCGGCCCTGCCAATACCGGGTAAGGCAACCCAAGATGATAATGAAAGGAAAGTTCTACCGGCCTTACCAATATACCGGGCAAGGCAGCCTTAACGGAGAGGGTGGCAACCATTGAGGCCTCAGTGACCGTCAGATGACAACAACAGTCACAGGGATGACATACAGAGGCTAAATGAGCATAAATGGCAAGCCAAGGAATCACAGGGAACCACCAGTACCAGCGTACTGGGGAGCCAACGTAGCTGTCTAGGACTTGACTGCAAAACCAGCACGGAGCAAACCAGTACACGCGTACTGGGGAAACACAGTACCACAGTGAAGTGTCAGCCGGGAGGCTGTGGAGCGAACCAGTACCCGCGCACTGGGAATCAATCACCTAGGTACAACGGCAGCCGGATGGCTAAGGAGTGAATCAGTAGCCGTGTATTAGGAATCAAAATATATTCGAGGCGACAGTAGCCGTGAGGCTGTGGATCGAACCAGTACCCGTGTGCTGGGAACCCAATAATATCAAGGCAGTGATAGCCGTGAGGCTGTGGAGAGAACCAGTACCTGCGTACTGGGAACCCAATAATATCAAGGCAATGATAGCCGTGAGGCTGTGGAGCGAACCAGTACCCGCATACTGGGAGCCCAATAATATCAAGGCAATGATGGCCGTGAGGCTGTGGAGCGAACCAGTACCTGCGTACTGGGAACCAAATAATAATAAGGCAATGATAGCCGTGAAGCAGTGGAGTGAACCAGTACCCGCGTACTGGGAACAATCACATGGATATAACGGCAGCCGGATGGCTGTGGAGTGAACCAGTACCCGCGTACTGGGAACAACTAATTTCGAGGCAACAGTAACCGTGAGGCAGTGGAGCGAACCAGTACCCGTGTACTGGGAACCAAGATAGCATCGAGGCAACCATAGTCGTAAGGCTGTGGAGCGAACCAGTACCCGCGTACTGGGTAAGCCAGCAAGAGTGGAAATGTCGCCTAGGCGACCAGGGAACAAGCGCTGACACAGATGAACTGGAAAATGAGCGCTGCAGACAAAACAGGAACCAGCACTCCGACGGTCAACCGGATCAGGAACGGCAACGGAGACTGGCAGCAGGAAGCAGCAACATCGGGCGACTCCAACCGGATCAGGGACGGAAACAGGAACCGCTGTACAGAAGACTCAGGAACTAGACGATCTCAGGATAGCAGAAACACAGCAATGGCCCATGGAGCTCAGGAACATGATGAAAATGCGAGTAGCATAGAGACAGGTGCTTGAAGCATGATCCAAGAGCACAAACCAAAAGACACGCCAGAGTCAGGAACCAAGACAGGTATTCAGCCAAACCGGAGTCAGGAAACCAGAAGTCTGCAAAGTCAGGAACAAGCCAAGGGTTAGAAGCACAGAAGTCCATGATGTCTGGAACAAGCCAAGGATCTGAAACACAGCAAGCAGGACGCAGGAAAATCCACAGCAACCAGCAGCAACAGGTCAGCAAACAAATACAAGGGCAATGGGGAAGTGAGCCAAGCTGCTATAAATATACTAAGAGGGTTGGCTGCTAACAGTCAGGTGAGTAATCAGAGAGGTCAGCTGATTCAGCCTGAGCCAGAAACTCAGAAGACAGCAGCAGTGGATACCACAGCACTAGATTAGCTCAGACAGCAGAGTCAATAGGCAGAATGGGAGCAGCTCAGCAAAATCTTGACAGCAGTTCATTTACACCTTCAGACAGGTGGGAGACTTAATAATATCACCCTAACTTACAGTGATACATGAGCAATTAAGAACAATAACATAATAACATAGTTGGCAAGGCTGAAAAAAAGACATGCGTTCATCAAGTCCAGCCCAACCAATGACTGGTTTGATGATAATGTTATAAATACACACTAGAACATATATATTTCCCATCATTGTCAAGGTTAGTGAATTTTAACACAAATCCATTTCAAAGACTGACAGTGAACTTGCTTTAGTCCTTTGAATGCCAGGGGCTTGTGCAATTTCCTGTACCCTGTAGGCCAGACATATTTTCAGCATTTTTGCTATCCATCTATTTAGGTACTGTTCCTGCAGGTAAAAAAAATTACAGAATTACAAAAAAAGTAAAACATTACTTATTTTGCTAAAATCACATTCTATTTATCCAAACAATGTATCTTTCATGAGCAAAATGGCACCCCATCGATATGAGTTCACATACTGTAAGGGGTACCAGAAGCACAAAAGTTCAACTACCAGGTTTCTTTTTTGAAAATGGCTGCCTTTACTAAAATTGTCATAACTATTAGAAATAAGAAGGAAAGGTATATAATTATGTAAAGTAAACTTTCACCCACATCAAACAAGGGGCAACAAGCCTTTCTACTGCTAGGCTGAAGTGCACAAATATTTAAATAATGTGGTGCTATAGAAACATATGTTTTTATTTTTACATGTACACCACTTCAAAGATTCAAAAATCTTTGAAAACCATAGTATTTAATACTGTATTCAGTACAGAAAACAATGATACCCAATTTGTGTGGGTTAACATACAATATAGGGGTGCCAGCAACACTAACCTGCACCCGCCACTTTTCTTTTTTAAACTACCTGCCTGCACTAAAATGGTCATAACCTTTACAGATATGCAGGAAAGGTAGGCGAAGTGTACGATTTTGGAAATTAGACATTCACCTGCATCAAATGAGGGGTCAATTTTACTCTTAGGCTGGTGTGCACAACTGTTTTCAGAAGGTGGTGCTATAGGAAATAATTGGGCTATTTTACTTTTCTACCTCTTCAAAGATTCTGATAGCTTGGAAAAAACATGGAATTTGTGAGTAATGATCAGCTGCTACTCTTCCAAGACAAATTCCACCCTGTTGGTATGAGTTGGCATACTGGGGGATGCCAGAAGCACAAAACTATGCCAACTACAATCTAGTATTTTTTTAAATACATTTTTCAACTATGACTTGCATATAGTAAAATTGTTATACATACACAAGAAATGAAGAACGGTAGGAAAATCACACAGTTTTGCAATGTAGACAATTAGCCGCATCAAATGAGACGTCACTTATCTTTCTACTACTAAGTTAGTGTGCACAACTATTTCCAGAATATGGTAATACTAGCAATGTGGGACGGCGCTGCCCATCATGTTATATACTAAATGTATAATGTGTTTAAAGCTTTGAGTGGTAGAGATGTATCCGGTGCCTTGATTAAGCAATTCATTGAATACCTATGTGGAAGTGAAAGGGATAAATTGAGTGTAAGAGAAATACACTGTTGGCCATAGGTGTTAGAAATGAACAGTGATATACACACACATGTATGCAGACAGACACACACACCTTCACACACAGAGAGAGTAAGAGAGACACACATGAAACAGAGACACACTTAAACTTCTGTTTCATGGAGGAATTATGAGACTATGTGTGAGTAATCCATTTGAGATGATGAGAATATACATTGGAAAACAGGGCAGCAGGGTATTTGTAATTGTGGCGTGGCTGTAAAAGGGAGCAAGTGTTTCACCTTGCAATTACTGTGGTCTCTATCCATGTACAGGCCCACATATGTACACCGATATAAACAGCATTCATTTATTTTAATATTCAGCAGAAATGGATCCACTTCTCATGGTCCCAGTTGTAAGTACATGATTTTAACCCCTTGGGTGTTAGAAGTGTGTATTGGAGACATCTCTAGCTTTCAAGAGGTTAATATAGATCCATATTATTGTAAGTTATTTAATAGCGATCATATAGCTGGGCATAGGGAGAGAAGCCTTGCCAGGTTCTCTTTATCAGGGAGTGAAGAATTTGAAGTGCGGCTCTTCAAGACATGGGTGGATATGTCAGCCGAATAGAGGTGCTTGCTGTTGGGGTCCTGACCCGCATGTTGGTCCCAGGGCTCCCCTGATGCCACAACCTGAAGCACCAACAACAGCAACATCTTTACTAGAGATATGGACAGGATAGCACACCGTGGCCTGAGGTTTTAATATGTGCCGGAGTGTGTTGAGAGTCGGTAGCAGGCGTGAACATGTGGAGAGGAGAGGTTGTGCTGTCAGGCGCCCAGAGCCCTGCCTTCACGGGAGCTGGCTGGCTTGTCTGTGACATGTGTGTGTGTGGGGCTTGTGTGTGTCTGTGGTGTAGGAGCAAGTGGCAGCCATTTTGTATTTTTGGTCAGTTGTATAGTGGGGGCAGGCCAACTCCCTGCATATTTTCACTGCAAGGCCTGTGAAAATCACTCCCCTATTGAATCACCCAATGGGAGCAGTAACCCCTCCTTATTGCCGCCCCTGGGTGTGTGTGTCTCCTTAGGAGACATAAATTATGTAATGAGCCTTTCTCTTTTATATATATAGATATGTACTTCAAATATACAAAAATGGCTCAACACCATGGGATTTCCTAGTGTATTCAGGACCTCCTTCCACCCTAAGAAAAATGGTATCCCCCTGGTATGGGTTGACGTACCATATTTTGGGCCAGGAGCATGGCTGCCAGTGGAAAAAGGATGGGGAAGCAAACAGTGTGTGTGATTGCATGAGTCCAAAAACAAACAACAGCCGCACCAACTATGAACAGTAGGCTATGAGCATGGAAGGCAAATGAGCTGAAAATCTATTCACTTGTGTAGAAGAGGATCTTCAGTTCATTCCTTGGAATTGTATGATCACACGTGTGGTCATGATTAATGCGGAACTACCACCTATGAACAAATCTGGCCCAAATAAATACCCATCTGGCGACTAGCTGCTCGGTAGCGCTAGTCGCCAGAAATATTGCCTGGTGTTTGAGAAATGTACACTGTTCCCGGACCAACAGGCAGGAAACGGCGCAGACATCTTTCCACAGTCACGTCTGTGCTGTCAGTCCATTTTGGAGCCGAATGGCTCCTACCAACGCCTCCTAGAGCTGGCTGGGACTGACAGCGCAGGCACACAGACATCATCATGGAAAGATGTCTGCACCAGATAGGTATTTATTTGGGCCAAATTTGTTCATAGGTGGTAGTTCTGCTTTAAGCACCCTTGGTGCAAAATGCTTTGACCGACATATTTACACCCTTTTGTCATCTTACCAATCCATATATCTCCCCTTCTAGTCCTTACACATGTGATGTAGCAAGTATGTCTTGCAACTTTTTTCTTTGTATTTAATAAAGCTTAATTGATTTTACTGTTGAGATAGTCTGTTGAGATACATACTGCTACTATCTGACCAAATGCTTCCCACCATTTCATTGCCTTTATGTATGATTCTATGGCTACCAGTACAAACAGGCTAGGGAGTCAGCCAGTGTATGTGCTGATTTGTGACTGAAAGTGGAACCAGGCAGGGTGAAGGTGTCAGGCAGTATATGTGGGTATGTCTATCAGTGGGCAGCTGGGCAAGGCTGGGGGGATCAGATAGTGTATATGGGGGATCTGTGACTATCAGTTTGCACTGTATGTCCCACACATACACTGTTTTATGCTGTGTCTACCAGTAGGCAGTGGAACCAGGCTTTGGGGGGGGGTCAGGCTGGGGAACTGGGACTGCCAGTGGGCTGTGGAACCTGTCTGGAGGGGTTAGGGTAAGTGGGGGAGATTGGAGGCAATTTGTGTCCATGCCAAAGGGGGTGTCCAATACATTGCAAAGCAATGTGTTGACTCCCCCTGTGGTACACACACAGTTAGTTCCTTTACCATTATTTTTTATTCAGACCTCATGGGGGGGCCTGATGTCCCCTCAACAAGATCTGAATTAAAAAAAAAAATGTCCCGTGTGTGTTCCACTGGGTGTGGGGGGTGTTTCCACATTAGAACATTCAGCTAACAAAACATTGCTCTTGGCACCTACACCCCATTCCACTTACACCTACAGTGTCCCACCTACCTTCTTCTAGACTGTAATGGCTCACGTGCAAGGCCGTCTGATTCTTTAGTTTTCTATGTTACATTTGTACGGTTTATCTGTCTGTATGTCTATTCCATATTGTATAGCATTAAGGCATAAGTTGGTGCTATATAAATAATTGCTCACAAATATGGTTTCATTTCACTTGTGTTGGCTTAAAAAGGTTGATCAGTTTGTTAAATCTTAAACAAAAAAAAAGTTCTACCACTGGTTCTGGTTTAAACACTATGCATTATGACCACAAAGAAATGTGAAAACATACAGTACAGTAACCCTTTCGGTGTCAGAAGGGTACACAACACATTGTTTTGCAATGTAAGACCAAGTAAGTAGACCACCTAATGATAACACTTACCATACTATGGCCAGAAAATATTCATATCCTCTATGAATTTTGTTCTTGTGCCCAAGGCTGGATTTGCATCCTAGGTGCCCTTAGGCAAGGCCCTTGAGGTTCCCTTAGTGCTGCCCATGCCCCCCCATCCAGTCCCATCGACTGTTTTCTGGCACAGAAAAACATATTTAACTAATTGGTTGCTAAAGAGATCTCCAACGCATTGTGAAGCAATGTGCTGGACATCTCTATAGCATTCAAGGGGTTTATGTCGAGTTTAAAATATTAATCAAATTGCTCCAAACCCTATCTCTCAAACCGCTATGGTTTGAGAGATTTAGGGATTCAAAGTTCCCCCTCCCTCCCCTTCTCCTGATGTCAGCTGTAAATAATTAATTCATTGAAAAGGTCTAAAAAATGTGCCTGGTTTGCAAGCACAATTTGTAGATCTTTCCAATGAATGAATTCTTTTTAAGTAACGCGATTTCAGGCTCTGCTGCAGAGCCGCCTGCTTGTCCCTGGACCGGCATCTCCTGCTGTCAGCTAGGCGCTGACATCAGGAGAAGGGGAGGGAGGGGGGAAAACTTTGAATCCCTATATCTCTCAAACCATAGCGGTTTGAGAGATAGGGTTTGGAGCGATTTGATTAATATTTTAAGCTCTACATAACTGTAAAACATTTTTTGGGACATTACTGTCCCTTTAAAAGGTATATAATCTGGTGCAGAGACATTGAGATTTCTCTGGCCACACCCACAATCCAGAATGTGGATGTGGCCAGCACAGCTAAGGTGCCCCTTAAAATTTGGAGCTCTAGGCATTGCCTGCTGTCTATTGGGAAATCTGGCCTTGCTTGTGCTTTTGTGCAACAAACAAAACATCTTGAATTAGTCCTGGATGCCATGCCCGTGGAGGCAGATATGGCAGTTGCCGATCAATCTTTAAACTGAAGCAGGAAGAGTGCATGAGCTCACTTAATAATTTAAGGACTAGAGAGATGTACAATCAGTTGTACGCCCCTCTGATCCTTAACCACCAGCTGACATGGTGCGTGGACAGCTATTAAGGACCACAGGTCTTTTTTTTTTTTTTGTCCAATGGATTCCGGGGTCGCAGAGTGATGAGTCCGGAATTCCATGATGGACTGTCACCAGCCCTTAAATGCCAGAACTGGCTTGATGGTCCTGGTACGTCAAGGGTCATTAAAGGGGAAAATTCACCTCTTAAAAGGTTTTTAGAATAGGTTTAGTTATTAAAGGGATAGTAATGTTTCACAAAAACAGCAGCTCCTATTAATCTTCATAGTATATGAGCCACAGTGAGTGTTATTTCAATACCGTTAGAGTTGTAGTTCAAGAGTAATTGAATGATAAAGTATTCCCCTCCCTCCCCTTTTACCTAGTGTAACACTGTTCACCTCAGATGTGGAATCTGGTTGCTTGACCAGACAGATAACAGCAAGGGACAATCTTCTTACTGTGAGAACAATGAGAACCCTGTCCCCCTTGACAGGTTTTTCAGCTTTTTCCCTTATCTTAATTGAAGATTGTCCCTCTCTGCAATCTACCTGGGCACCTCCCTGCTGCTCTGAGCTGAGCAGTGTTATATCAGTAAAAGGGGCAGGAGGGGGATACTTTATCATAACACTCTCCATGGCCCAAATACTATGATGATTAATTAGAGCTGTTTTTATTATGAAACATTACTATCCCTTTAACCCCTTAAGGACTGGAGGTTATGGGACATTTCCGTCCCATAACGTCCGCATAGGGGCACTTTGACGAGCCGGTACACGTGACCTGTCACATGTATCGGCGCGTCACTATGGAGCTTGAAACAGATCGTTCCGATCTTGGAGCGGTCTATTTCATGCCCTATTTTTTACTTACAGCGCTCCCGGTAGAGCGCTGTAAGTAAAAAGTACGTGACGTACCAGGACCGTCAAGGGTCGTTCGAGCAAATTTACCCTTGACGGTCCTGGTACGTCAAGGGTCCCTAAGGGGTTAAAGTACTATTAGAAAATGTGTTTTTGTTTTTTTTTTCATATACTTACTTTTACAGATATTTCATCTTCAAGCTGTGCACTTCTGCATAATGGGAACTCTGAATCTTCGGCACACCTTTTCTTCTCCTCTCACCTCCCGCCCAGCTGCCCCAGGGAGCGTGTCCACGCTTCCCTTCAGTGTCGTGAATGGCTTCTATTGTTACATCAAGCTCCAGTTAGCATTATACTGAGGTTGCAACCTCAGTATAATGCTAACCGGACTTGATTTAACGATAGAAGCCATTCACACCACACCAAAGGGAAGCATGAATGTGCTCCCTGGGGCAACTGGGAGGGAGGTGGGAGGAGAATTAGGAAGTCAAGTCAAGAAGAGCTTTGCCAAAGATTCAGTGTGCTCCATTATGCTGACCGGCACAGGTTGAAGATGAAATATCTGTAAAAGACCTTAAAATGAGAAAAACAAAACATGTTTTCTAACAGTACTAAACCTATGCTAAAAACTTTTTAAGAGGTGATTGTTCCCCTTTAAAGGGTTAAGATTAGCGTGCAGTGTGCAGATTTTGTGTTCTCTTGTCTTACTAGCAAATGTCATTTTTGCCTCCATGGATACGGCATCCAAGACTGATTGAAGATATCTCCTGAACAAAGTTACAAGGACAAAATTCAAAGGGGCTATTAAGATTTTCTGGCTATTGTAACAAAAGTGAAGGGTTATCATTAGCTAGTTTTAACCATGTCTGCACATTCTTGTTTTTTTCTTTTCTTTAAATGAAAAATTCAGTTAACAAATCATTGTTCCTATTGAAGCATTAGACCAGTGGTTCTCAACTCCTGTCCTCAGGACCCACTAACAGGCCAGGACTTAGGGATTTCTCTGCTAGAGCACAGGTGTGGTGATCAGAGAACAACTGCATTAGACCATGTTATATGTCAGTACCAACAGTGCATGGTTTCAGGATATCCCTCAGTGAGCACGGGTGGACTAATTAAGGAGATGGAGCCACTAGTTAGTCCACTTGTACTCCAGCTGGGATCGCCTAAAAACATGCACTGGTGGTAGATCGTGAGGCAGGGTGACCACATGTCCCAGATTGCCCAGTACAGCCCTGGATTTTAAATGTGTGTCCCTTGTCCCAGGCAGCCCCATTCCAGGACAATACAAAGTCCTGGAATGAAGACTCCAGGGCACAGAGTTCTAAACACTAGAAGCAGAATGGCCCCTTGATACTATGACAGAAAATGATGTCTCTGCTGGGCTGCAACCAAATGGCTTCCAAACAGAGCATTAGAGAGAGAACTGGACCTTGATCCTCACATCAGTCTGAAGCTGTAGTGCAATTTTGTGGTAGTGTAATGCTAGTCTAAGACTTTGGGCTTGATTTACATTATCTTGTAGCCCACCAAAGCATCACTTTCTGACACAGCAGACAATGGGCAGTTCTCCATTCAGTGTTTAGAACTCTGTGGAGTGCTCTCCTCTTCTCAGTGTTTAGAACTCTGTGGAGTGCTCTCCTATCCTCAGTGTTTAGAACTCTGTGGAGTGCTCTCCTCTCCTCAGTGTTTAGAACTCTGTGGAGTGCTCTCCTCTTCTCAGTGTTTAGAACTCTGTGGAGTGCTCTCCTCTGCTCAGTGTTTAGAACTCTGTGGTGTGCTCTCCTCTCCTCAGTGTTTAGAACTCTGTGGTGTGCTCTCCTCTCCTCAGTGTTTAGAACTCTGTGGAGTGCTCTCCTCTCCTCAGTGTTTAGAACTCTGTGGAGTGCTCTCCTCTCCTCAGTGTTTAGAACTCTGTGGAGTGCTCTCCTCTCCTCAGTGTTTAGAACTCTGTGGTGTGCTCTCCTCTCCTCAGTGTTTAGAACTCTGTGGTGTGCTCTCCTCTCCTCAGTGTCCCGGAATGGCAAAATTGACATGTGGTCACCCTATCATGAGGACCAGGGTTGGCTATTCCTGGTCTTAGATAAACAAGCTAAATGAAACTATAATTTAACCCTTTAAGGACCAGAGAGGTACCCAACGCATTGCAAAGAAGTGCATTGGATACCTTTCTGGCACTCAAAGGGTTAAAGGAACAGTAAAGCCAAAAAAACTACCTTCTGCATTACTTGCACAAAGTAATACATAGAAAACTGCATGTTAACCTGGTACAGGGATCTGAAACTGCATTCTACATGGATTACAGCAGATTTCCAGGCTATCAATAAGACCAAAAGTGTCTTAGGCCATTTGAGAATCCCGTTCTAATCTAAGTTTAAAATGTTCAAGCCTCCTCTTGTTAGGCTGCTTTTACACTCGTATTATTTTGTCAGATATATTTAGTTGTTACCATTTTGTAAATAAAATTCCTTTAACCCTTTGCAATGCGTTGCATGCCCCTCTGGCACCTTGGAAGCTAGTGATAGCTCTAACACATGTCTAAGACCTCACTAGCATCTAAGGGGTTCATTTCGTTGTCCGATTTTAGAGGTATTTTTTTAATAATTAAAAGTATGGGTTTTGCGAATATCACACATAACCATAACACACCTGTTATATTGCCGATTTAAAAATTAAAATAGTGCACAAGACTAAAGTGGCTTATTTTTGCCATAAATGGATTTTACTGTTTCAGAGTAATCAGAATAAGCATGGTTTATAAGATGCAGATTCAAATTCCACACATTTACACTTGTGATGGAAGCAAAATTAAGGATTTACTAAATCCAGAATAACTATGCTAACCAACTGTCTGCTTAATATATTAACCTGCGCTCTGCCAGGCAACTCTGTAACATGCTCTGCAATAGCTTTAATAGGACATTGTCACAGGGAGCAAACTTTATCATGTGTACAAATGTTTTTACACAAAACCAGTTAAAAGCATGTCCCTGTTGTTACATAAGAAACCACTAATTGGTATTCACACTCCCAAACTCTTGAAGTGTTTACTCTAGTCACTAGAGATTGCTTTGTTAAGGCCATAACCTTAATTTAAAATGTCTATCGGATGGATGTATCTGCCCCCCTACAAAACAAGAGAAAAGTCAGTAAGGTATCCCTTTTAGGCCTAGTACATACTGACAGCTGTAGCAGCAACTCTGATGTAAGATGTTGGAGATGCATGATAAAGAGGTGATAAAGTGGAGAGGACTTCTCCAGTGTTCTAAGCTCTCCAATTCTATGTTATTCTATGGCGCCGACGCACTGAGAGTTTTCCAACTTTAGATAAGTAATCTCCACATTATCACCGCTTTATCACACCTTAGTGCATATCCCCCAAGGTTCCAATGAAAATTATTTTGCCAATAAAAATCCCCCATGTGAAGCACCCCATAGCAAACAATAAATCTATTTTTACCAAAGTTGTTGCAACAATATTGCCCATGTGAACTATCCCTTATATGCTTTTTCTAGGTAGAAGTATCAGACAACAAATCGGTCATTAAGTAAAGGCCCAAATATCCTTTTCTCAATGAGCTTGAAACCTATCTAGCATTCAAGGTGAAAAACCCCCTTTTAAAGCGGAACTACCACCCCGCCTAAACTTGCTCCTAAAGAATTACCCATCTGGCAACTAGCTGCTCAATAATGCTAGTCACCAGAATTACTACCTCCCTTTAGACAATTCCTACTGCTCCCAGGACTGACAGCCAGGAAACAGCGCAGACATCTTGGCATAGTGATGTCAGTCCCAGTCTGCTCTAGGAGGTGTTGCTAGGAGCCGCACGGCACCGGAAGGGACTGACAGAGCAGATGTCACTGTGCAAAGGTGTCTGGCCTGTTTCCTGGCTGTCAGTCCCGGGAGCAGTAGGAATTCTCTAAAAGGAGGTAATAATTCTGGCAACTAACACTATTGAGCAGCTAGTCACCAGATGGCTAATTCTTTAGGGGCAAGCTTAGGTGGGGTGGTAGTTCCGCTTTAAATAAACGAAGTTTTATTTATCCCCTGTAGTGCAGTTGCTCCAGAAGAATTCTAATTTTCTTTTGCTCATATGGCCATCACAGATAACAGCAGCTTACTCACAGAGATCAGCGGAAACTCTGTATCAGTCGGCTTCCTTATACTGACATCCACTGATGTATAATAGGCCCCAGGCAATGGTGGTCTTCATCCCTCATCTTTGTCCTGTTAAATCTGAAGGTGTGTAAGGAGGGAGGAAGCCCTACCCTGATTGGACATCCCATGTTCCAAAATGTTAATCTATCACTGCTAACAAAGCATGGCACAAAGACAAACCACTAATCATAATTAAACTCCCCACACTCATATGTGCATACATCTGTTGCTTAGTTAATGTCAGAGGGAGTGGGGGTTGTATTATTCTTTACTGTGAACTTGCATATTTATGACTCATCAGAAGCTGTGTTTTAAATTATGTTATTTTCTCTCTTGTTTTGATTACGCCTTTACATCTGAGTATCATATAGGAAGCCCTATGACAATAATATGGTGATTTAGATAACTTTCCTTATTTCCATTAGACAGCTTTCCAGGGGAGTTGCTAAGTTACCAAACTACTAGAGGCATATGCCATCCTAATGAGTTATTAGTGCTCTGTGCCACACAGATTGACAAAATCACATATTCATGACTTGTAGCAAGACTTGGGGCTTTAACCCATTGAGTGTCAGAGGGGTGCCCAATGCATTGCAGCATGGAGCATTAGCCTCCTAAAACAATGCATATCAAGTCCCCTGCAGATGGTCATTGACAATGAACATTACCAATTGGGCTTTACAGTTATTATAATATTGTTGTTTGATTCAGAGATATTTCTTTTAAGTGGATGAATATGACTTTGTAGTTCAGGGTTTTGATGTTCAAGGTTCTGTGGTTCAGGAGTCTGATGTTTCTAATTGTGAATACAAGTTTGAATGTAGATAGGATGGTACTTCAATAGGGTTGTCCAATTCGAACTAGATTTGTAAACTGCCCTGAGTTCCATTTGTGAAAATGTTCACAAAAAAGATTGCGACATAAAGGTGCAATAAGCATGTCGGCGTGCTGAAAAGGGTAACATAAGAATCTCATCATGCATCAAAAGCACAAGATTCTCATGTCGCAGCATTAAACGTCGCTTCTGAATGATCTCCTGTTGGGCATTGAACTTAGCACATGAGTCTACCCTGTGCTGTGACATCTTCATCTTAAGCATGAACAGGAAGCAAAAACTTACATCTGAAAAAAATCTGCACTGGCTATGGGACAGTGACTTAGATATAATTCTTGTTAAATGACATTAAACAAAATATACCAAAAATTTCAACTCCTTCTCTGCCTGCTCTGCTCCGGATCGGATTTCTAAATGTTGCTGAGGGCTGCGCAGGGCTCTCTCACCCCTTTTCTGAGTGAAGAATGGCAGGGCAGAGCGTAGCATGCAGAGAAGGGGAGAGAGAGCCCGGTGCAGCGCTCAGCAACTCTTTAGGACATTTTTGGTATGTTTTGTTTAATGCTGTTTACCAAGAATTATATCTAAGTCACTGTCTGTTTCTTCTACCCGCACTGAGAAGTGAGGCACAGGAGGAAAGGGCTGCATGACTATATTCAAATTTTCATTAGAGGCTACTCTGTATTTACTATAAACGGCTACCTCCATTACAGATCATACATGGCTCTGCCATGTTCTTATGGTTCAGGCAGCTCTGTTATATAGCCAGTGCAAATTTTTTTGATGTATGTTTTTGCTTCCTGTTCAGTGCTTAAGGTAACGATGTCACAGCATGAGGTAGAAGACTCATGTTCTAAGTTCAATGCCCAACAGGAGATCATACAGAAGCGACATTTAATGCAACGACATAAGAATCTCGTGCTTTTGTACGCTCTTTTGTGTGCAACATTTTCAAAGGATACAGATCCCCATCCTGTCAGACTTGCATCAGTGCCAATTGCCAACTATATCTGTACCAGAAATTATTTTCTTTGTTAAACCACCATCATGTGTTTCTTGGGAAAGTGATATCCTGTGATTTAATGTGTGGACATTTTTGTTACATTTCTATATAATGTCTATTGTATGTTTCTCAAATGGGATTGAGAAAATTGTATTGTTTCTATAGTGGACACAATTTTACTCACTACCTGCATGGAAAAATCACACTGTGCGTCATTCTTTCTAAACGGGGAACATTCACATGTTAAAAAGTTGTGTCCTTTGTCTTAAATTAGCCCAACTACATTACCAGTGGTATTTTTTAAAAATTTTACCTACCTAATTTTTGAGATATGGAGACTTAAAATGTGCCACTTCCGCGGCACAATGTATGTGTGGCACAACTGTGCAGAACTTCCCACCTCCCTCCCTGGTGCCCCAGGGAGCTCGTTCACGCTTCCCTTATAGTTGTATTTATGTGGGCTATTGTTACAGCAAGCTCCGTTTACCTTGCTACGGAGCTTCCTGGTTGATCTAGAATACCTTTTGAAACAATAATGATGATTCTATTGGTGTGGATTAAACTCTCTCTCTCTTATGTGTTTTTTTCCCAGCTGCATGCCTGATTATTTTTTAAAGTTCTCTTCCAAAAAGCATTCTTCCAGTAAATGGCCACGTTGAAGCAAATGACATTCTGGAGAGTGCTCCGGTAGCTGAAAATATCATCTTTAGGGATGATTCATTTCTTGTCCATCATGTCCTATAAAGCTGATGTAACTTGTACTGGGACAGCCATATATGTACACTAGCGGCCAAAAGTTTTATATGGCAATAACTAAAAGTAGCAAAAATTGAGGTGTCCCAAAACATTTGGCCGCTAGAGTAGATAATCTGAAGATCGGTACATCTACCTGGGGAGGCTTTATCAATTTGTCAGCAAGTGCTAATGAAAATGGATACATGTATCCAAACCTCTTTGACACATTGTAATCTCGATCTCTCCATTTTTCATTTATAATTAGTTATGATTGTTGATGGATGAGGAACAGTGGATTTTTTTTCTTGCATTTAAAAAAGGTGAAATTTACTCACCGATATTTGTTTTTCCTCTGTGTCCTTCCACGGCATACTGTGGGGCAATTGGCTCCACCTCCCAGCAGGTAGGACCAATAGAAAAATTATAAAGTGTATGAACATCCACCCCTCTGCAGTTATACTCTTGTCCAAGCTGCAAGAAGAAAAGATGGTTAGATGAGTTTAATAGCATGACCACAAGTAAGTACATATAGAGTCTATATTATTGCTAAAGATATCAACCAGAACGATACAGGTACCAATCATAAACGGGTGGGTTGCCGTGGAAGCACACAGTGGAAAAACAAATATCGGTGAGTAAAGTCCACCTTTTTCCACGGCATACTGTGGGGCTTACCAGAGAAGTACCCAGCGCACATAATGAGGGTTCCTGAAGAGAAGTTGCTAGGTTGGTATGGCTGCCTCCAGCACCTTCCTGCCAAATTTGGCATCTGCCGATGCTTGGAGATCCAGTCTGTAGTGCTTTACAAAGGTTGAGACAGAGGACCAGGTTGCAGCCTTCCAAATCTCTTCAAGGGAAGCTGCTGCTTTCGGTGCCTAAGATGTAGAGATAGCTCTGGTTGAGTGGACCTTAATACCCAAGGGGGGCTCCTTGTCTGCGGATTCATAAGCAAGGATAATACAACTCCTTATCCAGCGAGAAATAGAGGGCTTTGATGCTGCACATCCTTTAAATTTCCCGAAATGATGGACAAATAGGTAATCTGTTTTATGTATAAGTTGAGTACAGTTGAGATAAATTTGGAGACAGCGTACAAGGTCGAGGTTATGGAGGCACCTCTCCAGATCCCCAGCTGGGTTAGCGCAGAATGATGGAAGTACAATCTTCTGGTTTAGATGAAACTGGGATATAACCTTGGATTTGGATGCAGCACCACTTTGTCTTGATGAAAGACTAGGCAAGAAGCAGTGAATCAGAGCCTGAAGGTTCCCTACTCTGAGGGCCGAGGCCACTGCAGTAAGAAGCACAGTTTTAAGGGTGGTGCTTCATAGAAACAGAATCCAATGGTTCAAAGAAGGGGTGGGAAGTGAATTGCTGTAAAACCAGGTAAAGGTCCCAGGAAGGAACAGTGTCACGTATAGTGGGCTTTATCTTAGATACTGCTGCCATGTATTTTTTAATTAGAAAATTGTCAGAGAATGGGGTGGCGAGGACAGCTGAAATGGCTGAGAGCTGAACCTTTAATGATGCTGGTTGTAGTCCTTTTTGGAAACCTGACTGTAAGAAATCCAGGATCCTTGGAGCAGAAACGGAATGTCTATTCAGTCCCTGAGAGGTATACCAGCGATGGAATGTGGCCCAGACTCTATAATAGATTTTTCTAGTGGAAGGACGCCTGCCCTGCAAGATGGTGTTTATGAGAGACCCTGATAAGTTAAAGATTCCTGTTCAGCCTCCAGGCCTTGAGCTGGAAGAAGGCTGGATTGGGATGTAATCTGGGCCCCTGATTCAGCAACTGTGGAATGTCTGGAAGAGAAACTGGAGGACTAACAGACAGTTGTAGGAGGTGCGCCAATTTGGGTCTATGAGGATTACATTGGCCTTGTCTCTTTATATCTTTCTTATGACCTCTGCCAGGAGGGGAATGGGTGGAAAATGTAAGCTAGCCTGAACGTCCAAGGAATGCTTAGGGCGTCCTGTCCTGCCGACTGTTCTTCTGCCCAGGTACAGGTAACACTGTCTGTTCTGGGCAGTGGCCATGAGATCTATTGATGGGGATCCCAGGATCTGTGTTAGAGCAGGATCTTTATTGCGAGGCTGTTGAGTTGAGCACTCCTGGTTCCCCCTTGATTTAAGAGGTACTGTACAGCTGTGACATTGTCTGACCGTATGAGGACTGCTTGCCTGGCAAGGTTGTGCTGGAAGTGTAACAGCGCATTCCAGAATGCCAACAGCTCCAGTATGTTTATGTGGAATCTGGACTCCTGACTGGACCATGTGTCCTGTGCAGACTGCTGGTTCCAGACCCCTCCCCTGGCATCCGTGGTGAGCGCCTGTCGAGATAGCTTTGTTATCTGACGGCCCTGTGCCAGATTTCTCTTCTGAGTCCCTCAGGACAATTCCCTTCTGGTGGAGGCCAATATTGGTACCAGCATGGTCAGATTTGATGGATTCTTCCTGTAGAACTGGAGGAAGTTGTACTAGGTGTGCCGGGTATGTGTTCTGGCCCATGGAATTATCTGCTGTGCTGAAGAAAGATGGCCCAGGAGTCTGGAGAAGGATTTTGCTGTGTGAAACAGTTTTGTTAAGAATAAAGTCACCTGTTCCCAGATGATTGCCTGTCGTTCCAGGGACAGAGTTGTGCTGTTCTGACAACTGTCCAAGATGATGCCCAGGAACTGAATCTGCTGGGAAGGATGAAGTATGCTTTTTTCTTTGTTGATCAGCCAGCCCAGGTTTAGTAGTATTTGATGGCTATGTTGTCTTTTGCTATCTGACGAGAGGGCCCTATTAGCAAGATGTCATCTAGATAGGGCACAACTTTGATCTGATGTGTACGTCTTAACTTGGACATGGTCACAGCTAGGAGCTTGGTGAACAGTCGGGGTGCCGTGGCTAGACCGAATGGAAGTGCCCGGAACTGATAATGATGCTTGAAGATATGAAATCTTAGGTACTGATGGTGAGTAGACCTGATCAGTATGTGATAGAAAGCATCTTTTAAGTCTATGCGGGAGAGGAAGCCTTGTGGCTGAATCAGTTTTATGGCTGACAGCACTGTCTCCATCTTCAAGTGTCATATTCGCAGGGACTGGTTGAGATCCTTTAGGTCCAGGATAAGGCGAAGTTCCCCAGAAGGCTTTATAACAGAGAAAAGAATGGAATAAAAGCCTTGAAATCTCTGACTCACTGGGACCTCCTCTATTACTCTGTTCTGGATGAGAGACTGAAGAGCCCGTCTTATCTGGGTCACCTTGTTTCTGTTCCTGATCTGTGATGTTCTGAATCTTGGACGTGGAGGAACAGTCTGAAATTCTAGGACATACCCTTCCTTCACAGTTACCATAGCCCAATTGTCGGGGTGGATAGATACCCAGGACTGATGGAAATGCTCCAGCCTGCCCTCCACTGGAGGTGAAGGAAGGGGACCTCTGGCTTCACTGGGTCTTTCTTTGGAATTCCTTCTGGATTCCTCCTCTAGAAGGCTGAGCACCCCCTCGCTTTCTCTGATCGAAGCCTCTACCAGGCCTGTATCTTTTGGCGTCACGAAAGGACTGATGTCTTGATGTGTTGGATCTAGATGCAGATCCTCTGCTTTGTCTGTCTTGCAGCAGAAAAGGCCTTTTTCCGGCTGAGAATTTTTTTAATAATGTCCTCCAGCTGGTCTCCGAATAGTTTTGATCCTTCAAAAGGTAGCAAGATCAATCTATTCTTGGAAGCAGGGTCTGCGTCCCAAGATATAATCCAAAGTGCCCTTCGTGCTGTGACAGATAAAGTGGATGATTTTGCGAGAAGTCTGATGTTGTCTAGAGACGCATTATGGGAGTAGTTCAACGTGTCCTTTATAGTGCCTAGTTCCTTCAGGATTCGTGATCTGGAGACGATTGACTCTAGTTTTTCCTCAATCTCAGACAGCCAAATTTGCAAGGTGCAGAACACAGATGCCATGGCTGTAGCAGTCTTTAAATGCTGGCCTATGGATGTAAACTGCTTACGTAGCACTGTATCTGCCCTCTTATCCACAGCGTCCCATAGGGTCATACTGCGTCAACCTTGGGTGGTGTAGTCCAGCTTGCTGTATCTTCATCTGCAAAGGGGTACATATGCTGGAATCGTTTTGAAGTGGAACATCTCTTTTCACCCTGTTTCCACTCCACTTTGTACCGTTTCCTGTATAGAACTATGTACCGGAATGACTGCGCAGGTCTTCTTATATCCAATAAACGCTGTATCAATTACATTTGGTTCCTTCTGAACTTCAGTAAGGCCTAAAGACTTCCTCATAGCTTTCACTAGAGGATCCACTTTATCTATGGAAAAGCTTCCAGCATCTTCCACAATCTCACCCTCTTCAGCAGAGGAACCAGCAGACTCCAATTCTACAATGCATTCTGCCTCATATTCTTGCAGACGGGATGGCCTTCATCTGGGTCTGAAATTCTGGGTCTTTTTCTAGCGGCGTCCTGCATAGATGAGAAGGTCTCCTGCATGGAGATCTTCATCCAACTTAAAAGTTCTTGGAACTGGGCAGGGACTTCGCTGCCAGAGGCATGCCTTAAAGGGGAACTACCACCCCGCAAAAACTTTACATTAAGTCTTCATCTGGCGACTAGCTGCTTAGTAGCGCTAGTCGCCAGAAATATTACCTGGTTTCAAAGATTTTCCAGTTTTTCAGAGGCTCACAGTAGCAGGAAGCACGGACATCTTGTCATAGTGACGTCCGTGCGCCTGCGCTGTCAGTCCCTTTTGGAGCCGGCGACTAGCACTACTAAGCAGCTAGTCGCCAGATGAAGACTTAATTAATGTAAAGTTTTTGCGGGGTGGTAGTTCCCCTTTAAACACTCAGAACATAATTTTATAGGGTCAGAGAGGGGCAGTCTCTGATCACAGCCTGCATAGGACTGTATTTTTATAGCAGCCTTTTCCTCTTTAGAGGGCTCTGCAGACTTTTTCTTGTCCCCTTTTGCCTTCTTAGATTCAGACATATTCACCACAATCTGTCCTATAATTCTCTATGCATATATATATATAAATACAGGCAGAGGTAGCTAGGCAATACACAATATGCTATACAAAGTAATAGCTCTATATAGAAACCAATAGCATAAATGCCAAGGTAACTCACGATCCTCCTGGAGACTCATTTGCCTGCTGGGCTGATATACCCTCCAGTCTGCACGAGGAGGAAGCCGCCAGGCAGCTTCTTGCATTCCACGCATGGAATGCACGCGTCACTTCCGGTTCCCGGGTCCTCGTTCCATCCGGTGTTCTTCCAGCCACAAGTAGACTGAGGCAATTTAAAGAAGGGACAGAGCCAGAGCGTTGCCACTCTAGATCCCTGTATGGTCTGCGGATTGCTTTTCTTGCCATGGCATGACGCGGAGCAGAGGAAAAAGGTATGTGAGCCACGGTGAGGCAGGCCCCATAGCAAAACAAAAAAACAATTCTAGAAGGAGACAGGAGGCAATGCCTCCGTCCCACAGCTTGGGTAGGACCAAATAACTGCAGAGGGGAGGATGTTCATACACTTTATAATTTTTCTATTGGCCGTACCAGCTGGGAGGTGGAGCCAATTGCCCCACAGTATGCCGTGGATCGGACACAGAGGAAAAATTGCTATTATGATTTTCAGGCTGCTGCTGTTCGGAGAACTTCTAGAACTGATTTAAACTTTTCTTTTGTTTAAAAGAATCCTGCAAATACAGTTGCTCTGTACATACTGGGAACAAATCTTCCTCCTCTTATGTCTCATCTTTTTCTGAAAAAGGAAGAGATTCTGTTGAGAGAGCAATGTTATGATCCTGATTTGGTGAGGCTACGCTTTAGCTAGTGCCTCAAATTGGTGGATTAGACAAGTATTTGATTAGCACTTGGTCAAGTGGATTCAGGAGTGGCCAAGATGGACTGGGATAAATGTTTTACCCAGTCAGGTTTCACATAACGTGAAGCTGTGATATCATTAGTAAAGGTAGAAGAAACAGACCGAAAAGAAACACATGATCTGCATATTCCACTTTGAATCAATTCTGACTTCCAATTGCATAAATCACAGGGTACAAATAGATACTGTAGCAAAGCTTGGTCTGTTTACTTTGGGTCTTGATTCTCCCTCCTTGGAATCAGAGATGGTGACCTTACTTTCACTACTCCTAACCATGCCCAAGGGCATAAGTAAAAAATTAGTCTTGGTATCAAGAAAAAAAAAAAAAAGGCTTGATAAGCTTTATAGCAGACATCCCATCAATATGAGAGAGACTCCCTTTCACAGTCACTCTTAGGTGATAGGACAAGAATTTTTTTTTATTATCTTAATCATATGTAGAGGACTGGAGGTCACAGGGATAAAAGGATGCTGCAGTACGCCTCACCGACGCTGGAATGCATTTTCAGTCAGTAGAGATTATGTCATCTGTGAAACCCAACATACTCCTTGTGCCCAAAACACAGGAATTTGCCCCACGCTAGATTCTTACCTCTGGGAATGATAAGGCCCTTCCTTACCTGTATATCCTCCATCATGCATTACTTATCTGATTAAGGAGGGGGAGGAATGCTTATGCTCACTCTGGTCAGTCTCCCCTTAAAAAAGGTATATCTGACACTTACCAGACTTGGTGATGACTGCATCTGGTACACACATATTTTAGCTATCTAGTGATGGAGGGTGCCCAGGGAACAGCCTTTCACTCCCTGTATGGACATGCTTGAATAATGCATTGAAAATAACAAGCTCTTTGAGAGGAAGAAGCCTCCTTTGCCTTGAGCACATGAAAAAAAAAATATGATTGGCCAAGGGGAGGGGTAAAATAGCCTGAAGATAGGGAGGAGTTTTCAGTTTATTAAATATTTAACTGTTAACTGCCTGGCCTCTTGGTGGATGATATTTTACTTCAGGATTCCTTTGTCTCCAAATCAGGCACAAAAGAAATAGAGTTGAGCCCTTTCCCATTTCTTCATTAACCCTTTGAGCACCAGAGAGGGGCAAAACGCATTGCACAGAAATGCGGTAGACATCCATCTGCATCAAAGGGCTAAGTGTCAGTATGTGGGTCAAATATAACAACTTCTTGTTGTTGCAAACACCTTGCTTTTAGTATATTTGTTACTGTCAAGAGAAAGCATATCTGAGATCCTCTGCTGTGGAATTGCTCCTTGGATTTCAGTCAAAGTGTAATTCAAACTTGCTCAGGGACCTTAAACAAAATTTATGTTGGGATGATATTCAAAACTGATCGATACCATGCAGAAGGCTGCCTCCAGTTTTGCCTCAAGGCCCAACAGGTGCTACTTATGCCCCTGGCCCCTACCAGTCACAAAATAAGCAATGTGTTACACACCCATCTGCCACTCCAAGGATTAGCAACGCTTTTGCATGGATATCACTGTATTGCACACTTAAACCTGGAGCTTTCTATATGTGTTGGGCATACCCCTGACACTAAAATTATGAAAGAAACAGTAAACTTTTTTATGAAAAAATATATATTGTATGGCTTTTTCTGTTGAGTAAAATACTCCCACTGCTGAAGGATGCATATTTTCAGTTATTACAGTTTAAACCCATGCGTTTTTAAATTGGCAGTGCCCTCTAGTGGTCAAATTCTAATTAGTGTTCCTGTTACATTGTAATGGAGAGGAAAATCAGTGACTTACAGTTCTCCATAGAATGTGATAGAAACTGGTGAGTCATGCTCTCAGTTAGAACTTCCAGGAAGTGATCATACAGTAAATTCACTTCCTGATTATTTGAACTGTTATAGATTTTGAATAAAATAACTGACAGCAGTTAGAGTGACTGTTTTACTCAAAAGAAAAAGCACTAGAACATACTGGTTTTCATTAAAAAAGTTACTTCTCCTTTAAACATACTGTCGCTTATCTATAGTAATTATACTCACAAAAAAGAGCTGGAAATAATAAGCAGAGCAAAATAACATTTACAGCTAAATTACATGTTTAGCTATCACATTTTGGATACCACTATAGCAATAGAACACTGAATAACTGTATTTAGATTGATTCTTTAACCCTTTCAGTGCCGAAGGGGTACGCAACGCATAGCAAAGCAATGCATTGCATATTAGGGTGATCAGACGTCCCTGGTTTCCGGGGACAGTCCCCGAATTGAGGGCACTGTCCCCAGCTAGAATGTGTCCCTGGATCTAAATCATGCAGCTGTATCAATAGGAAGGCACAGACAGCATTACCTAAGCTGTATCTGCCATCCAGTGCCTTCCCAACAAGTTGAAATGGCAGCCAATGAGAGAGGAGATTTTTGCCAGGATACTCCTCTCTCATTGGCTGTAGTGCAAAGGAAGGTGGTGCGACACTCAGAGCAAGTGGAGCAGGAATGCAGGCGGCAGCAGCAGGGAACCTCTCCAACACGACTTGTCAAACTCAAATTGGTGAGTTCCTGAGTACCCCTGCTGGTGGTGCCAAGCTAGATCACCCCAGTAAAGCCATCCTATCCGGTGAGTGATATGGGTGACACTGTAATGTGCGTGGGCACTGTAGCTACCATGGATACATGTCCTTGTCTGTGGCTCTGATACACGTTTCTTCTGTGTTGCACAGTATGGAATGCATCAGCTTATGCCTTGAATGTCTATGATGTGTAACATATTGTACGATGACATAAATGTGTACTGTATGTGTGATATATAATGTGTGTGTCTGTGTATGACATGCATATGTTTCTGTGTGTCATATGTGGTATATATGTTTATCTGCAGTATAATATACATGGATATGTGTATATCGCATGGCTGCGTGTGACACTGAATGACGTGAATCTATTTATGTATGACATACATGTCTGTGTGTGAGACACCATTACTAGTGAGTTTTTAAGATATGAGTGTATTGCTGCGAGTTGTGCCGTTACTTTTGTGCATTGCTGTGAGTTGTGCTGTCACTTTACAGTACAGAAGAGGACACGTTTGTATAGCTTTTAGTAAAATAAACACATTTGAGTTTTTTGTATTACATACTTTTTTTATGTTATTAGCACCTCCCCTGTACTGGTAAAGATGGACACTTGCAACATACACTGTATGTACCAGTGTATTGTGATGCAGAGTAAAAAACACTAATTTGTGTGTTTTTTCACATCCATACAACTTGCCTGGAAGTGAAACATGGATGACACAGAGCTTGATGTACTAAAGACAACTTGTGCAGTTCTGAGGGCAAACCAGTTGCACATAGGGAACTAATAAACATTCCTGATTTAAATGGGGGATTTTAACTCGTTGAATGCTAAAGAGGCTTCAGAATGTGCTGGGGACCTCTCGAGCATTCAAGAAGAGGTTAATCTTCCCATGGGTGGACAGTGTTGAGGTGGACAGTGTGGAGGTGGACAGGATGGGGTGGGCAATGTGGAGTTGCACAGTGTGGGGTGGACAATGTGTGAGGGTGGACAGTGTTGAGGTGGTTAATGTGGGCAATTGGGAGGTGGTCAATGTGGAGGTGGACAGTGTTGAGGTGGACAATATGGGCAGTGTGGAGGTGGACAGTTTGTGGAGGAGGATGGGGTGGGCAATGTTTGTGGAGAAGGATGGGGTGGGCAGTGTTTGTGGAGGTGGGCAGTGTGGACAATGTGGAGCTGGGAAGGAGGACAGGGTGGGCAGTGTGGAGTTTGACAGTGTGTGGTGGTGGACAGTGTGTGGGGGGCAGTGTTGAGGTGGACAATGTGGAGGTGGGCAGTGTGTGGAGGAGAACAGGGTGTGCAGCGTGTGGAAGCTGACAATGTGGAGGTGGGCAGGGTGGACAGTGTGTGAAGAATGAACAAGGTGGACAGGGTGTGGTGAGGGTGGACAAGGTGTGAGGGTGGACAGAGTGTGAACAGGATGTGAGGATGGACAGTTTGTGGACAGGGTGTAAGGGTGGAGAGAGTTTGGGCAGTGTGTAGACTGGGTGTAATGGTGGACACAGTGTAGGTAGTGTTTGGACAGCGTGTGGAAGAAAAAAAATGTCCCTGGATTTCATTTTAAAAATCTGGTCACCTTCTTGTGTACCCATCTGTTACTCAAAGGGTTAACACTAAAGCATACCTCCCAAGTGTCCCTCTTTAGGAGGGACAGTCCCTCTTTTACACCCAAATCCCCCTGTCCCTCTTTCCCACCCTGATGTCCCTCTTTTTAGGAGATCAGACTGTGTGATGTGTATATGAGTTTATCACATTTGTCAGTATACATGTTCATAAATTAGATTGTGTAAATAAAAAACTTTGGTCTTGTTTTAAGTCATTTAATAGGTTACACAAGGAGGTGTCAATAGGTTATGAAATAGCCTATAAATTATCGGTATTGCCCCACCCACCAGTCACGCCCATAGCAACACCCCCTAAAACAAAAGTGTCCCTCTTTGGCAGTTTTAAATGTTGGAAGGTATGCTAAAGGCTGCACTAGACGACTTCTCCTTTTTCAACCTACTTTTCTTTGTAACTATGTAAACAATTGTCTCCTCTAGTTGTATATCTCAATAATTACACTGAGTGCATGTTGTAGAACTATACAATACTTGGGAATCTTCTATTAAAATATTAACCCTTAGCACTCCCCGATTGTGGATTATAGGGGATTGTCCCTGTTTATGTATCCCAGATGTTCTCCAAATCTAGTCCTCAATAAACCTTTAACATTCTATTATTTAGAGGTATCACTGCATGAACTGCGTCAAATTGCTTCTTTTTCTCTATACTAGTGGAATTTCTACCAAAAGACAGAAAATATGTTCTGTTGGACTTGGGTATACAGTCGGTAACAAAACACTGGATTCCCTCAGTCTGATAAACTAGCCTATTACTCTAAAATGCGTCAAAATCATTAGAGTTCCTAAATATGACCATCATAACCGGGTAACAACGAACAGCTATATTGGCATTTAAGTATAGCACTATTTAACCCACTGCATTGTTATGCTAGCACTAAAACAACGTATAAGTGATTACACTAGTTAAATATTACCATCAAACTAACGAGATATAAAATATAACACTAATCTAGTTATACGATGGCGTTTTACCAAGAGCAGCCTCGTTAATATGGGGCTGTGGTGTCACTTCCGCCGTTCTTCTTCCGGTTCAAAGACAGCATGTGTATTCCATGTACATTGCGAGTTTACGTGTTTTGTAGTTAACGGTAATGGTGATTATGTTGTATTACATTGTTCGTGGCAATTATTATGGTAATAAAAACAATCTATGAAAATAGATGTGGGTTTGTATATTGAGCGTCTAAGTACAGTGCGTACGGGTGTGCAACTTGTGGCTCTCCAGTTTTTGTTAGATTGAAACGCTTGCACATACAGCTGTTAAAAAGCCATGACGGTGAATTTATTGTAGTTCAACAGCAGCTGATATACTAAGTGAAAATGTATGTCAGGCTTATGTGTGGTAGATCAGTTAACGGTGGTTTCATTGTTTTACAGAAAGTTGTAAAAATGGGTAAAATGAAGAAAAGACATAATTGGAAAGCAAGACAGCAGATGCAGAGCAAAGAAGAAAAGTCTACGGAAGACCAGCAAGATGTTAAGGTTGAATTGGAAGGTGAGGTTTTACCTGGGTTGTGGGAAAGATGTGTGTTGTTGAGAATATCTCACTGAGTTTTTAGTTCTGCTGTGTAACATACAAATTATTTTCAGGTAATGAACTGCTAAAAGGGGTGGATGAAAGTAACGCTCTGGTACTTCCTGGCAAAAAATCTAAGAGAAAAAAAATTATCGAGACTGGGCCTTCAAAAAAGCCCCTAAGTCGGAAGCAGAAGAAGATGCTGCAGAAGATTCTGGAGCAAAAAGAGAAGAAAAGTCAGGTAATTAAAGTAACTGATCAATCTGCAGACAACTATAACCCTCTGTCATTTTCATTCACATCTTTCTATCTCATTCTCTATCCCTGATTCCAGTAAGGAAAAGGGCTTGCTAGTGGGGCAAATGTTTTATATATGTGTGTATGTTTGGAAATGTTGTACTACTGTGGTACTCAATTAATAAGCAAATAATTAAATATTGTTAACCGATAGCATCTTAGCATAATAATTTAGTTGTACTTTATTGGCACCTACTAGTATTCAGATATCTTTGATATTGAACCTATGCAGACCCCTTTGTATTTCAGAGAAGCTTCAAATGCATTACTTCTTGGTGCACTGGGGATCCCTGTAACATCCAAGGGTTAAAGAAGGGGGTGGGCAACATTTGGTTCTCACTATTGGAGACTACAACGTCCTTCATCCCCAAGCAGCCAAAGACATCTAAAGGGCCACATCAAAGCAAAAAGTTTGAGAGCTGGTGGGTTAACCCTTTAAGCACCAGGCAATGCATGTGCAGCACATTGCAAACTAACGTGTTGCTCACCACTCTGTTAAGGGTTAGATTAATTTTATTTGTTTCTCTTACTGAAACAACCTGTTAAAAACTCGGGGTGGGGGGGGGGAGAGAAATTCACTACTCTATTCTAGCAGGAATATCAGATTTTACATAAAAAAAAACAAAAAACAAAAACTCACTGGGGTACGGTGCATCAACCATGACACACACTCACACTCACTCTGACCAGTGCAATCCCAAACCCATTTCACCAGGCTCCTGCTTTATGGTGGCTAGTTTATTTGTCAGTTTACATATCACTGTATGGTTTATATAATTTGGCCATGTAATTTTTCCTTTTACATGCAACTGTAGTGGGTACTTTAGACTTTTTTGTATTTTCTGTGTCAGTATATAGGGATCTGGATTCATGTAAGGGGTGGGCTTGATACAGGGCTTGAAGGAGCTTTAAATGCATAAAAAAAATTATTTGTGGGGGTTAAAACTTTTCCTGCTAGAGCCTGAGCTGGATTTCCCAATGAGCAGAATAGGCAGCTGGGAGCAGCGTGCTGGTGATCTTTCTAGCAACCAAGAGATTAAAGCTGCTTTTCTGGATGGGACTGGGTCTGGATCTGAAGGCTCCACGAGTACCTTGTCAAGAGGTGCCTGGGATGTAAAGTCAGCTCTGTCAAGGGCACTTCCGCTGCTGGAGGATTTTTCATTCAAAAGTTATTACAGTTCAGTTTTATATATTGGTATTGTTCCTAGAACTTACTATAACAAATAATTTATTGTAATGTAATACATAAGATATATATATATATATATATATATATATATTTTAATGGAAGTCTGAGGTGTAATAACTTTTGAATGAAAACCTATCCCAGCTGTAGGGATACCGTTGTTTTACTCAACAGGAAAATCCCTGTCCATCCGGACCACATGTAGATGTGTGTGACATGGCCAGAAGGAGCAGGAGGAGGATCTTTTTACAGTGAATATCTTTAAAACTACAGCAGAGTTGGTAATTAAACATATCGCAAATTGTTATGTTTACCGTAGTGAAGGCTCAGAGATTTACTTTATGTTAGACATTACTATCCCTTTAACTCTGTCAGTAGTATATTCCGTATGTTAGGCTGCAATGAACTGAACACCCCTCTGGAACTCGCTTTTGGTATGCTGACATAGAAAGAGATGTCTATAATCATTTGTGTGTTTTTGTTTTCATAGCGAACTGACATTCTACAGAAACTGGGTGAGGTGCAGGCTTCAGAGAAAGAACTACAGTTGTTATACACTACATCTAAGCTGGGTACGGGAGATCGGTTGTACAGTGCTAAAAGGTAAGCCTGGCGGTGCGCCCCTCTTATCCCAGAATGTTTAAATATTTTGATGGATTTGTTCTCCCCCCCCCCCCATATCATGCTTTGCTATGTACTGGAAATGCACAGGATGTAGTAATCTAACTGTGCACATTCATATGTGAATTAAAGCATGCTTCTCTATTAATCCAATATTAAAACTTGATTTATTAAAACCACTTTTATCAATTGCATTTACATTGTGTTAGTATTTATTTAATATAAAGTAGGGATGTACAAGCTAAGGTCCAGGGAATTGTCCCTTAGTCCAAGGTTAGCAGCCTTTGGTTTTCCATGTACTGGGGACCACAACTCCTATCATCCCCAGACAGCAGTTGGCTGGTCGGAAATGATGGAATTTGTAGTCCCAAACACATGGAAAGCCAAAGGTTGTATACCCTTGCCATGGTCTCTTGAGTGTAGTCTACATTATTAATCTCACCTTTTGCTCATTTGTAGAACTTTAGATGAGGCTGGCACATCTATATTGGGACGGATCAGCAGCATCAGTGGTGCTAACAAGAGACGCAGGCAGAAATCCGAGGTAGAAGATGAAGCCGCAGAAGAGTCAGACTCCACAGAGTCATCTATCAGCTCTGGGGAAGATGAGAAGGAGCCAGTGGAGACTGAGCAGGGAAAGGAGCTGGAAACTGTCAGATTGCCAGAGCAGCCTGTTGCAAGCATTCCAGTGATACCTCTGGAAGAGACCAAGCAAACAGGAACTAAAGCCAAGTCTTTGCAGAAACAGTCTGAAATGCCTTCTTCTGATCCTGCTATATTCATCCCTGTGGATAGGACTCCTGACATTCAGGTTGGTTCTCTGTCATTCTTCTGCACCTGGAATTTGATTCTCCGGGTGGGATCTTTTCTGTAGCACCTTTCCTGAGGAGGTAAAATGGGGGGGGGAGGGGGAGCAAGACTTGATCAGTTGTAGGACAAATCAACTTCTCCATAGATAACCAATAAAATATGCATTCATTTTAAATGGATAGTTTAACCACTTAAATGCTATAGAGGGCTCCAGCATATCGCTGTCAGTCCCTTCAGGAGCCGAATGGCTCCTAGCAACGCCTTCTACAGCCATCTGGGACTGACAGCACAGTAGTCACTAGGGCAAGATGTCCGCGCTCCGTCCTGCCTGTCAGCCGAGGATCACTTCAAATTTCTCCATGAAGAAGTAATAATTCTGGCGACTAGCGCTACTAAGCAGCTAGTCGTCAGATAGGGAATTATTACAGACAACGTTTGTTAGCGGTGTTAGTTCTTCTTTAAATTGTGCTTTTAACTCATTGAATATGAGAGGTCTCCAATGCATTGTGTAGCATTCATGGCTTTCAAAGCAGGGTTGTGTGGAACTTCCTGCCACAGGAAGAGGTTCAGCCAAAAAACATGGCCTTCAGCCTTCCACAGGAAACCAAATAATATATTCTCTAATTGTGGGATGACATGTTAGGGTTGGAAAACTTTGGTTCCGGAGGTATGTGAGACTACAACTCCCATCATCCCCAACCATCCAGTTGTGGATGATGCAAGCTGGGGTCTCCAACAGCTGGAAAGGCTGAGGTTGGCTATCCCTGTTCTAGGAAAATTGTAAACGTACTATGATGGCTCTTGCATGGACCAGTCTTCCAGTGAGCTGACAGCAGCTAATATCGTGGAATCAGAAAAAGTTAGATGTCAGGGTATGTAATGTGGAAGACAGCCAAGGGCCTCATGTTCAAAAGGAAAACTGTGTAATGCTGTGCCAAACCAACTGCATCATAAGGGATAAATACAAATCCCCTTATTTATTTATTAATGGGGCTTTTAACCCTTTGAGTGCCAGAGGAGTACACAACGCATTGATTTGCAGTGTGTTGCGTACCCCTCTGGCACTCAAAGGGTTAACACCTTGATTGCTAGAGAAGGTCACCAACGCATTGCTGTACAATGGATTGGTGACCTTTTGCAGTCAAGGAGTTAAAATTTAAATGAGAGAGGGGATTATGGGAATATTTTGTTTTCTTCTATGGTGCGGGCAGTATGCCCCAAAATTGCTCCAGTTGTTGTCTTTTGATCTTGCAGTACAAATGGAAAAATGTCTTGCTTTGTGTAAATTGAAAGTTTTCAAAGGTTTATACTTACTGGGGTTCTGTGTTTATTTGTGTGTACAGATGGGTACATACAACTTTCTTTCATATATTCAATACTTTCCTGTCTAAGGAGTGCATCCCAAAACTCTTGGTTCTGGGGATAATACAGACCCCTTAACAATAAAGTATATTAAATGCGCTGTCATTTGGGGTACCTGCCCTGTGTTTTCTACATTGTACTAAAGGTGGTAGTTGGGAGCCAGGAGGGGAACTTCACCACAGCCCCCAAATCTGGCTCAGAAATGTAGAGCCCAGAGCATTTTGCTGTTCCTACACTTGTGTTCTCAGCTCGTTTATCAGGAATTTAATGTAAAGTTGATCCTCGTATTTTTGATCTTACACAGCTGAGATTTTGGACCTTCCTAATAAAGGCAAAAGAAGTAGAATTCTAGGTGAAATAATCTGCACCATAGGGAACAGATATAAATCTTTGTTTATTTAACAAGGGTTTAAAGGGATAGTAATACTTAAGTATTACTAATCCCTATAGCAAAGTACTACTTAAAAAAACATATTGCCCCCAGTGTCATCTTTCAAACCTTTATATGGTTTGAGAGATGAACGCTTCTAAAGTTGCCCTCTCCCTCCCCTTTCCCCTGTAGTCAGCATGCTAGCTGACTGCAGGGAAGAGAGTCGTACGACTTTCAGGCGGCTCTCCAGCACAGCTGGATCGCGTTCCTAAAAAAGAAAACTTTCACTGAAATGGTCTTCTACGTGTGCTCGGTTTGCAAGCACACATAGAAGTTTTAGTGAAAGGGTTTTTGTTTTTTTTATGCGATTGCGGCTCTGCTGCAGAGCCACCTGATGATCTATGACCGGATTTCCCTTCAGTCAGCTAGCATGCTGACTATGGGGAAGGGGGAGGGAGAGGGCAACTTTAAAAGTGATCATCTCTCAAACCATAAAGGTTTGAGAGATGACACTGGGGGCAATATGTTTTTGTTTTTTTTTTGTTTTGTTTTTTTGTAGTAGTTTCCTATAGGGATTAGTAATACTTAAGTATTACTATCCCTTTAATGGACCATTTTAGTCAGTTAAATGTTAATAATTTTCCTTTGTTCCTCACAGTGCAGATGGTTTGCCCCAGAAGTGCTCAAATTTTTTTTTTATACATAACGCTCAAATTGTTTGGGGCAATGCACTATAGGGAACTGAAAAGTAAAGGTGCTGATATGAAATCTATGAGGGAAAATATGATGCCACAAACACTGCTAGTGAACCATTCTTTGCACACATCCCTACAAATATTCCTCCACTCCTTTTGCTTATCCTGCTCTATTTTATGGCACTGACTCAGGGGGCCTATATTATGGTCAGGGTGGCTTCTTCATATCTGCTACATAGCCATTCACACCAAAGGGACAGATACAAATTCCCCAAATTCTTATGCATTTAACACCTATTGTGCTAGAGAGGTTTATAGCTCATTGTTTAGGGTTTGTTGGACACCGAGCATTCGAGGGGTGAAAATCCCATGTTAAATCAGTGGTATTTTTTTATTTTCCCCTGTGGCACAGCTACATTGCTCATTGATTGCCCCTCTCTTCTTTTGTACATAGGGCCCACAGGATTTTGTTTAAAAACATAAATTCTCTATGGGACAAATACAATAGATGTTTGATAGCTGGGCATTCCCTTTGGTGCTTTCATTTGTTTTACAGTGGTTAATTTCTTCTAACAGATTTTCTTGTTTGTTTTTTGCCCTCTAGGAGGCCAGACTAAAGCTTCCAATCCTGTCCGAGGAGCAGGTTATCATGGAAGCCATTAAAGAGAACCCCATTGTGGTTTTATGTGGAGAGACAGGCAGTGGGAAAACCACTCAGGTGCCACAATTTCTGTATGAGGCTGGATATGGGAGGTAGGTGTCTTATTAATCTCATCAGAGCCGATCTCAGGGACTATCTTTAGTGAACAAAGCATAGAAACCTGTCCCAGTGTGTTAATTTATTTATTAAAGATAAATTGACTACTACATTGAAAGTCCCCATATGTTTAGTGAGTGAAATGTGTCATGTGAAACGGGGATGAAAGGGTGATAAAGTGGAGATGGCTTCTCCAGTTCCTATGTTAGTGTGTAAGCTCTATAGCATAAAATCTCCAAATAAATCTTAGTGTATTGGCTCCGTAGAATAATAATGGAACTGGAGAAGTAATCTTCACTTTATCACCTCTTTATCGCTCCTTGGTGCATCCCCCCCATGCATTACTCCATTTTCCTTCTCTACATATTCTGCTTACATATAAAGGCAGTGGTGGTGCAATTCTGGGGTAAACCATCTATAACACAGGGGAGAGAAATTCCCTTTTTTTTTTTTTTTTTTTTTTTTTTTTTTTTTTTAAACTGGCTTTTAACCCCTCGAATACTAGAAGCATTCAAAGCATTTTTAAGGGTTCAGGGGCTTAAACACCCAGTTAAATCAATATTTGAACATTTGTATTCCCTATGATGCAGATGTTTTTCTCCACTTTGCCTTTTATACATAAGGCCCTGTGTATTGACCTGGAAGATGTGTTCGCCAGCTGAGAGCTGTGATGTATATACCCGATATGTTTACCTGTTGATGATTTTTGACACTATCACTGTTCCTAAGTGAACTCTATTTGAACTGCTTATCTTGTACTGCACTATCTGAGCCCCATTTATCCAAAGGCAATGGTTAAACAAGCTAAGAGGTATATTTAGTGCTTTCACATTTATCAGTTATCCTGTTTAAATATACCCCACAAAAATACAATTCCATAAAGTTTGCTAGAGTATTCTGTTTTTATTAATAGGGCACAATCTTTACAGATACAGCAGATGCATGTGCTTAGGCTCTTGTGTAAGTCATACCTAAGCTGTGGACAGTCCTACTTTGTGTTCTAGCTTGTTTTCCTACCTTGTATATGAGCAGATGTTTATTACTGTTGCATAGGAGAGTGAACTATAACTCACTTCATGATCTGTAAGAAGACTTAACCTGCACGGGCCAAACTGATGCCATTCCTTCTGAATTTGATACAGAAGTCTCTCTATATAGAGACAAAAGTGGGTCAACTCTTGGACAAACCAATTTCTTTATAGGAAACAAACAAAAACTCCATACATTTTTTGGGGGGGACTATTAACTCCTTGAGTATTAGAAAGGTCTCCAACCTGTTGCTGTCTAGCATGTATTTCCCAAATGGTACAGTTGGTTTGCACCAAAATTTCTCCATTTCATTTTTTAATACATGAGGCTCGCTGAGAAAGTGAGATCGTGGACTTCCATATGCCCAGCTGTATTGCTGTATTGCTCTTCGTCATTGACCTAACACAGCCTGGGTGAAAATCCATTTTTTTAAATTTCACTAGCTATATAGTAGAGATCCCTCTCTTATATTTATCCTAGGTAGGTTTGGGCAGCTGATTTTGGACTAGCCTCATCCTTGTCCAAGTTTAGTATAATCAGAGGTGTAGTTCAACAGCTACTCAGCTTTGACTTTAGATCTGCCACACGCAAGCTCAAAAGAGCTCTATTTTTTTGGATGCAGAGCTCTCCTTTATATTATTCATGTAATGTTCTTATAAACTAATCTTCATTTTTCTTTTTAATTCCTTTAGTGACAACGACATTATTGGTATTACAGAGCCACGGCGTGTAGCAGCAGTTACAATGTCACAGAGAGTGGCTTTGGAAATGAACTTATCTCAGAGGTAGGAATCTGCTAATGAGTCAGCACACCCCATTTGGTAGAACACTGCAAAACTAATGTAATTAGATACGATCTACAGCAGGGTTGGGCCCCTTGAGGGCCACCAGCTATTGTGGTCTACAATTGTTGCCCCCCCCCCCCCCCCCCCCCCCCCGCTTATGGCTGTCGTGAAATTATTGGACTTGTAGTCCACAACACCTAGATGGCCTCAGATTGCCCATTCAGACCTATATAGTGCCACGGCTGTTCCTTCCTAGTGGTTGTCATCTTCATACATTCTTTAGCTGTCATTCTTTATGGCTAATGTATCTGCGTTTACTCGCACTCACTCTGGTACAGATCTGCACAGATATCTTGCGTCACGTTTTTGCACATTTTTCATGAAGTTCGAAATGTTTTTTTACATGAATATGAACACATAAAAGTGGTCCTTTTTAAAGGTATAGTAATGTTTCACAAAAGAGCAGCTCCGATTAACCTTCTTTGTATTTAGACAGACAAGAGAACACAGGAGGAGGCGCTCGTACAGTAACCACCAAAAGCATCAGACAGTAGCAATGTGGATAAAATAAAACCCGCCAGTTTATTGTAAATTTTAAAATAAAAAATGAAGACCACGTGGATCAAATACAGGATATAGGCGGTTGTCCATCTTTATATCCTGTCTTTGATCCATGTGGTCTTCATTTTTTTTATTTTAAAAAGTTACAATAAACTGGTGGTTTTATTTTACCCATATGGTTATGGTCTGATGCTTCTGGTGGTTACTGTATGAGTGCTTCCTGTGTCCTCTTGTCTGTGGAAATCTTCACTGAGATTGATGGGGCTGTTTGGATTCCACCGATTCTACAGTAAGGGGTGAGTTTGAGGTTACTTTTTTCTGCAGAGACATAATGTTTAACTTACACTAATGTGTGATTAAATACTGAGATATATTGTAGCAACTGTACTGGGTGTTCCAGAGTTCTTTGTTGTATTTAGGCCATGGAGAGTGTTATTTCAATACTGTCAGAGTTGTAGTTCAAGAGTAATTGAATGATAAAGTATTCCCCTCCTGCCCCTTTTACCTAGTGTAAGCCACCTCCCCTCAGATGTGACGAAGGAGAGCAGATTTTTCGTTGTGCTCACTGAAGATTGTCCCTCACTGCGATCCATGTGGGCAGTCTTGCTGTTCTGAGGTGAGCAGTGTTACATCAGTAATAGGGGTGGGAGGGGGATATTTTACCATTCAATTACTCTTGAATTGGAACTCGGACAGTATTGAAATAACATTCTCCATGGCCCATATACTATGAAGATTAATTGGAGCTGCTTTTTTGTGAAACATTACTATCCCTTTATCCTTTGAGGGCCTGAGTGGTGATCAGCACTTTGAGAAAAAATGCATTGAGCACCCTCTTGCATCCAAAAACTGCTTCTTGAGCATTAACCTTTTTCCAGCACCCACACTATAATAGCTTGTATCAACTCCTTCATTTGGCAGATTTATGAATCCAAAACCTTCTCTTGAAATATGGACACTTCCGTTATAAAGTGTCTAATACCAGAACAAACTATACCTGTGGAATATGTTTCTACATGTGTTCAATAGAAACTCTTGCCTGTACAGGAGACTTTCATACAGCAGCACGTTTTTGAGCTAGAGAAGACTGGCAAATAAATGGGAATTGAAGAGTAGTTTAGGGAATCTTTTAGGTAGGGCATTTGTTCTGTGTATTAGGGAGGTCTGAGGTCACTCTGGGGGAGAAGAAGGATGTTGACCCCAAATACCCCAAAATTCGGTGTGACTGACTGGCAAGACATAGGCAGCTGGGTTTCAGTTTGCTTTCTAATTTTGCTTTTATTGTCTATGTGCTGGGGAAAGAAGTTTTTGATTTTGTATTTTAGTTATAGATTTATTTATTTATTTTACTGACTGAGATAAGACATAAGGCATAAATAGTTAAACAAATATATTAGGTGACAGACAGCTGACTGGGATCCTGATGTGAGCTCTGTTACTGAGGCAGACTTGATAGACCGCATACGACATTGAGAATTTTGTTGAGGACTAAGGCAAGACATCACACTCCATCAGCTGTGTACTGTAGAGAGTAAAAACACACAGTAGTTGAGTGATGTCCAGCAAAATGCACAAGGAGGAAGGGGAAAGGTGGAGCAGTCCAGGAACGTGGGAGTAAAGTGGCAGTTAAAAAACTGACTGCAGAAGTGGTTGCTGTAGCGTGTGCAGTAAATTATGATGATCCCTCTCCTCCTGTGGTAGATGCAGCTTATCAAGGTCCCACCAATCGCATCACGCCAGTCCTCCACCATCACTACCAGACACATCTGCCACGTTGTAGGTTGTACTTGATCTTTTTAGCACTTGACATCATCATGAATATGTGCCAGTGTCACTTAAGCAGGAAGTTATTTTTGTGGTCAAAGGACAAATGCACTCTGCATGTTAACACATTTTTCATGATCTGTGTTGCTGTAGGAATCACAAATTTGAGTTTCAGTTACTTATTTCTCCACTACAGCCCACAGAAGTAATATTGTGCTGGGAAATGTTGCCCCATAGGAAACATAGGAGAAAAATGTGTTTGAAAAGGCAAAAAATTTTCTGGAATAGGCGAAAAGGAGGAATATTGTGCATTGGAGAAAAGAAAAACTTTTGAGAAAAATCGTCGTTTTTTGCAAAAAAGTCATGCAGGAAATTTTTCTCCCACTCCTAAGCAGAGAGGCATAGCGGTATATTTTTGCATAGCATCTGCAGTTGCCTCCTTATATCCCCATTTTATGTCTGTATTTAATTCACGTCAATAATATCTGTTGACTTGAAATGGGACTTCTAACCACTTAAATGCCAGAGGTCTCCAATGCATTGCTTCCACGGTTTTGGAGACCTTTATGCTGCTGTTGGTTCCTACAGATTTGTAACTTTATGAATCGGGCCCTTGATTTTATTGTAATGAATGAGATCAGACCCTCAGAATCTTGTAGACATTTTCAAGATAGAATCTTTAAGGTGTAGCTAAAGACTAGAAGAGAGATTGAATGCAAAAATAGTAAATCTGTATACTTGACTGCTGTATGAATGACACGTACTGGAAAGGCTTTTTGTTTAACAAACTGTTTTACTTATTGCAATGGTATGGTTGCTCTTTAACCCTTTTTGTGCCAGAGGGTATGCAATGGTTAATGGTACACTGATTTTTGTCTGTGCTAAAACAACATAAATTTTAGGGCTTCTTGTTGAAAATGTCGGCAAGTTACAGTTCTCTATTGTCTTGAATTCAGTGTGGTGTCTTATCAAATCCGATATGAGGGAAACGTCTCTGATGAAACCAAAATAAAGTTTATGACAGATGGTGTCCTTCTCAAAGAAATTCAGAGGGTAAGTGCATGTATTTTACTGGATTCTCTATTTTAATGTGGTGAGGTGAACTTAAAGTGGACCTGTCACTTCATGACAAGTTGTTTGTTTTACGGAGAATTCAGTTCTGCATATATGTTTAACTTTATATATTTTCTGTAAAATAAATTGTTTTTGAGAAAGTAACCTTTATGTTTTGTGGCAATGTGATGATTCCCTACATAGCAAGCTAATTAGCGCTACACTCTTGTAAATGCACCAGTATTCATTCAGTTTCACTGTAGGGGAGACCAAAACATTCCAAAAAGTTTAATTGACTTAGAAGTGTATTTTAACCTCTTGAATGCTAGAGATATTTCCAGTGTATTGCTTTGCAATGCATTGGAGAGATCTCTAGCATTCAACGGTTAACATACCAATGTCAATTAGTTTGAATGTTTAAAGGGATAGTAATACTTCGTTTTATCTTTATTCTCTTTTGTAGGCATTAAAAAAACATGAAGAATGATATCTTATCTCTCAAACCTTTATGATTTAAGAGAGATTCACAAGCAAAGTTTCCCCTCCCGCCCCTTTTACCTAGTGTAAGCCATCTCTTCTCAGATGTGGAATCTGGTTGTAAGACTAGACAGATAACAGAAGGGGACAATCTTCTTCCTATGAGAACAATGAAAGCCCTGTCCTCCTTGACAAGTTTTTCAGGTTTTTCCCTTATCTTAATTGAAGATTGTCCCTCTCTGCAATCTACCTGGGCACCTCCCTTCTGCTCTGGCTGAACAGTGTTACATCATCAAAAGGGGCAGGAGGGGGATATTTTGTCATTGAATTACTCTTGAACTACAACTCTGACAGAATTGAAATAACACTCTCCATGGCCCAAATACTATGATGATTAATTAGAGCTGTTTATTATGAAACATTAATATCCCTTTAATTCTCTTAATTGCCCCAGAATTCCTCTACTTCTCTTTTGACCATATGGCCCATTGTTCAGTAATAATGGTCCATCAAAGGGCTGTCCAAGTTCAGTCCTCAGGGGCCACCAACAGGCCAGAATGTAAAGATTTCCCTGATTAAGCACAGGGGAATTAATCAGTGGCTCATTCATTTTGACTGACTCCCCCTTTGAGTGCCAGAGAGGTATGCAACGCATTGTTCTACAATGCTTTGTATACCCCTCTGGCACTCAAACGGTTAATCAGGGAAATCCTTACATCCTGGCCTGTTGGTGGCCCTTGAGGACAGTCCTGGTCCAGCACATAAACTAGCGAAGTTTCATTTTTCAAGAGTTATGTCTGTTAAAATAAATGATTAGTGAAACATGTAGGAAGTTTTTAATTCTCTTTACAATTAACTAAATGTATCCCGAGTTGACAGGCCCACTTTAAAGGGCTAGTAATGCTTAACAGTGAAAAAATATATATTGCAAGGTTCATCTTGGTGAGTAAAATAGTATTTTTTTCAAAATTAAGCATTTCTATCCCTTTAAATAAGCTATTGCTCTTCACATCAAACTCCCATGAGTTGTGTATATTAATGTGCATGTGTTTCTGTGGACAGTTCAGTCTCATCACAGATGTTGCAATTGAAACAAGTGATTGTAGATGAAATGCCTTCCACACGTTCCAGCATGGTGGCATCTTAGCGCCAGATATAAATGCTTACATAGGGCATCCCTTGATGTGCTTTTCTGTTATATCGTTATAATACCGAAGGTGGCCAATGGATACTTTTTAACTGATGAGAAAGCAACTTAGACCAAGTTTAATCTTTGAGATAAACTATTGGAATTGTGCTTGTTCTAGATCAGCGGTTCTCAACCTTTCTAGTGCCGCGGTCCTTTGATAAAATTTCCCAAGTTGTGGCGACCCCTAACAGTAAAATTATTTTTGTTGCTCCTTCATTGCTGTAATTTTGCTACTGTTATGAATCGAAATATAAATATCTGATGGTTTTAGGCGACCCCTGGCAAATCGTCATTCGACCCCCAAAGGGGTCCTGACCCACAGGTTGAGAACCACTGTTCTAGATGCATTGAACATCTGATTTCCATTTCTTTTTAGGATTTCCTGCTGAATAAATATAAAGTAATAATCATTGATGAAGCCCACGAGAGAAGTGTGTACACAGATATCCTAATTGGATTGTTGTCGCGCATCGTTCCCCTTCGGAATAAGGTTACCAAGTCTAATTTCTTTTCGTAAATCTGCTTATGCCATTCAGTTTAGACTTATACACTGTGCCTTTGTGTATGTTAGAGTGGAGTAACTTTGGTGCAAACCAGCTGCACCAAATTAGACAAAAATGGCCACTGATTTAAATGGGGCCTTTTAATGCTAGAAATCTCCAATGTATTGCTTCACATGCCCCATTTAAATTAATGGGAATTTCTGTAGCATCCAATGGGTTACACCTGAACCATATGGTAAATGATCCTCCATAAGGAGGCAGGCCGCTTACATGTAGATCATTCTGGTTGAAGATATTGTCAGCAAATGAGTCTTCTAATGACAGTCTCTGCAGTCTATACTAGTCTTGGTCAATGGGTTCTTTGGTACAGAATTCTTTAAAAAAAAAAAAAAAAAAAAAAAAAAAAAATCTATCAAGCTACAGGAGGCAAAAGCACGTTTCTTCCTCAGAATAGGCCTCAGTATATTGATCTCCAAAACAGGAGCCGATGTTTATCAGGGGTAATCCTCTCCATGCCCAAAGATTCAAGGGGGAGTATTCCAATCTCTTAGTGGTGCCTCTTTACAGGGACTTGGAACTTGAATCTGATTTTTGAAGTGTTACAAATAGATCCCTATGAACCATTGTCAGCCTTATCTTTAAAGTAATAGTAATACTTTGTTTTATCCTTATTTTATTTTTGTAGGCATTAAAAAAACATTAAGAACGATATAAGATATTCACAAGCAAAGTTTCCCCTCACTGACCGAAACGGTCAAGTCTGCAATCTAGCTGTCAGATTTTGAATCTGGTCTGCAGACCAGCCAGTGGCTCTTCAACAGAGCCGAGATCGCAAGATATAAAAATAACTAGTTAATTGGAACGGTCTACAAAGTGTGCTTGCAAACCAGGCACACTTTATATACCATTTCAGCGAAGTAGTTCTTCTTATATCTCACAATCTCTGCTGTGCTGTAGAGCCACGGCCGGTCCGCGGACTGGATTTCAAATCTGACAGCTAGAGCAGTGACGTCAGTGAGGGGGGAAACGTTGCTTGTGAATATCTCTCAAACCATAAAGGTTTGAGAGAACACTTATATTCTTCATGTTTTTTTAATGCCTACAAAATAAAAATAAAACGAAGTAATACTATCCCTTTCACAAAACTGTTTTCTTCTATTAGGAGAGAGTGCAGGAGCGAAGTACATTTCAAAAGATTAAAAATGTTAGGACAAGAGGCCATAGTCTAAAACTAGAGGGACACAGGTTTTAGATGTACTGTAAGAGTTTTATCTCACTCAAAGGATGGTAGATAAGTACAATAGCCTACCAGCAGAAGTGGTAGAGGTTAATACAGTGACTGAATCTAAGCATACATAGGATAGGCATAAGGCTATCCTGAATATAACAAAAGACCAAGGACCAAATACGTTTTGAGTTTTTTACAGTAGGAAAATGGGTAGACTAGATAGGCTGAATAGTTCTTATCTGCAGTCAAACTTCGTTGTTTCTATGAGAGTCTTGGTTTTCTGTGCTCTATCCTGCAGATCCCCTACTGATCCAGTGCCTTTTAGGATTACAGACCATTCCACACAGTCTATGAGCACTTCCTGGGCCATCTGGCATCAGCCTTTGTAAAGATCAGCTTTGTAAAGCAGCCACCTGGTTTTCTTTTACTCACCTTTTATGAAGTTCAACAAAGCAAATGTGTTTGCTTCAGCAAATGTTAGTTTTGGACCCAGTGTTTTGCAAGCTGCCGTTGTGTAACCAGTTTTCCCTCCTCCTTGTCTCCCACGTTGGATAGAAGAGAGGATTTTTGTACTTACTGTTAAATCATTTTCTCTTGGCCCTTAGAAGAAATGATTTAAAGGGATAGTAATACTTCATTTTAACTTTATTTTATTTTGTAGGCATTAAAAAAACATGAAGAATGATATAAGTCTTATCTCTGAAACCTTTATGGTTTGAGATATTCACAAACAAAGTATCCCCACCCTGTTCAACCAGATCAGAAGGGAGATGCCCAGGTAGACTGCAGAGAGGGACAATCTTCAATTAAGATAATGGAAAAAGCTGAAAAACTTGTCAAGGGGGGAAGGGCTTTCATTGTTTTCATACAAAGAAAATTGTCCCCTTCTGTTATCTGTACTGTCATACAACCAGACTGACATCTGAGAAGAGATGGCTTACACTAGGTAAAAGGGGCGGGGAGGGGAACTTTGCTTGTGAATATCTCATAAACCATAAAGGTTTGAGAGATAAGACTTATATCATTCTTCCTGTTTTTTTAATGCCTACAAAATAAAATAAAGTTAAAACGAAGTATTACTATCCCTTTAAGCCTTTGGTGACGGGATTTATTACACTTGAGGACAGCAGTAATTCTGGCATTTTTAGTGTATGCCGTTTTTCAACTATATTTTTCCTCTAATTCATTTAGTACACCCACACAATTATATACCATTTTTTTCATATGTATAACCCACCATTTAATGTCCTAATATAAAATGTTTTTTATAAAAAAAAAATTGTATAGGTTTTCCTGTAATAAATTGTGCTCAATTAGTTAATTTTAACAGGGACTGGATAAAAGGTATGAACATTTGTTCATATCTCCCAATTTTCCCTTTTCACAGGGTACTACCCCTTCGGTGCGCAGAGGGGAATATGGTCTGAATTACCCTCTCTGTTATCAGCCGCGGCACGGGCAGTTTGTACCGTGCATGACTGCAGTACCGCAGCAGTCTGTACTGCGCATGACAGCTTCTGACAAACCTACATTAGCAAATTATATAGGATAAAGCCCCCCCCCCCCAAACTCCCATCATCCTCAGTAACCTGAGGAAGATCATTTCTAGTCCAGCAACATAAGCAGTCACAGATTTCACACACCCCTGGCTTAAAATGTTTATGAAAACCACAGCTTGATTGAAAACAAGCTAGTATATTTTTTTTTTTTTAAACTAATCCAAACTGATTTTCTTTCTTTTTGTAGAAGGGGCGACCGTTAAAGTTGGTTATCATGTCTGCTACATTGCGTATTGAGGATTTCACAGAAAACAAAAGGCTTTTCCCTCTTGCCCCTCCTGTGATCAAGGTGAGTGCAATATGTTTTACATGTAATGCAAGCCACATACATTTCTGTTTGAGGAGCGATATGCACAAGTTTTATTTACACTTTTGTTATTTCATGTCCTCATTACAAAGCAAACAACAACAGGCTCCCATAGGAGAGATGTCTCAGATACACTCTTCTCTCACTCTGATATGGGCCTTTTACAAATAATTGAAAAATGGAGTAATTCTGGGGCAAACCAACTAACCAAATAAAAATGGCCCACATTCCCTTTAGCATTTGGGATTATAACTTTTATTATTAGTTGGAAAGCTTTCCCCAGTCATAAGGCAATCAGCTAATACTTCAGTTTGTTTTAAGAATTGGGTGCTTGCATTGGCCATATTAGATGGGGCATCGACAGCAATGTTATGTTTTCTGCCACAACGGGACAACTCTGGTGGTCAAGAGGGGGGCTTATTCTTTTATCCTTTCCCTTTTACATAAAGGGATGCCCCACACCACTGCTGGGACGGTGAAAAAGCTTGATGGCCAGAGAGATACCACACAGTTCTATGTTTTGGAGGAAAAACTAAATTACATTTCCCATAAGGCCCCTTTGGATCTTTTGACCCTGGCTTCTCTGCCATAGAGATTTAGGGAAGTTGGCTTTTGATGGCTTGGCCTTTGAAGCCAGCATCCTAAACAAAAAAAGATTTCTTCTTCTTTTACTGCCATTTTGACGAAGGCCTGAAAGCCTGTTTCATCCAAGGCCTATCATGGGGTATAAAAAGAATATTCTAAGCGCTTAGGACAAAGTGAACATTAATCTTATATAAAGGAAAGGAAAATTGAACCCTTCCGTTTTATTAAAAATTAATAACTGTGGATTCAGAGATGCAAAATAACATCACTCCAAACATCTAAAAACATCAAAACAGAAAATCCCAAATGTGTTATTAGGGATACTGTATATAAAAGAAAATCACAGATAAATAATACTATGCCACTTATATAAGTATTTCTGAAGTATAGATTATAACACATATTGTAGAGTTAATAGTAGATAAGACATTCCGTATACATAAATAAACCTAAAGTTACGGACTATGAAAAATGCACAGAAATATTTCACCAGTGCTTAGGAAATCTGTAGCAAACAATATTTCCTTCTATGTGTCACTCCTCTGGTGTCAATAGCACCTACTAATGGCCAACATTGACGACTAACGTGAAAACACTAACAACAGGGACTTTTAGATATGTATATGAATCACTGTGGATTGGTCCGAACACAGAGAGGTATCACCTGTATCTAAAGAAATAAAAAATGAATAATAAATAACAAATATATATTCTATTAATAGCACAAACAGTGTCCTAAATAAGCCGTATAAATTTCACCTGGTACCAGGACTTATATTTCACATTGATTCAAATCAGAATGTTTAGAATCCACTGTAACAACATGACAATTCCTTATCAAATAGTCACTAATTTACATAACAAACATCTCTGGGATATGTCAAATCTGTAAAACCGATATAAACATCCGACTCACGGCTTAACATTCATCTATTTAGCTGGTGTTCTGGACTGGTACTCTTGATACATCTGCTCTTCGTACCGAATGTTGGTCTTCCACTACAACTGTTGATCACAGATCTATAGCTGGTCATCTGGATTCCAAGATCCACTCGATAGCTTTGCTCTGTTTTCATACACTCCGCACTTTGTTTCCTTTGTTAGCTTTGCTCCCCAAATGGTTACATAGGATTTATGGTCACAAACATAGGAAGCAGTCTTTGCCAGTCTTGGTTACTTATATTATCACTGGAGTATGTTCACTTAATCATATATTTCCAACAAGTTTCGAAGTATCTTCTCATTTCCTCAGGGATACAATATAATATGACCACTTCCAACCAACAGTGTTAAAACAGAGAGGATGTATCGAGTGGTTCTCGGAATCCAGTCGACCCGCTATAGATCTGTTCTCAACAGCTGCCATAGAATACCATAATTTTGTACAAAGAGTGGTGTTATCTAGTGGACCTTGGAGTCCGGATGACCCTCTACATATGTGGATGTTAAGCCAGGAGTCGGATGTTTAAATCTGTTTTACGGATTTGTTATTATGAGACTTATGCCAGAGATGTTTGTTGAGTAAACTAGTGACTAGTTCATAAGGAACTGTCATGTTGTGACAGTGGATTTTTAACCACCTGATATGAATTTATGTGCAGTATAAGTCCTGGTACTAGCTGAAATTTCTACAGCTTATTTAGGACACTATTTGTTTGTGTTATAAAAAAATAATAAAAATATATATATAACCTGTTAATTAGTCCTGGTTATGTGACAATAATGGTAGGTATGTTTGCACCTCTTTTCTACATATCCCTCATCATTACCTGCATGTTAAGATTCAATCACCACACCACAAATCAATATTATAGGTTCCAATCCATCATAGAGGTGGGTCAGCACTACATATTATTGAAAAGTGGTTGTACTATGTGATTCATGACTGCATTTATGTTTTTCCACAAGGCTATAATAAGTAAATACATTTCAGGTGGATGCAAGACAGTTTCCCGTTACAGTGCATTTTAACAAACGCACACCATTAGATGACTATGCTGGGGAATGTTACAGGAAAGTCTGTAAAATCCATCGAATGCTTCCTCCAGGTACTTTTTTTTTGTTTTTTGTTTTTTTGTTTGTTTGGTTTTTTTTTTTGTCTGTGACAGTCTGAATTTACTTTACACCAAGGTTTGTACCAGCCTTTGACAAAATGATAAAATAGGTTGTTGCTAACAGTCTAGATTTGCTTTTCAAAAGAAAAAAAATAAATAACGTAAGCAAACACTATTTTCCCTCTTTCCAGAACCTTTTGGATACTGGAAAGCTCTCCAAAACATTGTTTTGCAATGCTTGAAGACCTCTCTAGCATTCAAGGGTTTAAATGTCAGAAAGCAGTTTTTTCCTTTATGAGAACGCATTTTCGTTCAAAGGATATCATTCTTGTTCTTTCTCATGTACAACTCTGCATTGTGCTGTTGCTTTATGGTTAGCACCATTTCAGTCATGCTTTGAGGATCCATATATTTTCATAGGTCTAGTGATACTAAACATCAGTCCTCGGGACAAACAGGCCGGGTTTATATCATATAGGTCACAAGTGAAGAATCAGTGTATCAGTCATTGTGATTGAGCTACTTATTCTTCATTGAGGATAGCTTTAAAGGGATCATAATATTGTATTAAAGTGGAGGTCTGTGTTTTTCTTTAATTTTTTTTTTTTTTTTTTTTAACACGTGTGTGTGTGTGTGTTTATATATAGACTCTGACCTCCCCTTTAATACAAGTATTACTATCCCTTTAAAAACTGACCTGTTGCTGTTTTCCAAAGACTGGAGTTGAGAATCATTGGCCTAAGCCAGTGGTTTTCAAAACTGCACTTGGAGACCACTAGCAGGCCTGGACTTGGGGATTTCCTTGTTGGGTACCATGGACTGTATGAAAATGACTGTGTCTCTGACTGACTCACTTGATGTCAAGCTGGAATGCCTCATGCCCTGGCCTATGCTTCCTTTAGAAAGACTTGGAAATCATTAGTCTATGTTTCCAGTTTTTCTCAGTCAGCAACAGTACAGTTCTCTTAATACTATAATCACCCTTTGGAATTTTACATCTCAAGTGCATTATTTTAAATTTACCAACCTTATACTGCAGCTGCTCATCCATTCTTCTAATTTACCTAAATCATTTGCCATTTAGTGTATTCCCCCAGGAATGTCTACCCTGTTGCAAATCTTTGTATCATCTGTAAAAAGGCATACCTTACCTTGAAGATCTTCTTCAATATCACTAATAAAAATATTAAAAGAACAGTACAGATCCTTGAGGTACCCCACTAGCAACACGACCTTTCTCTGAATATTATCCATTAACCCATTGTCATTCAACCATTGCCTTATCCATTCAACATCCTATATAATAATTAGCTAAATTGTGTGTAACGCCGCGACATGCGCAGTACACACTGTTGCGCGTGCTGCAGTCAAGCACAGTAGAGACTGCCCGCGGCGCGGCTGATACAGAGCTGGGCGCTCTGAAGGAGCATCCAGCTCTGTATCAGCCGCGGCGCGGGCAGTCTCTACTGCGCGTGACTGCTCCGCGACCGGGTGGCAGTGGCACTGTGGCCCGTGTAACGGGCTGTTCAACTAGTTTATATATATATATATATATACTCCAGACCCAAAAATGCAATGAATTTATTAATGAGTCTTCTATGAGGGACAGTGTCAAATGCCTTACTGAAACTGAGATATGCTATAATTGCTGCACCCCCTCCCCCATCTGTAAAACAAAAAAAAAATGATGTTCGTTTGGCAAGATATTCCTGCAGTTAACCTGTGGTGTTTATGATCTTGCAAGCTATTTCAATTCAGATATTTTACAATTATTTACATTAAAAAGGTTTCCATTCATTTTTCCTGCTACTGTCGTAAGACTTACAGGTCTGTAATTGTCAGACTTTTACCAGCTAATTTTTTTGTGAAGCAGTACTACATTTGTTACCTTCCATTCTCCTGGAACTACTCCTTTCAATAGTGTCTAATTTAACTTTTGTAAAGGTATTGTCAGAATGCTCCTAAGTTCTTTTAATAACTTTTGGTGCATCCCTTCTGGTCCTATTGAGTTATCTGTTTTACCTTAGAGAGTTGAAGTAGAACTTCTGTAAACATGCATGCTTCACATGTCTTGCTATTTCTTTTTTCTAATTGAGGTCCCTTACCATCAGCTTCCTCTGTAAAAACTAAACAAAAATATTCTTTGAGAAATAGTAAGCTACACCATTTATCCTCCTTTAAATGTCTTCCATCTTATCTTCATTCTAACTATTCCTTGTCAATTTTTTCTCCTTTCACTTGCAGATATAAAAACATTTTTTGTCCCCGTTTTTATTGACTGGGAAGCTGTCGCCTCTTTGTGTGCTTTGGCACATCTAATAATGCGTTTAACTTTTATATATTTCCTCTGTGTCCATTCCACGGCATAGAATGTGGGTTTTGGCTCCGACCTCCAGCTGGTAGAACCAATGTAAAATCTTTAAATGCTGCTACTTCCTCCCCCATTCAGTTATTTGGTCCTACCAAGCTGGAGGACGGAGGGAGAGAGTTCCTCTCCTACACTTTCCAAACTTTTTTTATTTTTCTCTCAGTCATGTGACTGGCCTTAACGCGGTCACATTGGGTACTGATATTTCCCGTTGTGGAGCCTCCTTGATCACTGAGAGTCTGCCACCCCTCTGTGTCTGTCCAGTCGGTACAAGCGCAGTGCACAGAGTTGCCTCAGCTCCCCATGCCCCACACTTCCTCGACGTGTGCGCTCTGCTATACCTCAACCAGAAACAGATAACCGGATGTAGTCATGCATTCCACCGCTGACACGCAGACAGCGTCCAGGGAACAGTGCTGCTGGCATGATCATGGAGCTGAGAGTCAGACGTGTCCCCTATTGTGAGTACACAGTGTTATTCTGCTACTTGTGGCTTTATTGTAATGTGTATTTCTGCATTGTGGGGTTAAGATACATTGCTACTTCACTAACATGTCTAAAGAAGCAAGGGTTATAATGTAAAAATGCAGAGTCCTCTAAGAGGATAAGCTTATGCCTAAAACTTTTTTGAATGTGACCAAAACTGCCGCCTGATGACCCCTCTAAACTCTGCACTGACTGTCTTAAGAGTACGGCAACTAGCAATGTTCCAGCCCAGTTTCAAGAATTATGACCCAGATGAAAAGCTCTATGCAAGAGACTTTTTCATCTATGCAAGAGGCTGCTAAAGAACACCCACTGCATTCAGACCCTGACGAAGTACCCTCCAGGGTTGATGTAGAAGAAGATGAAAGCTTCATTAATATAGAATCAGGTGCATCTTCAGCAGAAGAAGGTGAAATAACCGATGATGCAGGTAGTTTTCCCTTGGATAGAATGGATAACCTAGTAAAGTCTATGCGAAAGTCACTTGGTCTTTCAGAAGTGCAGAAAGATCTCAACATCGTTGACTCAGATTTTGTGGGATATAAAAAAGCCTGCCCTCAGATACCTGTACAGTCATCCATCCAGGAAATCATCACGGGTGAATGGAAGCAGTGTGACAAGCGTAATTTGCTTTCACAAAGATTTCATTGCATGTATCCATTCGCAGATGAAGATACTGTGACCTGGCACACTCCTCCCAAAGTAGACGCAGCCATTGTCCAAATGTCCAGCAGAACTACTATATCACCGGAAGACGGCTCATCTCTAAGGGACCCCATGGGTAAAAGAGCAGATGGGGCACTGAAACAACAGTTCTCCACTCTTGGCCAGAATCTGAAAATAGCAACTGCAATGTCCTCGGTATTCCGCACTATGCGCATTTGGCTAGTAGAGCTAGAAGAAAAAATTGAAAGACTTGGGCATCATCAAAGGTCCTGTCAATTATTCATGCCGACGCATCACTGGACAACATCAGACCGCTATCAAAAGCGTCAGCTCTGTCCATTACATCTCGTCGAGCATTATGGATCAAGTCCTGGGAAGCGGATCCATGATTCAAATACAGGCTAGTCTCCCTGCCCTTCACTGGTTCCAAACTATTTGGGGACCAGCTTGAAGAAATATTTGAGATCATCAGGGGGAAGGAACCCTTTCTTCCACAAGGAAAAAAGCCCAGACGTTCTACTACTAGACCTGGACAATATCTCCGACAGTCCTTGCATGAAGCCAGACAATACCGACCGGGTAGAAGCATTGACCAGAAGAAAAGAGGTGCAAATCAGGGCCAAAGATCTGGAGACTGGGAGGATTTCCAGTGAAAGGGCCAGTTCCAGGAATGAGGTCAGTGCTATCCCTTCCCCTCCTCCAGTAGGGGGCAGACTGGGGGAGTTCCAGCAAGCCTGGGGTCATCTAGACCTAGACACTTGGGTTCTGGATATTGTTCATCAGGGATATGCACTGGAATTTCAAACTGTCCCAATAAAATATTGCTTCATAAAAATAAGACCATCCATCCGCCAGTTACAGACCAACAAAGTGATAGAATAAATCCCTTCTCACCAGAGGTTCATGGGTTTCTACTCCAAACTCTTTCCTGTTATGAAACCTTCCTGAGAGTTGCGTCGCACCTGAGAAACAGGTGTTTCAAGGTGGAAACAGTCTCGTTAACATTAAATTTGATCTCTCCACCAGCTTATCTTACCAGACTGAATTTACAGGATGCATATCATCACATCCTTATCAGAGAAAGTCACCGCAAATCTCAGGTTCCGTATCCTAGAAACCCATTATCAATACCGAGTACTCCCATTTGGCCTGGCATCGGCTCCAAGGGCTTGGCGGTGGCCATGGCAGACCTGTGAAGACTGCATCAGATTCGAGCCATCCCCTACCTGGACGACATTCTCATCATAGTCGTCCAAGAACCCATCAGCATACAGCACCCAGAGGTGCAAGACATTTCTGACCAATCTAAGTTGGGTGATCTAGAAAAGTTTTCAGGTCCCATCCTAGTCTCTAACATTCCTAGGGATAGCTACTCTGTCACAAGACAGACAGAATTGCATCCGTCAAAATGTGTCAAGATTCTTGCTGAAGAAAATAGTCTTTAAACAGCTTCCAGAGACTTCTAGGTCATCTATCTTCCTCATTCCAGTACTTCCCTGGGCCAAAAGCCATGCAAGACAACCATAGAATAATTTTCTGATGTACTACAAACAATCCCCAAAATTCCACCTTAAGGGTTCTGGTGTTCAGGACCACGTCACAGGAATTGGTCTGGTGGACAAAACCACTGAACCTGGCAGAAGGAAGAGTTCTAGTGGGACCAAAATATCTCATCATTCATACAGATGCCAGCAACTCAGGCTGGGGCAGGATTTGGGAGCAAGGATCAGTCCAGGGCAACTGGTCCAATCAGGAGTCTCTACACATAAATCTCAAAGAACTTCTTGCAGTCTGAAAGATGCTCATTCAATTCAGCATTCCCCTACAACAGAAAGCCGTTCTGATAAGGTTGGACAATGTGTCTGCTGTCCAATATCTCCTAAATCAAAGGGGCACCAGAAGCGGACAGTTACACATCTTAGCCCTAAAGATTCTTCACTGGGCAGAAAAGAATCTTCATAATCTCTCTGCGACCTTCCTATCAGGACACCTGAACTGCCAAGCACACTTCCTAAGTCGACACATATTAGACCCAGGAGAATGGAGTCTGCAGTCTGGTTGTATAAAATCTGGGACATCTGGCTGTGGATCTCATGGTAACAGCAAAAAAACAGAAAATGCAGCACCTACATATCCCGTTGGAGGGAACCTCAAGCCTTAGCGCAAGATTCCCTGAAACTTCCATGGGTGTTCCCCCTTGCATATGTCTCTACCCCTCATAGCGGCGATGATACAAAAACTCAGGAAAGATGGGACAGAACTGATTCTCATTGAGCCAGATTGGCTGAGAAAAGTGTGGTACACAGACCTACTTCACCTGTCAGTAAAATATCCATTAGTTCTACCATATGCAAAGAATCTCCTCACTCAGGTACCCATAGCACATCCAAATCCAGCTTTCTTCAAGCTCAAGGCCTGGAGTCTGAGCAGGAATCTTTGAGGGAACAGGGCACGTCTGATGATGTTATAGATACTAATTTACAGGGAAAAAAAAAACTTCTACCACTAAAATCTATTATCTTGCATAGACTAACTTCTACAAATGGTGCATCTCTAATAACCTAGATCGCACTTCTATATCTCCTTCAAGAATTCTGGATTTTCTACAAGCAGGGTTCAAAACCTGCATCTTTAAGAGTTCAACTCTCTGCTATCTCTGCAGTACTAGCTACCCCGCTGGCAGAAATTGTCTTATTAAGAGATATCTTACATTTATCTCCAAAATAGAAACCAACCATTCGTGACATTATTCCATCATGGGACTTGAATGTTATTTTACAGCAGTTAGCTTCTCATCCATACTCATAAAGTCTGTTTCTGTGAAGCATCTCACCCTAAAAGTGGTATTTCTCACAGCCATTACATCTGCAAAAGAGTTAGTGAGTTACAGGCTCTGGTACCCGTTCCACCCTTTCTTGTTTTTCATCAGGGCAGGGTGGTCCTGAGACCAAAGCTATCATTACGCTCTAAAGTAACTTCACAGTTTCATCTAAGCCAAGAAATTGTCTTACCATCTTCTGCCCAAATCCTTCCCATAAGCGGGGAAAAAAGACTTCATAATCTAGATCTTATCCGGTGTTTGAAAATATGTTTTGACAGATCTCAATTGTTCCGCAATACGGATAACATATTTGTTCACTTTTTGCGGCAAGTTCAAAGGTACGTCCGCATCCAAGCCATCCATTTCACAGTGGATAACGGACTGTCTAAATCTGGCATACGTTTCAGCCAAGATACCACCACCACCAGATGGCATCAAAGCCCATTCTACCTGAGCTATGGGTACATCATGGGCACATTATGCTGCAGCAACCCCAGATGAACTTTGCTGTGCAGCAACTTGGGCCTCAGTTTCCACCTTTATTAAAAATTATAGACTGGACGTCCAGGCATCTGAAGATGCAAAATTTGGGCATAAAGTGCTGGAAGCTGCCATCCCTTTTTAAGACTGGATCAGCCCTTCCCTATTTCCTGGGAACTGCTTTGGTAAGTCCCCCAGTCTATGCCATGGATTGGACACAGAGGAAAATATGAAATTTACTCACCGATATTTGTTTTTCCTCTGTGTCCTTCCATGGCAACCCTCCCTACAGGTTATTGGTATTGTATCGTTTCACATACTATCAAATGTTGCCTGCATTATGCTTTACTGTTACTGGCTATATCTAACCTCTTTTGTCTTATAGCTTGGACAAATGTATAACTGAATGGGGCAGGAAGTTAGCAGCATTTAAAGATTTTACATTGGTCCTACCAGCTGGAGGGCGGAGCCAAAACCCACAGTCTATGCCGTGGAAGGACACAGAGGAAAAAACAAATATCGGTGAGTAAATTTCACCTTTTCCTTATTTCCTAATTGCTAAGTTTTTTCCATTACTATATTTGCCACTTCTGCAAAGTACAACAATGGTTTCCATTTTCTTTTACCTTTCCTAACCACTCTAATCCAAAGCTCTATTGCCCTTAATAAAATACCTTTCGGACAAACCTATTTCTCCTGGACTTCATCTAAAGATCTCATGGCTATTAAAGACTGACCTAAACAGGTTTCCATATTAGTAAAATCATCATTTCTAAAATCTATAATCCTTGTTTTAGTGTGGTGCAACTCGGCCTCTGTCCTTTATATTATACCACACTGATTGATGATCACTGGAGCCCAAACACACTCCTGTAGTTTCTATTTGTTTCCTCTACTAATTACCTTGAATTAAAGAAAATACTTCTTTGAGAAATATGGTATTGTAACAGGTTCACTTAAAACATTGAGGGGTATGCAGGAGATTAATGGTTTACTCTGTACAGTTTTGTGCCTTTAAATGCTTATGTTTAACAGAATCCTAACCTACAGAGCAGTAATAAGCTGGATTGCAACTGTAATCTTTTGTTCTTTTCTTTTGCAGGGGGGATTTTAGTTTTTCTAACAGGACAGGCTGAGGTGCATTCCCTTTGTCGAAGGTTAAGGAAAACCTTTCCATGCAGCAATAGAAATGAACAAGAAGGTACGTTTATGTAAAATACATCTTCTTACGTATCTGTTTGCTATGTTCATTCCTTTTGCAAATAATACCAGAATTATTTATTAACCCATTGAATACCACCAACACATTGCAACCAGCAAACACTGAAGGAGTTTGTATGTACACTGCAAAAATCCAGCTCGATCCTGTCAGATGCTTGTCACAGTTTTCTGTTGCTCAGTTAGTCTCCATCCCTCAATACAATGGGGCACATTTGTCATCATAACACTGTTTTGAAGGAAAAGAGCTTTCAAAATAAAAATTTTTTCCTATGGGGGTATTTATTAAAGTAGCTTGTTTGTCATACATATCAGTTATTTTTTACATTTAAGGATTAGTACAGTGAGTTGGAGTTAATATTTCATGGCAAATCCCTGAGCTACGATTTGCACCATAGTAATAAAATGATGTGGTGCCAAGCTCATGATCCTTTCATGGCTCTACCGCAGATCCCTTTATTTCACTACATAAATAAGGAAATAGTGTTGCAAGTGTTAAAAATGCAGTTTGAGCAATTTCTTTGGTATGAGGCTGTATAATCCCCCATTAGGTGGGCTCCCATTAACTGGCTTCCCTGGAATTGGATTGCCTGGTTCGCAGGTATATTTATGGACCGTTTCCCTGTGAAGATTGACTTAAAGGGATAGTAATACTTAAAATGTAAAAAAAAATATGTTGTACAAGAGTACTCCCACTGCTGAAAGGTGTTTCATTCAAAAGTTATTAATTTTCAAAGTTGAATTTTTTAGGTGCAATATCACAGTGGCCTGAAATTGTACAGTGGCGCTGTTGCTACACCATCCTATGGAGATTTATTGTCCCGGGACCAGAGCTGTCCATAGGATCGTGTAGCAACAGCGCCACTGTACAATTTCAGGCCACTGTGATATTGCACCTAAAAAATTCAACTTTGAAAATTAATAACTTTTGAATGAAACACCTTTCAGCAGTGGGAGTACTCTTGTACAACATATTTTTTTTTACATTTTAAGTATTACTATCCCTTTAAAGGAGCAGTAAAAAAAAAAAAAATATATATATATATAATTATAATATATATATATATATATTTTATAGGACTTTTCCTGTTGAGTAAAATAAGGGAGATGCATGTTTCCAGCAGTATTACCGTTTAAACCCTTGTCGTTGTTTTTTTGTTTTTGTTTTACACTAGCAATGCCTTCTAGTGGTTTACACACACAGACACACACAGACACACACAGACACACACAGACACACACAGACACACACAGACACACACAGACACACACAGACACACACAGACACACACAGACACACACAGACAGACACAGACAGACACAGACACAGACACAGACACAGACACAGACACAGACACAGACACAGACACAGACACAGACACAGACACAGACACAGACACAGACACACACACACAGACACACACACACAGACACACACACACAGACACACACACACAGACACACACACACAGACACACACACACAGACACACACACACAGACACACACACACACACAGACACACACACACAGACACACACAGACACACACACACACACACACACACAGACACAGACACACACACACAGACAGACACACACAGACAGACACACACAGACAGACACACACAGACAGACACACACAGACAGACACACACACACAGACAGACACACACACACAGACAGACACACACAGACAGACACACACACACACAGACAGACACACACACACAGACACACACACACACAGACACACACACACACAGACACAGACACACACACACACACACAGACACACACACACAGACACAGACACACACACACACACACAGACACACACACACAGACACACACACACACACACACAGACACACACAGACACACACACACAGACACACACAGACACACACACACAGACACAGACACACACAGACACACACACACAGACACACACTATGTACAACAAGAGGAGGTGGCAGCACTCTCTCAAGTAATGTTTGCCCAGGTGCACAATCCCAAGTTGAGTAGTACAAATAGAAAAAGAGGTGCAGCACCCATGGGACTTTTTAAGTTCGTTTTATTTAGCAAAAAGTGGTCAAGAATATATGGTCGATGTTTCTGTCAAAAGACCTTTACCAAGACAATGTGATAACCTCTAAAACATGTTTTTAAAGGCTGGGGGCTTACCTGTTGGGTGCCAAAAAGAGGCTTGTGATGTCATCACCTGCAGTCAGTAAGGTGAATACAGGTGCTGACATCACCCCTACAGTAGCCAATCATAGAAAAGTGGTATACAAATGGTGATAATACAAATAATGACATGCGTAAAAAGAATGAAAATGCTCAATGAAAAATATAAGTAACCCTAAAAGATATAATAGTGCAAATATACCAAAAATAAAGATGGACACTCAAGTATCACTGTATATAGCGAGTATAGAACGTATATGTAAGGAGACGTGTATTTGCAAATTTCGAATGAGAACAGCTGGAACACAATCAAAAATAATAGCAAAAGGTAGAATGGAGTGCCATGAAAGCAGCAGTGCCACACGGTGCCCGCAGTAAGCCAGAAGCAGAACTGACCCTGTGGACACCACGAGACATGCTGCCAGCGGCTCAAGTATATAATCCAGAGGAGCAGGACTCTGCACATTGCAAAGTGACCTGCACCCCTGGAGGTATGCATACTGTGAACCCAGACTAAATCTATATATATAAAAGAAGACTTCTGTGTGCCTGGCAAACACACCCATGGGTGGTATTAAGGAGGAGTTACTGTTCCCATTGAGTGATTCAAGGGGGGGCGTGATTTTCATAGGACTTGCAGTGGCCGAAGGCCACTGCTAGTCCTATGAAAATCATGCAGGGACTTGCCCCGCCCCCACTATCCAGCCCTCCCACCAGTATCCAAGTAATGAAAAAAAAAAGGCTGCCATTTGCTCTGAAACCACATATATACACACACACACACACACACACACACACACACACACACACACACACACACACACACACACACACACACACACACACACACACACAATTACATGTGCCCTACACACACACACTCTCTCTCACTTTTTAAGCGGAATCTCCTGCCCTCCCTTCATGCCGATTCCCCACCACTCCGGACTCCTGCTTCATCATCCGCACCCTCCACAAACACCATCACAGCCCTGATCCAACGCCACTTTCAGACTGAGTGTGCCTTCTCCAGCCAAGTTGCATTTTCTACCGTGCTCTGTCCGCACGCTAAATATATTAACCTCTGGAGTGCCACAGATGTTTACCATGCATCTTGTTAGCAATATACATTTTTTCAGGATGCTGTAAAATCAGAACATGGATATGCCGGAGACCCAAGGAAAGAAGAGCGATTTGGGACCATGTGAGCAAATGTCACACAAAGATTTGAAAAGAAAGACAGAAGAAATGAAAGAGAGAAGGAAAGTGGGAAAAAAAAAAAAGTAGCCAACGCCAGGAAATGCCAAGTCGTAGCACTGAATAGCGACACTTCCTCTGCTCGCTGTGCAAGAAAACCACGGCGGGAACAGACTGAAGTAAAAGTCTTCCAACACGACCAAGTCACACAGTGATGTTCACCTGACAGTCACGGCCCTTCCTGCACCGCAGCGGATGGTATGGTAAGGAGGAAACTCATAAGCACAGAGCAAGAAAAGACCTTTCTGGGCTCAAGAAGTGGTTCTGAAACCATCTCAAATATAGTGTCCAAAAGAATCCAATTATTAAAGGGGGAAGAGAGCAAGATTTGCAGGGTGCGTGACAGACCTGTAGGCGTGGGTATCCTGCGGCTTCACTCGGCATTCATCCTGAGGGAATAGTGAAATGACAAGCACTGCATCCACGGAAAGTACACAGGTGGGGTTTGCAACTACTACCCCTACCTTTAAAGTGCAACACAGGTACGCTGCATGTCCTCCGTGTTGCGAGGCAGTGATGGCTCCTTAATTCCTATTGCTGGAATATAAGTTTCCATCATCCTTCGAAAGCCATTAGGTCCTTCCCTAACCCTTTGAGTGCCACAGGGGTGCACAAAGCATTGCTCACCAATGCATGCCACTCATTGGGTTAACAGTAGGACCTAATGGTAGTCGCTGTCGAACGATGATACAATTTGTATTCCAGCAGTAGGGCTTAAGGATCCATCACCGCCTTGCAACATGGAGGACACGCAGCACACATCACTAAAAACACATGAAGGAGACCTGCCTCATTGCCCTCACTACCATAACACTTGCGTTTCACATCAGGCAGCTCCACACAGTGCATGTGGAGAGCAGCATTCTTCCAACGTGCATAGTATGGAACATGGTAGTTTGCTATAATGGGGAAATCATTCAAATAAATGAGAGACACCCAGGAATTCCCATCCACTCATAACTCACCCCCTTATGACTAACTTGTGTGTGTATGCCCATGTGTTTCTCACTGTGTGTGTTGCATGTCTATATCACACTCTATGTGTCTGCATGTTGTGCATTGCATGTACAGTGTGTGTGTGTGTGTGTGTGTGTGTGTGTGTGTGTGTGTGTGTGTCACTCTTTATGTATCTCCGTGCACATGTGTGCATTTCCATGTGTGTGTGTCTATCTGTGTGTGTACATTCATTCCCTATATAACCTGACGGGCAACGCCGTCCCACATTGCTAGTAGAGCAAAAGAGTAAAAATGAAGCCACATCAAAAAGAATAGCAACAGAAGAAAAGTTCTTCAGCTGGTCTGATAATGCTGTAAAACTGCGGGACTCCTTCGCATCGCACAGCATTCCCGCGCAGCCCAAAACAAATCGCAAAAAGAACAAACAACTAGAGGATATTTAAAAAATATCTAAAGTTAGTGTGGTGGGTGTACTGCTTGGAGAACCTAAATGTGAGAGATGTCTTCCATCACCGTGGGACTACCACTCATAGCACAGCATACCCACAGTGGGCAAGACAAAACTCGGTAATGTTGAACTGGTGGAAAAACAGAATAGGGTGGATTGTATAGAATATTAACTGGGGTTAGAGAAGGGGTATGGAGGATACTGGATAGCTTCAGAATGGAAATGATCTGTATGCTTGCAAATGCTTTGAGTCTGGTGGGTAAGATTGGGGATCTGGGACTGATTGCAGTGAATGGGCAATGTGATCATCATCGGCATTACTGGAACCTGGTTGAGCTCCACATGGCTTTTATTTGTAGTGTTCAATTAATTACATATGTGTATAGTCCGAAAAACAGCAAGAACAGCAGCAAGTTGTCATAGGTAGTTTACTTGTAAAACTCTGGATTTAATGCTCAGATGTCCCTTTTGGTTTACTTATTATATGTAGCCAAATCAGGGCTGGTGCAGGGATTTTTGCCTCCCTAGGCAAAACCTCCTTTTGCTGCCCCCTTGGCTCCACCCCTTTATGCACCGCCCCTTTATGTGTATAAGTGTCAGTGTGTGTGATCCCTATACATGTGTAACTGTCAATGTATGTGTGTTCCCTGTATGTGTTAAGTGTCAGTGTGTTTGTGTGTTCCCTATATGTGTATGTGTGTCAGTGTGTGCGAGTCTCTGTAGGGGTATCGGTGTGTGAGTGTGTGCTTCTCTATATGTGTATCAGTGTGTCAATGTGTATACTTGTCTGTATGTGTAACAGTGTATGTGTGCTTATCACTATGTGTATCAGAGTGTGTGTGTGTGTTATATGCCCCCTTTTGCCTCTTTCACCTGCTCTTGATAAGTTGCCTCTCTTTACCCCTCTTGATCTTCCTTTTGCCATTCTCCCCCTCTTGATCCCCACTTTTGCCTCTCTCTCCCCTTCTTGACTCTTGTTCCCACCCTTTTACCTCTTGGTCCCCCTCCTTTTGCCTCATGATCCCCCCTCTGAGTCTTTCACCTGCTCTTGATTGCCCCTCTTGCCAAGTTGCCTCTCTTTACACCTCTTGATCTTCCTTTTGCCATTCTCCCCCTCTTGATCCCTCATTTTGCCTTTTTCTGCCCCGCTTGCCTTAATCCACCCTTGTCTCTTGTCTTGATCCCCCCTTTTGCCTCTTTCTCTCCCTCTTGATCACCCTCCTTTTGCCTTTTTCTCCTCTCCCCCATTTTGCCTCTTTCCCCCCTCTTGCCTTAATCCACTCTTGTCTTGATCCCCCCCCCCCTTCTGCCTCTTTCTTCCCCCTTGCCTCTCTCCCATTCCTGATTCCACCCTTTTGCCCCTTTCCCCCTCTTGATCCCCCTCCTTTTTCTCCCCTACCCCAGATGTATTCTCACAACTGAAATTATACTTTACAAGTTGCATCCTCAGATTGTTTTTCTCTTTATACTTATTATTTATTAAAATTTAAAAAATATCACCCCTTTTATATTTCTCAAAAAAATCTGAAAAACCTTTTTTTTTTTTTTTTTTCTCCCAACAAAATACAATATCCGTACACGTCTCTCTTGATCCCCTTGCCTTTCTCCCAGTCTTGATCTACCCTTTTTGCCGGTTTCCCCTTCTTGCCTAAGTTGCCCGTCACTGTGACTTCTCTGCTCCCGGCCTGCCGCTCAGGATCAGCTCTCCGTGGATTAAGTTGGGTCAGGGTGCATCCTACCTGGTGTGCAGACGAAGTGCTTTTCACTCTGTGTCTGACGGCATGTTCTAGGTGGCAGCGCTCGCTCTTTTCAGAGCGGCGCCTCTCTCTCCTCTTCTCACAGTAGCCAAGCTGCATGCAGTTCTGCTCTGCAACTGCGCCCCCATGAGATGTGCGCCCTAGGCCGGCGCTTACCTTGCCTATAGGTGGCGCCGGCCCTGAGCCAAATACATATGTAACACATGTAACTAATTGAATACCACCAATAAAAGCTATTTTGAGCTCACCAGGAACCTGATTGTTTCATATCCTTAGGAATCATACCTTAATAAGCCTGTATTTGCAAGCAGTAGAGCTCTGCCATCTTGCCAACAATCTGAATGAGAGGCAGCGCTCTGTCTGTGTTTGGGTGACAATCATTTTATCAAATCCTCCCCCTTCATAAAGCAGAGTGTTTCTTGCGAGTTCTTGTTTGACACCTAACGCACTATCCCAATCACACAACTGGTATGGAAATTAGTGGGAAGTCAATCAAAGGCTGGAGAGGGATTGTACAGTTAGGCATGGCTAGTGCTGCACAGAGTGAACAGACTTCAAAGTCTAAAATCTTGTATTTTATAGATATAAAATAATAATAATAACTATGACCATTTACACACAATTAACACAGTGGCATTGTCACTAGAAAGTGTAAGTTCCCCTTTATAATGGGAGATTTTAAGTATTCTGAAACTGACTGAAGAAATGTTACTTCCAGCACAAGAAAGGAAAATCATTTTCCAACTATGCATAATGATAATTTCAGTGGAGGAGCCAACTAGAAACAGGACCTTGTTCTGAAACTGTTCTCAAATGGTATATAATATACAGATAAGAGAATGTGGGCAGCAGTGGATCACAGTATGGTATCCTTTGAAATTTGCTATGAGAAAAACATATTATTTGAATTGTAGAAGCAAACATGCTTTATATTCTGGTAAACTACTTGGAGAATCCTTACTGGAGAAAGATTTGAGTAATGATGGACAGTACAGTAGACATCAAAACATTCAGTAGACATTCAGTATTTTATTTTTCATTCCCCTGGATCAACAAGGAGGTTGGCAAGTGCTGAACTTGATGGACACTAGGGTGACCACATTTCCAATCTGCCATTCCGGGACATGTGGTCACCCTGATTGTTATTAACTTACACTTACTATGTCAGGAGGAAGTCACTGTCAGCGATGTTGCCTGCCAGCTGGCGGGAGCCACTCAGTCAGCCGCGGGAGTCGGGACTCAGTCAGAGTCTGCAGACTTTCAGACACTGCAGCGTGCGCTGTTCACTCTTCCAAGCTCTCTCCTCTTCTGTAGCAACTTTCTGCATCTACTCTGCCTCACTGCTCCCAGACACAGTCACTCTCTTGCTCTGCTCACTCATACTACTCACTCACTCACATCACTCATGACGGCATGCGTGCTAGTGCGTACCTGACTTCACACGCACAAAGACCAGCCAGCCAATGGCTATTGGAAGAGGAACACTGTGCAAATCCTCTCCCTTCATTGATTGGCTGGTGTGGTGGTGCGTGCAGCGTCCATAGGCTGTGACTGAGCTCAGCTTACCTGACAGCACCGTGCAGAACAGGGTGCACAGAACAGGGCTGATACTGAGACTCTGATTCCGGGATTCTTTATTGTCCCGGGCAGGTATGATTCGGGACGCGGGACACAGGGCAAAATTAAGGGACAGTCCCGGGCATTCCGAGACACGTGGTCACCCTAATGGACACATGCCTTTTTTCCCTCTTCTGCATGTTCATTATCCATTCGACTATATTATTTATATGTTTATGTAGGATTTTCCTGAATAGAAGGGAAAAAAATAGTCGACTGGATAAGCACTTTTCTTCCTCCACCACCCTAGCTGGGCCTACCATGGCTTTGCTTTTGGCGTTCTGCTGTCTCTCTGAATCTGCTATAATTTAAGTATGTGCAGGGCATGTATAATGGATGTATAACTGAATGCAACATATATACCCAGTCCTACGCTGCTGCAGGTTTTGAGGTCCAACAAAGTCCAAACCAAGGCTTGCATGATGAGTTGGGCTGATAAACGGGATTGGAGTTTGCAGGAATTAACACTCTGCTATCCTCCTATATAATAATTAGCTAAATCATGTGTAACGTTGCGACGTGCACAGTAGACACTGCTGCGCATACTGCAGTCATGCGCAGTAGAGACTGCCCGCACCACGGCTGATACAAAGCTCTGTATCAGCGGTGGCGCGGGCAGTCTTTACTGAACATGACTGCCCCGTGACCGGGTAGCTGTGACACTGTGGCCCGTGTAACGGGCTGTTCAACTAGTTGGCTAATAATTGATTAATTGTGCATTCTAAATGTTTCAAGTGTCTAGCATTGTAAAATAGAACTGTTTGGGACTTTTGCATGAAAAAGTAAATAACAATTGTGCATTGATGGAAATTTAAACTTCCCATTGTTTTAAATGGAGCTTTTGACCCCTTGACTGCTAGAGATTCATTACAGATATTGTTAGTATTAATTGAGGGAAAATCCCCATTGGATCATTTGGAGTTTTGGGACTCTTTATTTGCCCTTTATGGTCCAGTTGGATTGCCCCATAGTTGAAACACGTGTTTCTTTTGTGCAGAAGGGTCTTCAAGCCTTATTCCTCTATGTGTAGAAGTGACATTCTGGAGCGAGCAAACTGTCCTGTACTTGTGGGATGGAACTTGCCATTGGTTTAACTGGGACTTTTACCCTTTGAGTGCCAGCGGGGTACGCAATGCATTGCGTACCCCTCTGGCTCTCAAAGTGTTAAATACCGTGATTGCTAGAGAGATTGCACTGGGTACCTCTCTAGCATTCAGTGGGTTAAAAGAACCAGTTAAACCAATGGATCTTACTGCAGTTTAATTTTCATCCATGTTGGGCAGTTGGCTTGCTTCAGAACTGCACCTATATCTTGACGAATAAGTACATTTTGAGTGTCCTATTATAAGAATGTCCCATTAATTCAGTATTTAATTTTTTATTTTTATTTTTAGAAGATGATGATTCACAGGAAGCTGTGAAAAAATTTAAGAAGTCTAAACCAAAGAAAAACGTGGTATGTTCATTTCTATGTTTGAGATATGCACATATTTTTGATGTTACTCACTGCATTTGTGAAGCATATGTATGGGTTGGTCGCATTCAAAGTTCCCCCCTCCCTTTCTCCTGAAGTCAGCGTCTAGCTGACAGCAGGAGTTCCCAGTCCGGGGACCAGTCGGTGGCTCTGCAGCAATCGCATGATTTGAAAAGAATTACTTCATTGGAAAGGTCCACAAAAGTGTGCTTGGTTTGCAAGCACACTTTGGAGAACGTTCCCATGAAGTAGTTCTTTTCTAATAATGGGATTTCTGCTTGGGGGAAGTTTCAGTTCAAATATTTCTCAAACCATAGTGGTATGGGAGGGATCCATTGATGCATATCATGTTTTAAAGTGGGCTAGGCGTAATCAGGATGGTCAGGGCAAGAGGATAAATAGTCAGGATTTGTTCCCAGAGTAGGTGTAACTAGGCTACACCTGACTCTGCAAGAGTCAGAGAAAGGGCCTCGGCCCCTAGAGGTCCAGTTTTTAGAATTTAAAACTGGAGTATTTGGTTCAAATCTGGAGAGGTCCCAAGTATCTTTGTTTGAATATATACAGCCCTCTTGTACAGATTTACACACCACCATGTTTTACTTTTAAAAAGGCAATACCGAGTCATAAGACCCCCTGGATATGCTCTCAGAACTATGGAAACATTTGTCCCATAGCACATACCTCTCAGTTCTCTTCCTGTTTGTTATCTGCACAGCAGGGTTGTTAGCACCTTACTCTGTAGAGAGGTGGTCATGTGAACTTCTCCCCTGCCCTCTATGAGAAGGGGAGAAGATCCATGCACCCCAAGTAAGGCTCTGATATAGCCCAGCTATGCAGATCTCCGTGTTCTGTCAGGGTATCAACATCTGACAGCCACGGAGAGGGCAATGATAGGGAGCAGGAATCCTGTATGGAGTAGGCTATAAGGATGTTGGCTACCATGTCGTTAACTAGGGCACACTTTACTGCTGTTTGTGGCTTATGCAATTCCTAACTACATGGCAACCTTACATCTGATCCACACAGCTAGCCTAGCCTGTGGGTATGCAGCATTTGGCCATTCTACACAGTCAGCAGACTGACATACACAACTGAGTACACACTTAGATTACTGGTGTTTTTCATGTCTTCCACTTGCTTGTGACTGGCAGGCAGAGACTGGATCAATGCCTGTTTAGTGGCATCGCTTTTGGATAACTTTTTCCACTTCCACCCCATCAAATGGGGAAGAACCTTCTCATCAACAGGCAATTATGCAGGATTTGGCCGTTCTACACATTCAGCAGACTGATTTATACACAACGGAGTACACACTTGGATTACTGGTGTTTTTCATGCGTCTTCCACTTGCTTGTGACTGGCAGGCAGAGACTGGATCAATGCCTGTTTAGTGGCATTGCTTTTGGATACTTTCTCCCCTTCCACCCTATCAAACTGGGAAGTACCTTCTCATCAACAGGCAATTATGGCTATTTTATGGTGCTTTAAATGTAAGGATGTCCATTTCCAGTGGCAGCATTTTTTAATACTATCTTAGCCTTATATGTTTCTGAAAGGGTTACTAGCTTACTTAATATGTAATGGTGTTAACATTCTGTCCTATTTAGAAAGTGCTGCCACCATAACTCATTAAGCATTGGAACTGAAATGTTATTTTCTTACCCTGAAATGTTTTACTCTTAAGTGGTTAGTTTCTTTACCTACTCAGTTATGTATTTAACAGGGTTAACATCTCAGACAAGATTGCTCTTTTAATCTACTCTGTCTGATACCACAGGGTTAACAAGGTTACCCACCATATTAACCTATTAAGTTTGATTCTGGCAAGGATATCTTCAGACATCAGAATAATTCCTCTGCGTTGCTTCCAGCTTATGAGAGTTGGATCTAAGTGTAATGGATTCATTTATGGGATTCTCCACCATTGATGAGTTTGCAATCTTTCTATATGGATGGTCTTACCGATTGCAGACTCTGGCACATTCAGGGATTTGTTGGACAAATGCCTGTATTCTGTCATTGTATAAAATGGTTAGGCAGCAGGTTGCATGAGGTTTTGTTTCTTTCCCCTCATGGTACCACTTCCTCCAGATCTGATTCTCTACTTCCTCTTGGTTTTTCCCTGCTTTCAGACCAAGTTGTTGTGGCTTTTAGTGTACTTACTGTTAAATCATTTAATCTTAGTTCATGTGGAACACAGGACTCTCTCCTGGAGTAAAAATCATGGGGCTGAGTCCTGGGGCAGGTGGGGGTCCTCTTGGATTCTCTTATCAGGGAATCGCCTTTCCTTCTTTCACTTCTCTGTAGCTTATCTCTTGGCTATGCTATATGTTAAAACTGAGTTCAGCACTACAGTCTTCTTATTATGTAAAACCTTATTTGGAAGTAAAATAATTTTTGCTGAACTTTATACATTTAATTATTATCCCACATGTAGAGTACTCAGTGAAACAAAATATTGTTTTTTATGCACTTAGAATTTGCCTAAAATTGATCTGGCCGGTTATTCTGCTTTGCCACTGGATGAAGGGGATGAAGACAGAGAGGCTGCCGGTGATGAAGAAGACGCTGATGGTTCTGACCTTGACCTTGATTTAGGAGACGGGGTAACCGAAGGAGGTCTGGTTCTTAAACCTACTACTCTATTGTCATGTTATCCCTTTCACCTTACCAGAATTCATGATTGCAATCAAAATTATAAATATTCTAGTACTATTACAAAAAAAGGACAATGGGAGTCTTAGAACTAGTAATTCACCAGATCCAGCATTCAGGTTGTAAGGTTTAGCTAAATCATTATACAAGACAGCAGGTGTGGGCAGTCTATAGATTTCCAGCTGTTATTGGATACAATCTCCATTATCCCATTAGCCATCTGTAGATGAAGCAAGATGTAGCGCTGCAATATCTGGAGGGAGATAGGCAACCTGTGGTTCTTTTGAAGTTCTAGGACTCCAATTACAACTTTTATAAGCTTTGGCGGAGGGGGAGTTGTAGTCCAAAAACTTCTGGAGAGCTTACCACCCCTGCATTATCTCCAGTTCAAAGCTTAAAGGGATAATAACACTTCGTTTTAACTTTATTTTATTTTGTAGGCATTAAAAAAATATGAAGAATGATATAAGTCTTATCTCTAAAACCTTTATGGTTTAAGAGATATTCACAAGCAAAGTTTCCCCTCCCGCCTCTTTTACCTACTGTAAACAATCTCTTCTCAGATGTGGAATCTGGTTGCTAGACCAGACAGATAACAGCAGGGGACAATCTTCTTACAATGAAAACAATGAAAGCCCTGCCCCCCTTGACAAGCTTTTCAGGTTTTTCCCTTATCTTAATTGAAGATTGTCCCTCTCTGCAGTCTACCTGGGCACCTCCCTTCTGCTCTGGCTGAGCAGTGTTACAACCGTAAAAGGGGAGGGAGGGGGACACTTTGTCATTGAATTACTCCTGAACTACAACTCTGACAGAAATGAAATAACACTCTCCAAAGTCCAAATACTATGATGATTAATTAGAGCTGCTTTTATTATGAAACATTACTATCCCTTTAAGGTTTACCTACATGTAAAGAGCACCTGCGTAACTTATTAGGCATGAACAGAATCAACAGTTCTCTTTGGTGTTCAAGCCTACCATTAAATCTCGAGTATAATACTCACATTTTTTACCCAGTTTCACATTATGTGAAATGTGGATTGTGTGTATTGTAATAAAAAAAAATTCAAAATGCTGTCCTCCCCTTTGTCCATCCAGTATTTCACTCTATGGTAATTCCCTCCATCTCAATTGCGTTATCTGGAGCCCACCAAATACCCCTTCTACCCACCTCCATGCCCACGAGCCCTGGAACCCCCTTATTAGGCAGCTGGGGGTTCCATCGAGCCTTGCCTTTGCCATCTGCCTCCTGCACTGCTGCTCTTCCCTGCAAGATCCCTCCTCATTGGAAGATGCTTGAGTGCCTTGTCAGGACCTTCGGGTCCTGATAGTGTAGAATCGTATTTTCAATCTGCTGCAGAATTTTGAATTTTTTGGGGGGTAATGGGTGACATGTACTAACATTTTCCTTAAAATATTGGGTATAATTTACAGCTGTGTATTATACCCAAGATTTTACTGTATTTCTGGTATTGTCTTTTGATGGACTGGTATTTTGCTGAATCTTTAATGTGTAATATTATGCCTGATCTCTGTAGATTGAGGCAGGTAAACTTCCAAAATCTCATTTTCCCCTAAGCCTCGAGTATTAAATTGTTGGCCCTCCAGCTGTAAGAGACTACACCCTTCATCCTCATCCAGCCAATGAACTGGTTGAGGATGATGAGAGTTGTTGTTAACCCTCCAGCTGCAGGGAAATACATTTGACTACCTGTAAGTTGTGGACTCCTAAAAAGATCCAGGCAACCCATCCCTCACTTCTCTACAGCTCCTTGTAACTTTATTCTGTCTGCAAATAGTCCTAGGTGCCACTCGTCTTCCCTGCATGGAGTTGATTCACCAGCTTAATACACCAAACATATGAGTGACTCTACCATAACCTCTGCACAGTTGTGCAGTGTACATCAAGCTACCATAATCCTATTTAAAAGTGACAAGTCCACATTAAATTAACTTCATTAAATGTTGTGTGCTTCCAGCTTCACACAATACTGTGCTTTCACCTACACCAAGTTGACACAATATGGTGTTTTCACACATTGAGAAGACTATATAGTATACACCTGATTATTGATGAGTAGGAGATGCAAAGGTTTCCAAACAGAGTTTTACTGTAATTTTTTCCTGGAATGTGGGGGCCAGTGCCTTCCTTCACTGGGACCTGACTAGCTGCTCATTTTGCTTTGTTGTCAAAATGACCCTGAATATGTATATAAACAAGAACTGTTTCCTAGAAATACTGAGAGAGATTCTCCTTTCCAGATGAGAAATCGGACTCCTCTCTCCCACTTTATGTGCTGCCGCTGTACTCCTTGCTGGCTCCTGAGAAACAAGCCAAGGTAATGTAAGAAAAGATGGGAAGTTTTGGGATAATAATGTAAACCTTTATAAAATGAACTTGCTCTGTATGTCTGAGCACTTTCATTAGGAATATTCATATCATAGCAACATCTAAAAAGCAGTTAGTTTAGATATACTTGGCACTGATACTCTTTTCCCTTTAGGTTAGAGTTATTTTGTAAAGGCCAAAAAGCCTTTTTACATGCAATATCGTGCTTGTGAGAAAATAAACTGAAAGTCTATATTTCATTTCTCTGTTTAATGGAATAGTATAGCTTAAAGTGATATTACAGCTTAAAGTGATTAGTATTGTCTGGTTTTATGTAAGTGTTATATTGTAGATATTAAAAAAGATAACTTCATTGACGTTAAACTTTTATAGTTTGAGAGATGTACAATTATAAACTCCCCGCCCTCCCTCCCCTTCCACAGACGTCAGCTGTCAAGCTCTCCGAATGAGATTCACGGCGGCCGACTCGAGGCGGCTCTTTAGCAGAGCCGAAATAGTGCTGTGTAAAATGAAATACGTAATTGGAACGGTCTACAAAGTGTGCCTGTTTTGCAAGCGCACTTTGCAGATCTTTCCAGTGAAGTATTTCTTTTTGCAAAGCGCTATTTCGGCTCTGCTGAAAAGCAGCCGGCCAGTCCTGGGACCAGGATCTCATGATGTCAGCTAGAGGCTGACATCTGTGGAAGGGGAGGGCGGTGGGCGAGCTTATAATTGTATACCATACTATAAAAGTTTGAGAGACAAGAATAACATCAATTTAATTTATTTTTGTAATCTCTACAATATAACACTTACATAAAACTAGACATTAGTATTACTTTAATATGGAAAAAAAAAATAAAATAAATATATATATAATCTTGCAGGGTTTATCATGCTAAGTAAAGAAAGGGAGCTCCCAATCTTTGGATAGTTTATTTAAAAGTTACTGCAGCAAAGAATTGCATTTTTTGGGTACAGTAATTGCATGGCCTGAAATATTGTGGTGGCGCTGTTGCTATATCAATCTTTGGACTGCTATTATCAGTGACATAGCATAGGCTACCATGGCAACAGCTGCACTGTAAAATGTCAGGGCGTGGATGCAGTGCATCCAGAAAAAGTCTGAACTGCAGTAACTTGAATGAAACATCTCTAAGCAGTGGGAATGCCCTTGTTTTAATTTGTTTATATGATTTCTGAGATTGTGGATGTTTGTAGTGTCCTCCTCTATATATTTTATCGGGACTATTGTTCATGCAGCCCTAATATTGTTTGGGTGCTGTCCACTAGGACTAGTCATGGAAACAATTTCTCCTGCACAGGTTTTCCGCCCCCCACCCACTGGTATGAGATTGTGTGTTGTGGCCACCAATGTTGCAGAAACCTCTCTCACTATCCCAGGCATAAAGTATGTGGTGGACTGTGGGAAAGTGAAGAAACGTTTCTATGATAAGGTCACTGGTGTGTCCTCTTTCCGTGTCGACTGGACTTCCCAAGCCTCAGCCAATCAGAGAGCAGGAAGAGCTGGACGTACAGAACCTGGCCATTGCTACAGGTGAATGCTCACTATGCTTTTTCTGCTTGTCTTTGAAATCTTAGGGACTCGGGAATTGTTTTAACCCAATATGTTGCTCTTATCAAGGTTTATGGGGCTTTTACACAGAAATGTCACTTTTGCAAGGAATAAATTAGACTCTGTACATTGATGAATCTGCTACAACCTCGCTGACACGTTCTTTCTGCTAAAGAATATCAGATGGATAATTCTTTATTTTTATATAGCGCGCACAGATTACGCAGCGCTTTACACTCATATTGGTAGTAATCTAATCATATATATATCCCCATGTTTAATAATGTTTCTTGTCTATGTAATGCTGGGGTGGGGAATCTGAAGAGGTGCAGATGTTGCTGGACTAGAATTCCCATTACACTCATGGAGCTGTCATCAAGCTGAATATATTGGGAATTGTAGTCCAGCTAAAACCCACGTGCCAGACCTCTCACCGGTTCACATTCCAGGGGTAGAAAACATAGTGGCAGACTTGCTCAGTCTCCATCACCTTGATCCCGAAAATCGGGAGCTCAGTCTGGCTGTCTTTAATACAGTCTTCCACTGTTGGTGGCTTCAGTCAGTGGATCTACTGACGTCTCATCTGAAATGAAAGGTGCCCTCGGCCCAGGTTCCGGAATCCTCTGGCTCTCTTGGTGGATGTGATGACCATCCCATGGGATTTTCCTCTGGCTTATGTGTTTATCATCCAGTGTGGAACACAGGATCCATAGGGTAAAGGTCTTTTCCTTGAGAGGGTAGAGCCCTCCCCTATTCCCTCCACTTCATGCTGCATAATCCAGTTTCAAGTGACCTGGCCTCATGAGTGTCCGTGTACTGCTCTATTAGACTTATATATAATTTGTTTTATTTAATTCCTATTTATATGGAGCTATACAGTCCTCCATTAGGTGGGCTTCCATTAACTGGCCTCTTTGGATATGTATTTCTAGATCTTTCCCTGTGGAGGCTGACTTTGCTCTGTTTATGCCTCATTGTTGAACTTCTCATTCCTCCACAGAGGAATCTCCAGCCAATTCTGAATTACCCCCAAAGCTAGGACTGTATCTGACAGATGGTAGGGGCATCTACAGTCTACCACATACTCAAAGTTGAATTTTTTAGGTGCAATATCACAGTGGCCTGAAATTGTACAGTGGTGCTGTTGCTACACCTGCTAAATCCACTGGACAGCTCTGGTCCTGGGACCAGAGCTGTCCATAGGTTGGAGTAGCAACAGTGCCACTGTACAATTTCAGGCTACTGTGATATTGCACCTAAAAAATTGAACTTTGAGCTATAATAACTTTTGAATAAAACACCTTTCAGCAGTGGGGAGTTCCCTTGTTTTACTCAGGGAGATAAACCCTACAACATATTTTTTTAGATGTTAAGTATTACTATCCCTTTAATTTTATGTAATGGGAATCTGAAGACTAAAGCTTGGTAAGATAATCTATTGCATGCCATGGTCCTATTTCTTATATCCCTGCTATTCTGGCGCCCACTGTTATGCTGTATTTTGCCTGTAATGCATTCTATTTTATTTATCTTTATTGTATTGTGTGTATCAAAGGTGGCTGCATTCATTGTAAATGTTCCTTAACCTTTTCTTTGTCTGGGCTATTTCCACATACATTTTCTGGGCTTACGCTGGTTTTTAAAGACTTCTTTATTAGTTTCAACTTTTCTGTTGTTTCTCTTGTGTCTATAATTTCCATCTTTATTATTCTTTAAAATTGATGCAGCCCCTTTAAGAACTGGGTGCTCATATGGCAGACAACTTTATTCCATGCAGTTCTTTACAGGGACATATCTCTGCCCCAGTTTCTTTCAGGTGTTCACAGAGAGCTTATACTGAATTGGATGACCTACTGTATTGAATGTTCATCCTAGGAACTGTGTTCAGAACATAGGAGCTGAGCAAATGCATTTATAAACTACATCACCTCTGTTTTCCTACTTTCTGGATTGGACAAGGGTGGTAATTTGGCAGTCATTTTCTTTTCTCATTACACATACACAGAGGCTGGTTTCTCCTCTCTTCCTGCTAGTTTAACACCTTTCAGTCAGATAAGTACTTTTTTGGTATTTCTAAATACTTTCTCAGAATTCTGCTATTTTGACTACTTTTGTCCTGCTTTGGGGGGCTTTTCTGAACATATCAGATCCCAAGAGATGCATGAGGAAATCCAAAACAAAGGATTCTCGGGTCCCCTTAAGCCCGCTAGCATTGCCCCTCATGTCAAAGTGGATTTCCACATGAGTACTTGCGCACCTTATTTCCTCCTTGCACTGTAGCCCCTAATTAATCTTTAGGGCCCTCCACTGTAGCACAAGAGCCAGTTTGGGTTAAGACTCTGATTTCTTCAGTTGCCTCTATACCTTGCTCTATCCAAGCGGTCCTCCATTCCTGGTGCCCCTACCGCCTGTCAAACACAGTCCTATCTTTGGGGGTAATTCAGAACTGGCTGGAGATTCTCTGTGGAGGAAGGAGAGACTTATGTGGTTGATTTGGATTCATACTTGTCCTGTGGGAATGCCTATCAGGGGGGGATACTTGCCCCTTTGGCCGAGGGCCTCGTCATGGTCTAGGAGGCAGCTCAGGTGGTGCAAAAAAGGAGGTACCTGCTTTTCCTCCCCATCTCTCTTTGGACCATGTATTCTCTTTGTCCCTCCCTGAAAGCTTGGTTGGATAGCTTTGGTGTTCCTCTGTTTCACATTGGTCAAAAGACCGGAGGATTACTCATATATATATAATTTTTTTTCTTAGTCCACGTGGAACACCGGACTCCCTTCCAGAGAAAATAACATTGGGTTGAGTTCCCAGGTAGAGGGGGTCATCTTTTGTTCTCTGTTAAGGGTATTTTGTTATCTTATTTCACTTCTGTTTTGCTCTATCTTGGCTTTGCTATATGTTAAAACTGGATGTTAGAGGGTGGGGGTAAAGAGGAGGAAGGAGGGTATCTCTGCCTTAGATACTATTTTTAGACATGCCCTTCCCTACTGGAGGAGACTTTACCCCATGGTTCCTGTGTTCCATGTTGACTAAGACAAAAGAATCTAAAGAAAGGTTCACTTAAAGGGATAGTAATGTTTCATAATAAAAGCAGCTTCAATTAATAATCATAGTATTTGGGCACTGGAGAGTGTTACTTCAATTCTGTCAGAGTTGCAGTTCAAGAATAATTGAATGATAAAGTATCCCCCTCATGCCCCTTTTAATGATGTAACACTGCTCAGCTCAGAGCAGCAGGGTGTGTCCAGGTAGATTGCAGCGAGTAACAATCTTCAGTTAAGATAAGGGAAAAAGCTGAAAAACCTGTCAAGGGGGGCAGAGTTTTCATTGTTCTCACAGTAAGAACATTGACCCTTGATGTGAGCTCTCTGGTCTATGGACTGGATTCCACATCTGAAGAGTGGGGGCTTACACTAGGTAAAAGGGGCGGGAGGGGGAAATTTTATCATTCAATTACTCTTGAACTACAACGCTCACAGTACTGAAATAACACTCTATGTCTCAAATACTATGAAGATTAATTGGAGCTGCTGTTTTTATGAAACATTACTATCACTTTAAAAACATCTTACAAAGCAGCCTTCCTTCTCTAACTATATTTTTCTTTTCTTAATAAGCTATTGGATTTGACATGTGATTGCAATGTAGTTAATATCATGTTTCACTCTTCCATTTAGGCTATATTCTTCAGCTGTATTTAGTGATTTTGAACAGTTCTCTCTCCCAGAAATAACAAGACGACCTGTTGAAGATCTAGTTCTTCAGATGAAAGATCTGAACATTGAAAAGGTGAGACTGAATCTCTCAGATTTACTAAGATGCTCAGAATATTTCCTTTTTCTGCCAGAATCCATTAATAACAGTAGTTATTTTTGCATACACTCCATTGTTTCAATAACTAGTAAAGTATGCTCACAGCTGCTACTCACAGCCCCTTCCAGGGCTGCAGTGGTTACTTTTCAGCTTGCTGCACTTCACTATTTAGTTAATGTTCTAAACTTTTAACTAAACACATCACACCTACATATAACTAATACATACTTTCTCTGTGTATGCTGATGTATCAAAATCTGCAAGTGCAGTAGCCTTGGATAGGGAGAAAGAACTGTTTGCTAAACATGTCCCAGCTTTGTGTTTAAAACGATCTATAAGCTCATGCCATTTTATAAGGTACAAAAGCATAAAAAGGTAACTTACTTGCTGAGACAGTACCGTTGGTCGGTATACCTCTGTCAGTCTTACAATTTAAATGTTTTCATGCATGTGACCTCAACTTTTCCTTGTGTCTGATAGGTTCTGCTTCTTTCTATATTCTCAGGTTGTAAACTTTCCTTTTCCTACTCCACCGTCTGCGGACGCCCTGATAGCTGCAGAGGAATTATTAATATCTCTGGGAGCATTGCAGGAGCCCCCTAAAACTGGCAGGTAGGACTAACCAAGGTCCATACAGAAATAGTTTGTCTCGGTCGTCATAGAAGAACTTGACTGGCCTGCGCACAATTCTGACCTCAACCCCACTGAAAACCTTTTTGATGAACTGGAACACCTACTGCACGCCAGGCGTAATTGCCCAAAATCACTGCCTGTGACCTCACTTATGCTCTTGGGGCTGAATGGAAGCAATTTCCTTCAGTAATGTTCCAACTTCCAGTGGAAAGCCGTCCCGGAAGAGTAGAGTTTGTTATATAACCGCAAAGGAGAGGGGGGGGGGGGCAATGCCATATTAATTCCCCTCATTTTGAAATTTGATGTTCAACAATCAGATGTGCACATATTTTTGGCAATTTAGTTTATTCTATGACTTGGATTATAGAATGTTTTGTTCAGTCTTCTAAATGGCATGCTTGTTTAATGATAAAGCAAGGATTCTCCTAGTGTACGAAATAATCATCAGTAGATGGTACTTTGCAATATGAATGGGTTCAGTCCCTTACTGAGAGTTTTCCCCACTGGGAAACAGAATTTTAAAGCTTCTTTGATGCAAAAAAAAAAAAAACCCAAAAAACTTATAAGAACAATAAGAAATAAACTGATTTGCATGTCTGAAATTCCACCCTGTTTAATAGTATGTTTTCTAATTCTTCTACAATATATTATTTGGTTTCCAGTCTATTGTTGATTTTCTTTGTCTTGTAAATGAAAAGGAACAGAAAACCATGCGTTATGTTAAGCTGTTAACATATTTTTTTGCTCCAGACTAAATGATCTTCAGAAGGCCAAACTCACCAGCCCTATCACTACGCTAGGCAGGACCATGGCTTCCTTTCCTGTTGCACCACGATATGCAAAAATGCTTGCATTAGGAAAACAGCATGAGTGTTTACCATACGTCATCACTATAGTTGCAGCCATGACTGTGAGAGAGCTTTTTGAGGAGGTAGACAGGTGAGTGAAGAACACATGGTAACTGATGGACTGTGCCTCCTATAAAGTCATTTAGATAGCCGTTATTATGGCTTGTCTTAAATCTTTGTAGAGTCCTAGTTACTCCAAACATGAAATCTAAGGCTGTTTGTTATGTGGTAAATGCCATACTGAATGTGCCAACAAAAGGATCAAGAATGCCTCACCTTAATATGGGCAGGAAATTCCAATGGGTACAGTTAATCCATTCTAAGTGGATTGTTCCCCAATCTTACGATTGGGTACTGAAGATCATGCTAATGGAGGCAGACCTGATGATTGTTGCAGGCTCTGACTCCAGACTTCACACAGAAGGCTTCAGTAGCAGACCACTGGGAGGACTTTGGAGTCAAGTGTTGCAAAACTAATTCTGTCTGCCTCCAGGGCCATGATAACCTGTAATAATTAAATGTTCGTTACAGGGAACCAGTCCACACAGAACGGATTCATAGTGGCCATTAGGATTTAGTTCCCAGATAAGTGTAAATGGTGTTTTTTATTTTATTTATTAAATGTTTTTAATTCCTTTTAGATCTTATGTTCCATGGATACTCATGGTAATCAATAAATGGGGTGCCCAGACATGGTTTCCATTGCAGTTGATACATTTTATATAATTGGTTTTACCCAACAGATTCCCATTGAAGTCAATAGGGAAATTTGTAACTAATGGCACGATGCAAGAAATGTTCACATCTGATGAAGGCATTTTTGTGGGCAGATAGATTTTGCACATGTTCTAATCCAGGAACCTGAATGCTTCTTGAATTGTGCATAAAAAATTCCTTTTTACGACAACACTACACAGACTTACAAATTAATTTGCAATAGCACTTCCTGCATTAGGCGCATTCGCTATTCTACTCATGCCCACAAAAAATAAATATGTGCAGCTGTTCGCTAATCTTGATTTTTTTTTTTTTTTCATGCGCAATTCAACAAAATCATGCGTAAACCTATTCCCTAATGGCTTTCACACAGAAAATAGAGATTGCGCATGTTTCTTGCATCGGGCCATAAATCCCTAGATGAAGTTATCAACTGCAGTGGCATGCAGGCCATAATGACAAAAAAGGAACAATCACTTACAGGTCTTGGACACAGATCGGGTGATCTGCTAAGAACTGGAACAATTATAGCATAAAACAACTGCGCTGTAGGGAAACAAACTAAAAATGGGGCTTTTAAGCTCTTGAATGATAGAAAGGTCTCTAACACAGTGCGCTGCAGACCTTTCTAGTATTCAAGGGGTTATAATCCCAATTAGTTTGGTCCAGTTATTCTCAGTATATCAGCTGCTGAACATAAAAAAGTTACAGTTGCTTTGGCTATCCATAGTATAACTTCCTTCTGTATGTGACAAACAAGATCAATACCCAGAGTCCCCTGTTTTGTTGGGTGCTGCCCTATACTGGGGTAGGCAGTCCTCAAGTGCAGCATGTTTTCAGGGTACACCCCACTTGCATACAGGTGGATCAGTCAGTGGCTCGATCAGTTTAATTGATCCACCTGTAATTAAACAGGGATATCCTTAAAAACTGCAGTGTTAGCAGCACTGGACTAGTTTCCTACCTCTGAACTATAAATAAATCTTTCTGAAGACCTGGTTAATTTATTGACTTACGAACCAAGACTTTATTTGTGAATCAGGGAGATCCTGGTCAAATTACTGTGTTAGATCCTTGTGACCTTAGCCATGTCACTTTAACTCCCTTCACTTCAGGCACCAAAACTTTGGTTGTATCTTTAGAGGGCTGGAACACTCTGTCTAGAGCTGTATGGGATATAGAATAGTGTTATTATTTAAAGGCCACACAATTTGCTTAGTGAGTAGGGGAAAACATCTAATCATTAAGCTAACGGAGTTGCCTTTTATCTTCATATCAATATATTTTTCCAGTGACACCTTTAAAGTTACCCTTTAAATTTCTGGTGGTTTGGAAGTGTTTATGAAATGTCACATCTTCCATATGACTATGCCTTTACCGTGTAAAGCAGATGGATAAAAACCATAAATAGGCGATTCTATACAATAGATTATCTGTAGTGGAGATTGTGGAAAACCAAGAAAGTAAAATCTGTAAAAATTTATTATAATATAGTCCTAGGTTATATAAGTAATTTGTATTAACACTGTCTGCGAGAAAAATACATACAGAAACCTCAGCAAAATTCCCCTTTGTGAGGCATGCAGCATGTGACTTATGGGTTGCTTATGTGTTGATTCACTTGTTGTAGACCTGCGGTGAACGATGAAGAAAAGGAGAAGCTGAATGGCAAGAAGGCCCGTGTTCTGCAGATGCAGAGGATTTGGGCTGGACAAGGCTCTGCTCAAAGACTTGGAGATCTCATGGTGATGCTAGGTGTGTTCTGCAGGGCTTCTCATGTGCAAGTGAATTTAGTTCAGACACCTCTTAATGTGTGGATGGTAAGGGAATATTGTCCCACACATGAATAGTAACTATGGATAAAGAACTGAAGTGTGTTGTAAAATTACTTGACACAAAATGGTTTCATAGCCATATCCATACCGTGTTAAACTGGAGAAGATGACAAATTGTATTGGCTACTGATAGCTTAATGCTCATACCTTTTCTCTCAGGAGCTGTAGGTGCTTGTGAATATGCTGGCCTCACTCCTAAATTCTGTGAGCGTAACGGTTTGCGATATAAAGCCATGATGGAGATAAGACGTCTCCGAGGACAGCTGACCACAACAGGTTAGAAGGAAACAAGACGTTTCAATTGTGCAGTGCTTCTCTGTCACTTCATAACTGACCACTTTAATTTATGTCTCCAGTCAATTCACTATGCCCGGATGTCAACCTTTTCCTTGACCCAAAAATGAATCCACCCACAGAAAGCCAGGTTACCTATTTGAGACAAATAATCATGTCTGGCTTAGGGGATCATATAGCAAGGAGGATTCGCCCAGAGGAACTACTTGATGAGAAGTGGAGAAATGCTTACAAGGTCAGCAGTCACCTCACTTATGTGTTTCGTTTAATCTGCATTGAAGACACCATCCATCATAGAACTTAAGGCCATAAGCACAAATACAAAAGTGGAGCAACTCGACCACACCATGGGAACAAAAGAAACCTCTGATTTAAATAGGACTTTTAACACCTTGAATGCTAGAGAGGTTTTGCAATGCATTGGAGACTTCTCTAGCTATCAAGCATTTGAGACTTATAAATCAATTGGAATTTGTCCCCCAAAGTGCAGTTGACTTGCAAACAATTGCTGCATTGTGTCTTTGTGCATATGTCCTGTGTGGTTTTATTTGGATATCTGCACTATGTACAACACTTGCAGAGCTTTAGCTGATACGAAGTGACAAAACCACAGACTCATTGCTACTTGATAATCCAGGCAGTTATATTGAATGTGTTCTCTGTATTGTAGAACATTGCTCATATTAGGTGGGAAACAACTCTGCTTCACACCTATGTTCTGGAAAAGCAGCAGATAAGATTTCCATTTCTTTTGTCTGTGTATTAAAGGGGAAATATACAATCATAATCAGTGGCTCTTATTTTGTTTAACACATTTGTTTACCTAGGTAAGTGTTCTTTACACAGGGAATCAGGTATATTTAGTTTAGTTTCGAGCATTTGTAGTGTATTGTTAGTTTTCTCTGTTTGCATTCTGATAAACTAATAAAATGTGTATCCCTTATGCTGCATTCAGGCCTTTTGTTTGCTAAGAGGAGGTATGACCTAGAGGCAGAATGTAGTGCATATCTTTATAAACAGGAAACTGCCAATATAATGCAAAAAATAGATATACTTGATTGCCGTATAATCGATACCTAGCTAGGTAAGCTAGCGCCATGAGGACCAGAGGTGTGTGCAGAGTACTTTTTCACAATGCATTGCACACCCCCTCTAGTCCTCAAGGAATTAATCTGTAAAGCAAATTAAGAGCCACATAACCTGGGCCCAGGGCATAGTTCCCCTTTAAGAACTTAGACCCATATTTATAAAAGCAAACTGTAGTTACTGTGGAGTCAACCAAATGCACCATAGGGGACAAATACAAATCCCTGTTAAATTAAAGGGGAACTAAAGGGATTTTGCCGTTTGAAAGGATCAGGAAGCACGTACGGTGCACAAGGGACTGACAAGGGACTGACAGCGCAGGCGCACGGACGTCACTGTGAAGAGACGTCCGTGCTTCCTGATCCTTTCAAACGGCGAAATCTTGAGAACGGGGTAAGATTTCTGGCGACTAGCGCTACTAAGCAGCTAGTCGCCAGGTCAGCAGTAAGGGGAGATTTAGTTATTAAGGGGTGAAAGTTCCCCTTTAAATTGGGCTATTAATCAGGTGAATGCTAGAGAGGTCTCGACCTCTCTGGTATTCAAGGGGTTAGAAGTATCTATTCAAGTGCATGGAAATTTAAGAACTTTAATTTGTCCCCTAGTTGAAGTTGGGTTACTCCAGAATAATGCCAGTTTGCTTTTATAAATATGGGCCTTAGTAGCTTGTAGATGTACACAGAACATTGTGTATCCATTAATATAAGAGGCTGATGTATAAAGAACTAGATTAACTTTGGAGAAACTAACTGTTCCACAAGAAACAAATTGAAAAATACCACTGGTTTAAATGCATTGGTTCTGCTAGGGAGATTTCCAAAGCAATGAAAATGAATGCTATGGATGTGTCTCTGGAAGGCTTAAAGCAATGCGAATTTGGGGATTATTTTTCTCTCCTATGCTGCAGTTAGTTTGCGCCTATTCTGATTTGTCCATGTGCCTCTAAGGTATATAACTTAATGGAAATTATGTATTATTTTTTAGACTCCACTTCTGGAGGATCCAGTCTTCATTCACCCAGCCTCCGCTCTGTTCAGGCAGCTTCCTGATTTTGTGATTTATCAGGAAATTCTAGAAACAACAAAAATGTACATGAAAGGTATGAATACTGAATACTGGCAATCTTGGGAAAACTTTAGCTTGTAGATTGTTTGTGTCAGTTATCCATATTAAAGCTGGGAAACAAGTGACTTTCCAGCTAGCGTTGCCCTGAGCTCCCAAAATCCTCAGCTGACCATTGGCCAGTTGAAGGGGGAAAACCTAGAATTTCCAGAAATCTGTATTAACCATGGCTTAACTTAATTTTTTGTAGTTCTGCATCCAAAAACCAATTAAGGCTGCCTGAGCATGGGCCAGGAATGCTTAACTCATGGGTATGTAGGTTTTGATGGACTACAATTCCCTAAAAGCCAAGGGCTGGCTGAGAATGATGGGAATTGTCTGACAGCACCTAAAGGATGGCTGCAGGTTGGCCACCCTAAAATTGACATACATGTGAAGATGAAAACAAAAAAGCTCTTTCTATTGGGGTTAAACCTTTGTATCTCTTTGGGGGGTAAATGTTGTGTCCAGCCAGAGCAGTTTGTTCCATCTAGTGTTGATCTACAAACCACCAGCTGAGGATGATGGTAATTGTAACCCATCAATATAGCTAGAGAAAAATGGGCTACACGCCTCTGAACTAATAGATCCTATGGGTGTAGGTGTTTGTAATGTGTACAGTTAATCGGTGAGCACATTATTTCAATATTCCTTAATGGTTTTATTTGTTATTTCTGTGTATGGTGCACTACCAAATGAGAACCATTACAGAATGTTCTAATGCTTTATATCATTGGTTGTTTACATGCACAGATTCTAGGAATCTGTAGCACCCCATATATGTGGTATATATGGTTGGACCTTTCATGTTTATATGAGTTGTGCTCCTAATTTGATTTTTTAATATCATTGGTTCTCAGACTGTTCCATGGAACCCCAGGAGCTCCCTGAAGTAGTACAAGAGGTTCCACAGAACAAATGTTTGTAGTTAGTGGTGGTGAGGGGACCAAGCCTGAGGTGCCAGTCTGTCTATGTATGGATCTGTGGCTGCCAGTGGAAGGGAAGATTTGTTAAAATTCCTTGTAGTGTTTACTAGTTTTACTAGTGTAATTATTTTGTCTCATTTGTACAAAGTAGAATCCATATACATTTTAAATTGATAATATGTTAACCCCTTGGATGCTAGAGGTCTCCAGCAAAGTAATTTGATGGTGATCTCTGTAGAATCTGTGGAGTTAATGATTTTGGTTGTTGGGGTTCCTCAGAGTTTGTGTGTGAAATCCGTGTCCCACCACTGCAAAATGATTAACAACTGCTTTTTATAAACTCTAATGGTCCTGTATTTTTATATATAGGTGTATCTGCCATTGAGCCAGAGTGGATTCCTGCCCTGCTTCCTCAGTACTGTCACTTTGGAAACCCCCTGGAAGATCCTCCTCCATTTTACTGCCCTGAATCAGGACGAATAAGGTGTCACTGTCCAAGCACCTTCTGTATGTATACAAGCATAACATGCTTTTAGGATTCTGTGAGGGAGATTCACTAAGCGGTCATAAAGTGGAGATGACTTCTCCAGTGATATCAATTCTCCAGTTCTTATGATATTATATGGAGCCTATGCACTAAGATATCTTCAACTCTAGAGATCTTAGTGAACAGGCTCCATAGAATGACATGCATTGGAGATGTCTCTAGCATTCAGGGATTTAATCTGTTTAAAAAGTCTTGCCGAGCTAGTTGTTTAAACAGCTGGCAGTTACACAGTTTTTGTTTTGTTTTTTTCCTGTATTTGATCTGTTTTGTATACTGTTAATTTCAGTTTACTTTGAAATAGGCAATAATGTGAATCATTCAGGTCTACTGAAGCCTGTTTGTTTGTGAGGAGGTGTAATTTAGATCAGTGAAATGCATCAAGATTCACCCCAGGAGCCACATATATGACCCTCAAATCCACCAAGGGCTACATATTATGAATCAAAATTCTAAAAAGGGGTTGAAAAAAGTAAGTTAACCCCTTGGATTCTGGGGAGGGCTTCTACAAATTGCTTTTGTAATGGGTTGAGACCTCTATAGCAACCAGAGGGTTATTGTGGATAATCAATTTCAGCCTTTGTCATATCACTCTTAATTCAGAGGAAAGTGGGGGTAAAAAAAAGAAACCATTATTGAAGCCTATAAGAAGCTCAACCTTTTGGAAGTATGAAGATACCACTTCTTTCCTTTTTAGGATATTTATTGTTGAACAGCATTTTCTTTTTGGCACACAGCACCATTACATTTTAATGTAGTCTACAAGGATACAAAATTAAACTGAAAGGAGCTTCTTGTATACGCCAAACAGAATTTACGTACATTTATGGACATGTGTAGAAAATCACAACTTAATTTATAACCTTTTTCAAAGAACAACTCTATTTTTAGAAATATGCCAGCTGTATGTTAGGCAAGCAGTTTTGCACACACTCTGATCTAGTCATTCTAGCAAGAACTTGCAGTGTTACCATTTTGAATACATGCAGCCATGTTATCCTATATAATAATTCGCTAAATCGTGTGTAACGCCTGACATGCGCAGTTGACACTGCCGTGCGTGTGGCACTCATGCGCAGTAGAGACTGCCCGCGCCGCGGCTGATACAGAGCTGGGCTCTCCGAAGGAGCGTCCAGCTCTGTATCAGCCATGGAGCGGGCAGTCTCTACTGCGCGTGACTGCCCCGCGACCGGCTGCCAGAGGCACTGTGGCCCGTATAACGGGCTGTTCAACTAGTATAACATAATTCATCAAAGCCATTTCCAATTCCAACCCTCAACTGAGTAACAAAATGCCTTTCTGACTCCAAAAGACAGTTTAATATTGCCTAGATCAACATCCTATCTGCATTAAACCAACGGCCATAATTTTCAATATCATTCTTAGCTAGAAAGGTATCCAGTACGTTTTTGAAAGTATCCACATTATCTGCAAATGCAACTTCTCAAGGCAAAGAATCCCACATCCTTACTGCATATCCATTACTGTATAAAAAAAAATTCTGCCTCTAGCCTTAGATGCCGCTTCTCTACTGTAAACAGTATATAACAAAAAATCTTCCAATCCCATTATCGGCTTGGTTCCACATCTGTGTAAGTTTCCAGTTCAATAATGCTTTTTTTAATTAAGAACTTTTGCCCAGAACTGGACACAGTATTCTAAATGCATCTATAACCTTTTTTCTCTTTTGGTCGATGTGGAACACAGGAACCATGGAGTAAAGTCCCCTCATTCAGGAGGGCAGAGCACTTGTGAAAAAAGGTGGAGGTGACTACCTCCATTTTACCACTGCCTACAACAGTCTGTTTTAACTGACCTCACACAGGAGAAGGGTGTATGGGCACTGCTCTTATTCTTATCTTGCTATATGGGGCTGTATAATCCCCCAGTAGACAGGAGCATAAATGTCATCTGTTGGATGTGGTATGTTTCTTGAAGTACTATGTTCATCACACTCAACCTCTTTGAAAATCTGATTCGGTCTTTGTCATCCCTGGGGGCCCATGTTCAGATCAGTTTGCATCTAAGGTTACTATTGCTTCCTGGATCAAGGCGGCCATCTGCCAGGTTTATGTCACCAGGAAGAAACCTGTACCCTTTCAGGTCATGAAGCATTACACCAGATCTGTGGGGGCCCATCTTGGGCCAACAAGAATCAGGTCACTGCTGAGCAAGTGTTAGGCAGCAGCATGGTCTTCTCTGGTCATCTTCGCACACTTTCACCAAACACGGTCTTGTTAATGTCCTGGCCTAGGCTGAGGCTGTAGTGCCTGTATAAGGGGGTGCTTCATGCTTCCCCCCCCCCCCCTTCTTTCTTTCCATTAAGATCAAGAAGCTGGATGGCTTCCTGTTTGTTTACTGTTGTTTGGTGTATGTTGACACCTGAGTGTCATTTGGTACCATTTAGACATGTTGAAACTGGTCTCCAATGGAGGGATTTTTTTTTTCCTCTTGCCGTCCTGGAAATCTTGGCAGATAGCTTTGCTATAGTCCCATGGTTCCTGTGTTCCAAATTATACAGCAGAGCAAAGACGATTTTGGTGAAAAATCCTTTTCTTAATCCATGGAGAACACAGAACTGTCCCAGAGAAAAAACAAAATAGTGGTTTGAGTCCCCAAGCAGGGGGCTCCTCAGGGGTTCTTTGTTCAGGGGATTTCCTTTTCTTCCTTTGCTTCTTTCTGCCTCACTTGGCTTTACTATACGTTGAAACTGAATATTGTAAAAGGGGGTAAAGTGCAGGAAGTCTTTGCCTCAGAGACCTGTCATAGATGTGCCCTGCCCTTTTGAAAGAGGGGAACTGTACTCCATGGTTCGCATGATCTACATGAACTAAGAGAAAAGGATTTAATGGTAAGTTCACTAAAATCCTTTCTTATATATGATAATACCCTATAGGGTCTTTCAGCTGCTGGGTGTTGCTTCACACTGTTGAAATAAATACCCCCAAAATTTTTCTCTGTCAAGGATTCCCTGGTTAGGTTCCCATTTATTGTATATGCCACATGCTTGTTTCTTCAACCCAAATACCAAACCTTTCATTTATCTATAATGACCCTTGTCTGTCACTTTTCAGCCCATTCACTTAGTTTAACCAAATATGCACTTCAAGATCAATCACAAACAAACTAAAAACTAAACAAACTAAAACTAGTTTTACATAATGTATTCTTCATAAAGCCATGCTGATTCTTATTAATAATGTTGTTGGTCATCATGTAGCCCAGAATAATATCCTTCTTATATCTTTCCCACTATGGAAATTAAACTTGCAGGTCTATAGGTTCCAGGTTTAGTCCTTTCACAGGGCACTATGCCTGATGAGAGTGAATGAATAAACATGAGGCATAATGGCCTTGCTTTAACTGTACTATGCTCCTTAAAGGAGCAGTAAACTTTTTTATGAAAAAATATAAATTGTAGGGATTTTCCTATTGAATAAAATAAGGGTACTCCCACTGCCGAGAGATTTATATTTCCAGAGTTATTACAGTTTAAACCCATGTTTTTTTTTTTGTTTTTGTTTTTTTTTACATTAGCAGTGCCCTCTAGTGGTCAAATTCTAATTAGATTTCCTGTTACATTCTAATGGAGAGGAAAGTCAGAAAAGTCAGAGACATACAGTTCTCCATAGAATGTGATAGAAACTGCCTGTCACTTCCTGTCAGTTAGAACTATCAGGAAGTAAACACAGTAAATTCACTTCCTGATTATTTAAACTTCTGTAATTTTTTTAATAAAACATCTGACACCGATGGGAGTGACCTTGTTTAATTCAGCAGGAAATGCTCTGTAAAATATGTGTTTTAATAAAAAAGTTTACTGCTCCTTTAAGTATACCAAGGAAACTGTAAGGTACTTTATTCCTTAGTCCTTTTTGAACTTTGTCCTCTGTAAGCCATGTACATGGTAGATGAAATGCTGTGATTCTTCCCATTTGTCCAAAGATGCTTCTTCCTTATTATGTATACAGCAGAAAATAATTTAAGGTGTCATAGAGAAGTATAGCTATACTGATGTATTAACCCTTTGAGTGTCAGAGGGGTATGGAACGCATTTCTTTGCAATGCGTTGCATACCCCTTTCGCACTCAAAGGGTTAAAAGATTGTTAGTGTTACGGTTATCATCTGCCAGTATGATAACTGACTGAGAACTCCTTTTTCCATCCTTTCTATCACAGACCGAGTTAGATGGCAGCTCCCTGCAGTGGTGGTCGACTACCCAGAAGGCCTAGATCGTTACAAGTATTTTGCGAAGTTTTTACTGGAAGGAAAGGTATTCAGTAGTAGATGAGTTTTTAAAAACCCTTTGTGCTGGAGCAGATTCCAGCACTGTTCTTTGGTGATCTCTCTAGCGTCCATGGTTTTGTGTATCTTTTCTACAGTATAAATAATCTTTACTCAAAACCTGTTTTTTGTTTAGGTGATCAACAAATTAGGCTCCTACACCAGTGTTCTGTTGTCAACCCCAATAACGATGCTTAAGACCTGGGCCAAGTAAGTTTTTTTTTTTTTTGTTTGTTTTTTTGTTTTTTTTAAACCCCTTAAGGACCCTTGACGTACCAGGACCATCACGGTCCATGACATACTCAAGGACCGATGACGGTCATAGTACGTCACGTACTTTTTACTTACAGCGCTCTACCGGGAGCGCTGTAAGTAAAAATAGGGCCTGAAATTGACCGCTCCAAGATCGGAGCGATCTCTATCAGGCCCCATAATGATGCGCCGATACACGCGACAGGTCACATGTACCGGCGTGTCCAAGTGCCCCTATGCGGTCATTATGGTACGGAAATGTCCCAGGACCGCCGGTCCTTAAGGGGTTAATGTAACTGCACTGTGCACCAACTACTGTAGTTCTGTTAATACACAAAAGTAGTGCAAACCAACTGTGCCATAGGAAACAAATCTAAAGTTTGATTTAACCCTTTGAGTACCAGTGCATTGCTCTGCAATGTGTTGTGTAGTTCTCTGGCACTCATAGGCTAGAGAGGTTTCCAATGCATTGCAAAGCATTCATGTGGTTGAAAGACCGATTTAAATCATTGGTAATTTTTTAAGGGGGAATTATTTGCATCTGACTCAGTTGGTATGTACCCAAATTACACTACTTTCTTTTTGCATACTCTCCATAAAGTAAAAAAAATCAAAAAAAAAATCCAGAGGATTGTTTTCTGTTAAACGAGTATTTATTTAAATGTGTCTTCCTGTACAGACTTCAGCCAAGGACAGAAACATTACTGAAAGCTCTGGTGTCTGAACAATCTGACAATCTGCATGCTTTACTGGCTGCCTGGAAAAAGAACCCTAAATGTAAGTACCGAGATTGCTGTATTACAATATACACTTTTCAGTCTATACAATAAAGTGAAATAGTATGTAAGCTCTGTATAATATGTACTTTTTATTGAACATTTTTAAAAACAAACAAAGAATGCATTGTCCAGGAGACAGATTACAGGATACAAACAGCATACATTGGAGAAATCCAATATTGAGCATCTCAGTACCAGCGTACCAAGACTAGTGCAGGAGCACCTCTCAGAACCTGAAGAGAATGTCAATCACGGACAGTATAAATATCTAGTTAAAAAATTCTGAGGTAGGCCTAAGCAAGGTAAGTACAGTGTAACCATGTCAAACAGGTGAGTCATGGAGCGACAACCAAGGTGCCCAGCGAGATCATCTCCCAGGTGAATGTCTCTATTATTACAGTATTATTCAAAAATAGCATAACATGAAACACACAGCAAAAGAATACAAAATATGTGCATGCCCTATCGGGGACCAGGACCTCCCCCAGCACCCTCCACAGGTCACAAAAGAAAAAAAAAAAGAAAAATCAGGAAGTTTTGTGAGCTAGGCCGGCGTTTCCCCTCAGCCATAGAAGATAGGTGTAGAGAAATAGAAGAGGCTACTCCCTCCTCAGCATCCAAAAGTGCCTCCAGTGGGGAATCTCCCAGCAGCCTCTCCCCCCATCCACGAAGTATACCTAAAGCAACGGTAAAAATCCACCTGTCGATAGTTGGGCAAAGTGTGGATAAAGGGTTCCCACAAAGTAATGAATCTGGCACCGAACACCTCCCTGTCAGAAAGGGCCAGAATCCAGTGCATCCTGGTGAAATGGAACAGTTTAAGAGTCCACTGTCGGAGAAGAGGAGGATTCGGAGACAGCCAGAGTGCTAGGATGCATTTCGTGGCTACCATATTAGCAAAGTCAACTAGCTTAACCTGGCTAGCCAGCAGTCGGCAGGGGGATTCATAGATTCCTAAAAGAAACAAAGGGGAGTCAGTTTGGTGCAGGAGGAAGTAGTGGTGTGGTGAGCTTATCAGGGGAGTCACAAATGCCCTATGCAACAATCTATATGATAAATCATGGAAATAGGCAGACGGAGAACAATGCAGTCAGTGTAAGAAGCTAGATTCAAGTGCATCTACTGATAATGCAGGCAAACCCACCAACCAGTCACTGGAATCCAGTGGTGTTCGTGTTGCATGGGCCATAGAGAAAAGTGTCCTATATTTGCGTGATGTTTTAAAGGACACTGCTGGAAGTTTCTTGATCAGACAGTCAAGCGGATTAATGTTGAGTATGTGGACAGTGAGGGCAGGAGAACCTGGACATAATGTTTGGCTTGCAGAAAGGCAAAGAGGTGACCCGCCGGCAATTCATATTTGGTTTGGAAGTCTGGAAATAAATAAACCCGCTTTGTCAAAGGATCAGTTAGATGGCCAACAAATCTAATACCTTGAGAAGACCAATCAAAAAAGCATCTGTCCGGCGTGCCCCTCTGGAAAGAAGTGTTATTGGTGAAGGGTAAAAACTCTGAAATGGATTGGGATTTAATGAGCAGATATCTAGTATACCGCCACGCCTTCACAGTGGACATCAATAAGGGGTTTGAAGTGGAGGGAAGGGAGAGCCGCTATGAGACAAGGTAAAGTTTTAACTCTTAAAAAGGTTGCTAGCAGATAGTATTGTTTTGAGTAATATCATGTGGTCACATAATACTCCTTTGTGACACTGAGTATTATGGTCTCTCCAGTCTCCTTTTGGCTGCTGGTACCTACTGTAGTTCCTCCCCAACTCAAACAGCCACTGATTTCTTACCCAAGCCTTGGACAAATTACTGATTTGAAGTGCTCTATGGTCAAAAGAAAACACCAGCAATTCTGGAACACTGCACCACAGTATAAAACATAGATTCCTAAAATCCACATTGATTTAAATGGGGCTTTTAGCTCCTTGAATGCTAGAAAGGTCTCCAACGTATTACTTCACTATGCATTTGAGGGGGTAAAAAGCCTAGTTTAAATTTGTGGGAATTGTCTGTCTGTTCCCTGAGGTGTGCTGTTGGCTTGCCCCAGTTTTCTTTTGAAAATAGGGCACTGGATCTATGATATAATATCACTCAAACCAGAAAAATAACTATGGGCAATTCTGAGGTAAAACAGCATCACCATACAGGACAAATATCCCTGTGTCGAACGTCGGTTATTTGTTACTTTTATTGAAGTTGGTTTGTCCTGGAATTTCTCAACTTACGTTATGCATATGACCATATACCCCTCCTATCACCATGCTCCCTTTGGCAACTGGCACCTTGCATAGCTTCTCTCCTTGTCTAACAGCTGCTGGTCTGACAGAGATTATGACCAAAACAATATGAATATAATTGATAACTTCAGTGTTCAGCAGTGGTATTCATAATAAGCAAAAATGAAAAACTTAATAGAAATGAGAAGAGAAAAATTATAAAATAAAAAAAATAGATTCTACTAACACCAGAAAATTAGAAGATCTTAATCACAGCCTGCTCCTATCCCTAGAGTGGTCTGTATAATCTATCTAACAAAACAGAAGTATATATATAATTGGGAGAGCGCTAAAAAACGATAATAATCCAACAATATGTAAATGTGATAAAGGTAATATACACCCCTATAGACTTTTAACTAGTGGCATAGGATGAACAACCCAATAAAGAGTATAAAAATAGAATACTTTAATAAAAACAATATATATCCAAATATCTTCTACATCTAAATGACATATACATGCAAAAATGCCCTAGCGTTATACTTGTTAATGGTAATAGTCTCCAAATGATAGTGTAAATGTCCGCTGTTGAAATAACGCATATTGTACATCTCTCGACTAGTATAGTCTTTGTAGTACACTTGTGCTCTCCTGTCCAATTTCCTCATAACCCCTCTTGTACTTACAGCTGTTTAGCCACAATAGATTGTTTATTGGGGATCCCCCTTATTGGCTTGACAGTCGTTCAGTCACGGCTGTGTGTGGGCTGTGGAGCTTTATATATATATATATATATATATATATATATATATATATATATATATATATATATATATATATATATATATATATATATATATATATATATATATATAAAAAAATATTTATACTAGTTTTAAAGCCCATGTACACGGGCCAATATTTGGTGTGACCACCCTTTGCCTTCCAAACAGCATCAATTCTTCTAGGTACACTTGCACGCAGTCATGGATTTTGTAGGCATATATAGTCAGGTGTATGACTAAATAATTATACCAAACATCAATTTAGTATGTAGGGTGAAAAACAATCATTAACTGAAACAGAAACCGCTGTTTAGGAGGAATAAAACTGGGTGAGTAACAGCCAAACTCTGCTAACAAAGTGAGGCTGCTGGAGACTTTAATGTCAAAAGTCATACAACATGGCAAGACTGATCTTGTGAACAAGACACAAGGTAGTTATACTGCATCTGCAAGGTCTCTTCCTGGCAGAAATTTCAAGGCAGACTGGTTTACAGATGTGCTGTCCAAGCTCTTTTGAAGAAGCACAAAGAAATGGGCAACGTTGAGGACCATAGATGCAGTAATCAGCCAAGGAAACTTGGTACAGCAGATGAAAGACACATCATGCTTACTTCCCTTCCCAATCGGAAGATGTCCAACAGTGCCATCAGCTCAGAATTGGCAGAAACCAGTGGGACCCTGGTACACCTATCTGTCCCGAGAAGTCTGGTTAGAAGTGGTCTTCATGGAACACTTGTGGCCAAAAATCCATACCTGCAATATGGAAACAAGGCCAAGCGACTCAACTATGCACGAAAACACAGGAACTGGGGATGGGGACAAATATGGCAGCAGGTGCTCTGGACTAATGAGTCAAAATTTGAATTATTTGGCTGTAGTAGAAGGCAGTTTGTTTACCATAGGGCTGGAGAGTGGTACAAGAGTGAGTGTCTGCAGGCAACATTGAAGCATGGTGGAAGTTCCTTGTAAATTTTGGGCTGCATTTCTTCAAATGGAGTTGGGGATTTAGTCAGAATTAATGGTCTCCTCAATGCTGAGAAGTACAGGCAGATACTTATCAATCATGAAACACCATCAAGGAGGCATCATTTTGGCCCCAAATTTATTCTGAAGCATGACAATGATCCCAAACATACAGCCAAAGTTGTTAATAGAGATGCACCGATGCCAATTTTTTAGGACCGTGTACGAGTACAGATACTTTTTTCAAGTACTCACTGATACCAATTACCGATACTTTTTTTGCAGTCATTTGCCAGTTTTCCAAGTACCTAAATAAATATATATATATATATATATATATATATATATATATATATATATATATATATATATATATATATATAAAATGACCGCAAAAAAAAGTATAGGTAATTGGTATTGGTGAGTACTTGAAACATATATACACATACCACCTCTTGATTCTCCCCTTTTGCCTCTTTCTCCCCCTCTTGATTTCCACCTTTTGCTTCATTCTCCCCCTCTTGAGCCCCCGCCTTTTGCCTTGGCTTTTTCTCTCCCTTTTGATCCCCCTTTGTCCCCCTCCTTGACTCTTGATCCCACCCTTTTGCCTCTCTCTCCCTCTTCTTGGCCCCCCTCCTTTTGTCTCCTGATCCTTCCTCCTTGTCTGTTTTTTTTCCTCCCTTAGTCCCTTTTTCCTCTTTTTCTCACTCTTGACCCCCCTCTCTGCCTCTTTCACCACCCGCTTTGGATGCCCCACATCTTGCCATCTCTTTGCTTTGTTAGCCTCAGGGCTGGATTTACTTCTCAGGAGCCTGTAGGCACAAAAATCTGAAGCGCCCCCCAGAAAAAGTGAAAAAACGTTTTTTTGAGGGAAATATTTTTATACCAGTGTCCTTTGCTGGGACTTTTACTGGCTTCCTCTGCTATTTGGTGAGCTCCAGCACCAGTGTTGGGCGGACAGATAAAGGAGTCTGTATGTGCACTGAGGCTATTAGTGCCCCATGTGATGTGGAGCTATATTAAACTAAAAGGCAAAATTCAGGGCAGGAACTTCGGGTGACCCCAACTTGAACTTCACACACATCAAAACTTTCTTAAAGAGAGAATGTGCTTATTTCCTAAGTTCAGCTCAGTCCTCCCCTACTACACATGCCTCTCCCCCTCCATCACTCACAGGATGAAGAGTAAGGTGACCAGATTTTTAAAATGAAATCCGGGGAGATTTTTTTTTCTCCACAACCTATCCACCTCCACACACTGCCTACACCCTGTCCACCTTCACACTCTGTTCACTCTCACACCCTGTCCACCCTCATCACACACCTTAGCCACCCTCACACCCTGTTCATCCTTCACACACTGTCCGCCCTGCCCCCTCCAACCTGCCCACCTCCACACTTCCCACATTGTCTAGTTCCACACATTGCCCACCCTGTCCTCCTCCACACACACTGACCACCTCAACACTGTCCACCTGTACATTGCCCAAGTCTTCACTGCCCACATTGTCTACCTCAACACTGCCCCCTCACACACTGCCCACCCCCCACATTGCCCACACTGTACAACTCCACATTGTGTACCTCCACACTGCCCACCTGCACACACTGTCCACTCCACAGTGCCCACCCTGTCCTCCTCCCCACACTTCCCACCTCCATATTGCTCACATTATCCACCTCCACATTGTTCACACTGCCTACCCAGTTCTCCTCCAGAAACTGCCCACCCTGTCCTCCTCAACACACTGCCCACCCTGTCGTCCTTCACAAACTGTCCACCCTGTCCTCCTCCTCCTCCACACACTGTCCACCCTGTCCTCCTTCTCCTCCACACACTACCCACCCTGTCCTCCTCCACAAACTGCCCACCTCCAAACTCCCCATCCCATCCTCTTCCACACACTGCCCACCCTGTCCTCCTCCCCACACCGCCCACCTCCACACTGTCCACCTGTACATTGTCCACACTGCCTACATCAACACTGTCAGAATAAAATTATCCTTAGGATTTAAATTATTTACAGATTCATGTGTTGTTATTATTAAATTCCTCTTCTAAACAGGAAGGTGTAGCACTGACTGGTGTTATCCAAACAGAGAACACGCACTCACTTCAGGTTAAGACATTGTGTTGAACTCTGGAGAGGTTCCTTGCTGCTGCCTGCGTTACTGTTCCGCTTGCTTGACTGAGACTGCCACACATGTCCTGCGCAATAGTGCCGTGCTGCTGTCCTACGTGCTACAGCCAATGAGAGAGCGTATCCCGACAAAACTCTCCTCTCTCATTGGCTGTCATTTCAACTTGTTGCGAAGGCACTGGACGGCAGAGACAGCTTAGGTAAGGCTGTCCGTGCCTTCCTATTGATGCAGCTGCATATTTAGTTAGAACGAGCAAAAGGAGCATGGCATTGCCCCTGGGGATTAAGTCCTTTGAGTGCTTGGGTAAATTTTCAGCACTGAAAGTGTTAAGTGTTTCAGAGGCAAAGAGGTATCCTGGCAGTGGAATGTGTTGTATACGTGTTTGGCAGTGAAGGAACCCAACACTTCGTCCATTTTCTTTGATTTATTTAAACCCCTACAGCACCAAAGAGGTATCCAACACAGTGTAGTGTATGGATTCTTCTTTTTTTCCCCCTCAAACATTTAAACCTTTCACTGTTGCTAATGTACCCAAAGCATTGTCAATCAATGCACTTAATAGCCCTCCAGCACTCAAAGGACTTAATTGTGATGGGCAACACCGTGGCCCTTTTGCTACAATATACATACACACCTGTATACATAAACACATACTATACATACATACACATACTGTACATAGATATTTATATATATATATATATATATATATATATATATATATATATACACACACACACACACAAGGTTGGGTGGGCACTCCTATTAGACCACATATATTGAAAAAAATACTTACTGCCTGGGTGCTATTTTCAAAAAATAATACACAACTAGAAATTGTACCTAGATACATATATATACATACACACCCATATACATACTGTACATATATACATACACACTTACTATACATACCCATATACATGCATACACATTCTGTACGTAGATACATACAAATACTGTACATACATATATACATACACACATATACTGTACATATATATACATACTAGACATACATAGACTGTATATAGATACATATATACACATACATAGCCATAGACAAACTCACACACTATGAATAAGGCTGTTTGTGGTGAGTGGGATGTGAATTCTACTTTTTCCTATTCCATGAGGAGTAATGGGGTGAGAGGAGAGTGGACAGTCTATATATGTGTGTGTTTCTATCCATCGTGCTGTGTAGAGTGAATGTGGCTGTTCTGTGCTGTACACTCCTCCCTCTGATCTCCTTCATGTTACAGGGAGGAGTGAATAGCAGAGAAGAGCCTCACAGAGCAGCTGACAGCAGAAAGAAAAAGTTTAACAGATAAGTGAACATCGCGTCTCCTCCAGGACTGATTTAGTGACGGGGGAGACGTCTTAAGGAATGGGGAAGGTGGGAGGGACAGAGGGAGAGACAGTAAGGGACAGGGAAGGTGGGAGGGACAGGGGAAGAGACACTAACACCCTTTGATTGCCACAGGGGTATCCAACGCATTGCTTTGCAATGCATTGGATACCCCTGTGGCAGTTGTTCGGCAACATGACTATTTCATCGATTGTGTGAAAGTTAAAAGTTAGTTGTGCTGAGATGGAATGAGGGGAAGTGGAGTTTAACCTTATGAGAGCCAGAGAGCCTCTAGTCTGGCACTCAAATGGTTAAACTCCACTTCCCCTCATTCCATCCCAGCACAACTAACTGTTAGCTTAAGGGTTAAATAAATCATCCGTGCAGCTTCGTCTGTACAGGCTGCTGAGCTCCTCTGTGGCTGTTTTGTTCATCTTGGGCAGCGGGCTCCCTGCAGGCTGCAGCATCTGGGAGGAGGCGGGACAGTGAGGAGTAATGCACCTCCGTGACTCCAGCTCTTCCTTCAAGTTCTGTTACTCACAGCCACATCCGGCAGTGGTGCACAGGTGCAGCAGCTAGAATTCAGCCCCCCCCCCCAGACATGAGGTGTGATGATGGCATGATGCAGCATCGTAAGGCAAAGAATTAAAAAAAAAAAAAAAAAAAAAAAACATTTTCCCAATGACAGGCGCCCCTCTGTGGGGTGCGCCTGTAGGCAGATGCCTACTCTGCCTTATTATAAATCCGGCCCTGGTTAGCCTCCTCTGCCGGATGCTCGCTGTTCTCTCGCGAGCCCCGGCAGAGGTCCGCGTCGGAGCGTTGCCATGGTAACCTGCGGCAATGCTCTGATGCTCTAAGAGGGAGAGAGGCGACCGGGGAGCATTGTGAGCAGCTCCCTGGGTTCCCTCTCTGCAGCACCGACCCTGACACAGGGTATCGGTGCTGGCATCGGCCGCATTTGCACGAGTACTCGCGCAAATGCTGGTATCGGCACTGATACCGATACCAGTATCGGTATTGGTGCAACCCTAGGTGTTAAGAACTATCTTCAGTGTAAAGAAGATCAAGGAGTCCTGGAAGTGACGGTATGGCCTCCACAGAGGCCCCGATCTCAACATCATCAAGTCTGTCTGGGACAGTGATTCTCAACCAGGGTGCCGTGGCACTTTGGTGTGCCACGGACATCAACTTAGGGTGCCCCGTATTTTCAATAAAAACTAACTAAAATGGACTTCTAAATAAAGATTTATAGAAATTAATAAGTACAATATGTTTAGTTTTGTTATTATGATTATAAGACCTAATAATAACTGTATATTTGTGTATTGTACCCTTCATTATGCCCTTGATAAATCACATAAAATATGCTAGGGGTGCCCCGAATGTTCAAGATTATGTGTTAGGGGTGCCCCAAGCCAAAACAGGTTGAGAACCACTGGTCTGGGATTACATGAAGAGAGAGAGGGGGGTAACTGAGGCTACCTAAATCCACAGTAGAACTGTGGTTAATTCACCAAGATGTTTGGAACAACCTACCTCCAGAGTTCCTTAAAAAACTGTGTGTAAGTACACCTAGAAGAATTGATGCATTTTTGAAGGCAAATATTGATTTGATTTAGATTTTTATTGTTTACTCACTACGCATTTTGTTAATTGATAAATATAAAATATTCACTTGTTTATTGTTGAAAGAATTTTTACTTTACAGCATTTATTCACACCTGCCTAAAACTTTTGCACAGTAGTGTGTATGTATATATGTATATAATTAATAATATTATTAGAAAAAATGGTGTTGAGCACTCACAGGACTTTTAAAAGAAGTTAAATATTTATTCTTTTAGAAATCTCATGTCTACATTTCAGCCAGATGCAGCTGGCCTTCCTTAGTCCTGAGGAGGACCCAGCTGCGCCTGGCTGAAACTTAGGCTTGTGAGTGCATTATACAATTTTTCTACCAGGTAATTAGCCACTTGATAGTACCCAGGCTCCAAACCTTGTTAGTGGGAGTGCTTCCACCCATGTTTTGGATAGTGATTGCAAGCCCATGGTCTCCTCATACCCTTCAAACCAGAACACAAGAACTGAGATTTCAGACAGCCTTATGTTGCCGCTGATAAAATGGAAGACTGTGTTACTATAATTACCTCTTCTCCTTTCAGATCTGTTGTCTGAGTTTTGCCAGTGGATTCCTGAATCTGTTCATGAAGATGTAGTCAAAGCTTGGCCACCGGTCCCATCCTGAAATTTTAGATTGGTCTCTGTGAGCTCCAACACTCAGTCTATCAGAACAAAAAAGTCCTTTGACATATTTATGCATAAAGGCAAACACATATTAACCCCTTAAGTGCCACAGGGGTGTGCAACCTATTTGAGGGGAGGCCTTTATTATTTAGAGGTTCTTGTTCTTTAACCCTTTGAGTGCCAGAGAGGTATGCAGTGCATTGTGATGTGTCGCGTATTGCTCTGGCACTCAGTGTTAAAAAAGTGTCTAATAACCTTGCTGGATCATTACCATCCCTACAACAAGAACAGGCGCTCTTCCTGGTAACTGCCAAAATGCAGATGGACTGTACATTATTACAATGTATATGTATTTCTCTTGCAGCAATTTCCACAATAAACATTTGATTTAGACCTGTTCTGAGAAAACTGAAAGATTTTACAGTTTATATTCTACATTTGTAACATATGTACATATTAAAGTTAACAAAAGTATATATTGTGTATTGTATTTGTTGCATTAGCTTGTGATCCAACCTGCATTAATTGTGTGGCAGTTTCACAACTCCCCATTATGAGGTAAATAAATGTTAGGATTCCATGTTATACTTGTCAAACCTAAAACCTAGATTTGTCATATCCCCGCTTCCGTGGTCACTTACAGTGAGATAGAACTTTGTCGCTTCTCCCTGTAGTCTGCATCATGTAACACACATGTAAGATATGAGCAATTCTGGCGTATAGCTACACAATGCTTTGGAAACATCTGTAGCAATCAGTGGGTTAAAAGCTCCATTTAGAGCAAAGGAGATTAAAAGAATTGTTGTGTCTCCCATTTGAAGCTGTTGGTTTGCTCTAAAATTTATCCTCTTGTCTTTTGTGAATTAGGCCGGTTGGCCCATATTTTTAAAAGGCAAACAATTTATTCTGGATTAAACCAGCTGCACCATAGGGAACAAACAAAAATCCCTAAATCCCTGTAGACTTGAATCAAGCTTTTTAACCCCCCGAATGCAAGAGGTCTCCAACGCATTGGAGACCTCACTAACATTCAAAGCATTAACCCCTTCGTGACACAGGACGTACATGTATGTCCTGTGTGGCTGTCACTTAGTGACAGAGGACGTACATGTACGTCCCGGAAATCCGGCTCCCCGCGCGGCTGCGCACCGTTTGGGGACTCCGGATTGTTTTTAAAAAAAAAAAAAATGTTAGACGGGCGTTAAGTGACGGCCGCGTCTGCACGCGACCGTCACTAAGGGGTTAAAAGCCAAATTTAATTTAAAGGGATAGTAATGTTTCATAATAAAAGCAGCTCTAATTAATCATCATAGTATTCGGACTTCGGAGAGTTATTTCAATTGTCAGAGCTGTAGTTCAAGAGTAATTCAATGACAAAGTATCCCCTTCCCACCCCTTTTACTGATGTAACACTGATCAGCCAGATCAGAAGGGAGGTACCTAGGTAGACTGCAGAAAGGGATAATCTTCAATTAACATAAGGAAAAAACCTGACAATCTTGTCAAGGGGGCAGGGTTTTCATTGTTTTCATAGAAGATTGTCTCCTTCTGTTATCTGTCTGGTCTTAAAACCAGATTTGACATTTGAGAAGAGATGGCTTACATTAGATAAAAGGGGGGAGGGGGGAAACTTTGCTTGTGAATATCTCTCAAACCATAAAATAAAAAACGAAGTATTGCTATCCCTTTGATGTAAATGTTTGTGTCCTCAATGATGGTGCAGTTGGCTTACTCCATTTTATATGTGTGGACCTTTGTTCCTTATGCAGAAAACAAAAGATAATCCGTTCTGGAGCAAACCACGGATATTATATAGGGCGTAAATATCCCAAACATTCCCATTGATTTAACCCCTTGGATGCTAGCGAGGCTTTGCAATGATTTAGAGAGATCTCTACCATTCAAGGGGTTAAATTACAATCCTAACAATAAACACAAGCATGTTGTAGTATAAAATTAAAATCACAAGTATACATTTACAATGCAATATTCAAAGTATTTCTTATGGAAATTCTAGTATCCAGGCTACAAAGTACCTTGGTAGAGAACAGCAAGCATTAGGGGTATTGAAACCGTAGTTCGAAGAGCTGTTTCTCCTTATTAAATTTATAATGGAAGGAAAATAAAAGTGGAGATGCCGGGGATTGAACCCGGGGCCTCATACATGCAAAGCATGCGCTCTACCACTGAGCTACATCCCCTTTGTGCATATAGATTTCTTCATGTAGGTAAGGGCAGTGTAGTATCATATTGCACATTTGTGTGCTCTTGCATAATGCGTAATGTGTTCTCCAAGCGTACGCTGTGAGCTTAGGTATGTTGCAGTAACATGTAACCTTGTAGAAAACCGAACTAACTTGAGCAAGACTTGCACAGTAGAGGGCCCATGTATGGATCTGCAGTTTTTTTACGCTCATACGTGTTGTCCGAGTGGCTACACCTTTGCCACTGTAAGGAGTAAGTACCAGTGAGGTATGCAGTACATCGCCCGCCGCCGCTTCCTGTTCACATTCATTATGCATAAATGGCGCACGTAAAGCGCTTTAACTCCATCAATTCTAATCTAGAGCGTTCAAGGTATTACATCTCTGAGTACCAAAGGATTGCTTTGGATACCCCTCTGGCACTCAAATCAATAAACGCCCCACTTAATGGTGATATTAACTGCAGCCCTATAGTGTATTTTGTTTTATGCAGAATTGCCTTTAAGTTACATTTATTCTCGCTCTCCGTCATATAGGGGAAATTTATAAACACAATTGTTTTCATGGGACTTTTAGCATACTGAACACTCAGTTGGGTCTCCAGCATTTTGCTTCATCATACTTTGAAGACATTGCTGACATTGAATATACAGAAAAATTCATATACGACAGTGATTTTGTTTGGCTTTATGTACTTGGTAATGTAACAGTGTTTACGAGCCAATCCTCGTTAGTATAGTGGTGAGTATCCCCGCCTGTCACGCGGGAGACCGGGGTTCGATTCCCCGACGGGGAGGTTCTGTTTTACCCCTATTTCCTCCCCTTCCTTTTGTATTAGCTAAAGCACAACTCAATAATCTAGCTGTAAGGAAGTATCATTTTCCTCTTGGTACGGTTGGTTAGATCCTGAATTGCACCTATTATATATATATTTATTTAAAATATGTGCGTGCGTGCGCGCTCTCAAAGGAATAAAAAAGGAGAGAGGAGAGGACATAAAATATAAATCGCCTCCCCGTCGGGGAATCGAACCCCGGTCTCCCGCGTGACAGGCGGGGATACTCACCACTATACTAACGAGGATGTGCGTGGTAAAACTTTATAATATAGTCTTCCTGACTTTCCAATGTACCACTACTTCCTTATAAAACAGTGTTTCTCAAGGAATTTTTCCTGGTTGGACACCAATGCGGCCACCACGATGTCCTGGTGGCCACAGCCATGTCCTGGTGGCCGCACTATGACGTTACATGCACAAATGCTATGAAATGCTTAACATCCTTAAGACATACAAAAAGTGCATATAAATAAGTGCAACAACAATAAATTTACATCATATTACAAATTAAAATTCCAGAAAGAAATCACATAGTAATAAAAAGTACCACATAAACACAGACCAGCACCTAAAGCTACATTCTCACACTATTGCTTTAAATAAAACATGGCTAACAAACATATATGAATATGAAAGCTTTTAACCCTTTTAGTGCCAGAGAGTTATCCAATGCAAAATGTTGGATACCTTTCTGGCACTCAAATAGTTAAAAACACCTATTTATTACAAAGTGACAGTTCCATTGTAACCCAGTGCACTACAAAATGCCTTTTTAACCTTCTGAATGCCAGAGGGCTTACACCTGGGTGCACCCCTGGAAACCACATTTCAACTGCTTGACCTGGCAGAAAACACCTAGTCAAATGAAATGACCCTTCTGATCCATTTCCATTCTCTGTCAGGACCTGTGACGTTACTGACAATATGACCCTGACACACAGGTATTCCTGACAGACTCAGCTGGAAACCCAATGAGCAATCAGACAGTTATCCTCCAGATTTATACTGATCATTTCACTGGGACGGATGGGAATGTAGATTTCACCATTAACACCAACAAATTTTGCCTTTAAAGTTATGTACCATTAAAGTACAACCATCAATTCTAATGGGATTTATATAATTCCCTCAAAGCTTCTCTAGTATAAAGTTAACCCCTTGGATGTTGGAGGCCTCACAGTAGATTGGGTACCTTTGTGACAGCCAAGGAGTGAAGACACCACAACCCTGCACTCTGAATTTTTTTAATCTAACATACATTTGAGATCTCAAAATGCTACCATTCTTGTTCAGTGTTTTAACTGCTTGAGGACCAGAGGGATGCATAACACATTGCCAAGCAATGAACTGCACTCACTTCTGATCATCAAGGGGTTAACACAAGTAAGCAATTTTCCCTTGAACTGAACGGGCAATATAAATTACAAGACAAAAGCATAGCAATCCTGTTGTTAGGATTACTACTATACCACATGGAACACAAACACAATGCAATTGATATAAATGTGATTTTTAGCCCCTTGGGCAGGGGCGGACTGACCATCAGGCAATTTGGTCACAGACTGAGGGCCCGCGACCAAAAGGGGCCCACCGCCACCAGAAATAGTCTCCTGGTTGGCCCTCTCCATTTGCCTGCCTTGTAGGTGCCCGCAGCATGCGCACTGTTCCGTGGCATAATAGGGGTCGCACCTGCGACCGGGTCCATCACTCCAGGGGCCCGGCCACCCCTGCGACCCCCTCGCCACTCGCCCGCAGCAACTATGTATTGGCGTCGCACCCAGCGCTCTAGTAATGCAGAGCGCTGGGAGATGATGTCATCTCCCAGCACTCTGCATTACTGAGAATGCGCGGGAGCTTCAGGAGGCACAGATCACTCTGCTAGGCCACCAGGGACTCCAGGTAGGGGCATGATTGAGGGGGATTGTGGAAGGGACATTGTTGAGATTGAAGGGCAATGAGAAAATATGGGGGCAATCGTGAAGATTGAAGGGCATTTTGGAGATTAAGGGGCATTGTGGAAGGGACATTGAGGAGATTGAGGGGCATTTTGGAGTTTGAGAGGCATTTTGGAGATTGAGGGGCATTGTGGAGATTGAAGGGCAATGAGAAGATATGGGGGCAATTTGAAGACTGAAGGGCATTTTGGAGATTGAGGGGCATTGTGGAAGGGACATTGTGGAGATTGAGGGGTATGTAGGAGATTGAGGGGTATTGTGGAAGGGACATTGTGGAGATTGAGGGGCATTGTGGAAGGGACATTGTGGAGATTGAGGGGTATGTAGGAGATTGAGGGGTATTGTGGAAGGGACATTGTGGAGATTGTGGAGATTGAGGGGCATTGTGGAAGGGACATTGTGGAGATTGAGGGGGATTTTGGAGATTGAAGGGCATTGTGGAAGGGACATTGTGGAGACTGAGGGGCATTGTGGAGATTGAGGGGCATTGTGGAATGGACATTGTGGTGATTGAGGGGCAATGTGGAAGGGACATTGAAGATTGAGGGACAATGTGGAGATTGAGGGGCAATGTGGAAGGGACATTGTGGAGATTGAGGGGCATTGTGGAAGGGACATTGTGGAGATTGAGGGGTATGTAGGAGATTGAGGGGTATTGTGGAAGGGACATTGTGGAGATTGTGGAGATTGAGGGGCATTGTGGAAGGGACATTGTGGAGATTGAGGGGGATTTTGGAGATTGAAGGGCATTGTGGAAGGGACATTGTGGAGACTGAGGGGCATTGTGGAGATTGAGGGGCATTGTGGAATGGACATTGTGGTGATTGAGGGGCAATGTGGAAGGGACATTGAAGATTGAGGGACAATGTGGAGATTGAGGGGCAATGTGGAAGGGACATTGTGGAGATTGAGGGGCATTGTGGAATGGACATTGTGGAGATTGAGGGGCAATGTGGAAGGGACATTGTGGAGATTGAGGGGCAATGTGGAAGGGACATTGAAGATTGAGGGACAATGTGGAGATTGAGGGGCAATGTGGAAGGGACAATGTGAAGATTGAGGGGCGATGTGGAGATTGGAGATGGGGGCATTGTGGAAGGGGCAGGTACTGGATGTCATGTGGGGGCTACTGCATGGCCTGGAGGGGGTTACTGGATGGCCTAGGGGGGTACTGGATGGCCTGGAGGGAGGTACTGAATGGCCTGGAGGGGGGGTACTGGAGGGAGGTACTGAATGGCCTGGAGGCCACCCAGGCTATTCAGTACCCCCAGGCCATACAATACCCCAGGCAACCACACTTTTGCAAATTATATATGGAACATTGTACTCGCTACAGGCACAGCCACCAGGCCAGACATCCAGAACACCCTCAAGCTATCCAGCCAGTAGCCTTCAATCAACCAGCAAGAAGCTAGCCAGCAGTGTAAGGTTAGTTTTATTTATTTATTTATTTATTTTAAATGGAAGATTAATTTTATCAAAACAGGTTTACTTCTAAAATGGTGTGGAGTACCTTAATTGTGTAATGTGAATCTTCTGGATGGGAGGAGTGTGTGTGAGGGGGGAGGGTAGGTAGGTGTGCGGGGCTAAGGATGTAGTGGGAGGTGGGACCAATGATGTAATTGAGTAGGGGGCCCAGACCTCTCTTTGGACCAGGGGCCCTGGGTCCTGTCAGTCCGTCCCTGCCCTTGGGTGCTTTCTAATGCATTGCGGACCTCTCCTTCATCCAAGTGGTTATTTCTTTTTTCTTTTATTATTTTTCTGCAATTATTTTGCCCCAAAATTGCTTCACTTTTCTCCATACACATATATTTTCTGCTATGCACTATACAGCAATGTGACGAGAGGACATAAAATATAATTCACCTCCCCGTCGGGGAATCGAACCCCGGTCTCCCGCGTGACAGGCGGGGATACTCACCACTATACTAACGAGGATGTATGTGGTAAAATTTTATAATATAGTCTTCCTGACTTTCCAGTGTACCACTACTTCCTTATAGAACAGTGTTTCTCAAGGAATTTTTCCTGGTGGACACCAATGCGGCCACCACGATGTCCTGGTGGCCGCAGTGTGGCCACAGCCATGTCCTGGTGGCCGCACTATGACATTACATGCACAAATGCTATGAGGATGATAAGACATACAAAAAGTGCATATAAATAAGTGCAACAACAATAAATTTACATCATATTACAAATTAAAATTCCAGAAAGAAATCACAGCAATGTGACATGATTAATAAAAAAGTAAATGCTGGGTTCACTGTGTGTGTGTGTCTCACTCAGGTTCAGCACTCACTCTCACTCATCCCAGGGCCATCTGAGGTTGAGGCTTTGGGGAGCGACTGTGACTCACACTGCCCACCTCAACTGGCCCACCTCACACTGTCCCACTATATTACCCACTCTCACCTCACACTGGCCCACTCACATTGCCCCACTCGCATTGCCTACCTCGCATGGCCCACCTCATATTGCCCACTCACACTGTCCCACTATATTACCCACTCTCACCTCACACTGGCCCAACTCACACTGCCCACCTCACACTGGCCCACTATATTACCCACTCACATTGCCCACCTCACACTGCCCCCTTGTACTTTCTCCCCCTTGCACCTCTCTTTTTCCCCCATGTACTTCTTTCACCCCTTTGTGCCTCTTTCTCCCCCTTGTACTTACATCCTCTGCACCTCTTTCTCCCCCCTTGCACTTTCACCCTCTGTACCTCTTTCTCCCCTTTGTACCTCTCCCCCATGTACTTCTTTCACCCCTTTGTGCCTCTTTCTCCCCCCTTGTACTTTCACCCTCTGCACCTCTTTCTCCCCTTTGTACCTCTCCCCCATGTACTTCTTTCACCCCCCCTTGTAGTTCTTTCACCCCTTTGTGCCTCTTTCTCCCCCCTTGTACTTTCACCCTCTGCACCTCTTTCTCCCCTTTGTACCTCTCCCCCATGTACTTCTTTCACCCCCCCTTGTAGATCTTTCACCCCTTTGTGCCTTTTTCTCCCCCCTTGTACTTACATCCTCTGCACCTCTTTCTCCCCTTTGTACCTCTCCCCATGTACTTCTTTCACCCCCCCTTGTAGTTCTTTCACCCCTTTGTGCCTCTTTCTCCCCCCTTGTACTTTCACCCTCTGCACTTCTTTCTCCCCTTTGTACCTCTCCCCCATGTACTTCTTTCACCCCCCCTTGTAGTTCTTTCACCCCTTTGTGCCTCTTTCTCCCCCTTGTGCTTTCACCCTCTGTACCTCTTTCTCCCCTTTGTACCTCTCCCCCATGTACTTCTTTCACCCCTTTGTGCCTTTTTCTCCCCCCTTGTACTTACATCCTCTGCACCTCTTTCTCCCCTTTGTACCTCTCCCCATGTACTTCTTTCACCCCCCCCTTGTAGTTCTTTCACCCCTTTGTGCCTCTTTCTCCCCCCTTGTACTTTCACCCTCTGCACTTCTTTCTCCCCTTTGTACCTCTCCCCCATGTACTTCTTTCACCCCCCCTTGTAGTTCTTTCACCCCTTTGTGCCTCTTTCTCCCCCTTGTGCTTTCACCCTCTGCACCTCTTTCTCCCCTTTGTATCTCTCCCCCGTGTACTTCTTTCTCCCACTTGTACTTACATCCTCTGCACCTCTTTCTCCCCCTTGTACTTTCACCCTCTGCGCATCTTTCTCCCCTTTGTACCTCTCCCCCATGTACTTGTTCCCCCCCTTGTAGTTCTTTCACCCCTTTGTGCCTCTTTCTCCCCCCTTGTACTTTCACCCTCTGCACCTCTTTCTTCCCTTTGTACCTCTCACACTGATGACAGCTGGGACCGCTTCACACGCGGAGCCGCTGAGTGGAGCATGCTGGGGTTTTCCTTCCTCAATCTGGGCGCCAGTTTTAAACTTGCACTGAGGTCAGTGCAAGTTTGAAACTGGCGCCCAGACTGAGGAAGGAAAACCCCAGCATGCTCCACGCGGCATCTCAGCGTGTGACACGGTCCCTGCTGGAGCCTGTCATCATTGCGGGCTCCAACAAGGATAAAAAAAAACAAAAAAAAAAACACCTTGTATCATGGTGGCCGCACGAAAACACGCTGGTGGCCGCATTTGAGAACCTCTGTTATAGAAGATTTGAGTGTTGTGGTGAGGGGGTTGATAAGTGTCCCTTGACCAGGAAGGTAAGGGCCAGGGGTTGTGTTCAGGGCAAGTGAGGGTAACAGTTGCCCGCTGTACGGCAATATTTAGCGGTCAGACCCAAAGGGGAGGGGACCTTTCCTGCGGCATTTAGATGGCTCCCTCCTGTCCCTATTTCAGTTCAAAGCAGTGTTTAAGAAATCACTGAGGGTGCTGGGGCTAGACCCCAAAGATTATGGGACGCACTCCTTAAGGATAGGGGCTGCAACAGAGGAGGCTATCTGGGGCCAGACAGTGGAAGAAATAAAACACATTGGGAGATGTGTTCTGGAGCATACAAGCGCTATGTGAGGCCATAGATGGGGAGGGGGAGGAGAAGATATTAAAAATAAATAAATAAATAATCTTGTTTTTGCTTTAAATTTGCAGTGTAAGCTAACATGCATGCAGTGATAACCTTGATAATTGTAAACTAACATGTGTGTTTCTTGACAGGTGCAACTAGGACCCCGCTTCAGGTGTGGCTCTTGGGCCATTCATTTATATTTTGGGAAGGGAAGCCTGCTCCGACCACAGAGATCGGGGGACATCTGGGCTTGCCAAGAGTGCATCAGGTTGTGATGGCTCGGGAGGCTTGGTCTCCTCTGGACAGAGATTTTTCAATGGTTTGTGGACACAAAGCCCAGGTGGGGAGAGCCAAACATTTTAGTGTTGCATGCAGGAGGTAACAACCTTACATCCTGTAAATCTATGCAGCTCATATTAGACATTAAGGATACACGTGGATATATTCAGTCACTCTCTTCCCATGTGGAACTGGTGTGGTCAGACATAGGGCAGAGGGTTAACTGGAAGGGGACGGAGTCGCACCGGTTGATAGAAAAGTGCAGACAGAAGGTTAACCCCTTAACGAACGGCCGTGCAGGCACATGGCGGTAACTAGAGGACCGTGGAGCTTTTTTTTTTTTTTTTTTTTTCGATTCCGGACTCCCCGAACGGCATGCAGCCATGGGGGGAGCCCGGAATTCCATGACGGTCATCAAAAGGTTTATGTATTCCAGCGGGATTGGGTATGTCATTGAACAAAGGGAGCTGGTGGAGAAAGGATTAATGGTGTCCATTTGTCTCAGATGGGTCTAGATACATTTAGTTTGGCTATTTCCCTTGTTTTTTCCCTTTCATGCCCAGATGGTTATTTTGAAGCGTTATTTATAAGGTGCCACATTGTGACTAAGACTAGTGGATATACATTGCATAAGAATGTCAATAAATATACATTTAAAAAAAAAAAAAAATATTCCCAATATTGTTAAAATCGTCTTAGAAAATAACGACACACTAAGCAGGTTCCTGTAATACACTGGATTTCCTTGGATCACTGGTTTGTAATCACTATGTACATGGTATGGTTTGTAACACACAAAGACGGAAGTAGCCGAAATAGCTCAGTTGGGAGAGCGTTAGACTGAAGATCTAAAGGTCCCTGGTTCGATCCCGGGTTTCGGCAAACTCTTTTTTTTTTTTTTTTTCTTCCCTTTCATTTCCGATACTCCAATTAATAATCTTACACAATAATTTGCTGATATATGTTTGTCAGAAGCTGCACAGACGGCTATGCACGCTGCAGTCATGAGCAGTACAGACTGCAAGCGCCGCTGCTGATAACTGAGCGGGCCGCTCCGAATTCAGAACGAGGACTACAGTCTGAGTTCGGAGCGCCCCACTCCGTTATCAGCCGCGGTGCGGCCAGTCTCTACTGTGCATGACTGCACCACGGCCGTTGTTTCCTGGCACTGTGGCCCGTGTACACGGGCTGTTCAATTTCTTTAAAATATTCCATATTACCCCTATGGGTTACTTTTTTCTCCATAATTTCTTATCTGAATGGTACAGTGCAATACAAGTATAAGAAAACCAAAGAGACAAATACAAATTCCCCTATTTCAACAGTGATTCTCCACCGCTCACAAATTTTCAAATGGCGAAAGCTGTTTTAGTTGGTGCTGCTGGGGCACCTGGCATTACAGAGAATTATTAGGTTGTTTAACAACCTATTGACACCTCTTTGTGCACCTGAATAAATTATTTAGAGCAAGACCAAACTTTAATTTACATATGCTACTGTATAAACACACACAAACTGAAGTTTCAGCTAAAATTACTGTGAGTTTTATTACTGTAGAGCACAGTCTGATCTACTAAAAGAGGGTAACTAGGGTAAGAATTCACATGTGGATTTTAACCCAGTGTATGCTAGAGGGGTTATGAATTAATTCATAACCCCATGCTAGAGGCATAACCCCTCTAGCATACACGGGATGCTTTAGGATGGATAGTCCCTCTCCCACTTTCACACCCTGTGACCCTCTTTTAGGAATCCTCTTAAAACCAATATGGAGTATGCTTTTAGTGACACTTTGGTATGTCCTTTCACATGTTGTATTATGAAATGTGGTGGAAATTTGTAAATTGGTAGTAGTCATTGTTGTGTATTAATTAACACGTTAGGTGCCACGAGGACAACTAACCAATTAAATTAGTTTTTAACCCTGTGAATGCCGGAGGAATATGCAACACATTGAGTTACAGAATTTTGCATACCCATATACATACTATTCAATTAAAGAAAAAAATCCATCATTGTATTAGGGGATGTAGCTCAGTGGTAGAGCGCATGCTTTGCATGTATGAGGCCCCGGGTTCAATCCCCGGCATCTCCACTTTTATTTTCCTTATTTTTAATGTAATTTATTTTACCCGGTTACTTTTTCAAGTAGTATGAGCAGGTAAGTCTCTATACAGCACTGATCTTGTATTCAGTTATATAGCCTTGTGAGAATTAAATGTTATGTACTTTGATTTAAGCTAGTTCTAACTTTAATGATGCGATTGATTTCTTTAGAGACCCAACATTAGTGTCATAATATGGCGTCATGTGGCACCCCCCGATCAGCTGTCTGCCCACCTACCTGACCCCGACAACAACCAGAATTACGATCCTTCTTAGACACTATTCACATAACATCGCTTTTCACCAGTTTGCATCCCCATTAGCCAGTGTACCAGTGGGTGCCCAGTGTCAGTGACAATGGTGACCTCAATAAATGTAAACACGGGTGACAGAATGTGAGCTTGGCTGCAGCTCTAAGTCTGTTTGCATAACTGAGAAAAGAGCACAGTCAGGCCAGCATACAAGGCTAAGTCACATCTTACCACGAGCATCCGAATGGGGGGATACCTGAGGGTCACATTTTCGCTTTGTGCGGCCCCTCTGAAAAAAAATTGTGCGGAAGCTCCTGCATCTTCCTTGTTGTGATTGGCTTAGTCAGCCAGTCACAAAGTAACCCATTAAGGACCGACCAGAGAAGGGTGCAAAATATTGCTTCGCACTGCGTTAGGCAGCACTCTGGTCTCTTTGAGGCACTGGCACAGTGGGGTGGCGCCCACACATTTCAAAACACCTCTGGCACTCAAAGGGTGAATATTTCCACCAAACGGAATGCAAGTAACTTACAACTAGCGGTGGGGAGGGGGCCAGACCAGAGAAGTGTGAGGCACAGCAGTCAGCACAGAACAAGTGATGAGGTAGCTCCACAGTGCACAGGGCAGGGCCAGCACATCACCACTGCCAGCGGCACATTATCTCTTAGGACACTCCAAACTCCCATCCCCTGCTTTAAAATTGCCAAAGAGGGACAATCTTGTTTTAGGGGGTGTTGCTATGGGCGTGACTGGTGGATGGGGCATTACCGAGAATTTATAGGCTATTTCACAACCTATTGACACCTCCTTGTGTAACCTATTAAATGACTTAAAACAAGACCAATTTTTTATTTATACAATCTAATATATAAACAGATATACTGACATTTATACAAACATTAATGCGAATTTTATTGCTGTGGAGCAATGTGATACACTTATATACACATCACACAATCTGATCTCCTAAAAAGAGGGACATCAGGACGGGAAAGAGGGACAGAGGGATTTGGGTGTAAAAGAGGGACTGTCCCTCCTGAAGAGGGACACTTGGGAGGTATGGGTTTGTTCCAGAATGTAACCTGTTAATGAATGTCTCCTGATGCAATGCAAGAATAAGATAAAGAGACGATGTTCTGGAACAACCGTACTTTGTTATATAGGACAAATAAAAATATCCTACTTTCCAGTGATGCAAATGTGTTTTTTAACCCCATGTATGCTAGATGAGTTATGAACTAAGAATCATCAAAACCAATATGCAGGTCTGTGAAACATGGAGATAAGAAACAGTTTTGTTGACACAGTGGTACCTATGTCTGTGTACATATTGCACTATGAAATGGGCATTTATTTGAAAAGTGGTACTAGTTATTTACTTTCTTTTATTAACAATTTGAGTGAAAGAGGAATATCAAATCCATTAAATACATTTTTAATTCAATACTCCTATCTTATTCAAATCTAGGCTGCTAAGTGTATGGTATGCACTCATAAACAGAAGGTAGACTAGCTACCGTATAGGGGATGTAGCTCAGTGGTAGAGCGCATGCTTTGCATGTATGAGGCCCCGGGTTCAATCCCCGGCATCTCCACTTTTATTCTTTTCATAGTGGCTAGGTATAAATTGCCATTGAAAAAAATAGCGTTCTTTGTCCCGAATACTAGTTATCTAACATTCTGTTGAAGACCTCTCTACCATTCAGTGGATTAATAGCGCACTTTAAATCGATGGGTATTTTTATTTGCTATGGAAGGGAAGAGTAACAATCAATAGCAGTAAGATTGCACGTTAACCTACAAAGTTAAAAAGGATCTTAACATACACAGCTTTTAGTCTCATTAAATGTATATAGCTAACCCCTTAAGGACCGGGAAAATCTGAGGTCGTTTTCCCTTAAGGACTGGAGCAATTCTGACCTTTTTGACTTTGTCTTTGTTCAACAGTGTTTTCCCCCTTAGGCTTTTATCCCACCTGTTATACTGTTTTTTTAAGCACAAATAGGGCTTTCTTTTGATACCCCACATATATGGATAACCCACCATTTACTTTATGAAAACTGAAAAAAAATTAAAAAAACACCATTTTTGATTTTCTCTTGGGATCAATTGGTCACATTAAATTTTTATGGAGACTGCATTAAAATTATGACCGGTCAGTCATACCTACAAAATGCGCAGTTTAAAGTGGCCACTGTCCCCCCTGGGTGAAAATCCCCATGTCCCTTTTTCCCACCCTATTTTGACACTTTTTTATCCCTGACATTTGGTGGTGTATATAAGTGTATTACATGGCTCCACAAGAATCACACTTGCAATATTGTTTAACCCCTTAAGGACCGGAGGTTATGGGACATTTCCGTCCCATAACGACCGCATAGGGGTACTTTGACGCGCCGGTACACGTGACCTGTCACGTGTATCGGCGCGTCACTATGGGGCTTGAAAGAGATCGCTCCGATCTTGGAGCGGTCTATTTCGTGCCCTATTTTTACTTACAGCGCTCCCGGTAGAGTAAGTAAAAAGTACGTGACGTACCATGACCGTCATCGGTCCGTGAGTAGTTCAAGGACCGTGACGGTCCTGGTACGTCAAGGGTCCCTAAGGGGTTAATTATGTTTTTTTTTTTTTAAATAATTTTTTTTTTTTTGTAAAAAAAAGTGTGTTGTGTTTTTTTTTTTTTTTTTAAATAAGTAAATAATTGCAGGTCAAAAATTGACCTGCATTTAGCCAGCCTCATGCACCAGCAGTGAAGGGGTTAATACCCCTAGCTGCTGTATTTTATTTTGCCACTAGGTGTCTCCCGTCTACTTCTGTCTCCCTTACTTTGATAGCAAGGGAGACAGAGGTAGACGAGACACTCAGAGTCAGCATGCTTTGCATGCTGACTCTGTTTGTCAGAATGCCGGTACATGTGATCGCTGGTACGGCGATCGCATGAACCAGCAAAGGCAAGAAGGGCTGAGACTGAACGCCCCAGTCTCGGAGCGTTCAGTCTCAGCCTGGAATTCATGATAGCAGCGTGCATGGAGGCACGCTGATATCATTTAAGCCATGACGGACCTGGTCCGTCATGGGTCCTTAAGTGGATTGCAACCCATGACGGTCCAGGTCCGTCATGGGTCCTTAAGGGGTTAAGCTGCCTATAAATTCTGCCTTTTGTTTTAGGAACAGATTCATAATGTTAGAGATTTTTGATATAGTAGTTTGAGAATGAATTTCTGCAGTGCTTGTGTTTTCTGACCTGGTCAGATATGGATACATTATTCACAAGTCCAGAAAATACAGTGTAATAGACTTGTTAACCCTGTTAATACCCTAATAGAATATTCATCAAACATTTACTGAAAGCTGTTTTCCTTATGTCACACCATATTTGACAAGTCGGAATGTTTACAGGCTTCCGTGAACGTTTCAGGGGTACTACCCCTGCCTCAGCACTGCCTTTCCAGGCTGTGCTGAGGAAACGGAAGTACCCCCGAAACGTTCACAGAAGCCTGTAAACATTCAGACTTCTCAAATATGGTGTGACATAAGGAAAACGGCTTGCAGTAAATGTTTGGTGAACACCTGCATTCCGGTGAGTGCCTCTTTCTTTCTGTACACTGTATACTTTATGCCCCCAGTGGAAGCAAGGGAGCAGAAGGGGAGCGGATCTAAGACTGAGTTACAATAAGACTGTTGAACTTAAATTTCTTTGGCGAGTACGGCTATTATCTTTCAAACTAAAAGGATATTAGTAATCATTTTGGTGTAATTCCACTGAGTCATAACATAAAATAGTAAGTCTTGCTTTAGCTATATTTACTAGAATAAGATGTTTACATTTTCAGTGCAATATTATGAAATGCAAAAGGTCTCAGAACCTAAAACACAGAACCCTTAGGAGGGAGTTCCATGTTAGGACACATACACAAAAAAGGCTGTAATTCAGCCCTATACATTACAAACTGTTAACCTCTCAAGACCCTTGACGGTCCTGGCACGTCATCTGTCAACGAGCTATAAAGACCCATGACGTGCCAGGACCGTCATGGAATTCAGGGCTCCCCGCGTGGCTGCACACCGTTCGGGGAGCCCTGAATCCGATTTGCAAAAATATGGTCTGTGGACTTTAAGTGCTGGCTGCATGAGCGATTGGCCGGTCCTTATGGGGTTAACCCCTTAAGGACTGGGAAAATCAGAGGTGGATTTGACTTAAGGACCGGAGCAATTCTGACCTTTTTGACTATGTCTTTGTTCAACAGTGTTTTCCCTCTTAGGCTTTTATTCCACCCCCATAAATTATATACTGTTTTTTTACAAACAAATAGGGCTTTCATTTGATACCCTATTTATATGGATAACCTACCATTTACTTTATTAAAATTAAAGAAAAATGTAAAAAAAATGTAAAAAACCCACCATTTTTGTTTTTTCTCTTGGGGTCAATTGGGCGCAAAGGGTTACATTTTTATGGAGACTGCATGAAAGGTATGACCACTCAGTTATACCTACAAAATGCGCAGTTTAAAGTGGCCACTGTCCCCCCTGGGTGAAAATCCCCATGTCCCTTTTTCCCACCCTATTTTCCCACTTTTTTGATCATTACATTTGGCCGTGTATGTAAGTGTATTACATAGCACAACAACAATCACACTTCCAATTTCTTGAGATGTTTTTTTAAAAAATAAAATATTTTATTTGTAAAAAAAAAGTGTGTTGTTTTTATTTAAAAAAAAAAAAGTGTATTTAGCAGGTCAGAAATTGACCTGCATCTAGCCATCCTCCTGCACCAGCAGCGAAGGGGTTAACACCCCCAGCTGCTGTATTTTTTATTTCCACTAGGTGTCTCCTCTCTGCTTCTCTGTCCCTTACTTTGATGTAAGGGACGCATTGGCAGAGAGGAGACACTAGAGGCAGTAAGTAGCACTGCCTCATTCACTGATTAAGAATGTCGGTACATGTGATCGCTGACGCAGCGATCACATGACCTGGCACAACCGACAGAGGCTGAGACTGAACGGTCCGGTACTGGACCGCTCAGTCTCAGCCTGGAATGAATGGTAGCAGCGTGCACGGCGGCGCGCTGCTACCATTTAACACTTGACGTACCAGGACCGTCACTGGTCCTTAAAGCAAATTTACCCTTGACGGTCCTGGTACATCAAGGGTCGCTAAGGGGTTAAAGGCATGCATGTATGTAGCTTGAAATTAAGGGTTACTGAAAACAGAGGGCCACAGAATGGCTACTCAGAATCCTAAAGAAAATGAAAGATCCAAAATGTCAAGAAGCCAAGGCAGGTGGAATAACTTGCTGCACTGCACATTAACAGACGTCTGGATATCTCCTGCCATAGATATGCAAAAAGTGTTTAACCCTAATAGTAAGCTAATACTAAATTTAGTCTCAAACATTAGCTAGTGGAACATAAAAACAAATACGGCCAGCAAAATTGTTTGAAAAGGTTTAGCATCTAAGTTGATACTTTCTTTACTCCCTGGCACTCAAAGGAGTAATATTATTATTGCTATTTAAAGTTGTAAACGTCTGTATATATTGTTGCAGCTATATAACCTGTATAGGGCTGTATGTATTGTTGGAGCTATATGAGGAAAAAACTTGCATACATTGGGATAATCCTTTTTTGTTACTTCATTGACATTAGATTCCCCTAAAAATGCAGGATTGTATATAGACTTGCACCACACACACCATATGCTATCTTCCAACAAGTGAGACAGAGTCTTCTCCTACAAACCCCTGGTGCTATTCATAAAGTTACAGATATGAAGGGCTGGATTCAAATGCAGGTGCTAATTATATCTCTGCTTTTATCTCCAGGTATCCCCATACACTTACATAGGACATTTTTTGATAAAATGGGAGGTAATATTTATCTCCTGCATTTGAATCCAGCCTGAAGAATAGTAAAGTTTTTATTTCCAACATCATTAGGTATATAGGGAATAAACAAAAAAAGGATGAAAAATGGTGACCGCCTTTGTAAGTAATCATGTGGATCTCAAAATGGTCTGGAGACACAGACTCCCACCCAGCTCTACTCGACACCCACCCATCAGCAGCAACACTAGTTTTATGGATACAGCAAAAACAGCAGGTCAGGAAGGCAATCACTCACCATGCCATAGAACGTTGAGGACACCCCTGCCTGGAATGCACACCACAATTTAAAAGGACAGTGTAATGGAAGTTAAGGACGCCAGGTTATCCTTAGCCGTCATTCTGGGTCTCTCCCTCCTGATGAATGTGGCTACAAGTGGGTAGCCTGGCAGGTGAAGCAAGATGAAAGGCTTGAACTCCTGCAGCGCTGGAAACAGATAATTCCTGAATAGGAGGCAAAGGGTCCCCTTTCTACCATCCAGAATAAAGACTCTGTATTCCTTCTTAGTTCAGAACAACTAACTCAACTTTATTTGTAAACACAGCTTATTTATACAGTTTCAATTAACTTGGGACCAGTACAGAAGACATAATACAATCACAGTGGATACAATAGGTCACAGAACACAATGGGAGTATTCACAGGGATAATGTAATCACAACACCTCAGCTACATTAACTTGGGACCAGTACAGAAGACATAATACAATCACAGTGGATACAATAGGTCACAGCAAATGGTGAAGACATAACACAATGGGAGTATTCACAGGGACATTGTAATAACAACACCTAATACAAAGAACCAACAACAGATGGCTCAGGGAAGGCAGACATGATTACATTAATACACAAAAGGCTTGGGCTAGAGTAGGCAATAGCCAAAAAGGCTTGAGGGGCTGGAATACACATTCTAGGGAAAATGTACTGCGCAGTCCCCTTGAACCCGTGGCTACTCTGCAAATCGCTGATGCTCCTAAAACAGGGCACTTCTGTGGATTTAGTCCTTTTCGCCACCGCTGACTACCAACATAATGTCTTAAAAGTTCTCCTAGTCTGTGATAAGGGACTGTACATACGTAAGCCCGGGGAAGGCTTCCAGTAACGGACTATGGTCCATTACATTTCTCCCCCTTTTCAGTACCAAGCCAGCGGCAGCTTGGTCGAACGCTGGCTTGGGGAGTCCGGGAATTCCTTGCTTATAGCCCCTTGTCCTGGGCCAGTAATAAAATGTTAGCTCCTTGTCCTGGGCCAGGAAACAAATGGTTGGCCCTTTGTCCTGGGCCAGGAAACAAATGGTTAGCCCCTTGTCCTGGGCCAGGAAAAAGTGGTAGCTTCTGGTCCTGGGCTAGCAACATGTTGGGGGGACTCTGTCAGTCCGAGATCCAGGCAGAGCTTGAGTCAGATTTCCCTGGATCTGGGGCCATTGGCTCTGGATCTAGGGCCAGTATGTGATGTGGAATTCCATGGGGCAAAGGGGTTTCCACCACAAGGAGTGAGCTGGGGGAATGCTGGTTCTGGCAGCCTTTCCCTGACTTCCAGGGATCTGGGTGGGGGCAACATTGTAGGTTGGTGAAGGCATCTCCTCCTTTTCTCAATGCATGTGCCACAGTGCTGAAGGAGAGAACTTTGGTCCCACTCTCCTGTTCTGGGGTATCCGAGCCCCTAGGGAGGACAGTGGTCCCGCTCCCTAAGGCTGCAGAAACAGAAGCACTAGGGAGGACAGCGGTCCAGCTACCTAATGCAGGGGCATTACTTGCCCTGGTGAAGAGCGGGTTCCCACTCACCAGGCTGGGGTCAACAAATTCAGGGTCATCATTTGCCCTGGTGAGGAGCAGATTTCCACTCAACAGGCTGGGGTCAACTGATTCCCTGGGGAGGACAGAGGTCCCACTCCCCAAGGTTGGGGCAACAGAAACACTAGGGAGGACGGCAGTCCCACTCGCTAATGCAGGGGCATCACTTTCCTTGGTGAGGAGCAAATTCCCACTCACCAGGCTGGGGTCAACATAGCTGCTGGGGAGGACCACAATCCTACTCTCCCGAGCAGGGGAAGCAGAATAGGCTTCCTGGAGTTCACGGAGGTAACGCTGCTCCACTGCTATCATCAGTCGGTCCACCACTCTTACCGACGGATCTAGTCCCAGGAGGGACATTAGGTTCTCCACTCTCCTGACCCCCGGGTCAGGGTCTCCCCACATTCCTATAAGTGTCCATCGCGTCTCCACCAGGAACTCTGTATATCGCTCCAGTCAGGCTGCATGTTTCACCAATGCAATCCAGTTTGGTGAGGGAGATGATCCCACCCCTTGCCACCAGTGTAACGGAAGCTAAGGACACCGGGTTATCCTTAGCCGTTGTTCTGGGTCTCTCCCTCCTGGATGCGGACGTGGGTAGCCTGGCCGGTGAAGCAAGGTGAAAGGCTGGAACACATGCATTGCTGGAAACAGATAACTCCTGAATAGGGGGCAAAGGGGCCCCTTTCTACCATCCAGAATAAAGACTCTGTACTCCTTATTAGTGTCACAGTACCTTGTTTCCAGCGCCTCCGCTTCAGCGACACTCGGCGTCTTTCCACGTGTCATCGGCAGGCAAGAGGCTTCAAGCATGCTGCAAGCCTCTGTTTTATGTGTGTTTGTTTCCTGTAGTCTCCTCCTACCTACTTTCCTCCCTCTAGCTGCTCCTCCTACCTACTTCCTGTGGAGGGGTTTAAAGGGCAGACTGAGTCCTGACTCAGTCACCTTTACGTTGTTGTTCTGAGCAGTTCATTTTCTAGTATTCTTGATTCCTGTGTATGATCCGGCTACTCTGTCCATCCATTCTGGTGTTGACCTGTGGCTCTGTCTGACTATTCTCCTTGGCGTTCCGACTTGGCTCAGATATCCTTTCTGGTGCAAACTTGTGGCTCTGGATGACTACCCGCTCCGTGTATGACCTAGGCTTGTCTGACTACCCACTCTGGTGTTGACCTGGGGCTCTATCCACTGCGCATCCAGCTGTCACGGTTTGTTTTGACTCTCAGACACAGAGTAAGATAAAAATCAAACTTTATTGAAAAGTTTAATGGGAACCCTCACAGGTCCTGAACATACACATAAGTCACATGTACACAATGAGTTCAAACAGTAGTTATTGCAAGATACACATGGTAGGCTCTACCAGCCTTGCCAATATACCGGGCAAGGCAGCCTGGAAGGTTACACGATAATCTGAATGTGGCTCTACCGGTCTTGCCAATCTATCGGGCAAGGCAGCCTGGAGGTTTATACGACAAGCTGATAGTGGCTCTACCGGTATCACGGTGCCCGTGATTGCTCTTCTGTTGTGTCTATCACCAGTAGGGGGCTCCCCATTGGCTGGCTATCTTCAGCCCGCCCTGTATTGCCTATTTAAACCTAGTCTGGGCACCCTTTGGTGGCCCTTTCGTGTTGTCTCTATGCCGTTTGAGTCTACATCTTGTTCCTGAGTATCCTGGGCTCCTGCTGTGTTCCTGCGACCTGTGTTCTGCTTGTTGCAGTGTTTCCAGTTTTATTGTTCCTGCCTCCGTCTGATCTGGTTGAGCCACCTCTTCCTGCTGCCAGTCACCGCCGTTGTTCCTGATTCCGGTTGACCGTCTGCCTGCTGGTTCCTGCTTCCATCTGCTGGTTCCTGTCCTGATTGCCTCCAGTTAGCTGACGTTCCTGAGTCGCCTCAGCGACATTTCTATCTTGCCGGTTTACAGTACGCGGGTACTGGTTCGCTCCTCTAGCCATCCAGCTGTCTCAACATTATAGCGTTCCACGTACAGGGTACTGGTTCGCTCCTCTAGCCATCCAGCTGTCTCAGTATTGTAGCGTTCCACGTACAGGTACTGGTTCGCTCCTCTAGCCACCCGGCTGTCTCAGTATTGTAAGCGTTTCACGTACAGGGTACTGGTTCGCTCCTCTAGACACCCGGCCGTCTCAGTATTGTAAGCGTTCCACGTACAGGGTACTGGTTCGCTCCTCTAGCCATCCGGCTGTCTCAGCATTATAGCGTTCCACGTACAGGGTACTGGTTCGCTCCTCTAGCCACCCGGCTGTCTCAGTATTGTAAGCGTTCCACGTACAGGGTACTGGTTCGCTCCTCTAGCCACCCGGCTGTCTCAGTATTGTAAGCGGTCCACGTACAGGATACTGGTTCGCTCCTCTAGCCATCCGGCTGTCTCAGCATTATAGCGTTCCACGTACAGGGTACTGGTTCGCTCCTCTAGCCACCCAGCTCTCTCAGTATTGTAAGCGTTCCACGTACAGGGTACTGGTTCGCTCCTCTGCCACCCGGCTGTCTCAGTATTGTAAGCGTTCCACGTACAGGGTACTGGTTCGCTCCTCTAGCCATCCGGCTGTCTCAGCATTATAGCGTTCCACGTACAGGGTACTGGTTCGCTCCTCTAGCCACCCGGCTGTCTCAGTATTGTAAGCGGTCCACGTACAGGATACTGGTTCGCTCCTCTAGCCATCCGGCTGTCTCAGCATTATAGCGTTCCACGTACAGGGTACTGGTTCGCTCCTCTAGCCACCCAGCTCTCTCAGTATTGTAAGCGTTCCACGTACAGGGTACTGGTTCGCTCCTCTGCCACCCGGCTGTCTCAGTATTGTAAGCGTTCCACGTACAGGGTACTGGTTCGCTCCTCTAGCCATCCGGCTGTCTCAGTATTGTAAGCGGTCCACGTACAGGATACTGGTTCGCTCCTCTAGCCATCCGGCTGTCTCAGCATTATAGCGTTCCACGTACAGGGTACTGGTTCGCTCCTCTAGCCACCCAGCTCTCTCAGTATTGTAAGCGTTCCACGTACAGGGTACTGGTTCGCTCCTCTGCCACCCGGCTGTCTCAGTATTGTAAGCGTTCCACGTACAGGGTACTGGTTCGCTCCTCTAGCCACCCGGCTGTCTCAGTATTGTAAGCGGTCCACGTACAGGATACTGGTTCGCTCCTCTAGCCATCCGGCTGTCTCAGCATTATAGCGTTCCACGTACAGGGTACTGGTTTGCTCCTCTAGCCACCCAGCTCTCTCAGTATTGTAAGCGTTCCACGTACAGGGTACTGGTTCGCTCCTCTAGCCACCCGGCTGTCTCAGTATTGTAAGCGGTCCACGTACAGGATACTGGTTCGCTCCTCTAGCCATCCGGCTGTCTCAGCATTATAGCGTTCCACGTACAGGGTACTGGTTCGCTCCTCTAGCCACCCAGCTCTCTCAGTATTGTAAGCGTTCCACGTACAGGGTACTGGTTCGCTCCTCTGCCACCCGGCTGTCTCAGTATTGTAAGCGTTCCACGTACAGGATACTGGTTCGCTCCTCTAGCCATCCGGCTGTCTCAGCATTATAGCGTTCCACGTACAGGGTACTGGTTCGCTCCTCTAGCCACCCAGCTCTCTCAGTATTGTAAGCGTTCCACGTACAGGGTACTGGTTCGCTCCTCTGCCACCCGGCTGTCTCAGTATTGTAAGCGTTCCACGTACAGGGTACTGGTTCGCTCCTCTAGCCACCCGGCTGTCTCAGTATTGTAAGCGGTCCACGTACAGGATACTGGTTCGCTCCTCTAGCCATCCGGCTGTCTCAGCATTATAGCGTTCCACGTACAGGGTACTGGTTTGCTCCTCTAGCCACCCAGCTCTCTCAGTATTGTAAGCGTTCCACGTACAGGGTACTGGTTCGCTCCTCTAGCCACCCGGCTGTCTCAGTATTGTAAGCGGTCCACGTACAGGATACTGGTTCGCTCCTCTAGCCATCCGGCTGTCTCAGCATTATAGCGTTCCACGTACAGGGTACTGGTTCGCTCCTCTAGCCACCCAGCTCTCTCAGTATTGTAAGCGTTCCACGTACAGGGTACTGGTTCGCTCCTCTGCCACCCGGCTGTCTCAGTATTGTAAGCGTTCCACGTACAGGATACTGGTTCGCTCCTCTAGCCATCCGGCTGTCTCAGCATTATAGCGTTCCACGTACAGGGTACTGGTTCGCTCCTCTAGCCACCCAGCTCTCTCAGTATTGTAAGCGTTCCACGTACAGGGTACTGGTTCGCTCCTCTGCCACCCGGCTGTCTCAGTATTGTAAGCGTTCCAGGTACAGGGTACTGGTTTGCTCCTTTAGCCACCCGGCTGATTTGCAGGATTAATAGCGTTCCACGTACTGGGTACTGGTTCGCTCCATAAGCCTTCCGGCTATGTTGTAGATTGTCTGCTTTCCACGTACTGGGTACTGGTTCGCTCCATTGTTACTTAGCGTCATGGCATTCCATCTGTGAGTGCACTAGTTTTCTCCTCATCCATCCGCATCCCTGCTGCTGACGGCTTACTTACTGACTTAGCCTCTTGTCTATGTAGTGACTATTGCTCCACCTTCCAGTCACTGAGGCTTGTGGTTACCATTATCTCCTGTCAATTGGCTGCCTTGCCCGGTATGGGGTAAGACCGGTAGAACCTGTCCTGTCTCATGGGTTGCCTTACCCGGTATTGGCGAGGCCGGTAGAGCCGGTGTTTATCTCCTGTCAATTGGCTGCCTTGCCCGGTATATGGTAAGGCCGGTAGAACCTGTCCTGTTTCCTTGGGTTGCCTTACCCGGTATTGGCAAGGCCAGTAGAGTCAGTCTTTGTCTCCTGTCCAGCGGCTGCCTTGCCCGGTATTTTGGCAAGGCCGGTAGAGCCTCAACTCACGAGTTCCAATTCCTTGGCTGCCTTGCCCGGTATATTGGCAGGGCCGGTACAGCCAACACTGCTATTGTTTGCATTGTATTCCTGTCTAATAAAGATATATGTGTGTACGTGTATGATACCCTAAGGGGTTACATTAACTTTTCAATAAAGTTGTGTTTTTACCTAATCCTGCGTCTGAGAGTCTTAAAAAACCGTGACAACCGGCCTTGCCAATATACCAGGCAAGGCAGCCAGGAGGTTTACACGACAAGCTGATAGTGGCTCTACCGGCCTTGCCAATATACCGGGCAAGGCAGCCTGGAGGTTTATATGACAAACTGATAGTGGCTCTACCGGCCTTGCCAATATACCGGGCAAGGCAGCCAGGCGGACAGAAGGACAGCTCCACTAATGCTGAATAGATGGAGCAGCAGCATAAGATGGAACAGTGGAGCAAACCAGTCTCCCAACCAGGGAGAACAAAACCGGTGCAATAACGGAGACAGCAGCAACCGGTGAAGGAGGGGTTAACCAGTACCGTGTACTGGACAAACGTACAACAACCCGGTTCTATACTGGCTGGATCAGCAACCGGTGGATGTGGAGTAAACCAGTACTAAATACAGGAAAACAGTATAACGCTCAACCGGCTCTATACTAGCGAAGTCTGCAGCCGGTGTAGGTGAATTAAACCAGTACCACGTACTGGACAACAATAGCGCTCAACCGGCTCTATACTAGCGGAATCAGCATCCAGTGTAGGTGGTAAACCAGTACCACGTACTGGACAACAATAGCGCTCAACCGGCTCTATACTAGCGGAATCAGCAGCCGGTGTATGTGGAGTAAACCAGTACCGCGTACTGGACAACAATAGCACTCAACCGGCTCTATACTAGCAGAATCAGCAGCCGGTGTATGTGGAGTAAACCAGTACCGCGTGCTGGACAACAATAGCGCTCAACCGGCTCTATACTAGCGGAATCAGCAGCCGGTGTAGGTGGAGTAAACCAGTACTGTGTGATGGACAACAATAGCACTCAACCGGCTCTATACTAGCGGAATCAGCAGCCGGTGTAGGTGGAGTAAACCAGTACCGCGTGCTGGACAACAATAGCTCTCAACCAGCTCTATACTAGCGGGATCAGCAGCCGGTGTTTGTGGAGCAAACCAGTACCACGTACTGGACAAACATATCGCCCAACCGGTTCTATACAAATGAGATCAGCAACCGGTGAACATGGAGTAAACGGAGATCAGAATGTCACCCAGGCGACCCAGCAGCCAGACGGATGACAAACAGGATACAGCAGTAGAAACAGCAGACAAGCCAGGACCACCACAGGAACGATAGGACCACCAACCAGGTCAGGAACAGAGCAGAATAAACGGCAGCATGGGATCAGGAATTGAAGCAGGAACGACAGCTCAACCGGATTTGGAACGGAGGCAGGAACCACGCAGGAGAGGCACTGACACTGGAGCAACGCTGACACTGGTAGCAGACCAAAACAGGCCCAAGAAATAGGTACAAGGCAGGTGACTGCTAGACATAGAGACACCATGAAAGGGCAACCAAAGGGTGCCTCAGCCCATTCTATAAAGGCAATACTGGGCGGGCAAAAGACAGATGGCCAGTGGAGAGTACACATACCTGACTGACAGCAGAAGTCTGCAGTCACGGGCACTGTGATACCAGCATTCCATTACTTCAGTGGATATGTTTTCTGGTGCAAACCTGTGGCTCTGGCTGACTACCCGCTCCGTGTATGACTTTGGCTCGTCTGACTATCCTATCTGGTGCTTACTAGAAGGCTCTGTCTGTTCGCTCAGTTTGTTGGTTCCATTATTCAGACATCCTTCCTACTACTGACCTGGGGCTCTAGCAGACTCCTAGGGCTCGATTTAAAGGCAACCGTTAAACCAGCCGCTAAGTGAAAAAGGCACATCGCTCGCAAATAATACAGGAGTTACGGCAGATTCAATAGCTACTCTACGAGAATAGCTATCGAGCGTAGGCACACAAAAAACACGTAACACAAAAGCCGTTGTCGCTCATGTTAATGCACAACGGGCGGCCAAATCACACGATAACTGCGCTCAAAACAACATGTAATATAACGGCTGCCGTTGTCAAGCAACCATGATTGATGCCAAAACAAATTCAAACACACAGCCAATCACAAAGCCCCAATGTATCAAATAACTTCAAATACACCTATATATACCCAAAAATAACCGGCACACACTGTCTGTTATCGAGTTCTTCAGAGCCAGATATCAGGACCCAGGAGCGGAGGATAGTCATTAGAGAGAGGGAGAGAGGCGCGTTCATTGGAGGTAGAGGAGTTTTGCAGTTTGGAGAGAGGAGAGAGGTGCACTAAATATACACATATCACACTTTTGCACATATTACATACACACATACAAACACAAACACATACACATACATACACATAGTCCTTTTATTTTATAACACCTTACACATTTTACTTTTTATTTTGACAGTGTGAATCTGGGAGTGAAAGTGTGTGACAGAGAGTGACTGGATCGAGTGTGTCTGTGAGGGCCTGTGGGATTGCCTGGGTGTGACTGGGTGAGTGATGGCAAGGAGAGGAGGACAGGAGAGAGGGATGGGGAGAGTAGTGGAGGAGGAGGAAGCTCAGGAGGGGATCCCTCAGCAGAGCAGGGGTGGCAGAGGGAGATCTGCAGGGCGGAGGGGGACCCGGCCCACAAGAGCAGGCACACAAAGAAGAGGGACAGAACCTGCAGTGGGACGACGGGTAGTTCCTGGGGAGCACCCCACACAGGCAGGGTCAGACCAGGCAGGGCACTCCGGCTCTGAATCCTCCCATGCCGGAGCTGATGAGGGCAGGATCAGGGATCCCAGATATAGTGAGGAGGAGAACACGGCTCTTGTGGAAGCTGTCCTGGAGAGGCAGAGTGTTCTCCACCCGACGGCAAAGGTCCCTGGCCTGGCAGCGCGGAGGAAGGCAGCCTGGAATCAGATCTGCAGCCGGGTGAACGCGGTGGCAACATGCAGGCGGGACGTGGAGTCTGTGAAGAAGAGATGGGGCGACTGCCGGAGGGTGGTCAAGAACAAGATGTCTGACATGGCCAAGCAAGCCCGAGGCACCGGAGGTGGCCCATCTGTGCCCATCACATTCTGCGGCTGGGAGGAGATGGTGCGGCAGAACATGTCCCCGACCATGATCGAGGGGGTCGTGGGAGGAACTGACACTGGGGATGAGAGGAGCCTCCACACTACCGGTAAGTGCAACACTACAGAACAACACACTACAGCAACCAACACCAGCTGCACACACAGTCACACCTCAACACATGTCCATCACTCAGCCATACAACTGCACCAACACAGCACCATGAGGGTTAAAAAAAGGACACAACACCTGGACAAATGGCAACGTCCAACTTGGGACAAACCTGTCAAAGTCCTACTTCAACCCTCCTGTCGCTGTGCTCATCACACACAATACACAAACCGTTATGTTCAAAATGTCATCTGTTAAATATCATCACTGTTCACACACAATGTCACCCATGTCCCCACCCCCACCCTAACCCCTTGAGTGCTAGAGGGATCATCAATGCATCGATCAACAATGCATTGGCAACCCCTCTGGGACTCAAGGGGTTAACCTGACAACAAACAAGTCAATAGGACAACGATCACATGCTACACAGGGGACATTCACTAAGCGGTGACAAACAGATGGTGGACACAAAGTAACCCTCACACACCCTCACTTCACCAGTACCAGTGTTAGTCCATGGAGAATATGCCAAAACAAGAATCAAGTTCATAGGGTCCCATTGTACAGACTCCATGGAAAACACTGGAAATGGGGAAAGGAGATCACTGGAGAAGTCACCATCATGTTCATTTCATCAGTTCAACATCACCGCTTACAGAATCACAAAAGGGGGCATCAGATCACACATCACAGTGTCACACAGAATAAATGCTTGTAGGTGCAACACACAGGCCGAAAACTATTTTACAGAATTCAAGCTGGAAAAAGCAGGCATTGGTGTTGTGGCTGCAATCATTTACTCTGACTTGAAATGACATATCCCATATCTGATTCCCACATGGATCCACAGGGGTGCTGATGCCATGGATGGATGGTATACCAGCATCTCTATGCAGGATACATATGGGAAACAAATAGCAAACATTGTACCTTGGTCACCAACAGGCCATGACTGATGGATATCTAGGACTGAGTACGGTTGCCTCACACAGAAGGATGGATGGGCTCATACACAGAGAAAAAAACAGGCCTCAATCAAAGATATCCCTCACTACTGGCTGGATTGTTGCCCTTAGGATTCAAATGTTACTAAATATGTTCCAACATGATGTGAACACAGAGATCACTTCACTGGATGTGATTGCCTTACTGGCCAGATATGTGCACCCATCACATATCAACCTACATTGCTACCATCCAAATACACATACATAGTATATCACACTCTACGTAGATGGGATATACGAGGTATGTTCATATCCATCATATCAATACAATGTCTTGTTGGATGGGTGCACATATATAGCCAGTAAGGCAATCACACCTAATGAAATGCTCTCTGGCATCACATCTTGGAAGGATATTACTCTATCCATATGAAGGGTACATATCCACATACATATATGACCATTTCTACTTGTGTGTCACTGTAATGGGATAGCAATGGGTAATGTCATCATGATGTCATATCATTGCCATCGTTAACAGATGTGTCTTGATCTAAGTCCCATCCCTCCAACACTCATGGTTATACAGATATTGCTCCATGTGACAGGTGAAGATATCCATCATTTGACCACACGGAGGCTCTTCAGCAGAGCCAAAGTCACAACATATCGAGAGAAATACCTCTTTGGAATGGTCCACAGAGTGTGCTTGTAAATCATGCACACCCTGTACACCATTCCAATTAAGTATTGTTCTCTAAATGGGTTGATTTTGTCTCTGCTGAAAATCCCTCGTGTGGACAAATGACTGAAATCTACATCCGTCACATAGAGCAATATCTGAACAACCATGAGGGTAGGAGGGATAGGACTAACAGAGAACAACATCTGTTCCCACAATGTCTACAATCTGACATCAAGGTGGACTTAACCTTTGCCACCCCCCTGGAGGGATAGCCATGCCTACAAGTTGTGAAGACAAATATATGTTGTTGGATCCCCCCCCCCCCCGAGTTAAACAATGGTATTCCTACTGCTGAAAGGTGTGTTGATGCAAAAGGTATCACAGCTCAGACATGGATATGTCAGGGGCAATATCCCAGTGGCCTGATATTGTACAGTGGTGCTGTTACTACACAATCATATGGACAGCTCTGGTACAGGGACCAGATATCTACATGGGAGGGTGTAGCAACAGCCCCACTGTACTATTTCTGGACACTGTGATATTGCACCTCAAAATGAAACCTTCACCCATAATAACTCAAACAACACCTTTCAGCAGTGGGAGTACCCTTGTTTACCCAGGGGGATTAACACAAACACATATATTTTTCTTCACCACATATCAAAGTAGAACTGTCTCCACAAACATATGGCTAAGGTCACTAATCACAACATCTTCTTCCTCCACACAGCTTACGGCCGTCAAGCCCAGCGGCAGACAGTGGAGGAGGCTATGTCACCCCCCAGTGAGGAGGACACAGAGGAGGGGACCAGCCGGTGGTCACCTTACCCACCATCACCATCCCCTCCAACACAGGCTGCATCACCACCTACTGCACCACCACAGGCTGCACCACCCCTTCCAGCTGCACCACCACAGGCTGCACCACCCCTTCCAGCTGCACCACCACAGGCTGCACCACCCTTTCCAGCTGCACCACCACAGGCTGCACCACCCTTTCCAGCTGCACCACCACAGGCTGCACCACCCTTTCCAGCTGCACCACCACAGGCTGCACCACCCCTTCCAGCTGCACCTCCCCAGTACAGTGGCTGGATGCCACAGAAGGAGAGGTGGACATATCCATCCACCTCCACCAGCTACTACCCTCCATCAGCAGCACCACCACCACCAGGGAGACAATGGCTGCCAGGGACAGTGGCCACAAACCAATATGGCCCATATTCCTCACACATCAACCCACCCTCCTGGATGGCTCCACAACATGCCCCAAGGTATGATCCCAGGTGGGGTCCCAGCACCTATCAGTGGCCACCATATGAGCCTTGGCCACTGGACTACCCACACCTGGGCCTGATTGGTGAGCCCCAGCACCCCCTACCCAGGGACATATTCACACCTCCACCAGCACACACATCTCTGGGCAGCTCTGCATCACTTGATGTGGTGGGCATATGCCCATCATCTGCACCAGCCACTCCAACAGCAGCCACAGCACCCTCAACAGCAGCAGAGAAGGAAAGAGCACCCTCAACAGCAGCAGAGGAGGAAAGAGCACCCTCAGCAGCAGCAGAGGAGGAAAGAGCACCCTCAGCAGCGGAGGAGGAGGAAAGAGCACCCTCAACAGCGGAGGAGGAGGAAAGAGCACCCTCAACAGCAGCAGAGGAAACAGCAGCACCAGGGACACCGGGCACATCCACCTACAGCACCACACGCCTCACAAGCATGGAGGCGGAGTGTATGGCCCTTCAAAGAAGACTACTCCGGTCCAGCAGAAGTACAGACAGCAACATCACCAGGAGCAGGAGGCAATCCAGGAGGAACATTGCCCAATTGGAGACCAGAATCCAAGCTCTGGAGTCGGAGGTGGCCAGGGGGAACACACTACTCCACCAGCTCAGGACTGGTCTCATGGACATGATGACACAGGTCCTTGTGGAGTTAAGGGAGATCAACCGCAGAGAGAACCTGAGGATGGAGAGGGCGAACTTGCGTTCCACCGAGGGGTCTACTGCCACCACCACCCCCTCCAGTGTTACCCCTGAAGCAACACCTAGGGGGCAGAGGGTTACCAGGAGATCCACAACGGCATCCACCTCTGGCACCCAGGCTAAGGCCCCCCACCCAAAGAAGAAAAAATGAAAGGCCCAACCTGTTAAGTTTCCCCTCAATAAAGAAAACATTTTTTTTTTAATTCCAGTCTGATCTGTTGTGTCTTCAGTTATGGATTGGGTGGCAGGGTTGTCTCCAATGCATTGCCATACAATGCAGTGAACACAACCTCTGCCTGGGTGAAATGTTAGTGGGATGCTACAACATGGGTTCACACACACACCGTTGTACAAATTCAACTTGTAATACATCCCTGGAGCCATATTACATCACTGTGTTATATGGCGGTGTTGTGTGTTGAATTTGAACAACAAAACATACCCCTTAGCACAACAAATTGTACAACACTGAACATTTGTCTACATCATATGTTGTGTTTAACCCTTTGAGTGCCAGAGTGGTAGACAACGCATTGTAAAGAAATGCGTTGGGGACCACTCTTGCACTCAGTGGGTTAATGGGATAACCAGACAAACAGCTCTGTGACTTAGCAGGGACATTATAAGCAGGATAGATAAATGGGACATGTATCCATGTTGTCTTGGATTCACACACTCATTGTGCAACTGACTTACTGGAGAAGCCAATGTTTTTAACCTAGGATTTCAATGTGTAGCACACACATTGATATCCTGGGCTGAGCATTGGGGTCTCCTGTAAGTTGAGTTGCTGTTTCCCTAAGGGTGTAACAGACTTCACCAGTGATAACACATGTCCACTTAGTCTGGTTGTTCGTTAGCCCATGTACTGAGATATGTCAAAGTGGAGCAAAATCTCAGAACACGGATTATACTGAGCAATACAGATACTGTGGACAGGTATTCACTGTGGAAGTATGTCCCCTGTATCACCTCTTCATCACTCCCACAACACATTGGTGCATCACTGCCACCATCATCTGTTTGCATGGATACATCACAGAGTCCAGTCACTGGCAAACAAGTGGTGGACTCCTGTGATGTGGGTGATGCCTTTCCATGTATGGGGCATACTCTACCCTGGGTGTGGTAACACATTGACATATGTGTTCTCAAATATATCCTCCTACAGACACAGATAGAATGGTGATGGTTCATCTTTATTGTGTCTCAAAGTACATTAGAATGTACATGTGTTTTGTGTGTGTATTGCCTATATGCATTGAACACCTGTATGAGAACACTAAATGTACTTTGAAACTAAATCGTAATACTTCAGTAACACTGCTGCCCTGCTCATGTGTTGTCCATGAGGTTTGACAACTCTGTAGCTGAGCATCCTGACTGTACAGGTTAAAACACTCAAGAATTAGTGTTTTCTGTGTCTCTATGAGAATGTTCCAGTAGAGGTTTGTGTGAACCTCAGGTCAAACTTTGCATCACCAACAACATCACCATAAACAGCAAGGGGTGATCTTCATGAAGGTGTTGTCAAGACATCAATCCAGTCACATGGAAGATCTTCAGTTCAAGGATGGATCATGTTACGGATGCCTGCGGGACAAGAGGACAGGATTTGGAGCAGTAGACCTGAACTGATCATCAAGCAACAACAATTTAGTCTTTTTCATCCCCTCAGTTTTCACAGTTATAGGTGAGTGCACAAACCATTGCTTGACAATGTGTTGTGTACTCATCTGTAACCAATTCTGTGGGGAACTAAGGACATGTGCATCAGTCCTAGGGATATGTGCCCCTGACATGGATACACACATCAACAAGTGTTCTGAGAGCTCCATGGAAGTAATGACATTGTGCTGCCACTGTGAAAGTGACAGTGGCAGCCCAATGTCATTTGTTCCATGGAACTGTTAGGACACATTTGTTGATGTGTGTATTCATGTCAGGGGCACATATGTCTGCACACTCACAGGTCTGCATGGAGTCCGTGTTAATCTGATCTACGTCTCATGACCTCTACATTGTGTGCCCATACCACTGTACATCCACCCCTGTGCTGCTCTTCTCAGCTGTAGCACAGTACAGGTCCCATATTGAGTCTGATGTCCCTTCTAATGCATATCATTAGATAATACTCTTTCGCTACTGGGCTAGCATGGTTGTTCAGGCTATAATCATGGCATATCCAGTTAGTTGCTGTCAATCAAGCCGTGTAAGGTGATGAACATGGGTAATATGTTGTACCTTGTTTATCCTGGGGGTGTGCGTGATATCCTTGGGGTCTGTATGTCAACGTGGAGAGTGGAATGGAGGATGGTTGCTGAGTCCACACACACAATTTTCCACGTCCACTGCCAGTGCAGTGCTGTGTCACTGTTCCTGTGGGGTGAGACAGAACAAAATGTGCAGTGTGGTTAGTGTCACAGGACTGATGGGGGACTTGCATGGATTGTTTGCATGCATGTGTTATACTCACAGGTGAAGTATTCCGTGATGAGCCTGTCTCTGATCTGTGCCCCTCTCATGGTCTCCTCCACATGCCCGATGTCCATGGCCACTTCCTGTATGGGGGGGTCCGGGATGTGCTCCAGCAGCCTGGTGTCCACTGCGATGTTGTGCAGTATTGCGCACGCCACAATGATGTCACACACCTTAGCCGGTGCATACTGCAGTGCTCCCCCAGAGTGGTCCAGACATCGGAATCTTGACTTGAGGAGCCCAAATGTGCGCTCAATAGCATTCCTCGTTCTGGCATGAGCCTGGTTGTAGCTTTCCTGGGCATGTGTTTGGGGATTGGCCAGAGGGGTCAGTAGCCAGGACTTGCATCCATAGCCAGCATCACCTGTGTAATGTGAGTGACATGGTGAAACAGGGAGCACATGTTGTGTGAATGATGTTTTGTGTGGTGGACGTAGTAGCTGTGGGTCAGGTGCATGCTGAGCTGAGTGGTGTGTACGCCTGTGTATGTGGTGTGATTTTGTTTTGTGAACTCACCCACTAGCCATCCCCCTGTAAAGGTTCCATTCTCAAAATCTCTGTGGACTGAGGAGTTTTGTAGAATGTATGCATCATGTGTGCTGCCAGGATATTTTGCACAGACATTCATGATCCTCATGTTGCTGTCACACACCATCTGCACGTTGATGGAGTGGAAGTTCTTCCTGTTGATGAATATCTGTGCGTCACGTGCTGGGGCCTTAATCCGGACATGGGTGCAATCTATAGCACCCATGACCCTGGGCATGCCTCCCTTTGCGTAAAAGGCCTGCTTGACGTGTATCCAGTCCATGTCGGTGGTGGGAAAATGTATATAGGTACTGGCCTTGCTTTTGAGGGCTGGCAGGACCTGGGCCAGCACTCTGGAGAATGTGGCCTGTGACATGCCAGATGCGTAACCCTCAGTGGACTGGAAGGCCCCGCTTGCCATGAAGTGTATGGCACAGAGTAGTTTCTGCAGGCCAGTTAGGGCATGGTTGTGGATGTAGATGGGATCCACCTGCTCCTTGATGACCTTATACAAGGCAATGATGCTGTCAGGCCTCAACCTGTAGCGATCAATGACCTCGTCATCAGCCATTCCAAAGAGTGTGACCCTTGGGCGGTATACCCTGGGCCTTGGTGGTCGTCTATACATCCTGTGCCCTCCAGGTGGGGATGGACTCCTGTGTGGCTGCTGAGCCAGAGCCTCCTCACTTGCAACAGGTGAAGGCTGTTGATGAGGCGTGCTTGGAGTTTGCTGATGTTCCCTAGCTCTCTCCCTTGCACGCCTTCTCCGCAGTCTTCGCAACAATATGTAACCCAACATACTGTTTGCTCTCTCTATCTGTCTCTATCTCTTTCTCTCTCTACCTCTCTCTCTCTCTATCTCTCTCTATCTCTTTCTCTCCCTCCCTGAGTGGAAAACAAGCCACAAGTGAGTGTGTTGAGTTGTCCCTTTAAGTACTTGCTAGGGCGTTGTGTAGGTGTGGTGATGAGGTGAGTGCTGACCAATGGTGAGTTGTTTGTGTCCAGGTAAGTGTTAGCAGGTGTGTGTGTGTGTTATAAGATGTGGTGTGTTGTGCTTGTTCTGTGTGTGCCATTTGCGGGCGTGCAGTTGTGGGGTGCAGGTCGCGTGTTGATGTTGCCCAGGTGAGTTTGTATTTGCAGGGTCCGCTTTGTGTGATGACCCCCATTGTTCCGTGCCATGTTGTGTTGTTGTTTTTTTGTGTGTCATTGTTCCTGTGGTGTTGCTTGTTGTTGGTGTGTAGTGATTTGTGTTGTGTGTGCATGTTTTTGTGTTGTTTTGGCATTGCACGGGTTAATTTTCCCATTTACATGGTTGTGCGGTAAGCCTTTTGTGTCTTTTCCTCTGTAACGGGTGTTTAGTTTTGGCCGTTAAGTGTCTAACGTGTGTGAAAAGTGGGTCTTAACTTTTAGCCGTTAGGTGTGTCTTTTTTTCAGCCGTTATCAGTACCGCAAGCCTTTGAATAGCTCTGGGGTATGTTGTTCCATGCGTCTGAATGCACGTAAGTGTATCGGCCGTAAGGATTCTGCAACTGCCGTTAGCTGTTCTTTAGACGGATCTTTGAATTGCAACATGACACTTAACGCACCCGTTAGTGATTTTTTTTGCTAACGGCTGCCTTTAAATCGAGCCCCTAGCTACTGACTGCAGGCTGAGTCAGTATCTCTTGGGCGTTACCTTACCATGAGATTCCAGTTGGCTGAGGCCTAGTCTCGGACAGTGTGGTGCAGAGATTGGGAGACTGCTATTCCTGATACAGTGCTCGCCATTTCAATCACCCACTGTGTGTTTATTTATATATTGCATTACTGTCATTATTCTTATAATAAAGGTTCTATTAACTATACAGTCTGACTCCTGGTTTTGCTTGCCAGCCATAACACTTAGTTCAGAACAACTAATTCAACTTTATTTGGAAACACAGCTTATTAATACAGTTTCAGTTAAAGGGATAGTAATACCTAAAATGTAAAAAAAAATATGGTGTAGGGTTTATCCCCCTGAGTAAAACAAGAGTACTCCCACTGCTGAAAGATGTTTCATTCGAAAGTTATTAATTTTCAAAGTTGAATTTTTTAGGTGCAATATCACAGTGGCCTGAAATTGTACAGTGGCGCTGTTGCTACACGATCCTATGGACAGCTCTGGTCTCAGGACCATAAATCTCCATAGGATGGTGTAGCAACAGCGCCACTGTAAAATTTCAGGCCACTGTGATATTGCACCTAAAAAATTCAACTTTGAAAATTAATAACTTTTGAATGAAACATCTTTCAGCAGTGGGAATACTCTTGTTTTACTCAGGGGGATAAACCCTACAACATATTTTTTTTTACATTTTAGGTATTACTATCCCTTTAACTTGGAGCCAGTATAGAAGACATAATACAATCACAGTGGATACCACAGGTCACAGCAAAGGGTGAAGACATAACACAATGGGAGTATTCACAGGGATAATGTAATCACAACACCTAATAGAAAGAACCAACAACAGATGGCTCAGGGATACACAATAAGGTAGACATGATTACATTAATACACAAAGAGCTTGGGCTAGGGTAGGCAATAGCCAAAAAGGCTTGAGGGGCTGGAATACACATTCTAGGGAAAATGTATTGCACAGTCCCCTTGAACCCGTGGCTACTCTGCGAATTGCTGATGCTCCTAAAACAGGGCACTTCTGTGGATTTAGTCCTTTTCGCCACCATTCCTTCTGACATAATGTCTTAAAAGTCCTCCTAGTCTGTGATAAGGGACTGTACATATGTACACCCAGGGAAGGCTTCCAGTAATGGACTATTGTCCATTACAGATAGCAATACTTAGCGTGTAAAAAACATGTTGTAGGGTTTATCCACCAATCTCAAGCTTGTTTTTAGGTGGAGTATCAACGTGGTCTGAAATTGTACAGTGAAGTTGTTGCTACATCATTCTATGGAGATTGATGGTCAACTGATCAGAGCTGTTCATAGGATGGTGTAGCTACAGCACCACTGTACAATTTCAGGCCACTCTGATACTGTACCTAAAAATTCAAGTTTTAGCTATATTAACTTTAAAAAAAACACATTGTTTTACTCAGGGGGATAAATACTAAAATATGCATTTTTTACATTTTAAGTATTTCTATCCCATAAACTGGCAAGTATACAAAAATTCCCTTTTTTCTCTTGTCCATTGTGAAACATAGAAACATACCAAAGCTGTCCCACCCAGAATTGCAGGGAAGATGGAGGAAAAACCCAAAACAACAAAACCAGTATCAACAGTCAAAACAGAATACAATCATGAACCTTGTGTGTCAACAAACACCACCACAAATATGAGAAGAAGGGTTACTAGAAAGGAAAGGAAAAGCATCTACACAGGCACTATCACCTGGGGGACTTTTCTCCAAAAACGAACCTTACTCAAGGCCAGTACGTTGACTATAATGTTTTGCGAATGTCTAAGAGACTACCATGTCGACACCTTTCACAGCTGCTCCACAGAGGCCTAATTTTTTTTTTGTGGGTCCAGGAATCACCTACACACACACACTCTGGTGGAATGTGCTGTTTTCTGAAATGGCACTGATCTCTTTCAAATGACACAGGCCTGGATAATCTCCACATTGATGCAGGAGACTGCAGTCACCTTTGACACGCTTTGCCCACATGTGGATCACTAGTAATCACTAACAGTGTATCCAGGGTTTCAAAAGGGTTTTGTGCAGTGAATGTAGGATTTAAGTACCTAACAACATCCAGATAGTTAAGGTCCTATTCTGGCCTATTATACATTCTCTTGATTAATGTGAAAATCAGAAACCACCTTAGGGATAAGAGAACCAAAAGTCAAAAAATATGATGTACACAGAAACTAACTGTTCAAAACAATCCCTCTGAAGAACTCATAGGATCAAATTCAGATCCCATGGAGTTGTTGCATCCTTAAAGATGGGGTAAGCTCATGCCAACCCTGAACAAATTTCTGAACATCTGGTAATAGCAATACACTTCTGAAAGAACAAACAAGGCCGAGATGTGGACCTTGATGGAGTTAAAGGGATAGTAATACTTAAAATGTAAAAAAAAAAATATGTTGTAGGGTTTATCCCCCTGAGTAAAACAAGAGTACTCCCACTGCTGAAAGGTGTTTCATTCAAAAGTTATTAATTTTCAAAGTTTAATTTTTTAGGTGCAAAATCACAGTGGCCTGAAACTGTACAGTGGCGCTGTTTCTACACCATCCTATGGAAATTTATGGTCCCGGGACCAGAGCTGTCCATAGAATCATGTAGCAATAGCGCCACTGTACAATTTCAGGTCACTGTGATATTGCACCTAAAAAATTCAACTTTGAAAATTAATAACTTTTGAATGAAACACCTTTCAGCAGTGGGAGTATCCTTGTTTTACTCAGGGGGAGAAACCCTACAACATATTTTTTTTTACATTTTAAGTATTACTATCCCTCAAGCCTTGTGAAGACCGTCCTAGTGGGAGGCCAAAACCATCGAAAGGAAAAAAGGATGTGGATCTGAATCATGTCCTTCACACCACCTGAAGAACAACCAAACCCCATGGTAAATCTTAGACAAAATAGACTTAAGGGCCTTAACCCTTTAAGCACCGGTGACGTGTCAGAACCATCACCGGTTTCCTTGCCATATTGTAGGCTCACAGCTCTCCTGCGGGAGCACTGTATGCACTTGCGGGTCAGAAATTGACTATTCCAAGACTGTATTGGTCACTATCAGACCCTCGGTCGGTGCACCTCCACACATCAGTTACATGTTCAGGCGAGCCAAATAACGTAAACGTGGTCATTAAGTGGAATCCACCCCTAGGATCTCTGCTCTTTAAGGGGTTAGGCATAGTTGCTATGGTTGGCCCAGTGAAGACCTTCCTTCTTGGGATGTCTGCTTCAAGATCCACACTGTCCAGGCTAACCTCACTATGTGTCCCGGTTTTTGATGAATACTCAGACAGACCGATAAGGTTAAAAATGACTTTATTGTGTGAAGTGCATACAAGGAATAAGGCCGCAGGCCCACAATATGAAACAACACGTATATAGCAAGTCAAAGAGACAATGACTGGAATCCGAATGACTGAGATAGGATGCTGAAAACTGAAGGTACCTAAAGCAGGCAACCTTCCCCTAGTGGACTAGGGTAGCTCAGGCTACTCGACCCGGGACTGACAGCAGGACTGAATGTGACAGGTAGTCCTGGAGGTGGTAATTGGCACGAGACCCAGACGCCTGGGTGGCACAGAACCCAGTAGGCAGCAAGGTAACACTGACCAAGGAACAGGGGTCCCAGGGTGACCGAGGCCACCACTTACAGACGGTAAACCCTAGAACGCTAGGGGTGGATCGAAGGCAGACAGCTGGAAGGCCACAAGTGTCCCCTCACACAACAGTGTGACTTAACGCAATTGCTGGATCTAGGCCCAAAGGCTACTGTGACAAGGAATGAAGCTCAGTGTCTCCACACACTACCGAGTGTGATGTAACGCAAGTGCTGGCCCTATCCCAGACACTGCAACAGAGAAGGAGCACAGGCTAAGCCTAGACAGTCTAGGCATGGAACGGGTTAACTGGAGACGCTCAGAGAAATACAGAAACTCCCACAGGGAGTGAACCTAGCAATAGTGTAGAGGAAGACACAGATATATCTGAGTAACTCAGTCAGCACTTGAAAGCATTGTACCGGTACATCGCGTGTGCACACCGCCAAGGGCGGTTAGAGTAAGTAGCTATAGCACGAATGCTAAGCCTACGGTCGACAAGATAAGAATAGCACCATGCGGCGCACCACAAACAAGGCAACTGGGAATCCGCTGCTTGCAACACTGGTCAGACTAGGACAATGGAGGAATACGGCCATGTACGGATGGCAACGGAACGAATGCTCAGCCAGGGATGATTACAAGCGTAACAGAAGCACAGCCTGGTCAGGAGCAACGGAACAGGCTCAATAGCCAGATGGGTCAGCAACGGAATGGGTTCTTGGCCAGATCAGTTCAGCAACGGAGCAGGTACTCAGCCAGATCAGTCGGTAATGGAGAGGGTTCTCAACCAGATCAGTTCAGCAACGGAGCGGGTTCTCAGCCAGATCAGTCGGTAATGGAGCAGGTTCTCAGCCAGATCAGTTCAGCAACGGAGCAGGTTCTCAGCCAGATCAGTTCAGCAATGGAGCGGGTTCTCAGCCAGATCAGTCGGTAACGGAGTGGGTTCTCAGCCAGATCAGTTCAGAAATAGAGTGGGTTCTCAGCCAGATCAGTCTGTAACGGAGCGGGTTCTTAGCCAGATTAGTTTGGCAACGAAGCGGGTTCACAGCCAGATCAGTCAGTAATGGAGCAGTATCACAGGAAGCACAGGAACGTCGTCAGGCAGGCCGAGTCATACACGATAACAGCAACTTAGTAACAAACGTCAGGAACAGATACACCACGAAAGGGCGCCTTGGTATAGACATGACAGGGTATATAAAGGCAAGCCCTGGGTGGAGCAAGAATATCAGGCCAATAAGAGGATGGCATTGAAATTAGGCAAAATAACAATGTCGCCGTCAGAGCAGGAACACGGGCACCGTGATACTATGTCTAGATAACATGTACTTGATCTGTCTCAGCACCCTTCGAAACAAGGGAAGATGAGGAAATATATGTAAGTCAGTGGAAACCTCCATGAAATTACCATTGTGTGTGATACAAAAGCCTGTGTCTCAGGACCTGGACCAGAACCGAGGAACCTTGTGGCTCAGTTAAAATGTCATGAGGCCAACAGCTAGCAGACCCCACTTCTGAACTATGGAGTTGAAAACAATCTGATTTAGTTTCCTATCCAGGTGTTGAGGATTGAGGCAATCTGCTGCTACACTGTCTACTCCCAGAATATGAATTGCTGATATTGCAAGCCCATGAGCTTCCGCCCAGGAAAGAATAAATTGAACCTTGGTTTCAGTGGACAGTAGCTTATGTGAGCTGCTAACCAGAAACATGTCAATGTGATCCATACCAGGAGTTCAAGAACCAACTGGCACCACTTGACAGGCTAGCATCTGTCACTTTTGACCAAACCGCTATGGCTGAAGGGAAACCTACTGCTGGGTTTACTTTCATGATGCCACAAGTGCAGATCCACCCTTGTTTGTGAAGAAAGGGTGTTGCTGTGCTTCTTACTCTGCACCTGTTCTTCCCTCCTCCTGCTGATTGGCTTCATGGCCGTCTTTGATATTTGGAAGGTACTAGAATCTCGTCAGGTCCGCAGTTCGCTTCAGTACCTCATCAACTGGAAAAGGCACGGTCTGGAAGAAGGTTCCTGGATTCCAGCATCTAGGGTTCATGCCCCTGCCCTGCTTATCTCTTTTCACCATAGCTTTACTGGCAAGCCCAGTTGCCTGGGGAGTGGGCTCTCATTGGGGGGGGGGGTGTCATTGTACTTCCTACTATACATCTGTCCTTCCCTCTTCCTGCTGATGATTGGCTACCTGGTGTTTTTCTGCCTCCTCATCTCACCTGTGCCCAGTCTTCAAGCTACAGAGAGTATTCTCAATGTATCCTGCTTCTGATTCCTACCTGATATTGACTTTGGCTATGCATTCTGACTTTGCTCCACAATTCGGCTTTGACTGTTCCTGAACGGCTTCCTGACCCTGGCTTGGACTCCGCCACTGCTCCTGTCCATTGATTTGTGTGACCTTTTGGCTATCCTGACTATGCTCATTGTGTGCCTAAGTTTCTTATCTGACTAGCATTTGCCATTCTTCTGCCCAGCTGCACCTCTCCAGCATTTCACAGTCAGCACTTTCCTTGCTGTCTCCAGATTGAGCTTTCAGCTTCTTGTTTCCAGGCTATCCTTAAGCTGTGGGATTCCCTGTCATCCTCCTGCTAATTACTTCGACTTTCCTGTTCAGCAGATTGGTCTTCCCTTTTAAGTCTCCTTGTGGAAGCTGCCTGCATTGTCTGCTCTAAGATGAGAGTTGACACCCTGTTAGCAGTAGAAATACAGGAGGCACTTGACTATACTTGCCTCCTATATTGTACGCTATAGCTCTGTAGAGCACTCCCATTCACCACCCGCCATCTAGTGACTCTTTTGAGGAACTGCATTTGCTTTATTATCACTGTAAACTGAGGAATACCTTTTAGAGAACAGCTTTCCTTAAGCTATTTATTTTCCACAGCCAGCACTTTTACATATTTTTGACCGCAGCAAGGGGTGACCAGTAAGCATCACTGCATACAAGTCTTACTCATGAAAACTTATCAGTGGGGGGCCTCTGGGTCAGTTTTGGGCTTGGGATGAAAACAGGTTTTGCTTGAGGAGAGAGTAGGAATCTTGGTCACTTCAGGTCTGGAGCCACAGGGAAGTGAAAGAAAGCAGCAGCGGCAGCAGAAATTTACAGGTGCTGCAACCCAAACAAATGTTAAATGATCATTTGTTCCAAAAGTCTCAAAAGACAAGAAAATTTAAAAATAGTGAGCAGAGGTAGTAAACCAAAAGACAGGCCTCAGATTGCAACCAGTTGACCTACCAAAAGACATGGGGTCAGAGGAACATAACCAGGACACGTGGGACTGGAGCGTGGCCTTCCCCAACACAACTGGCAAACATTGTTTTCTGCATCCTGTTCAGCTGTGTGTAAAAGAGGAAAGGACACTTAGTAGGAGTCAACCATATGGGGTGATGACTTTCCCACTCCTAAGGAAATAAAATACATGGAAATTACAAGGGACAATATTGTGTCAGCATAAAAAAAAACCTGCTCCATTTCATCAATGGTGGCAGGGTTTTCATTATACAGAAACACAATATTGTCCCTCATTGCGATCCGACTGGTCATTTGACAGGCTTTCAGATATGTGGGACTGACGTAGTGGAAAAGAGCGGGAAAGGGAAACTTTAAAACTTGAATTACAAGCACAATACAAAGACAAGGACATTTAAATGGCAGTATGCATTATATAACATTTACACTGAACAAAGGAAGGTGTAACTCCTCCTAGAAGTGTTCCCATATCTTTACTTACAGCTCCCCCTGATTGCAAGATAGACCTGTCCCTAAGAAATAGCTGTGTAAATACAATTTTATCCATTACATAGCCCTTGAGGAATGAGAGTATCGGTCTTGTTGGTCCCCAGTCCAAGGGGATCTGAGGACAAGACCATAAAACCCCAAGAGAAATATCAACCAATTCAGATACTTAATAAATAATAAAGAAAACAAAACAATTGTCACTCAGGGAAAAGAGACCCGTATCTTCTGGGAGCACTCAAAATTAATTCTATCTGCTTGGTGGAGGGCAGGAAATGGTTGGGATTTGTATTTCTCCCTGCATCCTAGAGCAGTCTACATCATGAAGCCTGCATATGTCTGTGTGTGTGTGTGTGTGTATATATATATATATATATATATATATATATATATATATGTATATATAATAAAATTTAAATGGTTTCTGGCTTGCTGTCAGCCATACCCCAGGGAGTTACAAAGGTGGTATTATGCAATCCCCTTTGTGCTTGCAGTGGGATGTGGCTGAGCGCATAGTGTCTTCTTGCCCCCTGCCTTCTATGCCAAATTGAATATGCTTACACAAAAAAAAATTCAGACCTCATGGTGGGCATCAGGAAAACTCCCATGCTTCCATCCTACCCAAACTACCGGGTAGAAATGTGTGGGATCAGGAAGCGCCTCCCACACTGACGTGGAAGACTTTCCTGATCTCTTCCACTCCTACCCAGTAGTTGGGGTAAGATGGAAGCCTCTACTGATCTCCCAGCAGAATCAGTCTGGACATCAGAGGCTAGGGAGCATCAGGATGGGTCCTGATGCCCTATCATCAGGTCTGATTTTAAATTTAAAAGAAACAAACAAAGAAACACAAAGTTGAACTGCATGAGCAAAGCCATACTATTAATGGTAATGTGTGTATATATATCTGCTATTTGAAGGCTATCTATCTCTGTAATTGTTAAAGGGATAGTCATTTTTCTGTATGAGCAATGCTGCAATCCTTCCTTGGAGCGTATACAAATGGTGTTACATTAATAATGTTGAATTTGTTCTATATTCTGTGAAATATTATAAATTGGCCCCCTCATGCCCCTTTTCAGAATGTCACGCCACATCCGCTGCAATCCGAAATGTGGAGGATTATTCACTAAGGTGAAAAAGTGGAGGTGACTTTTCCAGTGATATCACTTCTCCAATTCCAATGTTATTCTATGGAGACAATTCACTAACATTTCTTAAATTTTGGAGATCTTGGTACATAGGATCTATAGTATAACATAGGAAATGGAGAAGTGATATCACTGGAGACGTCATCTCCACTTTATAACGCTTTAGTGAATAACCCCCCTGGTCTCTTGACCGGACAGATTGCTACAAGGCACAATCTGCCTTCATTTAGTATAAGGAAACCCTGTCCCCTATTGACAAAGGAGGACAGGATTTTCCATATACTGAAAGATTGTCCCACATCATGATCTGTTTCCAGCTCCAAGGCTCGAAGGATGACGTTAGTAAAAAGGGCTTGAGGGGGGTGGTTTATAATATTTCAGAGAATATAGAGTGAATTCAGAATTACTAACTTAACTGATCAGTTGGATGCAATACAAGGAAGGATTGCAGCATTGCTTATACAGAAACATTAATATCCCTTTAAACAAATTCAGAGCCAATTAATATTTAATTCTAATTATCCTTTAAAGAGATATTAATGTGTGGATATTCAATTGTACAGCGCTGCAGAATTAGTTGGCGCTATGTAAATAAAGAATAATAATAATATTCAGGCAAGGTCGATTATTCAATATAACTTTTTTATCACCAAAGGTATCTTTCTAAGGGTCCATATAACATTATAGTCTTCATTTTATTTTATAGTGTCCCCCACCGTCCCTTTTACCATGTCATGCTACCTTCCCTCAGACCTGAAAAACGGTGGCCTGACCAGACAGATTACAATGAGGGACAATCTTCACAGCTGGGAACTCTCCAGCTTTGCTCCGTTTTTTGCTGTTAATTACCAGGTCTCCAAGGCAGATTCTCCAGATGTGGGGAGTTTCTACTGAAACTTTACCAACTTCTGCTCTGTCCCACCCTTTTGCTCCCACTCCTCTTCCTTCCCCAGTCTATTTTACTACTTTGTTCATGCCAGTTAAGCCCTTTGTGACACAAATTGCATCATTTTTCTTCCCCAAGCAGCACAGGACTCCTCTCAGGGGAGTCCACACATCAAGGTTCCCAGGTAAGACAATCTTATGTGTATCAGAATAAGGAAAACCCTGCCCCCCTTACAAAGGCTGTCTGGTTTTTCGATATCTTGATACAAGATTGTCCCTAGTCTTGATCCATCCAACCAGCTTGCTGCTCTGAGGGAAGACAGCATGCATGATGTATGGAAAAGTACACTTTAAAACAATACAAAGACTACAATTTTATTGAACTTAAAAAGGTACACTTCGTTATACAAAGTATATTGGATAATTGACCTTGCTCTAACATACACACATCACATCACTAACCCTTAATGACAGTATGGTGGATAGCCCACCAAAGCCCATTTGTGGTTCCACTGCACTGTAGTCTACATGTATTATAACTCCCATTATCAGTTAAGGCAGCTGCGCTTTGAACGCCATAACAGCTAAAGAGTAAATTACCCATCTACACAGGAAACTGCAGATCGTAAAAAATCTAGAAATTTCGGTCAGCTGTTTGCTGAGGTGTGTTTACTGAATCAAGTCCCGGCTCTAATTCCCTCCTCTTCTCTATTGTCACATAAATAACGTTTTCATGCGAGGATGTCTATCACTCTCTGTACACATAATATTTATTTTGATATCGCCTCTATTAAATTAAATGATTAGTGATAGCAAACAAATTGGTGTTTCCTACTCTATTTTATCCGCCAGACGAGACACTGCCATTTGTATAAGCCAAATAGTTCTTGTGGCCGTTAGCTCGGATGGATACAGACATATAGATAAATCGTACGCTCTTTGTTCGTGTGACGCAGTTTTACATCGATATCGGCGAAGAGCGAAAGTACCGAACAGCTGTGCGGAGTCAAGAAACATACGGTAAATTTGGGTGATAATAGATTGCGAATAACTGGGTTGGCGTACGTTATACAAAAAGCTATTATTTTATTGACATCTAATGTCTAGTCAGGAAAGCTGCTTCCCCGCCTTTCCTTACGAAGCGCGCCCTGAAGGCTTATTTGGAGATAGGTTGTCTTAGTAACTTTTTTTTTTCTTCATAACCGGTGCTTAACGAAATCTATATTATAGTTGTAGTTTGTGTTTCTCTGCTTACTAGAGTTTTTCATCGCGTTGGATGGTTCCGATGGCTTAACCGGGAAGTAATCGTTATGCTGCAGTCCACCGCTTAAATGATTGTTAAATAAAGGGTATAATTTTTCAATGTAAATTGGAGACAATGTAGGGACAAACCAGTTGCGCCATACAGCCACAAATAAACATCCCCAAATCCAATTTTATTTATATGGTGAGTGCACTACGCCCGTTAACCCTTTAAGTACCTGGGGGGACGCATTGTAATGCCTTGTACACAACTCTGGCACTCAAAAGGTTAAGCGTTTTCTAAACCTGAGCGCATCTATCTTGTTAAACTTAAAATTGATTTTTCGTTTGTCTCATGCGTTGCATTTGGTACTCCCGTTTAGTTGCTGAATAAATCCCTTTGGTCATATTCATAAAAACAAACTAGTTCATGAATAAATCAACTGCACTGTAGAGCATGATTAAAAAAAATTGGGCTGGGCTTTGCAATCCATTGGCTTTCTCAAAAGTTTAAGGGGTTAAACCCAGTTTTTTTTATCTATATAAGTAGTTTGCTTTTATAAATGTTCTACGGATTCCTTACTAATCGTTTACCACAGTCTACATTTCATAGGATGCGTACTGCAGACTAGCGTTCAAAAACGTCAACCATTCGTTTCAAACCTTTTAACCACTAGCATAAGTGGGCATTGAGACCCTCAATTTGGCATGGTACTGCTTCAACGAAACCTAAGCTACAATCGTTTAGTGTATACTAGTGTTCCCCAATGTTGGAAATGCTTATATTGCTCTAATTTCTTTGAAATATTAGTGTTCCTTTCCTGCCTCTTGTACTTTGTCAGTTTGGCCACAGAGCTGAAAGTGAATGCAACAAGGGGCAATCTCCTTTCAGTATGGCTTTTTTTTTTTTATACTGACAGCAAGAAGATTGTCCCTTTTTGTGATCTGTCAGGTCCAATGACTGGATTTCAGATCTGAGGGGTGTTGGCGTAAGATAGAGAAAAGGGCAGGAGGGTGAAATTTTATATTAAAAATGTGTGTGTGTATATATAATTTATGTATTGCAAATGGCGGGGAGCACTAGTATACACTATAAGGAAGAATCATTTTGTGATTAATACTAGAAAATCAGTGGGAGCTGTGGTAAGGAAATGGGTTGCTGCTCACTTAGCATGGGTAAGACCAGATTTTTGACCTCCTAAAACCACTCCAAGAGGTAAAAGGGGTAGGAGGGGGGATACCATAAAATTGAGTGAGCTACAAGTCACACACAACTTATATACAGCGCTACATGAACCATAATATAGAAGTATTAATTGGAGCTACATGTATTTGCGTCCGTTACGATCCCCTTAAATGAGTGGTAGATTTGGGGTGTATAGGCTGTTTGCAGGACTGACATAAAACTTGCCTAAGGAGCAAGAGGCATGAGTATATTGTATACACTTTCTTTTTTTTTTTTTTTTTTTTCTTCTTCTTTCAGGGTGGGCTGTGTGCCACTAACCTGAATGCGTTAAATACATCTTATTATGCCAGAAATCATTTTTATTACTTTACGGTACTGTTTATTAAAACTAACCCTTTGAGTGCCAGTGGTACGCAATGCATTTCATACCTCTGGCATTCAAAGGGTTCACATATTGCACTATATGTAAGCCCTTATGTGTAGTTCAAAGGTTAGGAAGCAATAAAGATCCCCTCCGCCCGACCCACCTTGTCGGAGGGCAGGATTTCCTTTATACCAACTGAAGTTTGTCCCTCGCTGCAGCCGTTCTGAACACACTGCTGATTCAAAGTGATGTAGCCAGAAGGGTTGGGCGGGGGATCCTTATCTCAACTTTTGAACTACACAGAAGTAAGGATTTGCATATAGTGCAATCTGTTTCTTTTAATATAAAGACTTGCAATGACTCTTAAAGGGATAGTAATACTTTGTTTTAACTTATTTTGTAGGCATAACAAAACATGAACAATGTCTTATCTCTCAAAACTTTATGGTTTGAGAGATATTCACAAGCAAAGTTTCCCCTCCCACCCCTTTTACCTAGTGTAAGCCATCTCATATGTGGAAAGCAGTCCACAGACCAGAGAGATAACAGCAGGGGACAAGATTTTTCATTGAGAACAAAGAAAACCCTGCCCCTCTTGCCAAGCTTTTCAGGTTTTTCCCTTATCTTAATTGAAGTTTGTCCCTCTCTGCAGTCTACCTGGGCACCTCCCTTCTGCTCTGGCTGAACAGTGTTACATCAGTAAAAGGAACGAGAGGGGGATACTTTATAACTCAATTACTCATGAACTACAACTCTGACAGAATTGAAATAACTCTCCATGGCCCAAATACTATGAAGATTAATTAGAGCTGCTTTTATTATGAAACATTATTATCCCTTTAAATAGACATTACTATCCCTTTAAGATCACAGGAGGTACACTGAATCCACAAAATTGACTTCTGAAAAAATATGCTAATTTCAGTATAGCTTTGTGTCCTGGTGGCTTTTTGTAGATCCATCATGAACTAATATAGGGCTGTCCAAGTTCAGTCCTCAAGGGCCACCAACAGGCCAGGATATAAGGATTTCCCTGATAAAGCACAGGTGAGTTAATCAGTGAATCATTTAGAAACATAGAATTTGCCGGCAGATAAGAACCATTCGGCCCATCTAGTCTGCCCGATTTCCTACTGTGTAAAAAAAAAATCAGAACCTCAAACCTTTTTTGGTCCTTGGTCTTTTCTTATGTTAAGGACCGCCTTATGCCTATCCCATGACTCACCTGTGGTTAGGCAGGAAAATCCTTAAATCCTGGCTTGTGGGTGGCCCTGGAGGACTGAACTAGGACAGCTCTTCACTAATACGTACCCTGTAAGTCTGGCACTCAGAATGCCATTCTATATGGCACAGTTGTTACCACAGACAAAGCATCTTCTTCTGCATAGAGGTCTATAGAAACCTTCAGATTTTCCCTCTTTGGGAGAGTCTTTGAAACAGTAGTGTGTTTTGTTTTGTTTTGTGTTTTTTTTTTGTCCATAGATTAATCCCTTGAAGACCAGAGGAGGTGCATTGCACACCATCTTGTCAAAGGTTTGAGATAACCTGATTTACTAAAATTACTGATTAATCTTATTACAGGTGCCATATGTGAACAGTAACTTCTTACCAAGAATAGTTAAAAGGCAAAATTGTTGTACTGTTTATTCACTATGCATCAGACAAATGCAGTCACCCACAAACTGCCTTTGCAATCCAATTCTACTACTCCAAATGAGCAGCTTATGTAACAAAAAATTGTAATGTCTATGCCCCTGAGTAAAACAAGGGTACTTCCAATGCTGAAAGGCTTTATTCAAAAGTTATTACAACTAAAACAGGTGTTTTTTTTTTTTGTTTTGTTTTGTTTCTCACTCTTCTCTTTTTTCAGTATCGCAGTGCCTGAAATTGTACAGTGGCACTGTTACATCATCCTGTGGACAGCTCTGGTCAATTGACCAAAAATCTACATAGGATGTTGTAGCAAGTGCCACTGTACAATTTCAGGCCACTGGTATATTTCAACTAAAAAAATCAAGTTTGAGCTGTATTAACTTTTGAATAAAAAACATTTCAGCAGTTGGAGTACCATTGGTTAACTCTGTAATGATCAATATGTAAAAACAAGTAGTAGGGTTTATCACCCTATTTCTTTTTAAATTGGAATGGGCAAATTATTGTAACTTGTTGTTTTGATAGAGCTTTCCATCACCTATAGTAGTTCTTTATTTAAAACCTCTTTATGGCTAGAGATGTGAGAAAATTCTCAAGGTAATATCCCTGTTCGGTTTTGGACTACAGTAGAATTTTGAGTCTATCACCCCTTGTGGCAATAGTTTAAATGATATGGGACAGCTTAATATATTGGTGCACAGTGTGTAATTTAATACTATTTGTTTCTCTTATTTTTAGACCATGCAGATATTTGTGAAAACACTTACTGGGAAAACTATCACTCTTGAAGTGGAACCAAGTGACACGATTGAGAATGTGAAAGCCAAAATACAGGACAAAGAAGGCATCCCTCCAGACCAACAAAGACTGATCTTTGCTGGCAAGCAGTTAGAAGATGGCCGCACACTCTCAGATTACAACATCCAAAAAGAATCCACTTTGCACTTGGTTCTTCGTCTCAGAGGTGGGATGCAAATATTTGTGAAGACCTTAACTGGGAAGACCATTACCCTTGAAGTTGAGCCTAGTGACACCATTGAAAATGTCAAGGCAAAAATCCAGGATAAAGAAGGTATCCCTCCTGACCAACAGAGACTGATCTTTGCCGGCAAGCAGTTAGAAGATGGCCGCACACTCTCAGATTACAACATCCAAAAAGAATCCACTTTGCACTTGGTTCTTCGTCTCAGAGGTGGGATGCAAATATTTGTGAAGACCTTAACTGGGAAGACCATTACCCTTGAAGTTGAGCCTAGTGACACCATTGAAAATGTCAAGGCAAAAATCCAGGATAAAGAAGGTATCCCTCCTGACCAACAGAGACTGATCTTTGCCGGCAAGCAGTTAGAAGATGGCCGCACACTCTCAGATTACAACATCCAAAAAGAATCCACTTTGCACTTGGTTCTTCGTCTCAGAGGTGGGATGCAAATATTTGTGAAGACCTTAACTGGGAAGACCATTACCCTTGAAGTTGAGCCTAGTGACACCATTGAAAATGTCAAGGCAAAAATCCAGGATAAAGAAGGTATCCCTCCTGACCAACAGAGACTGATCTTTGCCGGCAAGCAGTTAGAAGATGGCCGCACACTCTCAGATTACAACATCCAAAAAGAATCCACTTTGCACTTGGTTCTTCGTCTCAGAGGTGGGATGCAAATATTTGTGAAGACCTTAACTGGGAAGACCATTACCCTTGAAGTTGAGCCTAGTGACACCATTGAAAATGTCAAGGCAAAAATCCAGGATAAAGAAGGTATCCCTCCTGACCAACAGAGACTGATCTTTGCCGGCAAGCAGTTAGAAGATGGCCGCACACTCTCAGATTACAACATCCAAAAAGAATCCACTTTGCACTTGGTTCTTCGTCTCAGAGGTGGGATGCAAATATTTGTGAAGACCTTAACTGGGAAGACCATTACCCTTGAAGTTGAGCCTAGTGACACCATTGAAAATGTCAAGGCAAAAATCCAGGATAAAGAAGGTATCCCTCCTGACCAACAGAGATTGATCTTTGCTGGTAAGCAGTTAGAAGATGGCCGCACCCTTTCTGACTACAACATCCAGAAAGAATCCACCCTGCACCTGGTTCTCCGCTTGAGGGGTGGTGTTTAATAAAACTGCTTGTGCTACTATGCTTTGCAAGAGTTTGAGTTTTTCTTTTGTTGCACTTTGTTTCAATAAAGTTACTTCATTCAATCAACTTTTTTGTTGTGCCCCACTTTTCCTTTAGTGTCTAAAGTAGATGTGTACCTGTTTTGAGAGGACCTGTCACTTTAAACTATGTACACTTCAATTGCAATTAACCGGTTTATGCTGTACTGGTAATGTGTAGTACAGTTTTGAGAAACTGACTGTGGTTGAATTTCATGCTAATTAGTCTGAATGTTACCACACACTTGTGTGCCTAATGAGCTTAGGCAGATCCTGCATAGTGGTGTAACTTTTAAGCACATGCGTTCCCTTAGTTTAGCATATAAACAAAAATAACTGCATACCATGCAGGAAATTGGCATGCTAACTTCTGGTTATGGGGGAAATGACTAGTACGGTATAAACTGGTTATAACTTGTTTAATGTGACAGATCTGCTTTATCTTTTCATAACATGCCACTTTCCTTGAGTTATAAGTGGTTCTCTATTCCGGTCCTCGGGACCCACTAAAAGGCCAGGATTTGATTTCCTTGTTAAAGCACAGGTGAGTTAATCAGTGTGAATGAGCATCTGATCCCCACACCTGTGTTCTAGCAGAGAAATCGCTATGTCCTGGCCTGTTAGTGGGTCCCAAGGACTGGAGTTGAGAACCACTGAGGTATAAGGTGGTTGAAAAAGTGGCAGCTGAGGCACAACTATAAACACAAAAAGCCTCCTGGAATTCTGGGGTAGGCATACTCAACTTCCTTGTACCTTTTGATCTCACAAGTTTCCAGTTTTTCACTTCACATGCTTAAAGGGATAGTAATGTTTCACAAAAACAGTAGCTCCAATTAATCTTAGTATTTGGGGGTATCCTTTTTAAAAGGTAGCACACGAGCGTGTGACACATTAGCCGTGTCGCCATGATACAAATGGCTACGTGAGAATATCCCTCTGAATGAAAGGGCAAGGTCATGTTACATACTGAGAGGTCGCGTACCTTTTTTAACCTGTTCATTTCCCTTGTTCATGATTCCTCCAGAATAATTAGAGCCAGGAATGGCTATTCCATGATTTTCTTCACCTCCTAATCAATTGCAAGAGGCTGTACCAGACCATCATTGTATGAGAGAGAAAAAATCATGACAGGGCAGAGCGGAACACGCATAAAAAGGGGGAGAGATGGGGCAGCACTCAGCAAGACTGGGATGAGGTTATTGCTTCAAAAAGAGCCTTTCCTTCTCTGTGGCCTCCAGGTGGGTAAGGATGATGGGAGTTAGAGTGCAATACTTTGGTCTTTTAGCTAAAGTAATTAGTTTTTCTTCTGTGTCCCTATCTATGCATGGCGATAGACGAATGGGTATACATCAGTGCCCCCCAGCTAGCGCAGGACCACACTTAAAATACAAATACAGCAGTCGTTTTTGGCCCTACATCAGCAGGGGTAGGCGCGTGGCAGTTGGCTCCTACCTTTTTATTTTTCATGCCACTTTGAGGGCCGCATTCTCTTGCCGCTCTGTCCTGGGGGGTAGGATTCACCGATGGCCTTGCTTCTCTACAGCCGGCAAGGCAAATGTGGATCCACGTGGTGTCTGGAGTCTCCCTTGGCGGGTAGAGATTCAGCACCTAGGAAGACACTCTCCAGTGATGTCATTTGCAGATGTCTGACCGGGGGATAGTGGATACCCCCAGTAAGGAGCACCGTGGAAAGTGCTAACTTGACCAGGCTCCCTTCCTCCAGCATGCCTGCTACAGGGGAAAGGTAAGGGCTATGAGCCAACTCCTATTTCTTCTGTGTACTCCCCGTCACCTGATAAGTATGGGATTCTTGTTTCTCCAGCTGGTAGGACCAGTCGAATGAATTTAAATAGGCTACACCCCCAACCTTGTTAAGTTTTATTTTGGTCCTAGCCAGCTGGAAGACAGACGGGAGCCTGTCTCTGAAGAAATAGAGAATAGTACCTGTTCTGTTGCCTATTCGAGCGCAGATATTGGATCCTGGAAGGAGCCGAAGGATGCCGACATTGGGTCCCACTTGCAGGTGGGTGAAAGACAGAGTTGTGCGTTCCACGAGTGAAATGCACGCTGTGATGTGGCCTTCCTCCTGCTACCTAAGGTCAAGGAGCGGCAGGCATCTCATCCCCCGTAAGTAACAGGCAAAGGTTGGAAGACAAACTGCATCCGATAATGCAGTGGGGGCAGCAGGAAACGCGAGGCAAGCCCGTTTTTTTTTTTTTTTTTTTTTTTTTTTTTATCAGCTCTGAGTCTATGAAACGCACGCCGGATATATAAATTAGCTGCATTGGGCTAAGGTAGGCTTCAGGATACTAGTATGAGGATAGTCTGTTTTTTTTAATATATATAATATATATATATATATATATATATTACAAGTATACATACTTAATAAAATCAATAAGTCCTCTTCTAGTAAAGATAAAATAGCTCCTTCTCCACCTAAGGAAGATAAGGCACAAAAACTTAAGTCATGTAAATTTCTAAGATCTGTCAGGATTGTCTGAAGAAAGCAGCCATACAGGAAATGCCTAGTCAATTTCAGGATTTCATATCATGGATTAAGGTCTCCATCCAGGAGACCTTCTTAACCATGCAGGAGGCAGCAGTTCCAAAGAAAAGGCAAAGGTTTGAAGATCCTGGAGAGGGTACATCCTCTCCCAGGAGAATAGACAGTGAAGACAGAAATAGCCTAGATCCATCTGAATACTCCTCAGATGAGGAGGAAGGTGAAATCGTGGAAGATTCTGGGGCCTTCTCCATAGACAAAATAGTTCTGTAACCTCGGTCAGAGTCTATGGGGTTGATTGAACAAAAGGATCTGGGCATCATGGATGCGGCCTTTATTGGAAACAAGAAAAAGGGTGCCCAGTTTCCCTGTTCATCAATCTATCTCAGATACCATTGCATCAGAAGGCAGATAGAAGAACTTCCGTTTCTAAGGGCCATACGTTCAAAAAAGTAGCGAAATAGCTTTTGTCGTTTGTAGCGACTTTTCAACGTACAGTGTTGTTGGGATCATTAATGTTTTCAGTGTGTCGGTTATGATTGGAAATGTCGTTTGTCCTGACTGAAATTGTCGTATGTGACAACAAAAAATGTCTTAACTAATGACAAATGTCTTAAATAAAGACAAATTCTCACATTCAGAACACATTCCCTCAACTTTTTTCTTAACGTGCAAATCTTGTCTTTTGAAAGACTTTTTTTTTTTTTTTGTCAGTTATAACATATTTTCTTTTCCTCTATATGACACTGGAGAATAGTTTAGCCATGTCCATGCCCCACCCCTTTGCCCGTCAATTCTGGAGTTGTCGTACACAACGGACATTACTAGTTTTTTGCTGTATACTCTATAGAAAATAAGTAGTTAATGCATTCAATGACTTTTTTTGTCTTTCATACAACAATTTTTTGTCGTTATCCCTTTGAACATACGGCCTTAAGTGTTTCTAGAATGTATCCTTTTGAAGAAGAAGAAACTGATGTTGGCGAAACCCACCACTATTCCTTTAGAGGATGGATCTTCTTTGAAGGATCCAATGGAGTGGAAGTTAGAATCTGCCCTTAAAAGACAGTTTTCTGTTATAGGTAGTAATATTCAAATTCCTACAGCGCTGGCATGTCTCTAGGTCAATCTGCATTTGGATCACTAACCTGGAAGAAAGCATTGAATCTGGGACCTCTAGATCTAAGCTAGCAAGAGAGGTCGCAGCCATTAAGGAAGTGAACAACTTCATCTGTGATGCCTCCTTGGTTTCAGTTAAATTAGGAGCAAAAGCTTCAGCTCGTATCAGTCACTTCTAGGAGAGCTCTGTGGCTTAGAGCCTGGGGAGCGGACGGTTCATCTAAAAATAAGCTTGTCAACCTCCCCTTTAAAGGTCAGATGTTATTTGGTGAGCAATTAGAGGAGATCATAAAGAATGTCGGGTGGTAAAAATAGGATTTTAGTCTTACCTGTTAAATCCTTTTCACTTAGTCCATACAGGTTACTGGTACACAGGGAGGCGATCCGCCCCTTTAAGTAGGCAGGAACATTTCTCTAAATGTATGCAGGGGGTGGAGCCTCCCCTCCCTCCTAGGCTGCTCCTCAGTCAGCACAAGCCAGAACGATTTGAGACACTAACACTGACTAGAGATAGAAGAGAAGAAGACTCCTGTGAGCATACCCCAAAGGACTCCCACAGAATGCCACAGGAAAGCCAAGCATGGTCCCTTGACAGGGTGGGAGACCAGTAACCTGTATGGACTAAGTGAAAAGGATTTAACAGGTAAGACTAAAATCCTATTTTCACTGTCGTCCAATACAGGTTACTGGTACACTGGGATGTCCAAACATTGAGTTTCCCAGAGGCGGGAAGAAGGCAAGGACCAGGCGCAAGGCCCCCAGAGTCGCCAGAACCAACCGGTCAGAGATCCCAACAATCAGAAGTGTCAACGGACACCAACTAGGGGTAAGAACAGACCCCAAGAACAAAACACAGCACACTGAACCAGAGCCAACAGGGCTCAACAGTAAAGAAGCACTGAAAATCTCAGAAAAAGACCCTAAATAGGCAAAACTGCTTCCAGGACCTTCCTCCCAAAGCTGGCATCAGCAGAGGCCTGCACATCCACACAGTAGTGCTTCGAAAATGTGTGCACAGAAGACTAAGTGGCCGCCCGGCACAGCTGATCAGCAGACGCTTGGTTTTTATAGGGCAGTGACCCGAAAGGGCACATGCTTATTCCGCAATTTGTAAGCCTTACGAATGGTACATTTAATCCAAGATGCAATAGTTACCTTGGATGCCGGTCTCCCCGCCCTAGGTCCCTCAGGAATGACAAACGGAGCATCAGACTTCCTGATAGACTCAGTGCGATGAACATAAACTTGAGACAAGGCACAACATCCAACAAATGAAGATCCCTCTCCTTGTCAGAGGAAGGGTTAGGGCAGAAAGAGGGCAATCTCCTGATTGATATGAAATTCAGAGACTACTTTAGGCAAAAACTCCTTTTGAAGTGCGAAGCACAGCCTTATCCTTATGGAACACTAGATAAGGTGGTTTACAAGACAAAGCTTGTAATTCCACCACCCGGTGAACCAATAGAATAGCCAAAAGGAAGGCCATCTTCCAGGACAAAAGGCGCAAGGGAATAGTAGCCAAAGACTCAAAGGGGGGTCGTTGAAGAGCCCCCAAAACTAGATTGAGATCCCACTGAGGAGCCAGACTCCTGAAAGCGGGACGAACATGAGCCACACCTTGGAAGAAAACTTTGACGTCAGGAAGAACAGCAATGCGCTCCTGGAAAAACACAGAAACCGCTGAAGTCTGGACCTTAAGAGAACTCAGACTGAGCCCCTTATCAACACTGTCCTGTAAAAAGGCCAGAACAGTAGGAATATGAAAATCATGCGATAGATCCCTATCGGCACACAAAGCTACAAAGTTCGACCAGACACAGAGATAAATCTTGGAAGACACAGGCTTACGAGCGTGCAGCATCGTAGACACCACAGCAGAGGAAAAACCCTTTTTCTTCAGAATTGAGGATTCAACCTCCAAGCCATTAAATGAAGACTATGAACATCCTCCTTCCACAGATAGCCTTGTAGTAGAAGGTCTGGACGAGAGGGAAGCGGAAAAGGCTCTGCTACAGACATGGCCATCAGGTCCGGATACCAGGACTGACGTGGCCAATTCGGAGCGATCAGAATAACTGGACAACGCTCCATCCTCAGTTTCTGGATGACTCTGATCAACAGCGGAAGAGGGAGGAAAGATGTAGGCTAGGGAGAATTGACAAGGCGTCCACTGCCAGAACTAGTGGATCCCTCCACAGAGAGCAGAACACTGAAACCTTCCTGTTGTGTCTGGTTGCCATCAGATCCACCACAGGAACACCCCACATCTGAGTGAGGAGTTGGAACACCTCCGGATGAAGAGCCCACTCTCTGCTGTCGACTTTGTGACGACTGAGGAAGTCTGCCATGACGTTGTCTACATCTGAAATGTGAACTGCTGAAACGACGGGAACATGTACTTCCGCCCAAGACAAGATGGCCTTGACCTCTAACCAAGCGGCGAGACTTCTTGTTCCGCCCTGCTTGTTGATGTAGGCCACTGCGGTGGCGTTGTCGGACTCAACCCTGACTGGACAACCCTCCAGTTGAGATTCCCAATGGAGTAGGGCAAGGAATATCACACGGAGTTCCAGAATGTTGGAGAGAAGAGATTCCTCCAGTCCCCACTTCCCCTGGGCACTGAAGCGACCCAACACCGCCCCCCCATCCCAGGAGGCTGGCATCCGTCGTGACCGTGGTCCAATAAGGGATCTGAAAGGATCTCCCTTTCAGGAGGTCCAAGCTCAACTCGACATGAGGAGGTAGAGGAACAGAGAGCTTCAGATGGTCTGGATGATTCCTGCACGTCTGGATCAAGAACCTTTGAAGTTCCCTGGTGTGTGCCATAGCAAACGGCACCGCCTCTATCGTGGAAATGAGTTTCCCCACCAGAGAAGTCAATTTCGGCACTGGAATCCGCTCGAGGGCCAGGATCTTCGATACCCGGAGAGCAATCTGATGAGCCACCTCTTCTGGCAAAAACACCATGCACTGCTGAGTGTCGAACAGAAGGCCCAGGAAGATAATCCGTTGAGATGGAATCAAGTCTGACTTGTCCAGATTCACAATCCATGTATGGAGTCACCCTGATGCCATCCCGATGGATGACCGCTATCAGTGCTCCCAGGACACGTTGAAAAACCTGCGGAGCTGTCGTCAGCCAAAAGGGAAGAGCCAAAAACTGAAAATGACCCCTGTCGCAGGCAAACCTGAGCTACCGCCTGCTCTCTAGATGGATAGGGATGTGTAGATATGCATCCTGAAGGTCCAGGGAAGCAAGGAGTTCCCCCGGAGACATAGCAGCGATCACAGTGCACAGAGATTCCTGTCAATAGTGGGTACTCACAACAAAGGAGTTGAGATATTTGAGGTCCAAAATAGGACGTGCTCCGCCGTCCTTTTTGGCCACAAGTAACAGGTTGGAATAAAATCCTAAACCTATGTCCTCCTGAGAAACTGGTTCCAGGACGTCCTTGTCCAAAAGATCCTGAATAGCGTCGTCGAACAGACGCCTTTTTGTGGAGTCCTGAAAAGGACGAGTAAAATGGAAGCGAAAAGGAGGAAGGGAAAAGAAAGGGATCTTGTATCCCTCCGACACCACCTGAAGAACCCAAGGGTCCGCCACTGAATCCTCCCAAACCCGGGGAAAGAGGTGAAGCCGTCCACCTACAGCCGGATGCGGACCCGGGTTCGGCGAGTCATGTCGATGCAGTCTTGGAAGTCTTGGCCTTTGGGGCAATCTTGGGCTTCCAGGACTGTTTGGGCTTGGAGGAGGTGCACGGAGCAGGCGGAACCGCCTGGGACGTGGAGCGTGTCTCAGTTTGGAAGGAACGAAAGGAACGATAGTACTTAGCTGGGAATTTCTTCTTAAATACTGAGGGTAGAAGAGTACTTTTACCTCCAGTAGCCTCGCTGATCAATTCCTTTAGCTCAGATCCAAACAGGGAAGTCCCTTGAAAGGGCAAAGAAAGCAAAACTTTCTTGGAAGCGGTGTCAGCAGACCAAATCTTTAACCAAAGAGCGCGTCTAGCCACTACAGAAGAAGTGGAAGCCCTCGCCATCATGCGAACAGCATCAAAAGCAGCGTCAGAAACCTAATTCTGAGCTTCAGAAATATTAGCAAGTAGTTGCAACTGTTCTGACACTGGCACATCTTGGCGAACCGCCACAGTAAGTTGTTCAGTCCAGACCGCAATGGCCCGGTTAACCTACGCCACAGCGAAAGTTGGATGCATGGCAGTACCAATAGAGGCAAAAATAGACTTAAGGCAGGTCTCTTAACTTTTTGTCAGTCCAATCCTGTAAAGCAGAAGCATCAGATACAGCCAAAGCAGTAGATTTGGCCAACCTAGAAACTGGAGCATCTACTTTAGGAGGATGAACCCATTTAGCCAATTCAGTCTCAGGAAAAGGATAAAGTTTAGCAAACTTTTTTTGAGACTGAAGAGGACTTATCAGGATTTTTCCACGCATCGGAAACTAAACGTTCAAGAGTAGGGTTAGTAGGAAAGCAAGTAACAGCCTTAGACGGTTTCTGAAACACGTCTGTTGGGTCAAGAGGAGTCTCCTTGTACAAGGGAAGATTGAGGGTGGTCAGCACAGCCCTGATCAAACCCTCAGCAGAGAGTTCAGGATCACATTCAAAAGGGTCCCCGGCCGCTCTGGTAGACTCAATAACTGTACCATCCTCAACATCAGAATCCTGCAACAATTCTTCCTCAGAAGAATCAGATACGTTAGGAGCTCCCTGTGGCTTGGGCAGGGAGGTCCTGACAGTGGAGGGGTTATGCCATACTTGAAGAGCCCCCTGAACCTGAGAGGGAAAGTGCTGAAGAGTGGATCTGAGATCCCTAGCTGCAGCCTTGAACTCTTTCACCCATGTTGGCTCAATAGCATGACTGGAAGGCCCTGGGTTGCTGCCATGACCTTCTGCACAAGCTGGGCATAAATGACCAGAAAATTCTCTAGGTAGCCCTGAATGACAGGAGGAGCAAAACGCAATGGGGGAAACTGATACCCCAGCCTCCTTAGTCTTAGGTCTAGTCCCAGGCTCCAGTGGAGTAGACATACTCCGTGTCAGATATACCCCACAGACAGAAATCGCCCAATTAAAGTGTGAAAGATTAAATATTCACCCCAGAAACGTTTAAAACTAAACTTATCTGGCAAGCAAAGGGTTAATCAGCGGAGGAGAGGGAGAAGGTCCGGTCCCTGCGTAGTATACTCGATGAGAAGAACTCACAAAATGGCTGCCGCGACGGGAGCCAGTCAGAAAAAGGGCGTGAAACGAGAGCTCATGGAAAACGTAGTTTTCCTCACCAAGTACACCAAACAGTGCCAGAAGCCCCCTGAGTCCCCCAACACACTCAAACATGCAACCGGATGATAGAGCAAGGGAAGACAAACAAAAAGAGCCCACTCTGAAGTCGCTATGTGAAGCGGTTCCAGAGATACGTCCCACACAGTGTAAGCCCATAGAGAGTAAAGGAGCAATGGCGTCTATGCGGGAAAAGCGCGCTTAAAGGCACGGAACATAATTTCTAATAAAGTTAACCCTTATAAATAAGAGGTGCAAAACACATAGTAAACACATGTACTAAATAAGAAAACATGACCCTGAAAAGGAAATGTCCCAAATACCCATGAAACTGGAAAAACCAGCAGAGAAAGGGTTAAAACCCACATAAACTGCTCCAAAACCCCAGACATACACTATACATTGCAATAAAATACAGTGCAAGATACAGAAAAACACCCAATGAGTGCCGGAGTGGGCAATGAGAACTCCCAAATACAAGCCCAATGAAGGGACACTGTGGGACAAGTGGACCTTCAGCACTCAAAGGGTGGCTCACCTTTCTGCAGGACTTCTGTCTTCAGGTTACCAAGTAAGTAAAGAATTACCACAGAGGATAATCCCTCAGGGAAGCACTTGAAATCAAGTTGTTCCCTCATCAGGGCAAAAGGTCCACCAGAAGTACCCTGGAAGCTGTGCTATCCACTTTCAAGAGGGCATATGACAGCCATGGTAACCCGCCTAATGGTGGTATTCCATATTTGCAAAAAAATAATAAAGAAGCTAAAGTTCGAAGAGAGATGTTCTCCACCTGGTGTGAACACACAGAGGAACAAATCATTCTGACTTGTGCTGACTGAGGAGCAGCCTAGGAGGGAGGGGAGGCTCCACCCCTTGCATACATTTAGAGAAATGTTCCTGCCTACTTAAAGGGGCGGATCGCCTCCCAGTGTACCAGTAACCTGTATTGGACGACAGTGAAAGTGCCTTTTTACCACAGGAAAAGAGGCGAAGATCGCCACCTAGGAGTTTGTCATATAGAAATAGAATGTATTCCTTTCGTGACTCAAGAAGATTCCAGGGGAAAGGTTTCGAACAGAAAAGACAGTCGACGAAGTAGGCAAGCAAGGAGGATACAGAAAAGATTTCTCCAGGAGGCAACAATTTAAGAGTTCTGAGGGTCAGCGGTTCTCTTCCAGAACAGGTAGGGGGTCGCCTGACTTTTTTTCTGCAACACTGGACAACGGATCTTTGGGTCCAGCAGATTCTGGAAAAGGGATACCCGCTACCCTTTATACAGACCGCAAGAGATCATATCTTCAAAAAATTAAAGAGGGTCAGGAAACAAAGGTTGTTGAAGAAACAAGTGCAGTCCCTATTGCAGAAAGGGGTAATACAGCAGGTTCCAGAGAATCAGAAATGGGAAGGAATTCAATTTTATTTGCAGTACCCAAGCCATCGGGTTCTTGCAGAACCATTCTGGACCTCAAGAAGTTAAATTCCTTCCTAATCCAGAAGTCATTCAAGATGGAGTCTACAAATTCTGTAATAAGGTCAGTTCTTCCAGGCAGCTTCTTTACGAAAGTAGACTTACAGGATGCTTACCGTCACATCCTGATAAGAAAAGAGGATCGACAATTTCTCAGATTTTCTCTAGGAAAAGATCATTTCCGGTTCAGGGCTTTTCCGTTCGCCCTATCCACAGCTCCAAGAGTGTTCACCAAAGTTCTGGCAGCTGCCATAGAACCCATCAGGGAACAAGGAATTACTGTCATCCCATACCTAGATGACATACTGATTGTAGCACAGAGCAGGAATCAGGCCATAATAAATACTCAGATAGTAGTCAGACATCTTCAGAATCTGGGATGGTTAATCAATCAGTAAAAAAGTCACTTAATACCATCCCAGAACCCTGATATTCCAGGGAATAAGGTTCAATAAACAAAAAGCACTCCTTACATTATCAGAGGAATGAATAAACAATAAGTCTTAAAATTCAGAAGAGAGAATCACATTGCACATCAATTCATGCAATGTCTAGGGGCAATATCAGCTATCCAAGTGGTCCCATGGGCAAGGTTTCATTCAAAACATCTACAGTCGTATTTTCTGAATGTTTGGGACAAACGCAGTTAGAACCCTCTTCAGAGAACCCGCTTGACAAAGGAGATCAGTCAAGACCTGACTTGGTGGACAAAAAAGAAAATGTCGCCCTGTCGTGATTCTAGCGACAGGGCGACATTGTTACTGCCGGGTTTTCCCTTTCATAGTTCTTATTGGTTATTGGGCTCTGGCTCCTCCCAGGGTTAGCCTTTTTAAACTCTCTCCTGTCATCTTTTCAGCACCCTTTCGTGGTGTACCTGTACCTAGCGCTTGAGTTGCTGCTTGTTCCTGCTTCATGTGTGACCCGGTTCACCTGACTACGCTCCTGTGTTTCGCTTCCCATTGCTTACTAGGACTGGCTGACTACCTCCGTGTGTACCGATCTGGCTTTGGTTGAGAACCCGCTCCATTGCTGCTAGCACTGGCTGACTACCTCCATGTGTACCAACCTGGCTTTGGCTGAGTATCCGATTCCGTTGCTGACTAGGACTGGCTGACTACCTCCGTGTGTACTGACCTGGCTTTTGCTGAGTATCTGATTCTGTTGCTGACTAGGACTAGCTCACTACCTCCGTGTGTACCGACCTGGCTTTGGCTGAGTATCCGATACCGTTACTGACTAGGACTGGCTACTACCGCTGTGTGTAGCGATTTGGGAGTTCTGGCTTCAGACCCAACAGGGTGCATACCCTATGCTCCATTCCGCCTACTCTCGCTTGCAGTAATACCACTACAGCGCCGGCTTGGCCTATCACTCCCGAGGTCATCTGGGAGACTGTGTTGCAAGTAGCTCCGGTCGCTTGCCAGTATCCGTTGTGCCACCTCCGCTATCCCTAGCGTTCTAGAGACTCGGTCACTTGCCAGTGTCCTATTTGTGCTGCCTCCACTATCCCTAGCGTTCTAGGGACTCGGTCACTTGCCAGTGTCCTGTCTGTACTGCCTCCGCTATCCCTAGCATTCTAGGTACTTGGTCACTATCCAGTGTTCTATCTGTGTTGCCTCCGCTATCCCTACCATTCTAGGGACTTGGTCACTTGCCAGCGTCCTATCTGTGTTGCCTCCGCTATCCCTAGCGTTCTAGGGACTTGGTCACTATCCAGTGTCCTATCTGGGTTGCCTCCGCTATCCCTAGCATGCTAGGGACTTTGTCACCTTCCAGTGATCATTCTGTGTTGCCTCCACTATCCCTAGTCTTCTAGGGATTCACCCTGCAGTTACCCACCGATATAGTAGGGCCTTTCCGCAGTGTGGTACTGTTGTGGTTGACCTTGTTCCAGCGACCAGTTGATGGATGAAGCCAGCTTAATCCTACTGTAAATTATTGCCTGGTGATATTTACTGTCCATCCTGACCTGCGTCAGATTTGGGAAGTACCTCGGTACTGACCTTATCTGGACGTGAGTAGGGTGATTGCTCTTGTTGTTTTATTATTTTTTAATAAAGCTGATCTTAACCTTACCTAATTGCCTGAGTGTTCTTACAAAACTGTGACATCGTGCCTACTATCCCCAGCGGCTGCACTTTCCCCCTCACTGCTGGTCCTCGGTTGCCTTCCCTTTTCCTTTCTTTCTCCACTGCCTGCTGTAAAGCTGGTCCACCATTCCGCTCCAAGTGTATGCTTTTCAGTGCTTCACCCACACCTTCTACTTAGCAGAGGGTGGAGGAACAGAGAAAAAGGAACGCAGCAGAGAACCACCACTGAGGGGAAAGAGCAGCCGCTTTCGCAAATACGGACTTGCAGTCATTCTCTGTCCCCCAACTTCACTTAGCTTTCCAGCAGAAGAAGAGACAGGATGGTGGCCCTTACATTATGTGCACCTCTGCACTGCTCACACACAAGGGGAAGCTCCAGCACCTTCAGGAGGTATGTGGGAGAGAAAGTTTGATGTGCCACAAGGGTACATGGTGTGTGGGTGCCATATAAGAAACAGTATAAAAATTCTGTAAATACAAAAGGATGAGTGGCACTTCCGAAATTAGTTAAAACCACATATAGCTTTATTTGGCTCTTTAAAAATTCAGTGGCAGATTAAGCAGGACAGAGGTGAGATAAAATAAGGATCCCGTATGAAACGGGACTAACGATCACAGTCTAACGTGTTTCGCGCTTAATCATAGACACAAACAAACCTAGTCGCCATTGCTACTTATAAAAGTTTAAAATCAACATAATCAAAAGAACCTGCTTCAAAAATCAACTTGAATAGACGCTGCCAATAAAAACGGACAGAGGCTACGTTCACCTTATTAACCATTTTGACTATTCTATAACACACCCTGTAAGACAAAACCAACCTTTAAACAGGAACCAGAATCCCATCCATAACCCCAATAAATAACTTCAGGATCTCCATTTTAAATAATAAAGCCCATTTCTATAAAGTTATGAAATGATATAACCAAAAAACTAAGATCCTGTGAATTATGAATCATAAATGGGACCCGGCCCCTGAACGAAAATAATAAAGGTGGAGTCCTACAGGGTTAACCCCACCAAAACAACAGAGCATTCACTCAAAGCTACATTATATGGCTAATATCCCATTCAAGATTTAATCCCAATGGCATTCTAGTTTTCAACTGAAAAATCCAATATGCTTCTCTCTCATTTAAAAGCCGCAATATATCTCCCCCACGAAATGGTAAAGTGACTCTTTCTATACCCTGGAAGCTACAAACTTTTATATCTCCTCCATGTTTCTGGCATATATGCCTGGCTATAGCTGAGTCACTCTCACACTTCTGAATCTGATAAAGATGCTATCTCACTCGCATCTTAAGGGGGCGAATCGTGCGGCCCACATATTGTACAGGGCAGGCAAGATATGTAAAAAGATACAATACATTACGTGTGTTACAATTCATATAACTTCTAATCTTATACTCTGCTCCATCCACATTACACTTAAATGATTTGGAAACATTGGCTACCTGACAGGTTTTACAAATGTTCGCACCACATGTATAAAAACCTTCAGATGTCAACCATGTGGGTTTTACTGTCTTTGACAAGAATAGACTTGGTGATATCATGTTACCTACCATAAGATCCCTCTTGGCCACAAAATCACAACCTTTTTCTAACAACTGAGCCAGAATCGGATCCGTTTCCAAAATAGGCAACCTTTACCTCACCAAAGAACAAATTTTGTGATATTGAAAACTATATGTTGTAATAAATCTAATCTTGTCAAACACTTCATCCTCTTTTTTTGTGACCATTGTTACATGTTTCCTTTAAAAGGGTGTGTCTCGACAACCATCCTGCTGCATTATATGCTTCTTTTACCAAATCCTTTCTATAGCCCTGGTTTAAAAATCGTTGTTGCAAATCCTCCGATGCTATATCAAAATCCTCCTTTCGGGAGCAGTTCCTGCGTAACCGCAGGAACTGTCCCTTTGGGATATTACTGAGCTGGTGTTGAGGGTGACACGAGCGGGCATGTAATAAAGTATTCCCTGATGTTGGCTTTCTATATATATTACTCACCATTTCTCCAGTAACAATATCACCTTTTAAAATAACATCCAAAAAAGGAATACTTACAGAGTTGAAACTAGAAGTGAAACTATGATTCAAATGATTCACATTCAAAAACTTACTAAAACTCTTAGCTTCTTATCATGGTGCAGTTTCTCCCCTCATGTCACTCTCGCTTGTGCTGCGCTCCGATTGGTTGAGCCTGTTTGGCCCGCCCCTGGTGACCTTTTTATACTGGGCCAGTGGCACCTGTCAGGTGCCCTTTCGTGGTGTTCCCGAGCCAGTTTTGCTGTGCTGTGTTCCTGCGTTCCTGATTTCCGGTGTACCGACTTGGCTTGCTCTGACTACGTTCGTGTGTTCCTGCTCCGTGATTCGACCCGTCCTGGCTGACGTTCCTGCTCGTTTCCTGATCTGGCATGTCTGAGAATTTGCTCCGTGATTTGACCCGGCCTGGCTGACGTTCCTGCTTGTATCCTGACCCGGCTTGTCTGAGAACCTGCTCCGTGATTCGACCCGGCTTGTTGACATTCCTGCTCAGTGATCTGCACCAGTTACTCCTGCCCAGCCTACGTTCCAGCTTCCTCTGTCATCGCGGCGACATTTTGACTGCCTCCATTTACTGTCCTGAGCGGTTGCAGTGGTTAACCTGTGCTGTGCTAGATCCTGCTACTGAGCCGCTTCCTGCAGAACTGTGTTCCAACTATCGAGCCGTTAACCGTGCAGAGCTGTGTTCCAATTATCAAGCTGTGAACCCGTGCAGAGCTATGTTCCAATTATCGAGCTGTTAACCCGTGCAGAGCTGTGTTCCAAGTATCGAGCCGTTAACCCATGCAGAGCTGTGTCCCGGTTCTGAGCCTCCAGTCTGGTACAGAGTGTTGCTTTGGTGCTGAGCCGTTCTCTCCTTGCAGTACAGTGAAGTTCGTTACCGCGCCCAGTAGGCGCACGGCTCAGGCTGCTACTGTGCCCGTCTCTGTGGTTACGCCCGTGGGGGCTATTGGCTCAAGCTCTTCCAATTCAGTTGCTTCCATTACGCCTGTGGGGGCTTTTGGCTCAAGCTCTTGCAATCCAACTCCTTCCATTACGCCCGTGGGGGCTATTGGCTCAGGCTCTTGCAATTCAGTTGCCTCCATTACGCCCGTGGGGGCTATTGGCTCTATCTCTTTATCGCAGTGCTTGTCACTCTCGCTTGTGGTTCACTCTAATTTGCTGAGCCGGTTTGGCCCGCCCCTGGTGACCTTTTTATGCCTGGCCTGGACACCTGTCAGATGCACTTTCGTGGTGTTTCTGAGCCAGTATTGCTGTTGCTGTGTTCCGTATTCTTGTGTACCGACTTGGCTTGTCCTGACTACGCTCCAGTGTTCCTGATCGTGTTTGACCCGGCTTGTCTGCGAACCACCTCCGTTTCCTGACCTGGCTTGGCTGACGTTCCTGCTCGTGTATGACCCGGCTTGTTTGAGTACCTCCTTCGTGCTACGACCCGGCCTGGCTGACTTCCTGCTCCGTGATCGACTACCAGCCTGTTCCAGTGACCTGTCTGTTCCTGTTGTCGCCGCCGCGACATTCTTCCTCTCCTGTTGCCGTTTATCCAGCTGCCGTGTGACCACTCCAGCCTTGTGTTGCCTCCGATCAGTGCAGCGTCCCGTACTGTCTTGCAGAGCTGTGCTTTCTTCCATGAGCCTCCGTACGCTTGCAGAGCTTCGATACCATACTGAGCCTTGTGTTTAAATGTGCATATTAACCCTTGCAGTGCTGCTTAACTCTCGCTACCTTTGGTCCCCAGTATAGAGCCTTACTCGCTGTGCTAGGTCTGCCGAGTCGGCCGCTTTATGGACGGCGACTCACTCTATCCTACTGCAGAGTAGTCACGTTAAGTTGGTCCGGTAGGGCGCCATTGGCTCTTGCTCTTACGTTACGTTTACTGGGTGAAATCATCTGTGGCTTCTGGGCTCGTGTAGCAGCAAAGGGAAGGCTCAAGCTCTGGCAGGTTCTCATTGGATACGCCCGTGGGGGCTATTGGCTCTATTATCGCTATTGTTGGTCTCCGGTTTAACGCCAGTGGAGGCTAATTGCCAGCTCTTGCATTTCAGGTCGGTTTCCGTTACGCCCGTGGGGCTATCCACACTCGCACTCGCAGAATCAGTTTTCCCGTTAGGTACGCCTGCGGGGGCTATTTAGGATTACTGTTCTGCTTAATCCATATTTGGTCACAGTTTGGCTACGGCATTTATATTTCCAGAACACTGTGTTGGCTACTCCTACTCAGCACCTCCCATTACCACCTTGGGCGTGCCAAACCTCCACATCTGAGACTGACTGATTTATGCACTTAACCCTTTGGGGACTGAACCCCATTATCTGTGCTGAGATATTGTATGTCACCTATCCTGTGTATTGATCCTTTGTGTTATATCAGTCATCACCGTGTATTTATTTCTTGCTGCCTGTAGAGGGAGATCGTTTGCATTATTTTCTATTTCAATAAAATTGTGTTTAATTTTACCAACTGGTCTGAGTGTTCTAAAAAACCGTTACAGTACGAAAGGGCCATGACCTCAGACAGTAAAGGTGAAAGCAACACACAAAACATCCATTGGAGAATGGATGTCCATGAGCAGCGCCTGGACCAATTGGCACTGGCTTTACAGACCTTACTTGAGCGCACGGTACATCTGGACAAACCCAGTCCGAATCCGGTGGTCCCCCCAGTTTTGACACCGGACAATCCGCCTGTAGTCCTTCGTACTAATACCAGAGGCTTAACGGCAGCGGCGCCGTTACCATTGAGATATGATGGCGAGCCTTCTCTATGCAGGGGCTTTATTAATCAATTGGAGATATTCTTGGAATTGACACCCCAGGCATTTCCTAACAACCGTAGTAAGGTCGGATTCCTGATATCACTGTTGACGGGCAAAGCACTGGCTTGGGCGAATCCCTTGTGGGAAAATGCCAAACCTTGCACTCTGAACTTTAGGGAGTTTGTAACAAAGTTCCGCCGAGTGTTTGAGGTTCCTGGCAGGGCTGCCTCTGCTGCCAAGAGGTTAATGGAGATTCAGCAGGGCGAACGCACTCTGGGCGACTATGCTATCGAGTTTCGGACCTTGGCAACAGAGGTGGGCTGGAATAATGAGGCCTTGGTTGCCGCCTTTGCTCAGGGTCTTTCTGAACAGATTAAGGATGAAATAGCTGCTCGAGAAGTACCTAGTGATCTGGATGAAAACATTGACTACGTCATGCTAATTGATTCCCGCATCCGTGAGAGACGGTTGGCAAAAAGGGCTAAATCTAGAAGCTATGGCCAGGGCAGTCTCTTTAACCCATCCTTTCCTCCTGAACGACTAGCCGAGTCGGCTGAACCTATGCAATTGGGGTTCACTAAGCTCACTAAGGAGGAGAGAGGTCGTATCGCAGGAGGCAAGGCCTATGCTTATATTGTGGCAAACCAGGGCACCTATTACGCACTTGTCCGGTACGGCTGGGAAACGAACGCACCTAGGGTACCTTGGGGGACAGGCCCTAGGTGGTGTACAACAGTCCCTAGATCCTAGTACTGTTAAACCCACCATCCAGGTGGTATTCGCTTGGGCAGACAAAGTGGTCGAGGTCCTGGCACTGGTGGACTCCAGTGCAGCCGAGTACTTTATGGACCAATCTTTCGTCGACTTGCACGGTATTCCGTTATGCAAGAAAGATTCTCCCTTGGCAATTGAAGCCATCGATGGCAGACCTTTGGAACCTGCTTTTATTACTATGGAAACAATTCCTATCACGATGTCGGTTGGGTCTCTTCACAAAGAAGAAGTACGGTTCCAAATTATTCGTTCTCCTCACCATTCAGTCATTTTGGGGTTCCCGTGGTTACTATTGCATAATCCTCAATTTGATTGGCAGAAATGTGAGGTTAACTCCTGGTCTGAATACTGTACTAAGAACTGTCTTTCACTACCTGTCAAGATTATGTGTACCTCCCCTGCCGTGCCAGCAGAATATGGGGAATTCAGTGACGTTTTCAGCAAAGGAGAGGCCAGCGCATTGCCTGAGCATAGACCCTATGATTGCGCTATTGATCTGCCTCCGGGTGCGGTGCCTCCTAGGGGTCGCACTTACCCACTGTCGTGTGAGGAAAACAGGGCAATGGAGGAGTACATTGAGGACGCTCTCAGGAGGGGAATCATTCGTAAATCTACTTCCCTGGCTGGTGCCGGATTCTTTTTTGTAAAGAAAAATGTGGCGAACTCAGGCCATGTATTGATTACGGAGGGCTGAATAAGCTGATGCCTAAGAACGCCTACCCTATTCCACTTATTACAGAATTGTTTGACAGATTAAAGGGCTCTTCGATCTTCACTAAACTTGACTTGCGAGCTGCATATAATCTGGTCAGAATTAAGGAGGGTGATGAGTGGAAAACGGCGTTTAATACCAGAACAGGGCACTACGAATATCTGGTGATGCCATTTGGCCTATGCAACGCACCTGCGGTATTCCAGGAATTTATTAATGATATTCTACGTGACATGCTTCAGTCCTGTGTGGTGGTATATCTAGATGATATATTAATTCACTCTGCCAGCCTCTCCCAACATATTAAAGATGTCTCGGAAGTCTTGTTTCGACTTCATAAAAATAAACTATTTTGTAAACTAGAAAAATGCGAATTCCATACATCTCAAGAACCATTCTTGTGGTTCGTAATTTCCAAAGATGGCATTGCCATGGATCAAGATAAGTTGGCAGCAGTCCTGCAATGGCCTCGCCCTAAGGGGTTAAAAGCTATTCAGCGTTTTTTGGGCTTTGCCAACTATTATAGAAAGTTCATCCAGAACTTTTCTACGATTGTAAAACCTTTGTCGGATTTGACACATAAGGGCGCTACTCCTTCTCAGTGGTCTGAGGCAGCTGAGAATGCATTTGAGACTTTGAAAACTGCCTTCGCGTCTGCTCCAGTGCTATCCCACCCTAATCCCTCCCTGCCATTTACGTTGGAGGTTGACGCCTCTGAGGTTGGGGTTGGGGCAGTACTCTCCCAATGTCCTGTGGGAGGTGGGACCTTGAGACCTTGCGGGGTTTTTTCAAAAAAATTGTCCAGTGCACAGAGCCACTATGAGATTGGCGACAGGGAGCTTTTGGCCATTATCCTGGCACTGAAAGAATGGCGCCACCTGTTGGAAGGTACTCAGACTCCAGTATTAATCCTTACTGATCATAAGAATTTGACATATCTCTCTGAAGCCAAAAGATTGTCCTCACGACAAGCTAGGTGGACACTCTTTTTGTCTCGGTTTAATTTCCTAGTGTCCTACCTTCCGGGATCTAAGAATATTAGGGCAGACGCGTTGTCTCGTCAGCTCGCATCAGACACTGAGAGGGAGGAAGAACCAGTACCTATCATTCAGCCGGATCGCATTCTGGCTACTATTCGTACTAGTATAACCTCTGGGGGAGGAGATTTTGGCCTCTCAATCTAGGGCACCTCCTGAGACCCCAGTTGGCAAGTGTTTTGTGGATGAGCCATTCCGTACCCGTCTGTTGGAGACCTATCATTCTTCTAAAGCGGCTGGGCATATCGGTAGGGATCAACTTGTATGGTCCCTTTCGCAATTATTTTGGTGGCCCACACTCAGAGCCGATTGTTCCGCTTTTACTGCCGCTTGTACCACCTGTGCTCGTACCAAGACCCCCAGACATCTCCCTGTGGGTCTACTTCAACCAGTGCCTAATGGCGAACGTCCATGGTCTCACATATCTATCGACTTTTTGGGAGAATTACCAGTCTCTAGGGGGTATACGTTTATCCTTATGGTGGTCGATAGGTTCTCTAAAATGGCTAATTTCGTGCCTCTTAATGGTCTTCCATCGGCTCAGGAATTGGCTGTAGTCTTTGCCAGGGAGGTGTTCTGCCTACACGGGGTACCCAGAGTGATTGTCTCCGACCGTGGGAGTCAGTTTGTGTCCAGGTTTTGGAGGGCATTTTGTGGTCAGACGGGCATCCAATTGTCCTTCTCCTCCGCCTACCATCCCCAGACCAATGGGGCCGCTAAGCGTGCCAATCAGGGACTGGAGCAGTTCCTGCGTTGCTTTGTTACCGATCATCATGATAATTGGGCCGACCTGTTGCCATGGGCAGAGTTTGCCAGGAATTGTGCGGTTAATTCATCGTCCGGGAGCTCCCCATTTCTCATTAATTATGGGTTCCAGCCTTGCCTGCTCCTGGACTCATTTCAGGCACAACAGATTCCTGCCCTGGATGAGCATATGGCTCAACTTCGTTCCACATGGGCACAGGTTCAAAGGTCCCTCAGTCAGTCATTTCAGCGTCATCAGCGGCACGCTAATCGCAGATGGCTACCAGCGGTCTCATTTCAGGTAGGGGATAGGGTATGGCTCTCCTCCAGAAACCTCAATTTGCAGGTACCTTCCAATAAGTTGGCTCCCCGGTTCATTGGGCCCTTTAAGAACATCCGCAAGGTTAATCTGGTTGCGTATGCACTGGAACTTCCACCCTCTATGCATATTCATAATGTGTTCCATGTGTCTCTTTTGAAACCATTGGTTTGCAACCGTTACACTACAACACCAGTGATTCCTGGGCTGGTGGACGTTCAGGGCCAAGAGGAGTATGAGGTCCAGAGTATTATTGACTCTAGGAGATTTAGAGGAAAGTTGCAATATTTGGTCCACTGGAAGGGCTATGGCCCTGAGGAACGTTCTTGGGTTGATCAAAAGGACCTCCATGCGCCTAGACTTGTGCGCAACTTCCACTCTAAATATCCTCAGAAACCCAAACCTCCTGCAAGGAGAGGGGGTCTTTGAGAGGGGGTACTATCACAGTGCCTGTGATTCTCTTGTCACTCTCGCTTGTGGTTCACTCTGATTTGCTGAGCCGGTTTGGCCCGCCCCTGGTGACCTTTTTATGCCTGGCCTGGACACCTGTCAGATGCCCTTTCGTGGTGTTTCTGAGCCAGTATTGCTGTTGCTGTGTTCCGTATTCTTGTGTACCGACTTGGCTTGTCCTGACTACGCTCCAGTGTTCCTGATCGTGTTTGACCCGGCTTGTCTGCGAACCACCTCCGTTTCCTGACCTGGCTTGGCTGACGTTCCTGCTCGTGTATGACCCGGCTTGTTTGAGTACCTCCTTCGTGCTACGACCCGGCCTGGCTGACTTCCTGCTCCGTGATCGACTACCAGCCTGTTCCAGTGACCTGTCTGTTCCTGTTGTCGCCGCCGCGACATTCTTCCTCTCCTGTTGCCGTTTATCCAGCTGCCGTGTGACCACTCCAGCCTTGTGTTGCCTCCGATCAGTGCAGCGTCCCGTACTGTCTTGCAGAGCTGTGCTTTCTTCCATGAGCCTCCGTTTGCTTGCAGAGCTTCGATACCATACTGAGCCTTGTGTTTAAATGTGCATATTAACCCTTGCAGTGCTGCTTAACTCTCGCTACCTTTGGTCCCCAGTATAGAGCCTTACTCGCTGTGCTACGTCTGCCGAGTCGGCCGCTTTATGGACGGCGACTCACTCTATCCTACTGCAGAGTAGTCACGTTAAGTTGGTCCAGTAGGGCGCCATTGGCTCTTGCTCTTACGTTACGTTTACTGGGTGAAATCATCTGTGGCTTCTGGGCTCATGTAGCAGCAAAGGGAAAGCTCAAGCTCTGGCAGGTTCTCATTGGATACGCCCGTGGGGGCTATTGGCTCTATTATCGCTATTGTTGGTCTCCGGTTTAACACCAGTGGAGGCTAATTGCCAGCTCTTGCATTTCAGGTCGGTTTCCGTTACGCCCGTGGGGCTATCCACACTCGCACTCGCAGAATCAGTTTTCCCGTTAGGTACGCCCGCGGGGGCTATTTAGGATTACTGTTCTGCTTAATCCATATTTGGTCACAGTTTGGCTACGGCATTTATATTTCCAGAACACTGTGTTGGCTACTCCTACTCAGCACCTCCCATTACCACCTTGGGCGTGCCAAACCTCCACATCTGAGACTGACTGATTTATGCACTTAACCCTTTGGGGACTGAACCCCATTATCTGTGCTGAGATATTGTATGTCACCTATCCTGTGTATTGATCCTTTGTGTTATATCAGTCATCACCGTGTATTAATTTCTTGCTGACTGTAGAGGGAGATCGTTTGCATTATTTTCTATTTCAATAAAATTGTGTTTAATTTTACCAACTGGTCTGAGTATTCTAAAAAAACGTTACACTCTTGCAATCCAGTTGCTTCCGTTACGCCCGTGGGGGCTATTGGCTCAAGCGCTTGCAATCCAGTTACTCCCGTTACGCCCGTGGGGGCTATTGGCTCAAGCTCTGGCAGTCTACTTACTCCGTTAATACGCCCGTGGGGGCTACTGTTCAAGTGCAGCAGGTTCTGGGTGGCAGGTTCCTCTTTGCTGGACAGTTTTCTCAGTATTACGAACTTTTGGTGTTGAGTTCTCTCCACCATTCACTGCCTTTATCACCTTGGGCGTGCCAAACATCACAACTGAGACAGACTGATTATTGTGTTAACCCTTGTATCTCTGTACTCAGTATCTGCCAATTGCTTGTGCTATTTTATGCTATACTTGTATATTGGTCACACTATTGCCTTCCTGCTGCTACGCAGTGCTACCTATAGGGGGCGATCTTTGTCCTTTATTTTGTTCTTAATAAAAACTGCATTTTATTTCACCTACTGGTCTGAGTGTCTTGAAAACCGTGACACTTCTTCTTCCATCCCTAACCATACCAGCAGCAGGTCATCGATGTATCTCCCATACCACAAGATCAAATCACAGAAGGGGTTCATACCCCCAAAGACGTGGGTGGCCTCCCACCAACCCATGAATAGATTAGCAAAACTCGCCCCCATTGCCACACCACGCCTCTGGAGGTAAAACACCCCATGAAAAGAAAAGAAATTGTGGCATAGGAGATAGTCGACGACCTGCAACAAGAAATCTATAAGTATCTGAGAATAATTAGAAAATCTATCAAATTGAAAACTCAAAGCCTCCAAAGCTAAAGAATGAGGAATTGAGGAATAAAGCACAACCACATCCGCTGTCACCCACGACATACCAGATCTCCACTTCAACTCCGACAGTTGTCGCAACACCTGTTTGGTATCTCTCAAGAAACCAGGAAGTTTACTCACCAAAGGCTTCAAGTACTGGTCCACCCACACAGATAATGGCTCATTAAGTGAACCTATACCCGATACTATGGGTCTACCTGGTGGGTGGTCCAAGCACTTGTGAACCTTCGGTAAGTAATGAAAAACAGGAATAATAGGGTGTTAAGGCAACAAAAAAGTTTCCTCCTCTGAATTGACAATACCCAAACTGATGCCCTTATGAACCAGCCTCAGAAGTTTGTCTTGTTACAATGTTGCTGTTGCACGTTATAAGTTATGAAATGTAGTAGCACCTTTTTCCTTTGTCTTTCAATAAAAATTCTGTCCCAAGCCGCAATATATTGCAAATCACACAAACACATACATGTTCAACACACAGGCTGATATGTTGTAGATTGCATCTGTATCTTAATGTTTCTGTATGTCACTGCATGTGTGTGTGTTTCTGTGTGTCTGCATGCCTGTATGTCTCCCACTCTGTGAATATGTGTGTTTCATGCGTGTCTGTCTATCACTGTGTTTATATCCCGCTCTGTGTGCGCATGTCTGTTGCATGTCTGTGTGTGTTGCATATGTCTGTGTGTATCAAAGTCTACATTTGCCACACATATGGATAACGGTGATAACATGAAGGGCAACGCCATCTAACTTTGCTAGTATATATATATATATATATATATATATATATATATATGTATATATATGTACTAGCAGTGTGGGACGGCGTTGCCCGTCTGTTTTTGTTTATGAAAGTTCTTTAAAATGCATGTGATCACGTTCTGTTTTAGCTGTCTGCCCCCCAGCTGACTTGAACTGCTATAGTGTCCCCATAGTGTGAGACACACACATCCCATACAGACACACATACACCTATAGTGAGACATACACACACACATCCCATAGTGAGACACACATGCCATAGTGACACACATATACACATCCCGTAGTGAGACACACACATGCCATGGTGAGACACACATATACACATCCCATACATAGACACACACACACACACACACACACACACATGCCATAAAGAGACACACACACGCCATAGTGAGACACACACACATCCCATACAGAAACACACACGTCATAGTGAGACACACACACATATACACACACATGCACATCCCATACAGAGACAGACACACACATCCCATATAGAGACATACACACTCCATAGTGAGCACACACATACACAGCCCATACAGAGACACACATGCCTATGTGAGACACACACATATACACATCCCATACAGACACCCCCCCACCATAGTGAGACACACACATATACACATCCCATACAGACACCCCCCCACCATAGTGAGACACACACATATACACATCCCATACAGAGATCCCATAGTGAGAGACACACATACACATCCTATAGTGAGACAGAGAGATACACATCCCATGCAGAGACACACACCCATACACATGGCATAGTGACACACACACACACACACACAAACACACACATCCCATAGTGAGATACACACATATACACATCTCATAGTGAGGCATACACACACATATAACCATCCATAAGTGTATATTTGTTATTAATTTGCAATGCATTGCCTACCCCTCTGGCAGTGAAACAGTTAATGTAATGTACTCTTTTTTCCCCCCACTGAGCTTCAAGGGTTAATATCAGATCTGTGAGTAATGGTATTTCAAAAGTTCCCAGCTATGGCCACAGTGAGAGACACACACAGCCACACACACATACACAACCCATAGTGACACACACATACACATTCCATACTGAGGCTTACACAGTGTCCCCATAGTGTGAGACATACATACATACACAACAGTGGTCTTGAGTCATATGTGATGACACACATAGCAGGTCAGGGGATTTCTCCCATCAGCAAAAACAGGTTTTGGTTCCTCCCAACTTCCTGTATAGTGTAGGAGGTGTGGTGGTTGCTAGGCAACCAGCAGACATGACTTTGTGCAGGTAGGAAAGTTTTTAGGGAGGGGAATCAAGTGAAGTAAGTTATTTGGCTGTTATTTTGTTGGAGGAGATCACACTGTGTGGTGTAAACCTGTAGTCATTAGTAGGAGTGCAGCTGTGTGTCAGTAGGGAAGCAGAAACACAGTGACAGCCTTAACCCTTTGACTGACAGAAAGGAATCCCATGCATTGGGTTGCAATGTATGGGATCCCTTTATGGCACTGTGTGTTTGATGCTGTGTGTGTGTGTGTGTGTGTGTGTTTGTTTGTGTGTGTGTGTTTGAAGCTGTGTGTTTGGGGTGTGTGTGTTTGGTGCTGCGTGTGTGTTTGGTGGTATGTGTATTTGTTTGGTGCTGTGTGAGTGGAGCATGTGTGTATTAGGGTGGTGTAGGAGCAAGTGGCAGCCATTTTGTTTTTTTCCTCAGTTGGATAGTGGTGGGTGGGCTGGAAAGTGGGGGTGGGCCAACTCCCTGCAGTGCTGCAACTCCTGTGAAAATCACGCACCCATTGAATTACCCAATGGGAGCTGTAACTCCTCATTATTGCCACCCCTGGGTGTGTGTGTGTGTGTGTCTCCTGAGGAGACATAAATTATGTAATGAGCCATTCTCTTCTATGTGTGTGTCTCCAGAGGAGACATAAATTATGCAATGAGCCTTTCTCTTTTATATATATATATATATATATATATATATATATATAGATAGATAGATAGATAGATAGATAGATACGCACTCACATTGATGCTAAAGTACTGCGTGAAGCGAAAATATAAAATATAGAGAGAAGGCTGTGCACTCACGGATTTTACAAGTTCATGATAATCCAATCTTTTATTTGTAAGCTGAAATGTGACGTTTCGAAACAAAGCATCGCATTTCAGTTTCCCAATAAAAGATTGGGGTACTTTCCTGTTATCCGGAACCATTTTCAAAATTAATTCCTGTCAGAATCTGTTGAAGATTGGTTTATTACGAACTTGTAAAATCCATGAGTGCGCAACCTTTTCTCTCTCTCTCTATTTTTTTATGATTGCTCGCCTTTCTTTGCTCGAGTTAAAACGGAACTACCACCTCATCTAAACTTGCCCCTTAAGAATTACCTCTCTGGCGACTAGCTGCTCAATAGTGCTAGTTGCCAGAATTACTACCTCCTTTTAGAGAATTCCTGTTGCTCCCGGGACTGACAGCCAGAAAAGATCACAGACATCTTTGCATAGTGACGTCTGCGTACCTGCGCTGTGAGTCCCTTCTGGTGGCGTGCAGATCCTAGCAACGCTTCTTAGAGCGGACTGGGACTGACAGCACAGATGCGCAGACGTCATTATGCAAAGATGTCTGTGCTGTTTTCTGGCTGTCAGTCCCGGGAGCAATAGGAATTCTCTAAAAGGAGGTAATAATTCTGGTGACTAGCACTATTGAGCGGCTAATCGCCAGATGGGTAATTCTTCAGAGGCAAGTTTAGGCAGGGTGGTAGTTCCGCTTTAACTTTTCTTTATATTGATCGGTACACTTGGTCAAGAAGGATAGTAGCTAGCTCTTTATTTTTCATTTAGTAATTATTACATTAGTCTGTAGTTAGTGAGCTCCATATATGAAGTTATATTGTCCTTCTGTTTAGACATATTTATAAACTTGACTTTATTCGGGCATTGTGAATTTTAGAAACAATTCTTAAACATACACTAAGATGGATTTTTATACATCTCCCCCATTGTACTTTAAGATGCACCATTTAACTCTTTGAGTGCCAGAGGGTAATCCAGTGCCTCTGGCACTCAAGCCTATTTTCTTGAAAAAAGTTGCTCGAAAAAACACAGGACTTTAACCCCTTAGCGACCCTTGACGTACCAGGACCGTCAAGGGTAAATGTGATTCAACGACCCTTGACGGTCCCGGTACGTCAAGGGTTAAACTCTCCCATCGCGGCCGCACGGAGCGATGGGAGAGCGCGGGCTGCTTGTTACTAAGTGTCCCGATACCGGGACACTTAGTAACAACCAGTAGAAAGTTTGTTGCAACATGCGATTCGCTTGATGAGCAAATCACATGTTGCAAATGCTGATTGACAGGGACAGTATTTGTAAATACTGTCCCTGTCATATATCTCTGTCTCCCTCCATCTTGCACACTGCTGAGGTGGAGAGAGACAGAGAGAGATTGTGCCAGATTGCGATCCAGCGTTCCAGTGTTCCTGCAAACAGTGTTAAAACACAAAATTAACCCTTTGATCACTGTTTTACAGTGATCACCAAGTTCCCCCCCATCTGATCACTTTTACAGTGATCAATAAACTACAGATCAGCGTCTGTACATTTTATTTATAAAATCCCCCCAACTCCCCAAAAGAACAAACCACAGAAGCGCTGCAGGGTTTGCTACAGAAAGGGAATACGGACAGACACCACCACTTACTGTCCTGATTGCCCTTCCAAACCTGGCCTCTGCATTGGTGACTGTTTCAAGGAATACCATTCAGGCACAATGCAGTAGTGCTGTAAAGGTTCTTTTATTATTTGGCCACTTTTTCCCCCTGAAATATGCTGTTTTTTATTTTTCAAAATACATCCCTCCTTAGATCTAACACTATCAAAATTTATCTCTGATAATGGAAACACACATGTTCCCTACTGGGCCTAGTAGCTCCCCCAAACCCTGACAAACCTATGCATATGGGGCATTGCCGTACTCATACAATGTAACTCACCACTAATGTAAAGCATTTAAAAAAATCTGCAAATATCATCTGATTGAAATCCAGAGCAACACTATAATAGAAATGTGAAAAATGGTGTTTCTCTGCCTTACTGCAGATTTTGGGAGGGATTGGTGATACAGTGGCAGCGAAAAAATTGATAAGATGCAAATAGAATGAAAGCCAGGGTTGTCTACTCTTCTACAAAATATACTTTTGGGGGTAAAATTAATTGCAGCATTGCCAAACAGACCGAAATGAGACAAGGCACCAGCTGTAAAAATGGCATGTCTGTAAAAGGAAACTAACATGTTCCAACTGGGCCCAGTAGCTCCCCCAAAACCCCGACAAACCTATGTATATGGGGTATTGCCGTAATTAGAAGAAGGAGCCGAACACTAATCAATGCAGTTTATAAAATCTTCACCTGTTCTGTGCTTGAAATTCACATCAACATTGAAGGCAAAGCGTGAAAAATGCTGAATTTTTTTACTTACGTCAAGTTTTCACAGGCTTGGTGGTAAAATGGCTGTTTGCAAGATTTGAAAACACACCTAAAATGAAAGCCTGGGGTGTCTACTTTCAAAAAATATACACTTTTGGGGGGAAATCTTAAAAAAGAGCAGTGTTACACAGCCCAAATGAGAAATGGCACCAGTAACGCAAGCTGTGAAAATTCAAAGTGTGAACCTGGAAACGCGCATGTTCCAATTTGGGACCCATAGCTCCCACAAACCATGAAAAAGCTATCCATATGGGGTATTTCCGTACTCAGAAGAAGGAGCCGAACACTAATCAATGCAGTTTATAAAATCTTCACCTGTTCTGTGCTTGAAATTCACATCAACATTGAAGGCAAAGCGTGAAAAATGCTGAATTTTTTTACTTACGTCAAGTTTTCACAGGCTTGGTGGTAAAATGGCTGTTTGCAAGATTTGAAAACACACCTAAAATGAAAGCCTGGGGTGTCTACTTTCAAAAAATATACACTTTTGGGGGGAAATCTTAAAAAAGAGCAGTGTTACATAGCCCAAATGAGAAATGGCACCAGTAACGCAAGCTGTGAAGATTCAAAGTGTGAACCTGGAAACGCGCATGTTCCAATTTGGGACCCATAGCTCCCACAAACCATGAAAAAGCTATCCATATGGGGTATTTCCGTACTCAGAAGAAGGAGCCGAACACTAATCAATACAGTTTATAAAATCTTCACCTGTTCTGTGCTTGAAATTCACATCAACATTGAAGGCAAAGCGTGAAAAATGCTGAATTTTTTTACTTACGTCAAGTTTTCACAGGCTTGGTGGTAAAATGGCTGTTTGCAAGATTTGAAAACACACCTAAAATGAAAGCCTGGGGTGTCTACTTTCAAAAAATATACACTTTTGGGGGGAAATCTTAAAAAAGAGCAGTGTTACACAGCCCAAATGAGAAATGGCACCAGTAACGCAAGCTGTGAAGATTCAAAGTGTGAACCTGGAAACGCGCATGTTCCAATTTGGGACCCGTAACTCCCACAAACCATGAGAAAGCTATGCATATGGGGTATTGCCGTACTCAGAAGAAGGAGCTGAACACTAATCAATGCAGTTTATAAAATCTTCACCTGTTCTGTGCTTGAAATTCACATCAACATTGAAGGCAAAGTGTAAAAAACGCTGTTTTTTTACTTACGTCAAGTTTACGAGAAAGTGGTGGTAAAATGGCTGTGTAAAAAATTTGAAAACACACCTAAAATGAAAGCTGGAGGTGTCTACTTTCCAAAAATATACACTTTTGGGGGGAAATCCTAAAGTGGAGCACTGGAACCTAGCCCAAAATGAGTAATGGCACCAGTTAAGCAGGACTTGAAAATTCAATATTTATTTAAAATTGGGCCCTGTAGCTCCCCCAAACCTTGAGAAACCTATGCATATGGGGTATTGCTGTACTCAGAAGAAGGAGCTGAACACTAAACAATGCATTTTTAAAAATCTTCACCTATCATGTGCTTGAAATTCACATCAACATTGAAGTGAAAGTGTGAAAAAAGCTGTTTTTTTAACTTACGTCAAGATTTACGAGTGATTGGTGGTAAAATGGCTGCGTAAAAAATTTGAAAACACACCTAAAATGAAAGCTGGAGGTGTCTACTTTCCAAAAATATACACTTTTGGGGGGAAATCCTAAAGAGGAGCACTGGAACATAGCCCAAAATGAGTAATGGCACCAGTTAAGCAGGACTTGAAAATTCAATATTTGTTCAAAATTGGACCCTGTAGCTCCCCCAAACCTTGAGAAACCTATGCATATGGGGTATTGCCGTACTCAGAAGAAGGAGCTGAACACTAAACAATGCATTTTTAAAAATCTTCACCTATCATGTGCTTGAAATTCACATCAACATTGAAGTGAAAGTGTGAAAAACGCTGTTTTTTTAACTTACGTCAAGATTTACGAGTGATTGGTGGTAAAATGGCTGCGTAAAAAATTTGAAAACCTACATAAAATGAAAGCCTGGGGTGTCTACTTTCCAAAAATATATGCTTTTGGGGGGAAATCTTAGAGTGGAGCACTGTTACACAGCCCCAAATGAGACATGGCACCAGTGATGCAAGCTGTGAAAATTCAAAGTGTGAAACTGGAAACGCGCATGTTCCAATTTGGGCCCCATAGCTCCCGCAAACCTTGAATAACCTATGCATATGGGGTATTGCCGTACTCAGAAGAAGGAGCTGAACACTAAACAATGCATTTTTAAAAATCTTCACCTATCATGTGCTTGAAATTCACATCAACATTGAAGTGCAAGTGTGAAAAAAGCTGTTTTTTTAACTTACGTTAATATTTACGAGCGATTGGTGGTAAAATGGCTGCGTAAAAAAATTGAAAACATACATAAAATGAAAGCCTGGGGTGTCTACTTTCCAAAAATATATACTTTTGGGCGGAAATCTTAGAGTGGAGCACTGTTACACAGCCCCAAATGAGACATGGCACCAGTGATGCAAGCTGTGAAAATTCAAAGTGTGAAACTGGAAACGCGCATGTTCCAATTTGGGCCCCATAGCTCCCGCAAACCTTGAATAACCTATGCATATGGGGTATTGCCGTACTCAGAAGAAGGAGCTGAACACTATACAATGCATTTTTAAAAATCTTCACCTATCATGTGCTTGAAATTCACATCAACATTGAAGTGCAAGTGTGAAAAACGCTGTTTTTTTAACTTACGTCAAGATTTACGAGCGATTGGTGGTAAAATGGCTGCGTAAAAAAATTGAAAACATACATAAAATGAAAGCCTGGGGTGTCTACTTTCCAAAAATATATACTTTTGGGGGGAAATCTTAGAGTGGAGCACTGTTACACAGCCCCAAATGAGACATGGCACCAGTGATGCAAGCTGTGAAAATTCAAAGTGTGAAACTGGAAATGCGCATGTTCCAATTTGGGCCCCATAGCTCCCGCAAACCTTGAATAACCTATGCATATGGGGTATTACCGTACTCAGAAGAAGGAGCTGAACACTAAACAATGCATTTTTAAAAATCTTCACCTATCATGTGCTTGAAATTCACATCAACATTGAAGTGCAAGTGTGAAAAACGCTGTTTTTTTAACTTACGTTAAGATTTATGAGCGATTGGTGGTAAAATGGCTGCGTAAAAAAATTGAAAACATACATAAAATGAAAGCCTGGGGTGTCTACTTTCCAAAAATATATACTTTTGGGGGGAAATCTTAGAGTGGAGCACTGTTACACAGCCCCAAATGAGACATGGCACCAGTGATGCAAGCTGTGAAAATTCAAAGTGTGAAACTGGAAACGCGCATGTTCCAATTTGGGCCCCGTAGCTCTCCCAAACCTTGAGAAACCTATGCATATGGGGTATTGCCGTACTCAGAAGAAGGAGCTGAACACTAAACAATGCATTTTTAAAAATCTTCACCTATCATGTGCTTGAAATTCACATCAACATTGAAGTGCAAGTGTGAAAAACGCTGTTTTTTTAACTTACGTCAAGATTTACGAGCGATTGGTGGTAAAATGGCTGCGTAAAAAAATTGAAAACATACATAAAATGAAAGCCTGGGGTGTCTACTTTCCAAAAATATATACTTTTGGGGGGAAATCTTAGAGTGGAGCACTGTTACACAGCCCCAAATGAGACATGGCACCAGTGATGCAAGCTGTGAAAATTCAAAGTGTGAAACTGGAAACGCGCATGTTCCAATTTGGGCCCCATAGCTCCCGCAAACCTTGAATAACCTATGCATATGGGGTATTGCCGTACTCAGAAGAAGGAGCTGAACACTAAACAATGCATTTTTAAAAATCTTCACCTATCATGTGCTTGAAATTCACATCAACATTGAAGTGCAAGTGTGAAAAACGCTGTTTTTTTAACTTACGTTAATATTTACGAGCGATTGGTGGTAAAATGGCTGCGTAAAAAAATTGAAAACATACATAAAATGAAAGCCTGGGGTGTCTACTTTCCAAAAATATATACTTTTGGGGGGAAATCTTAGAGTGGAGCACTGTTACACAGCCCCAAATGAGACATGGCACCAGTGATGCAAGCTGTGAAAATTCAAAGTGTGAAACTGGAAAAGCGCATGTTCCAATTTGGGCCCCGTAGCTCTCCCAAACCTTGAGAAACCTATGCATATGGGGTATTGCCGTACTCAGAAGAAGGAGCTGAACACTAAACAATGCATTTTTAAAAATCTTCACCTATCATGTGCTTGAAATTCACATCAACATTGAAGTGCAAGTGTGAAAAACGCTGTTTTTTTAACTTACGTCAAGATTTACGAGCGATTGGTGGTAAAATGGCTGCGTAAAAAAATTGAAAACATACATAAAATGAAAGCCTGGGGTGTCTACTTTCCAAAAATATATACTTTTGGGGGGAAATCTTAGAGTGGAGCACTGTTACACAGCCCCAAATGAGACATGGCACCAGTGATGCAAGCTGTGAAAATTCAAAGTGTGAAACTGGAAACGCGCATGTTCCAATTTGGGCCCCGTAGCTCTCCCAAACCTTGAGAAACCTATGCATATGGGGTATTGCCGTACTCAGAAGAAGGAGCTGAACACTAAACAATGCATTTTTAAAAATCTTCACCTATCATGTGCTTGAAATTCACATCAACATTGAAGTGCAAGTGTGAAAAACGCTGTTTTTTTAACTTACGTCAAGATTTACGAGCGATTGGTGGTAAAATGGCTGCGTAAAAAAATTGAAAACATACATAAAATGAAAGCCTGGGGTGTCTACTTTCCAAAAATATATACTTTTGGGGGGAAATCTTAGAGTGGAGCACTGTTACACAGCCCCAAATGAGACATGGCACCAGTGATGCAAGGTGTGAAAATTCAAAGTGTGAAACTGGAAACGCGCATGTTCCAATTTGGGCCCCATAGCTCCCGCAAACCTTGAATAACCTATGCATATGGGGTATTGCCGTACTCAGAAGAAGGAGCTGAACACTAAACAATGCATTTTTAAAAATCTTCACCTATCATGTGCTTGAAATTCACATCAACATTGAAGTGCAAGTGTGAAAAACGCTGTTTTTTTAACTTACGTTAATATTTACGAGCGATTGGTGGTAAAATGGCTGCGTAAAAAAATTGAAAACATACATAAAATGAAAGCCTGGGGTGTCTACTTTCCAAAAATATATACTTTTGGGGGGAAATCTTAGAGTGGAGCACTGTTACACAGCCCCAAATGAGACATGGCACCAGTGATGCAAGCTGCGAAAATTCAAAGTGTGAAACTGGAAACGCGCATGTTCCAATTTGGGCCCCATAGCTCCCGCAAACCTTGAATAACCTATGCATATGGGGTATTGCCGTACTCAGAAGAAGGAGCTGAACACTATACAATGCATTTTTAAAAATCTTCACCTATCATGTGCTTGAAATTCACATCAACATTGAAGTGCAAGTGTGAAAAACGCTGTTTTTTTAACTTACGTCAAGATTTACGAGCGATTGGTGGTAAAATGGCTGCGTAAAAAAATTGAAAACATACATAAAATGAAAGCATGGGGTGTCTACTTTCCAAAAATATATACTTTTGGGGGGAAATCTTAGAGTGGAGCACTGTTACACAGCCCCAAATGAGACATGGCACCAGTGATGCAAGCTGTGAAAATTCAAAGTGTGAAACTGGAAACGCGCATGTTCCAATTTGGGCCCCATAGCTCCCGCAAACCTTGAATAACCTATGCATATGGGGTATTGCCGTACTCAGAAGAAGGAGCTGAACACTAAACAATGCATTTTTAAAAATCTTCACCTATCATGTGCTTGAAATTCACATCAACATTGAAGTGCAAGTGTGAAAAACGCTGTTTTTTTAACTTACGTCAAGATTTACGAGCGATTGGTGGTAAAATGGCTGCGTAAAAAAATTGAAAACATACATAAAATGAAAGCCTGGGGTGTCTACTTTCCAAAAATATATACTTTTGGGGGGAAATCTTAGAGTGGAGCACTGTTACACAGCCCCAAATGAGACATGGCACCAGTGATGCAAGCTGTGAAAATTCAAAGTGTGAAACTGGAAACGCGCATGTTCCAATTTGGGCCCCATAGCTCCCGCAAACCTTGAATAACCTATGCATATGGGGTATTGCCGTACTCAGAAGAAGGAGCTGAACACTAAACAATGCATTTTTAAAAATCTTCACCTATCATGTGCTTGAAATTCACATCAACATTGAAGTGCAAGTGTGAAAAACGCTGTTTTTTTTAACTTACGTTAAGATTTACGAGCGATTGGTGGTAAAATGGCTGCGTAAAAAAATTGAAAACATACATAAAATGAAAGCCTGGGGTGTCTACTTTCCAAAAATATATACTTTTGGGGAGAAATCTTAGAGTGGAGCACTGTTACACAGCCCCAAATGAGACATGGCACCAGTGATGCAAGCTGTGAAAATTCAAAGTGTGAAACTGGAAACGCGCATGTTCCAGTTTGGGCCCCGTAGCTCTCCCAAACCTTGAGAAACCTATGCATATGGGGTATTGCCGTACTCAGAAGAAGGAGCTGAACACTAAACAATGCATTTTTAAAAATCTTCACCTATCATGTGCTTCATATCAACAGTAGTATTGAAATGTAAGTGTGAAAACTGCAAAAAAACAAAATATTACCACAATTTTGAAATTTTTTTCTGGAAAAATAGCTGCATGAAAAACTCCAAAATTCCCCTGATTATTTACTTTATGTTGTGTAGTTTTCAGAAACATATACCTTTGTGGGACATTTTTGGTTCTGGCACCGTCAGCTAAGCTATGATGCTCACATGCCAATTGTTGAGAAATTACAAGTTGGAAATAATGGCATCCATCTTGTAATATTTACCTTGTAAATGTGAGGAAGTGATTGAAATACTAGGCATATGGGGTATTCTTATATTCAGGAGAAGCAAATGAATATATTTAGGGGTATTTTTTTTGTCATAAACTAATTGTATGCAAATCCTGACACGAAAATATAAGCAAAATGTTGTTTTTTTTCAATTTTTTTCCTCTTTTTTTCTATTTTAATCAAATTAAACAATGAGGTAGTCATATAATTGTGGTATCAAAAGAAAGCCCTACTTGTGCTTAAAAAAACAGTATATAATTTATGTGGGTGCACAAAAGGAATTAAAGAGAAAATATGGTTGAACAAAGACATAGTCAAAAAAGTCAAAATTGCTCCGGTCCTTAAGTCAAATCAAACTCAGATTTTCCCGGTCCTTAAGGGGTTAATGTGTAGTGAGAATGTTTCCTTTAAACAGACCCTGTGTTTTTCAAGTGTAACAGAATAAAAGTGTGAGTGATAAAGTGCTGCTTGTGTTCCTGTTAAGGAGGTGGGTGCATGCCTGTGCCCTCATCAGGTGGTTCTGTTTGTACCAGTGAAGTTTACACTTATGTTTTCTGAGGAGATAGGTGTGCGAGCGCCGACAAGATGTGTGTACTTAGGAGGTAGGTGTTTGTGTATGTGCGTGTCTCTGTTAATGGAGAAATAATTCCCACTGCAACTTTGCCTGGTCTTTCCCCTTTTTTCTAAATTAGTTCATTTTAAATAAAAAAAACATGCAGTAGTACTAACATAATGCTTACAATTGTATAATGTATCTGTAGAAATACGTGTGTATTACTCTTCAGAAACAGCAACATATTTTACGCTAGTATAAAACAAAACATTACTCAGCAAAAAAGGAAGCAACTGGCGCCTCCTCTTTCTACACTAGTTGACAGCATCCTTTTTGAAGCGCTGTTAGTTTATGACTATAAAAAGAAACATTGTAAGTGACGTTGGGGATAGACCTGTTACACCAGGTAACGGCAATAGTTGGCTTTCCAGCTGTTTTGGCAGTACAGCTCCAGTCACCCTCAACCAGCCAAATTAGAACCACGTGAACAGTTTCCACATCCTAGTTGGGAGTAGCATGATTTAACGACGTAATACTTTGAATACCAGAGGTACACATAACTTATTGCGCACCCCTTTGGCACTCAAAGGGTTAAAGATCAGATGGAGTGTGCAACTCATTCTCTCATAATGCGTTGCACACACCCTGGACCTTAAAGTGGTACTGTAGTGTATTTTAAATATTTGGAAGCCTTAACCCATTGAATGCCGATAGGGTGGGCACCCCTTCTGGAAATGAAAGGGTTAACAGCTGGGGGGTGACCGGTGCCTTCCCAGCTATTGCTCGACTACACGCCTCGTCATCAGTCTCAAGTTACGAGCCTTTTAATTCAACAACACCTGGAGTTCCACATATTGACATTCTTTTTCCAGTCGGTGATATGATGAAAGAGACAAATAGGATGGAATCCCGAAAAATTAAAGTAAAATGAGACTACATTTCCCATCATGACACAAGCAGGGCTGGGCTCTACAACTGGTCTCCTCCTCTAGGGCAGGGCTAATTCAGCCACCATTGGAGTGCCGAATGTCGGTGGGGTGAGAGTATGTCATAGCAGTGAGTGAGCATCTCATGGGGCGGGCCTTTACCTGCCCCTTATAATAAAACTCAGCCTGAGGATGTCTGCCGTACTGGGAGATTTGATAGAGCGATACAAGGTTGTATCACACTGGACACAGTCGTCACTGCTTTAACTCATCCTTGTTTACTTCTCTGTTCCACGTTGGCTCTATTCCCCCAGCCGCTCTGAGATGGCAAAACTAGCAAGCTATAAGAAGAAGTCTATCATCCTAGGGTCTTTGGGCTTGATTCTAGTGGCGTTTGGCACTGTGCTGGTATTCTTATTCCCTATTATTATGGAACAACAAGTGGAGAAGGTAAGCTTTTTTTGGAATGCAGGGGTGACTAGTTTTCACCTCTTACTTTGTACACTGCGTGATTTGTATTTATTATACCACATGTGCGCTCTAAATGTCAATGAACAGAGCAGGCAGGGGTGAGCAACCGGTGGCGCTTTAGTTGTAGTACTACTGATCTAATCCCAAAACGAGTATAACGGTAGTTATCATGTATCTGTTGTAGTCCAACCCTTCCTTACAGTGGCTCGGATTTATATAAGCAAACTGGAATTATTCTGGCGTAAACCAACTGCACCATAGGGGACAAATAACATTTTATAAATTCCCATTCACGCGAATAAAACTTTTTAACCTCCTAAATGCTGCATAGGTCCCCAGTGTATTACGCAATACACTGAAGACTTTTAGCTTTCACTAGGGTTAAAAGCACCTATAGTGCAACTGGCTTGCTCCAGAAAAACTTCTCCAGTATGCTTTTATAAATCTGGGCAGGTGTAATTTTGTAATTTACGGGTCATGTTCATTAACCCTTTGCGTGCACAACGCATGTCTTAACTCTGGCATTCAAAGAGTTAAATATGTGCAGTTCTGGAGATATCCGTTTCATCCTATGGAGCAACTGGTTATTTCCTGTAATTTTAAATTGGGTTTAATCCGTTGAATGCTTGCATGGTCTCCAGTATTCAAGGAGTTAAAATGCTCGAAGGTGAATATATATTCTTATGTCATCTTATTCTTTCGTTTAGGGCAGTTTGTTTGTAGTGTAAATTACATGGCTGTTTTAGACCGAACTGTAACTGTTTTTCATGAGCCGTGTCAGTTATAACATTCTCCAGTAGAATGTGCACTCTGTTCGGGATATTACAGATATTCTATAGCTTTCTGACTGGTAGCACTGTGTAGCGGACAACCTTTCCTTTCAGGACACAGGCATATGAAATTACAGTGGCTCATGGGCAATAAATATGTACATTACTTTTGTGTCGCGTGTGTGTGGTTTTTTTTTTTTTTTTTTTTTTTTTTTTTTGACAAGCGTGTGTGTGTGTGTGTGTGTGTGTGTATATATATATATATATATATATATATATATATATATTAATTTTATTGGGGTTGGGCATTTAAGAAACAAGGATTGCCATATATTTATACACAGAGCTCTTTAAACTGGGCCTGTCAACTTTTAAAGGTGTTTAGTTTTAAAGCAAATTAAAAAAAAAAAAAAACTATTGGATTTACTACTCATTTCTGATATAAATAGTTTTTGAGAAAACAACCTTTGTTGGTGTCACTCAATTGTAAATACAATGCTCCCGCCTATAAATTTAGCACACACTGTGCTATGAGTGGGTAGAGGCAGAACCCATATAATGGGGCCATTTCTAATAAGTTTGGCCAAATTTATAATCTGACTTGCACACTGTGAAGGGAATTGGCATAAAGTGCCACTCTGTAACAAAATATAAAGATCAGTGTCTAAAAAAAAAAAAAACTAATATATAGTTTATGTCTAGTACACACATTTATAGACCCCAGATGATGCTAAATGATTTAACTCCTGAAGAAGGTCTTAACTGACCAAAACATTAACAAGAAATTCTTTGATTCTTCAAATCCAACTGGAAGTCCAGTGAGTGAGGCGCTCCCCATATACTAGTTGCATTGCTACTGTTTACTCTAGAACCCAGGCTGTTTGACCAACATCAACCAATTTTTCTAAAGTACAAGATAGAGTAGTAACACCTATAGGCAGATATTTAGTTATCTATAAAAGAACAACTTATCTTAGGGTGGCAGGTCGGCTTTAACTAACTATGATTTATGAATTGGTTACCCCCTGATTATCAAAATCTACTCAACAACCATTTATCTTAACTTGGTAAATAGTGTATCGTTGTATGCTGTTTATTGGCTATGTTTCTGAATTGCTAAATGCCCAAATAGTAGGGTGTACAACACCGTTAACTGTACACCCCTCTGGAGCTGAAAAGGTTAACTTTTTCACCTTGGTTGAACTGTGCTTGCGTTTAACCCCTTAACCCTTTCAGTGCTAGAGGAGTACACAGTGCATTGCTTTGCAATGTGTTGTGTACCCCTCTGACACTGAAAGGGTTAAGGACCAGAGAGGTGTGCAACACATCGTAAAGCAAAGTGTTACATGCCCTTTAGTCTGAGGGGTTAATTTACTTTTAGTTGCTTTTAACCCTTTGAGTGCCAGAGGTGTACGCAACACATTGCATACACCTCTGGCACTCAAAGGGTTAAACAAGGGGTGGGGTATTTATGCAGGATTCTAACAGCATATCTTTACTGCATCTTTAAGAAAGATCTTCTTAAAGTCTGCTGAATATGTAAAACTTTTTTGCTCCTTTTTTCTAAAACTTCTTAAAGTAAGATGCTGGCAATCAATATAAAATGATGTAGTGCTTTTGCCTGTGTCAGTCTGCTTGTAGACTATACAGGAGGCAAATATAGCTTTTGATACCTTTTTATTGGCTAACTAAGCAGATTTAAATGCAAGCTTTCAAGACCTTAGGTCTCTTCCTAACATGCCTGAGGAAAAGACCTAACTTGAAAGCTTGCATTTAAATCTGCTTAGTTGGCTAATAAAAGGTATCAAAAACTATATTTGCCTCCTGTATTTTTCTACGGCTAACACGGTACCAACTCTCATCTGTAGACTATACATTTATTTTTAGTGTAAAATCCTAATCCCTGTGTGTTTTAACACTGATAATCCCACACCCAAATCTACCTAATTGCAGTCATCCATTCCTAAGTAGAAATGCACAGCATTAGTCTTAGTCACTGCAGTGGTAACCAGAAGCAGTGATTGTGACTTTTTGGTTTAAAGTGATAGTAATGTTTCACAAAAAACAGCAGCTCCAATTAATCTTCATAGTATTTGAGCCATAGAGAGTGTTATTTCAGTATTGTCAGAGTTGTAGTTTAGGAGTGATTGAACGATAAAGTTTCCCCTTCCCGCCCCTTTTACCTAGTGTAAACCTCCATTCCTCAGATATGGAATCCAGTCCATAGACCAGACAGCTCACATCAAGGGTAAATATTCTACTGTGAGAACAATGAAAACCCTACCCCCCTAGACAGGTTTTTCAGCTTTGTCCCTCTCTGCAATCTACCTGGACACACCCTGCTGCTCTGAGCTGAGCAGTGTTACATCAGTGGGAAGGGGATACTTTATCATTCAATTACTCTTGAACTACAACTCTGACAGAATTGAAATAATACTCTCCAAGGCCCAAATACTATGATGATTAATATTATGAGCTGCTTTTATTATGAAACATTACTATCCCTTTAAATAATGCTGTCAGAATGGCACAAAGATCTATATTTTTTTTCTTAATTTACTTTAATTGCAATGCAAATATATTTGAGTAAACTGTTTAAAGTGTAAATAAACTGGGACCTGGAAAATCAGTGATGCAGAACTTTTGGTGAATAACTCCATTCCTCCAGAGCCACTATCAGGGCATGTTTAATTCCCTGAATGTCAGAGGAGCATCCAAGTCATTGCTTTGGCTTTTTCCCCTTTAAAAAGTAGTCCTGAAATGATCACCTTTTTGAAATGCTTGTTTATTTTTTCAATCATTTTAATGCAAGCTAGGTTTTCCTTGATGTCCCATATGGCATAGGAATCGTTAATCTGCTATCACTAGCTGTAAACAGAAGGTAAATACCAGTAATTGTTCAGAGCAGCTTCTCTCTGCTCCAGTTTTTGCTTACTCTTACCAGATAAGAGGCTATAGTATAGACTCTGAGGACAACTGGGCTTATCTGCAGCTTTGACACTGTGGGGAAATTAGCTGAGTGGTTCTTTTCTTTGCTCTTCATGCTGATATGACAGTGCAAAAAATCTCTTTAATTACTATTATTAAGTGTGTGTGCTACAATTTTGACATGTGGAAAAATTAATGGATGACCCAACATCAATAGGTCAAATCATGGAAAAATCTTTCACATACTGAACTTTATTACATACAGAGTTGGGATCTTTCTGTAGGATGTAATGGGTTTATACAAGAAGTAGAAATTTACAAAAATCACTTCTTACTAAATTGTATACACCCCTTATTAAAGGAATAGTAGCACTTTATTTTGAGTTTACAGATTCTGCAAATATTATTACAGTCACAATTTTTCTTAGCTGCTTCTGTCCTTGACAATGACCTACTTGGATTTGTCTGCATAAAGTTTTCTTTTAGGGAATATTATAGCAGGTGTAGGAATACAATGTAACATGAGAACACATATTATTCAGTGCTTTATGGAGAGTGTAACCTTGGATTATATAAAGCTTTGATGGCCTGCTGAACAGAAAACTCACTGGAAATAGATGCAGGCATGAGCTTTAAAGGGAAAAAAAGATTATTAAATAATACATACAAATTGCCTATATTTTATTATATACTTGCAGAACATGTAAAGTAAAAACAGAGGGTTACTATTCCTCTCTAACTCTCTTGGATGCTAGAGGGCAATTTTCTATTAAGGTTTTCAACATGAGCATCTGTATTTATGCAATGCATATTAACACCCAGTGGACTGGGGGCACAACACATTTCTTAACTAGAATCTATAGCAGTGATTCTTGGCTTCAAGCCTTGTGGCATACAAACCTGTCTGGATTTTTAAGGATCTGCCTGTGTGAGGGGTCAAAACATTTTAAAGCAGAACTTTCATGTATTTTAATGTGCCCCTCCCCAAATTTTATTATTGTGTTAAGCGTATCTATACTTCTATCTTTAGCAAGTTTGGCATTATTTAAAAATTCAACTTGTTTGGAGACTCGCCATCAGGCATCTGATCATAGAGGAATCTGTATGCCTGCGATGTCCATCCGTCTCCTCTGATTGGCAAGCGGAAGTTACATTATACCTTAAGGTACAGAAAGGGATGGACCGCGCAGGCTCACGTATGCCTCTGTTAACCCCTTAGTGTGCGCGGCTGGCACTTAACTCCTGCAGTGGTGTGTTTTTTTTTTTTTTTTGTTTTTTTTTTTTAATTTTAAACTATTCCGCCTGAGGATGTACATGCACATCCATGGGCGTTAAGATGCCTGCCGGAGAGTCTCAGAATAAGTTGAATTTCTAAATAATGCTTGACTTGCTAAGTATAATACAAATGCTTAACGCTATACTACAGATTTATTTTGGGGCACCTTAAAATACATGAGTTGCGCTTTAATTGATTGCCAGTCCTCTCGCAGCTATGGGCACAGAGTCTCTATGACATAGAACTCATCTGTTCTCAGTTGGCTTATCCTGCAGATTTGAGATCTGCAGGGCTGGGTGATGTCAGTGCCTCACTCCTCATTTAATGTGAGATTTTTCTCCTCTCTATAGAAGTTAATTAATGGTGGTTTCATTGTCATGAAGCTTCTGTAGAGTGGACGGCAATCTTGCACTCTCTTCCATGTACACAGTGTAGAGCATATTTTAACCAGCACTGCAGATCTGTTCTTTGCAGAGCAAATGGAGAGAATGGGAACTTGAATCCCATAGTGGTTAGGGCTATGGCAGTAGTTTAAATGGGTCTTGTATTGGACTTTTACTGTGGTTTTTTTTTTTTTTTTTTTTTTTAACCCTTTGAGTGTCAGAGGGGTACGGAATGCATTTCTTTGCAATGCGTTCCCTACCCCTCTGGCACTCAAAGGGTTAAGCAGTTGCATTGTGATACATCAAGATATTACCCATGTTTGAACAAGCAGGGATACCCTGAAAACCTGAGCCCTTTAACTTTGAGAAATACTGGCCAGATGACTGGTGGTTACAGTTATACATACACAATGCCATAACCAAATATAAAGAGTTTATTGGCTGTATGTGCTGGGGAAAACCAAATGCACCATAGGGAACAAATGAAGTTCACGTTAATTTAAAGGGACAGTAATGTCCCAAAAATGATCTATAGTTTTGTAGAGCTAAAACTAATAAACTAAGTACAACAAGCCCCATCTCTCAAACCACTATGATTTGAGAGCTACAGGGATTCAAAGTTCTTCTCTCCCTTCCCTTCTCCTGATGTCGGCTGTAAAGCTCACACCAGGAGAATCAAGTCGTACGACTCGAGGAGGTTCTGCAGCATTATCGCGTTACCACTGGAATGGTCTAAAACGTGTGCCTGGTTTTGCAAGCACGCTTTGTAGACCTTTCCAATGAATTAATTCTTTTTAAGTATCGTGATTCTGACTCTGCTGCAGAGCCGCCTGCTGGTCCCCGAACCGGGATCTCCTGCTGTCAGCTAGATACTGACATCAGGAGAAGGGGAGGGAGGGGGAACTTTGAATCCCTATATCTCCCAAACCATAGCGGCTTGAGATATAAGGTTTGTTGCACTTAGTTTATTAGTTTCAGCTCTACAAAACTATAAATATTTGTTTGGGACATTAGTGTCCCTTTAAATGCTCTGGAGAACTGTTTAGCAGTGGAGGGGTTAAAAGCCACACTTAAATCTGTATGTATGTATTTATTTATTTTTACATTTATTTTGCCTCCTTTGATACAGCTGGATGGTTCCAGTCTTGTTATAATCTTGTTTTCTATATATTGCCCTTATACATGAAGACAAAATTTGAACAATGCACTTGCAGGTTTATCTCTGATAAAATATTTCAAGTCAGTGGTATAATTATTTAATTTCCCCTCTTTATACATAAGATGCAGTTGCTTTTGGTACACTTCAGCTATGATGGATATGCAGTACACCCCTAGGGGAGCACGCAAACATGCACTCAGCCATGATATTAGGATGTACTGAGGAGCAACCTGTACAGCTAGACTGCCACAGAATACCTTTAAGGCTCATGTGGAGGGGGAGAATCTGCATCTCTCAAACTGTTGTAGGACTACAGTTTCCATCATCCATAAATTGGTGTTGTCCAGCTGAGCATTATGGGAGTTGTAGTCCAACAGCAGTTTAAGGGCCAAATTTCCCAGAGACCGTCAAGGACATCCCTGCCTTGCCAGGATAATTGGGTGTCAGCAGTGATTTGGCCAGGGGATTGGCTGCTAAATCCCTTGCCCTATATTTCTTGTGTGGGAGGAGTAAGCTATGCCATCCCATGCCAAATCCTGTGAAGTGACATCTTATTCCAGAAAAGTAATGGTGGATCACTTCGATGCCCTTTTCTCATGGTATGTTTGTGTAACATCACACATTACCCAGTGCATCCTGGTTTCCACTGTAGATAATCTGTTCAATCTTAATATGTTGCATGGTAGTCTTCTACAGTAAGTTGTGAAAGATTACTGGTCAGTGAATTGAAAGCAGAAACGACATCCTGGTTTATGATAATGTATATAATAGAGTGGTAAATTAGGATGTTGGATTTTGAGGAAAATCCTGTTTAATTAGGATGCTTCCTCTTTTAGTTCAGTTCTTTGTGTTCAAATTGGAAGGTTTTAATTAACCCTTTGAGTGCCAGAGTTGCAATGCATTGTGCACCCCTCTGGAACTGCTTGTAAAACATTTTGTACCCCAGGTATCCTTTGTTTGAATGTACTGCGTCTTTCATCTGAATGATTAGCCTACCTCTGTGAAGATAAGGTCTTCTATTGTGTGCTATGGCTAAATTTAAAGTTTTAAAAATGAGCCAGGGCCTTACTTCTGGACAGACTGCAGTTGTACACCTCAATCTGTCACTTGTCTGCTCCCCTCCTCTGACTGAGGATTCTTCCATGTAAACTGGAGCAATGTAGCCAATGAGAGCACTCCAGCTTACATGGAGAAATCTTCAGTCCTCCTTGGATGCTGGAACAAGATGTTATGTGAGGAGGGGAGCAGGCGAAGATTGACACACTGCAGTGCTCTGCTGTAGCCACGGCTCATTTTTAAAACTGTGTAATTTTTTTAGCCATAGCGCGCATTTTATAAGAAATTAAAACCACTATTACAGTTTATCGCTATATGAAGATAATTGAGCCAAACTTATATAGGGGTGATAGTGCCCCATTAATTATAAATTTACTCAATTTGACATATGCCTACACCGTGATAAATAAACGTAGGGCTGGACTACCCATTAGGCCAAGCAAAGAAGCAGCCTACTTGTAAGGGGAACTGCAGTTGTGTAGCCAGTGCATATCCAGTCTTCCTGCAAAAGACAACCATTCCTGGTTTGACTGCTTTTATTCACGCGTGTGCGTGTGCGTGTGCGTATAATATATTGTATAATACACTTTTTTTTTTTTTTTTTTTTTTTTTTTGTTAAAGGAACAGAAGGGAGTGCAGTTGATTGGTTCAGAGTTTTAATCTCACCTCTGGTCCTTAGAGTGATACTAAAAAATGTCTACTAATATTGAGTTTGTATACTTTTTGTGTTTATTGGGCAGGCAAAGGATACATTTGTGCCAAATAGCTGTGTAGGAACAGGGACATGTGATGAATGGTATGGAAATGACTAGGGTTGTCTAGGCGTTCCCTGGATGTGTATATTTGGCCAGCACGCACTTTGAAGTAGAGGAGGAGGGAGGATAGTAGAAACATAATGCAAGCATACATTTCACTATGAAGTTACATGACTATATAAATGGCTATCCATACTGATATGGAAGGACAACATATGGCACCAACATACCAATCTGTTTAGCAGCTGGTCAGTCACACTCCCCTCCTTCAAGGGGCTCCCTACTGTGCAAGTTCAGGCTGTTCCAACCCTCAGTTGAGTGAATAGGAAAGAACCACGTGTCCTGAGACCCAAGGTGTTGATTAAACAGTCTTTATTCCAGAGAATTATAACAGAACGCCACACACAACCAAATGATCTTTGCTATAATTACTGTACATGTTTTATAAAGCTAAAACAGAAGCAATTCTAAGGGAAATGCACTACACCATAAGGAACAAATAAGTTCCCACTCCTTGAAATAAGGCTTTTGTGGCTTTGAAAATATCCATTGCATTCAAGGGGTTAAAAGCACAAGTGAAATGATTGGGAATTGTGTTTTATAACTACTTGTGATGCATTCTGTTTGCTCCATTTCCTAGGAGTACATCCTCCTCTGTGTATACTAACCCTCTGAGTGCCAGAGGGGAATGCAACACATTGCAAAGGGGTTACATATTCACACAAGCAATTGCAAGAAGGGTCATAAGCATCAAATAGAGCAATTCTTGAGAGAGTGGAATTTAACCCTTTCAGTGCCAGAGGGGTACACAACGCATTTCACCTCTGTCACTGAAAGGGTTAAAATCTCTTGATTGCTAGTGAGCTTTAAAAGAAGTCCCATTTAATTCCATGAAAAGTTTCTTGTCCTGTATTTGTTTGAACTGATTTTCGGTGTTTGAGACCTGGCTTTTTTTTTTTTTTTTTTTTTTTTTTTTTTTTGTGGGAGGAGATTTGCAATGCATTGCACACACATCTAGTTCTTTTTAAAGGTTCATTTTAAGTGTGGAACACAAAATGCAGTCACTTTTAGTGACTGATATTTTAGTCTCTTCTGCGTTGTGTATACGGATATGGCTAGGTCTGTCAGGCATACCATATTGCAGGGCTCAAAATTTCCACTAGACAATGGCGAGTGGAAATTTAGCCCTGATGAGTAGAAATTCAGCCCTGGTGGGTATGCTATGGCTTGCAGTGGCGAGTAACTTTTCAGGTCTTGCTAGTAGCAAAGGACTTAAAATTTGAAGCCCTGCCATATTGAAACTAAACAACCTTCAGATACCTTCTAGTCTAAAGACATCTGCTATATAACTTATGACATATATTTCACTAAGGGTTCTCATGCACCTATTATGAACAAGCTCTGGCATACACTTTCCAGGGAAACTCCTTTAATCTTGTGAATGTGTTTGAATTTAGATATAGCATACACCTGTATTAAAAAAAACAAACAAAAAAAACCCCCTAAAATTCTAATGAACTCTGAATACATTTTGAAGTGGAGTGGCTTTCCAAAATATTTATCATGTCCGTGGAGGCAGACATTGATACTTTGTGGCCGAACAGGATGCCTACCTAACTTTTCCACTGAAGTTCTCTTAAGTGGAACACTCAAGAGGTATACATTGGATGTCCTTGAACCTGCCCATTAAGAACTGTCTGCCTTTTTGAGGACATAATATCCAGTACTAATTCAAGATGAAATTTGGGGAACTAATCAATGCAGAATTGAGTTCACAATGGCTGTTAGGATTTGTTGTCCAGATTTTGAGAAGTGGGAGTTTATTATGATTAGCTTTTAGAGTTCCTAGACTTATTACCTGTTATCTCAATTTCCTTTAGTTAAATGATATGTGGACAGCTGTGTTATACCACGGGTGATTTATTTTTTTTGTGGTTTGAGTCATTTATTGTCCTTTTAAGTTCCTCCACCTGCATCTTGTGGTACAAACAAGCAATTCATGTTTCCTTCTTCTAAACCTCAGTTTTGGTAAATTTTATTAGGTGCTAAAGATTGGAGACCTCCGGCATTCAAGCTTTTTAAATTGGGCAAAAGAAAAAAGGTTTTATTGTCCCCTATGGAGCAGCTGGTTTATGCTGGGATTGCAACAACTTTTTTTTTTTTTTTTTTTTTCTGTACAACTGGCCCTTAGTCTTTAATGAATCATCAACATCTGATACTGTATAAATGTCATATGGTACAAAAAATGACTTTTCTATTTCCTTATCATATTATGTGCATTGCTTATACTACAGTTATAATGCCTTGCACAGCTCTTTATGCTTGAGTCCTGTAAATGCCATAGAGTTGTGTAACTTTGCATAATCCTGGAGTTCAAAAATCATGTATGATATTCTATGGAGAGGTAGTACTGATGGCTCATGAAGTCCTCCTTGGGGGGGGGGGGGGTGTCTTAAAATTCTAAAGGAAGCATAATACTTTTTAACTTTGTGTGTGTGTGTGTGTGTGTGTGTGTGTGTGTGTGTGTGTGTGTGTGAAATTCTGTGCAATGGAACTGGAGTCTTAGTGTGAAGACTTTGATTTAATTACTGCATTAATTCTTAACTTGGAAACCAGTTGGCAAGGGAAGGACATGTTACAAATCTGATCTTTCTTGTGCTAATTACTGTTGTAGTGGCGCCTGCGATGAAAAGTCAATTTTGGTTGCAGCTGGGGATCCTGTTTGCTGTACTAACTCATCCCCGTTGGTTGCTTGGGGGTGGTGGCGGTGGTTGTAGTTAAACAGCTGGAGGTTTAACATTTGATTAACCCCTTGACAGCCAAATAAACTTGTAACGTCATAGTGGCCACAAACCTAAACAGAGCGATGTTCTCCTATTATCAAGTGTCTCTTCAGGAAATAGACTTTTGCATAATCAAAAATGAATGGAGCCCCATGAACAAGTGGATATTTCAAGTTATAAAGTACTTATTTTTAAATGTAATATACTCCGTAATGCTGCTTGATTGAGTAAAATTTCTTCCCTTGAATTTGGGCAGACTTTACTAGAGTTTAAATTGTAATGGTGGTAGGGTTGTCCCATCATCCCTTTTGCAGCTGAACATGTATGAAAAATATGCTGCAGGGATTCGCATGCAACGGTTCCACCTGCTGTCTTTCATGTGGATGGTTTTTAACTCTTTAATGAACAAAGGAATGTGTAGCCTCTTGTAAAGAAACGTGTTCCATACTTGTATATATTTTTTTTACCCTTTGAGTGCCAGAGGGGTGCACAAAGCATAGCAATGTGTTGCGTACCCCTCTGGCACTCAGATGGTTGTGGGATGATCTGACAGCCTTTCCTGAAATAGGAGCATAAATTATTAACACGTGACTACGAATTTAATGCCATATGCACAAACACAAGGATAGCTGTTCTGGGATATACCAGCTGTACCCATAGGGGATCAACAAACTCTCAATTCTCATTTGTATAAGTGAAGGCTTTTAACCCTTTGAGTGCCAGAGGGGAACACAATGCATTGCGTACCCTGCTGGCACTCAAAGGGTTAACACCTGTGTAGTAGTCAGTAGGTTAAAATACCAGTTTAAATCAATGATAATCTGTTGGCTCCCTAAGGTACAGATGGTCTTTCCCAGAATTGCTCCATTTTGATTTGTTTTACAGCTTTATGTTCATTTTGGCATATGGAGAGTATGCAAGGTCTAGTTTACTGTTCTTAACCCTTGGAATGCCAGATATACACATCATTGCTTTACAATGCAGCGGATACCTCTCTGGCATTTGAAAGGGTTAAATTGCACAGGGCTGAAACAAAGTGTGGAATTCAGTTGATACATATGAAAATGGTAATTCTGTGGATTTATTTGTCATATATAATTGTAGAATTGGGTTGATTAACACCATGAATGCTATAGAGTTAATGTGCTTAACCCCTTAAGGACTACATGACGTGGTATGACCGTCACGGTCCTTATACCCTTAAGGACCAGTGACGGTCATAGCACGTCACATACTTTTTACTTGCAGTGCTCTACCGGGAGCGCTGTAAGTAAGAACAAGCCCTAAAATTGATTGCTCAAAGACCGGAGCGATATCTCTTCGGCCTCAAAGCGGCGCGCTGGTACGCGTAACAGGTCACAAGGATCAAATCTGTCTTTAAGGGAAGGTAACTTCCCTGGACCGCTGGTCCTTAAGGGGTTACAGGGATCGTAATACTTTGTTTTATCTTCATGTATTTTTTTTAATGCCTACAAAATAAAATAAACGATATAAGTCTTATTTCTCAAACCTTTACCTTAAGTAAAGCTTCCCCTCCCGCCCCTTTTACCTAGTGTAAGCCATCTCTTCTCAGAAGTCCATAGACCAGACAGATAACAGAAGGGGACACTCTTATTCCTATGAAAACAATGAAATCCCTGCCCCACTTGACAAGTTTTTCAGCTTTTTCCCTTATCTTAATAACAGATCGTCCCTCTCTGCAATCTACCTGGGCACCTCCCTTCTGCTCTGGCTGAACAGTGTTATATCAGTAAAAGAGGCAGTTGGTTTGTCCCTGAATTAAATCTCATTTTCTTTGTGTATATGGTATTTTTTTACATGTATAAAGTGGCACTTGGGCCTTGGTTAGTACCAGCTTAAGACCCTGGTTAGAGGCGACTTCAGCAGCAAAGCGCCATTCAAGCCGTCCTTGTAGTGTCACCTGCCTGTGTTCCTATGGTGTATCTCTTGCAGGAGCGGTGTCTTGGTGGAAGTGTGACTGAGACTGCTACATTGGCTATAGCCACGTGTATGTGTCTGAAGTCCACGTCAGTCCATTATTGGAAGTTGTAAAGGTCATTGCAACCCTCAACATTCTCCTAGGTGAATGAACTGCATGGTCGATCCAGAAACAACTGTGCATATCGGACATACTGCAACTTGGATACAGTTGTGCTGAGCTTTCAAAGATCCAACATGCTTTATCAACTTATGTGAAAACATTGTGTTAGTGGCCCCTGTGAACAAGCCTGTAGACATCCGTTTAATTGTGATTAACACAGTGTAAGAAATGCTGAGTTTGTCTCCTGTGTTAACAGGGGCTAAATGGCTGGATTTCTTCAAAGTCCATATTGACCCCTTAACCCTCTGAGTGCAAGAGGGGTACGCAATGCATTGCAAACCCCTCTGGCACTCAAAGGGTTGAGGTACAGAGGTGTGAAGCACACTCCTGGTCTTAAAGAAGTTGACTCTTTGAGCGTGAAAGGAGAGTCCAACTCATTGTTTTGCATACTAGGCGCAATGTGTTAGATTGCACTGGCACTCAAAGGGTTGAGTATAAAGAAACAAAGGGATGGATCATGTAGCTGAATAGCTCTAACTTTTTTTAAAGCTTCAAAAATGCACTGGGGGCAAATAACACGGATATGTCAGACAAACAGGTTCATTAACTGGTGGTGCAGATTTAATTAACACTGTATATCACAGTAGCCAATAGCATTGGTTATAAACACAAACTATCCCTTTGGGCGATCACACCATAGTGGTGAGATTCAACGTCAGTCCTATTAGCATAAGTAGGAGAAAAACTGGCTTGTAAGTGAGGAGTAGGCAGGTGTGTTGTGGTCTGAATGTAAAACTGTCAGTCAGCTTCATCCGCATGTAATCCTTGCTTGTGCCACTCCCATTGTGCATGAAACCGCTAGTCCTGAGTGAGTGTTTAGATTGGGTACAACACGTGACTCTCCAGCAGTTGGACTGAAACTCCCATTGTCAGTGCTGTGGGTGTTTTAGATCAAAGGAGGGCAACCTGTGGCTTTCCTTCTGTTGTTGGACCACAACTTGCATCATTCTTAGCTAGGTAAAGACTGACTGAGGATGATTGGAGTTGCAGTGCAATAACAGTTGGAGAGCTATGGGGTAGCCCACCCCTGGAATAGATGGACTTCTGTGTATAAGGATTTTTGTGCAATAAAGTCAGATAGTGGTCAGTGACATCCTGTACTGTACTTCTTGCTGTTAATGAATTTGTGCCCAAATGCCAGGAGTCCACTGCCAATCACATGACCATGAACTAAGGCATTTGGCTGCTTCTGTCATAAGATCTGACAGCCCCCACCCCTATTATGCAAACCATATGACTTTCATAACCTTACTCGCTAGTAAACTTCCTGACATCCATATGTTGCACAATTACATTTCTAGTTGTATAGCATCTTATTATTTGATGGTTATCCAAATGGTAAGCAATTAAGAAATTACATGGATCATGGATGTGGATTTCAAAGGAATGCAAGTTATGGATTGGCGAGGGCCCCCCTCCCTCTCGATGAGACTGATGTACTAAGAAGAATTGGTGTGTGTGTGGGTGCCAAAATGCCCATGGACTCTAATGTGTGTGGTTTTATTTATGATGGGTCTCCACTTCAATAATCTGGAGATCTCTCTTGCATTCAGGGTGTCACATTAGTAATTAAAGTAATTAGTACTTTTAACTACTTGGATAATAGGTGTCCAATGCATTGTAAAGCAATGCATTTTACATCTGACAATCAAATATATTTTAAAAGTTCTGTTTAAATCAGTGATCTTTTTTTCAGTGGTGCTGCTGGTTTTGCTGCAGAATCACTCTGTTTTACCTTTATAGAGTCTCGATGGGCCCAATGTATAAAGGTAAAAACCAAATCAAGGACAAACAAGCTTCACTATAGGGGACAAATGATGATGATTCCCTTTGACTATAAAAGAGCTTCTTAACCTCTAGAATTTTAGAAAGGTCCCAAATGTGTGGACCCTGAGGAAGGTCTTGTGTTGGACCCAAGGCCAACTTGGCATCACTCGAATGGGTTAATAAAGCATCTTCTTCCATTCTCCATTTGAGTATGTATCTACATATGAGACATGCATCATACTGTTTATTTATGGTGGCTTTAACTGCTGTGTACCACTGCCTTACATACATGTATATGTATATATAAAACATTTTTATGAGGGATGGGGTAATTTTTTTTTTTTTTTTTTTTTTATTTTATTTTTTTTTTCATGCAGTTCCTTCACATCAGTCACTGTTGTACCAAACTTGCCTATGTAAATTTAACTTCAATGGTGGTTTTAGTGACAACTGTTTTTCGCTAAATATAAATTCTAATGTGTAAATGGAGGCCTTTTCATGTAGAGAGTTGTAAGTCTTCGGTGGCACCGCTGACCATAGGATGGGACTTGGTTTATGAGCTTAGATCTTTTGTGGCATTGCAAACTAACTGCACCATAGGGGACAAATGTAAAATCTCCATTTGACCTGAAATTAGACTTTTACTTAGGCACAACATACTGCACCATGGAGAGTTAAAAAAAAAAAAAAAAAAAAAAAATCAACAAAAAAAAAAAAAATCAGTTTGCTTAAATGGGCCTCTTGAATGCTAGAGAAGGCTTCAAGAAATTCACTGGAGACCTCAAACATTCACTGAGTTAAAATCTCATTTAAAAAAATTGGGGAATTGCAGCTTGTTTGCCCACAAGTTGCTTCTCACTCATTCTTTGTGCTGCTTTCAATCATTAATTTAAGTGTCCGTCAGTTCTGTATGTTAGCAGCAAATACAAAAAAATCACCCTGTATACGTTAACTTGGAAGCTAGATACAGGTGGAGAACTTTCTACCATTCAAGGGGTTAAAATGTGCATTTTTGCTCATTATTGAGGAAGTGTCTAGCCTAGAATAGGTGCCACACCAGTGAATACCAGGTTATTTTGGGGAATGAGTCGTACACAACTAACCTAGAAGTATGATTACAGTGGAAACTGCCTCAGGAAGAATAACATTGCTATTTCTGTGAAATCACACCACATGTGGGATGAGGACAGTGATGTCAGGGCAGTCCTCGTTGGTTGAAATCAAATGTGTTCAGTAGTCTAATCTAAACAGAGATTTGCTTTATGCATCATTGCTTTGCTATGTTCTGCTTACCCCACCAAAACGCAGTAACGTAAAATATTGTCTGTACCTGTCTTGAATCAGCAGTGTCTTTAGTATTATTTTTTTTTTTTTTTTTTTTTTTATATATATATAAACTCTACCTTCAGCCTGTAAAAAGTCAGACTCCATTTGTATTTTTCAGAATTGCTCCATTTCTTAGTATGTATATCCGACTCCTAGTTCTTACATGCTGCTGACCCTTTCCATGTCACAGGTACATTGAATGAATGTGGCAGAAAAGGAAACCTTAAATATTGGTTACTAGATTGGTAATATTGATAAAATGCACACTCTGTGCAATCCAAAATGCTGCATAATCTGAATTTTGATTAGAGCTGCACTTGCACTTTTCTGGAACTCCGTGCCTCCTGTCATTAGGCTTTGTGCCCCCCTGAAACATTGCTTGTGTATCTCTCGTCAACAAATATCAGAGAATGCTGCCTTTTTGATTGCACATTGCCTTCAATACATTCTCCTATCAATAATAATCTGTGATATGTGGTTGGAGGGAGACCTGTGGAGAGTTTGCACCGGGCTATATATCCTTTTCATCCAGAGTCACGGTCAATATCTACCTCCTTACTAGATAAGGAAACCATAGAAAGCCAGCAGCAAAAATACACTTTTAATGTAAATGTATTACTAAAACATTACAGGTTAATTGGTATCTCTTTTTAAATGGAGAGTTGAAGATTAAACCTTTGAGTTACAGAGGTGTGAGCAACAAATTGCTTTTCAATGCATTTCATACCCCTCTGACACTCAAAGGGTTTAATATTGAAAATGTATATATTATAGGGTTTATCCTTCTTAGAAAAACAAGGATATTCCCTCTGCTAACATATTAAAAAGTTGCGTTTTTATTTTGGCAAGTATTTGTCGCCTGAAATGTTCATGGTGGAGAGCAGTCTAAAGCCTTTTTATGGTCTTGTCCATAAGCCTCCAAAGACCGCTGTAGCAACAGTGTATGGCGATCGTGCACACATAAATGTAAGCGTGAGCTGCAATAACTTTTCAATAAAATATTTCAGCAGTGGGGTTTTAATTAGAATCAAACTCCTCATTTATTTATTTTCTTAGTGTTACTGTCCCTTTAAAGATCAGAAAGCGATGCCACGCTTTACAATGCATTGCATATCCTTATCTCATATAGAATCTTTTTTTTTTTTTATCCCTTAATAGAAGAGTTTAGGTTCATTAACTAACTTAAATGATCATAGTGGGAATGAGTAAATTAGGATTATGGCAAAGAAAAGCCAATGCACCTCTAGCTTTATAATTTTTAATGAAAAATGATCTGGCGACCAACTGTACTGTACAGCACTACTCTATGGAACTGCCCTGTATCCCAACTTCCCCATCCACCGCCTTTCCTAGCTATCCCTGTGTGCCTTGATGTCTATGCATATTCACCTGCCTCCAAGCGAAGGGGTAGACTTTGGCAGCTACTCATGAGGGAGAGCACCCAGTCACTGGAAACATCATGAAGATGGAGCTGCTCTCCGTTACACTGTAAGACAACAAATACATCTCTTAATTTTTTTTTTTTATTTATTTATTTTTTTTTAATGCAATTTTTCTTTAGTTTAAGAATAATGCCCCAGTGCAATTTGTTGTGCTTATGGGCTGGGCAAGAGATGATTCCCTAAACTACATACCTGGAATAGTAAAAATGTAAGGCCACACCAACAGAATGTTTCACTTGCAGATCGTAGAAGCTGAATCTATTTAGTCCTTTTGTTTCAGTATAAAGGGACAAACTCAAGCGGTTCTGGGACAGATCGGATGTAATACTGCAAATAAAAACACCCGTTGGTCTGTGTGACTTGGAGATTTTTAATTTTATTTTTTATCCATTGGGTTCAGGTAATACATTCAAGATGGTTAATAATTATGAAACTCTTTGAGTGCCAGAGGGGTACAGAACGCACTGCAAATCGATGCATTCCATACCCCCTCTGGCACTCAAAGGGTTGAATTCTAATTGGAATCAATAGATTTGTTTTTATGTTATTTAAGATGCTGTTCATAGATTTGGGATGTGGTAGTTTTTTGTTCTTCCAGACTTTTCTAACACCACTCGAAATCTATGACCTACATTTGTAACGGCTGGCATCGTTCTGTCAGTTCCAGTTTATCTGCTTAGAGGTTTAAGGCTTTTCCATACAGAGCCATGTTCTGTCTTCCAACAGTAACAGCTTTTTAAGTAGCTGTTGTGGATTTGTTTAACTTGTACAATACAGGGTGTCTTGGTACTAGCTTAGGGTGCTGTGAGTTTTGTATAAAGACTTTACCAATGTAAGTATGTAATGCATATTTGGAAACTATGTATATTAACTTTTAAACTCTGATTCAGAAACCCAAGCATAACTACATATTTATGTACGTATGCCCTATTATATATCAGAAGTGCCCTGAAAATTCCAGAAAGTACCCTCAGCCAAAATAGGCTAGATATTGGTGGTTCTTAATCTATCTCGATCTTACAAATATCTGCATGGAAATGCATAAGAAGAAATTTCCCTTAGGTTCATAGCTCTGTGGTGCCCCCCCCATTGCTAAAGGCTGCTTTAACACACAGGTTGACATTTTCAGGGCACAACTAATATTTTATAGGTCACTTGTTAGGGAAATAAAAGAAGGGACAGATACATAAAATTGTAGTCTTGGGTATTTCAGTCACAATGAGAAACATATTGAACCATAAGGAGACGGGCACTAGCATAAACGGCTCTTGAAGCAGAAACTTCCTTCCTGTTTCACTTTACTCCCATCCCATCAATTTTTTTTTTTCTTTTTAAATCCCTGAGTTGCCAATGGCTCATTCAGGGAGGGGATAGAAGGTGGATAGAGTATTGACCTGTAGGGTGCAGTTAGAAGTCTAACAAAAATGGTTAGCTACTGGGCATACTTATCTGTTTGCATAACTGACTCAAACCACTGTGAAAAGAAAGGGTTTTTGCTGATGGATCGTGCTTAGCCACATTTGACAGGCAGCAGAGGCTGCCGGTGATAAATTCCATAATACAGGCTATACCTCCTTTCAGTCTTGCACCTGAACAATCTGAGCACCCCCATAACTTGTAGCTTGTGATGCTAGTGTTTATTTCCCCAGAACACTGAACATTGTTTGGATGAAGTGTCCAAACGAAATGAATTAACATCATAAGATGTAGGGGTTAAAAGGGAAAGAAGGTGGAATGGTCAGGAAAAACAAGGGATTTTGACATGTTTGAATGGAGGAAGTGTATACAGGCCAGAAACACAAGGAAGCAGGGCAGTCTTTCTTGGAAACGAGCGAGGAAGCCTACTAGTGTTTTAGTGGACCAGCCATTTTGGAGAGGAAGTGGGTCAGTTCTGAGAGTATGAGTGAGACGTTCCAGCTTTTGTGAGGAAGGAGTGAGAACAGTGCTGAGGCTGGTTGTTGACTGAGACCGTTTCCTGTAGGACGCTTGTAAGAGGTTTGAAATGGACAGTGTTGGTGGAGGCTGCATCTTAAATGCCACTGTAGATAGTATGGACTGCACTTCTGGAACAAACTATGGTGCACATAGACAGAACTGACTCAATGGGAATGAAACATGTAAAGCCGTTGGTGCGGTCATGTTTATTACTATTTTAAATGTAGAATAGATTGATTTTATGATGCTTCTGTGGTCTTTGTAGTGTATGCCAGAGTTTTCAACCATTGTGTTCAGTACCCGGAACAGTGCAGGGTTTTGTTTTGTTTTTCCCTGCCTGAGCGCAGGTGTCATAAGTGGATTGTCCATTTGAATTAGTTCACGTGTGCATAGGTAGGGAAATAACAACAAAATCCCTACTTGAGGGCTAAACTTGAGAAACTCTGGTCTACACTATGCTCCAAGAGGAGGGTTTATTATATATTTTGTTGTCATGAAGTTACATAATCTAATAATTTGCTAAGGTGGTTTGTCAGAAGTCGTCATGCGCAGTAGAGACTGCTGCCTGCGCTGAAGCTGATACAAAGCAGGGTGCTCCGAATTCAGACCAGAGTCCTCTGAGAACCTTCCTGAGACCGCTTGGTCCCAGGAAGGTGCGCAGAGAGGACTACAGTCTGGATTTGGAGCTCCCCGCTTTGTAGCGGCTGCGGTGCTTTCAGCCAGTCAGTACTGTGCATGACTTCAGCGCGGCCACTGACAAGACAGGATCTGGCCAGTTGCTGGGTGGCACTATTGTCCGTGTAAACTGGCTTTTCAACTAGTCTCTTCATAATCTGCACCCTGATTCTGCAGACTGGATAGTCAGGGTTAGACAAAAATATATGTAATGCAATGGTCAGATGCTAAACTAGGAAGGAGCCTGCCAAGGTATATTGCAGACTCTGTAGGATCTTGTCCTACCCTGGGTGCATAGTGTACAAGTGTTCTACATCTATTTATTTATTTTTAATAAATATCCTGAAGTATATCCTGCTGATCTTTCCCAGATGACAGACCAGCCATGATATGCCAGGGGTTTCTTCTGTGAATGAAAGAAGTAGCTAACCCCACACTTGTTTTAGCCTTCTATACCTCATGTAGAAGGCCCAAAATGTTCTTTCTAGCTTAAAGATTGAACTCTGGGTAGGATAAAGGTCTATAGAGTGTTAAATATCCTGGCAGGTTTCTTCCTAGTCCTTTTTAATATGAAAATCTCTAGAGAGATTAGCTGCAACTCTGAGACCTAAGGACGACATGTACGTATGGGGTTATCTGCTTACGTCTGAGAGGAAAAGCCTGGTGCTTTGTGTCAGGACCATCCTTTCTGGTTGGATCAGTATGATGTGCTTTAGGAGGTTTCTTTTCTGTGAATGACTCTTGTGAGCTAAGAGATTGTATCCTGGGCAGCATAGTTCTGTAGACCCTTCCAAATACTGACTGCTCATTTCTAGCTGATCATCTTGTTGTTGTTGTTGTTGTTACACAAATATTATTTATTTATTTATAGGGGAACTTTCACCCCGCAATAACTTAAGGTTCACTTATTGCATACCTGGCGACTAGCTGCTTAGTAGCGCTAGTCGCCAGCAATATTACCCGGTTCTTAAGATATCGGCTTTTTGCCGATGGTGACAGGAGCAGGAAGCACGGACGTCTCTTCACAGTGACTAGCGCTACTAAGCAGCAGCTAGTTCCCCTTTAATATTAAAATCCCAAATCCCCCCCCCCTTTTTTTTTTTTTTTTTTTTTTTTTTTTTTTTTTCCTTGGAACCAATTAGGAGATATGGGAGCTTGAGGAAGTGTGTGTGTGTGTGTGTGTGTGTGTGTATAATATATACTCCAAAATTTAGGAACTTGGGCTAGTGGGTAAGTGCTTGTTTTAATCCTGTGGTGAATGCACCTGATGGTGGTAGACTTTCCTTGAGCAGACCAATGTAACCTATGTCATTTGCCTCTGTTGCCATTGTCCTTCCTAAATTACCACCTCCATAAGATTTTAATTAAAGACCTTGTATTCTGGGAGAGGTCCTTGTAGTGGCTTCTAACCAGAAGGATAACCCTTGAGATAACGCTTATATAATACATAGAGTGACAAAGGTGGCATTAGTCATCACGATTAAGAGGTGCAATTCTGGCGCAGATAACTGCACATAAGGGTGTTACAGTAGCTAGTTACCCGTAGGATGATCTTGGCGATGCAGCACCCAGACCCTGTGTGCAAATGGCGCTGGGCCATTTTGGACGCCCTGCAGGAAGCTTGGCTGTAGACTGCTGCTGGCTCTATGACGACAGTGCCCACAAGCTGGGCTATAGTAGTGCTGGACCAGCTGCCGGCGGGTGAACTGGCATAATAGGATTTTAGTCTTACCTGTTAAATCCTTTTCACTTAGTCCATACAGGTCACTGGTACAATGGGAGGCGATCCGCCCCTTTAATAGGCAGGAACATTCATTCAAATGTATGCAGGGGGTGGAGCCTCCCCTCCTACTTAAGCTGCCTTCAGGCCAGAGCCAAGCTAGATTGATTTGAGACACTTAAACTGACCAGAGGAAGAAGGAAAAGGAAGACTCCTGTGAGCATGCCCCGAAGGTCTCCCACTGAATGCCACAGGAGAGCCAAGCATGGTCCCTTGACAGGGTGGGAGACCAGTGACCTGTATGGACTAAGTGAAAAGGATTTAACAGGTAAGACTAAAATCCTATTTTCACTGTCGTCCAATACAGGTCACTGGTACAATGGGATGTACAAACATTGAGCTGTCCCTGAGGCGGGAAGTAAGGCAAGGACCAGGCGCAAGGCCCAAGTCACTAGAACTGCTATGAACCGATTAATCATATAGCCCAGTAACAGAAGTGTCAACGGACACCAACCAGGGGGGAAAACAACCCCCAACTAAAACAGCACACTGAACCAGAGCCAACAGGGCTCAACAGTAAAGAAGCACTAGGGATCACAGAATAGGAGTCCTAAACAGGCAAAACTGCCTCCAGGACCTTCCTTCCAAAGCTGGCATCAGCCGAGGCCAGTATATCAACTAGATAGTTCTTCGAGAATGTGTGCACAGAGGACCAAGTGGCCGCTCTGCACAGTTGATCAGCAGATGCCTGATTCTTGTAGACCCAAGAGGCCCCAATAGATCTGGTGGAATGAGCAGGAACCCTGAAGGGAACGTGCTTATTCCACAATTTGTAGGCTTCACGGATGGTAGATTTAATCCAAGAGGCAATAGTTACCTTGGATGCCGGTCTCCCTGCCCTAGGCCCCTCAGGAATGACGAACAAGGCGTCAGACTTCCTGATAGACTCAGTGCGATGAACATAAAATTTAAGACAACGCACAACATCCAATAAATGGAGATCTCTCTCCTTGTCAGAGGAAGGGTTAGGGCAGAAAGAGGGAACCACAATCTCCTGATTGATGTGAAAATCTGAGACAACCTTGGGTAAAAACTCCTTGGAAGTGCGAAGCACTGCCTTATCCTTGTGAAACCCCAAGTAAGGAGGTTTACAAGACAGAGCTTGTAACTCTGCTACCCGGCGAACTGAGACAATGGCCAAAAAGGCCATCTTCCAGGTCAAGAGATGCAAAGGAATAGAAGCCAAGGATTCAAACGGGGGTCTCTGGAGAACCCCCAGCACCAAATTGAGGTCCCACTGGGGAGCAGGACTCTTGAAGGCAGGCCGAACATGAGCCACGCCTTGGAAGAAAACCTTAACATCAGGAAGAATCGCAATGCTTTCCTGGAAAAACACAGACAGAGCAGATGTCTGAACCTTGAGAGAACTCAGGCTGAGTCCCTTCTCAACCCCATCCTGTAAAAAGGCTAGGACTGTGGGAAGATGGAAATCTAGAGACAGATCCTTAGCAGTTCCCCAATGCTACAAAGGTGGACCATATGCGATGATAGATCTTGGAAGACACGGGCTTGCGAGCTCTAAGCATCGTGGACACCACTGAAGAGGAAAACCCTCTCTTCTTTAGAATTGCGGATTCAACCTCCAAGCCATCAAATGAAGACGCTGAACATCCTCCTTCCACAGATATCCCTGAAGAAGTAGATCTGGACGTGCAGGAAGCGGAACAGGATCCGTCACAGACATGGCTAACAGTTCTGGATACCAGGACTGACGAGGCCAATTTGGAGTGATCAGGACGACAGGACAACGCTCCACCTTCAGCTTCTGGATGACTCGGATCAACAGAGGAAGAGGAGGGAAGATGTAAGCCAGAGGGAACGTCCAAGGGATTGACAAGGCATCCACTGCTAGGGCAAGAGGGTCCCTCCATCGGGAGCAAAACACTGGCACCTTCCTGTTGTGGATCTGATGGCAACCAGACACTACTGGCACCCCCCACATCTGGGTGAGACGGTGAAACACTTCTGGATGAAGCGCCCATTCTCCGCTGTCGACTGTATGACTGAGAGTCTGCCATGACGTTGTCTACGCCTGGAATGTGAACCGCTGAGATGACGGGCACATGAGCTTCTGCCCAAGACAAAATGGCCTTGACCTCTAACCAGGCGGTGAGGCTTTTCGTGCCGCCTTGTCTGTTGATGTAGGCCACTGCGGTGGCGTTGTCAGACTCCACTCTGACTGGACAACCTTCCAGCTGAGATTCCCAGTGCCTCAGGGCAAGAAAGATGGCACGAAGTTCCAGAACATTGATGGAGGGAAGAGATTCTTCCAGACCCAATTTCCCCTGAGCACTGAAACGACCCAACACTGCCCCCAACCCCGGAGGCTGGCATCCGTCGTGACTGTGGTCCAATAGGGAACCCGAAAGGATATCCCTTTCAGGAGATGAGACAGGTCCAACCACCACTCCAGGCTCAGCTCTACATGAGGGGGCAACGATACAGAGATGCTGGTGATCTGGATGAGATCTGCAAGTCTGAATCACAAACCTCTGAAGTTCCCTGGTGTGTGCCATGGCAAAAGGCACCGCCTCTATCGTGGAAATAAACTTCCCCACCAGAGAAGACAACTTTGATACTGGAACCCTGTCCATTTCCAGGATCCTGGCCACCCGGACAGCAATCTGATGAGCCACTTCCTCCGGCAAAAACACCATGCACTGCTGAGTGTCGAACAGGAGACCCAGGAAGAGGAGCTGTTGAGATGGAACCAAGTCTGACTTGTCCAGATTCACAATCCAACCATGGCGATTGAGTGTCTGTATGCACAATTGCAGCTGCTGGTGAAGTATCTCCGCAGATGAGGCTTTCAGGAGCAGATCGTCCATGTAAGGAGTCACCCTGACTCCATCTCGATGAAGCACAGCTATCAAAGCTCCCAATGCCCTCTGAAAGACCTGAGGAGCTGAAGTCAGACCAAAGGGAAGAACTGAAAACTGAAAGTGGCCTTTGTGACAGGCAAATCTAAGATACCGTCTGCTCTCTGGATGAATAGGGATGTGAAGGTAAGCATCCTGAAGATCCAGGGAGGCAAGAAACTCCCCTGGAGACATTGCTGCTATCACAGAACGCAGAGATTCCTGACGAAAGTGGGAACTCACAACAAAGGAATTGAGATCCTTGAGATCCAGAAAAGGACGTGCACCTCCGTCCTTTTTGGCCACAACGAACAGGTTGTAATAGAATCCTGAACCTGTGTCCTCTGAGGGAACCAATTCCAGGACCTCTTTGTCCAAAAGATCCTGAATAGTGTCGTCGAACAGACGTCCTTTTGTAGGCTCCTGAGAAGGACGAGTAAAATGGAACCGAAAAGGAGGAAGGGAAGAGAAAGGGATCCTGTATCCCTCTGATACCACCTGAATAACCCAAGGGTCCGCCACAGACTCCTCCCAAACCTGGCGAAAGATGTGGAGACGTCCACCTACACCCGGATGCGGACCCGGGTTCGGCGAGTCATGCCGAAGCAGTCTTGGAGGTCTTGGCCTTCGGGGCAACTTTGGGCTTCCAGGACTGTTTGGGCTTGGAGGAGTAGCGCGTGGAAGATGGACCTGTCTGGGGCGTAGAGCGTGTCTGTTTGGAAAGGACCGATTGCGTTTGGCTGGAAACTTCTTCTTGAACACCGATGGCAGAAGAGTACTTTTGCCACCAGTGGCCTCACTAATCATATCCTTAAGTTCAGATCCAAACAGTAAGGACCCCTGAAAGGGCAAAGAAAGCAATGCTTTCTTAGATGCAGTGTCAGCAGACCAAATCTTCAACCAAAGAGCACGTCTAGCTACTATTGAGGAGGTAGAGGCCCTCGCCATCATGCGCACAGCATCAAAAGCAGCATCAGCAACATAATTTTGAGCTTCTAACATATTAGCAAGAAGCTGCAACTGCTCAGACACTGGAGCATCCTGGCGAACCGCCTCAGCCAATTGCTCAGTCCAGGCCGCAATGGCCCTATTAACCCACGCCACTGCAAAAGTTGGACGCATGGCAGTGCCAACAGAGGCAAAAATGGATTTAAGGCAAATCTCTAACTTTTTGTCCGTCCAATCCTGCAGGGCCGAAGCATCGGACACAGCTAAGGCAGTAGATTTGGATAACCTAGAAATAGGAGCATCCACTGTCGGAGGATGAACCCATTTTGCCAGTTCAGTCTCAGGGAATGGATAAAGTTTACCAAACTTTTTGGACACAGAAGAGGATTTGTCAGGGTTCCTCCATGCATCTGAGACTAAACGGGCAAGGGTAGGGTTAGTAGGAAAACAAACCACAGCCTTTGATGGTTTTTGGAAAACATCAGTTGGATCATGAGTAGATTCCTGAGTCAGAGGAAGGTTGAGCATGGTAAGTACTGCTCTGATCAAACCCTCAGCCGAAACTTCAGGGTCACATTCATAAGGGACACCAATGGACCTATTAGATTCAATAACGGTGCCTTCCTCAGCATCAGAATCCTGCAAAAGTTCTTCGTCAGAAGAATCAGACACATCAGGAGCCCCCTGTGGCTTAGGCAGGGAGGTCCTGATTGAGGAGGGGGTCTGCCAGACTTGCAGAGCCCCCTGAACCTGAGAGGGAAAGAGTTGAAGAGTGGATCTGAGATCCCTAGTGGCAGCTTTAAACTCTTTCACCCAAGTTGGCTCAATAGCATGGCTGGGAAGCCCAGGATTGCTATCCTGACTATCTGCACATTTTGGGCATAAATGACCTGAAAATATTCTAGGCAGCCCAGAGTGACAAGAGGAACAAAACGCAATGGGGGAAATGGTCACCCCAGCCTCTTTGGTCTTGGGTCTAGCCCCTGACTCCAGTGGAGCAGACATGCTCACAGCGTCAAATATACACCACTTAATAAAAACCACCCAGTAAAAGTGTTAAAGATTAAAGTTTCACCCCAGAAATGTCTAAAATCGAACTTATCTGGCCAGCGAAGGGTTAATCTGCTGAGAGGAGAGAAGGCTCGTTCCCTGCGTAGTATACTCGCTGAGAAAAACACCACAAAATGGCTGCCGCGACGGTAGCCAATCAGAAAACGAGCACGAAACAGGCGCTCATGGGAAATGTAGTTTTCCTCAGAAGTACCCCTAAACAGTGCCCGAAGCCCCCCCCAAACTCCCAACACACTGAATGTAGTCACCAGATGATAGAGCAGGGGAAGACCAACAAAATGAGCCCTCTCTGAAGTTGCTGTGACAAGCGGTTCCAGAGAAACGTCCCACACTGTGAAATCCCATAGAGAGTAAAGGAGCAATGGCGTCTATGTGGGGAAAAGCGCGCTTAAAGGCGCGGAACACTAAATATTAATAAAGTATACTAAAGGTAAAAAGTACACCAAACACACTTCTAACACATGGAAAACATGAGAGAATAAGGACCCAAAGCTCCAAAACCCAGGGAATACCACAGACATTGCATAAATACAAGCAATATGAATAAAAACACCCTATGAGTGCTGGAGTGCAGAAAGCAAACTCCCAAATACAAGCCCAGAGAAGGGACACTGTGGGGACAAGTGGACCTTCAGCACTCAAAGGATGGCTCACCTTTCTGCAGGACTTCTGTCTTCAGGTGACCGTGTAAAAGGAGATTAACCAGAGGAAAATCCCCCAGCAGGGAAGCTACTTGACTCAAGCTGTTCCCTCTTCAGGGCATAAGGTCCACCAGAAAATCCCTGGAAGCTGCACTAGCCACTTTGGAGAGGGCAATTCACAGCCACGGTCACCCGCCTAATGGTGGTATTCCATATTTGAAAGAAATAAAAAACTAAAGTTGAATGAGAGATGTTCTCCACCTGGTGTGCACAGCACACAGGAACAAATCAATCTAGCTTGGCTCTGGCCTGAAGGCAGCTTAAGTAGGAGGGGAGGCTCCACCCCCTGCATACATTTGAATGAATGTTCCTGCCTATTCAAGGGGCGGATCGCCTCCCATTGTACCAGTGACCTGTATTGGACGACAGTGAAAGTGTCATACGCAAAGCTCTAAGGTTGCCTGTGTTTGTTTTATACCTGTTGCTGCTTAGCTCCACCTTGCTACATCCTGTTTTCAGGGGTTAAAGGGCAGCTTAAAATTTCCAATCTGCCCTTGCATTGGTGTTATACTGTGGTAGCTGCTGCTTATTGTATACCCATTCTGTTGAGAGAACCGCTTTGTGTATGACCCGTTTCTGGCTGCTAACCCGCTCTGTGTATGACTCATTGCTGAGTAACTTATGTGTGGTACGAACACACTAGCTGGTCTCTATTGCTGCTTCCTACCTCGTTAGATAGCCGCTGTGTGTGTGTACCTGGGCCTCCGTTACCTGACCTGTGTGTCCAAACCTGAGGGTCCCGAATTTGACTGCTGCGTGAGTCAGAGGGTTCTGTATCCTATTGTACGCTAGCCTTGGGGTTCCCACCTGGTGGCAGATGTGTCTGAGGTGTTCCTTGTGAACGTTATGAGCCAGAGGGTTCTCACTAGTCTGCAGGTGCATAACTGAGTCACTTATACTACCACTGACTTGGGGCTATTCTACTGTTCCTGAGCATCCTGGTTTCCTGTTTGTCAGATCAAGATTGCCGTTCCAGTCGCTGCTTATTACATGTCCTTGTATTGGGAGACTACCAGTGGCCTCGGCCTAGTCTCCAGTAGGGTGGTCTAGGACCCAGCCTATTAGTTCTGTATTAGGCTTGCTAACTAGTACCCTCTGCTTATTGCCTATTTCTTTGTTTATTTCAATAAACTTTATTAACTATACTGTACAGACTCTGAGCCTTCCTAAGCATCTGTGACAGTGGGTGCCCCATTTACTCTAAACAGGTTACAGTCTTTGTTTATCTCCTAGACAGAAATATTCATTTTTACATTTGGGATTTTATTTGAGCTTTTTCACATGACTGTAATACGGTTAGGAGAAAAATCTGTACAGACTGAATGGAAGCTATTGTTTCCCATTTTGTCTTGCTTTATCTGTGTTTTGTATGGAAAGGTCTGATCACAATGAATAAAGCAAAATCTGGCAGTGCATTTTTACAACATTTGAGATTGCAGCAAACTCTGTAATTGGGAATGTTAAACCTATACAGGGAACCGCAAAGTAGGCATATAGGGTGGCTTCTGAATAAAATTATCCTTTATTGGCATAGTCTGGCACTTAGTGCTAATTTCATTTCATAGTTAGCCATAATTATTCTTTCTCTTATGTGGAACACAGGAACCATGGGGGTAAAGTTCCCTTCTCCAGGAGGTCAGGATGCTTAAACTAAAAAGTTGAGGTGCAGGCCCCCTCCCTTATCCACTATACCCCCATATGAGCATGCCCAGCTTTTAAGTGTGTCCTTTTTATAGGATGTTGAAAGGGCAAAGCTTCTATATTCCTTCATCTGTTTACGGTGTCTTGGATTATTGCACCAAAAGGATCTTAAGTTATAGAGTGTGATATTATTGGAGATCTCTGAGGAAGGGGAAACTGATGTGGATTACCTAGATTTCTCCTCTGTTGGGGATGTTTATGAAGACCTCAGCTCTTCCACTGAGGGTCTTATGTGGGCTGTCCTAGAGATGCTTAAAGTCTAGACCTCTGCATCTGATTTTCAAAAGGCACAAGAAGATTGCAGTTTTTCTTCCTCGTCATCTTAGTCCAGTTATTCAGATTCTTCATAAAGGCCCAAAGCAGGGCCGAAACATTGATGGAATAAACCAGCACATATCTTCACCTCTACAAAGACCTGTGAGTGCTTTCTTTAGTGTGTGTGTGTGTGTGTGTGTGTGTGTGTGTGTGTGTGTGTGTGTGTGTGTGTGTAATAATATAGTATGTTTATAAATGTGTGTTATTGGATATTGAACAGGGCAATCCTATGACATTTGTGGTGTTTGCAGAAAAATGGATTTATCTTTATTTATATAGCACCATACATATACACAGCTCTTTACAGAAGTTGTCACAGTACAATACAGAACTGGGTTAAGAGCATTAAGCTAAATTTTGATTGTTACATTATTTTCAGCAAAGGGGAGCATACACTGGTAAAGAGACCCTGCCCCAGGGAGCTTACAGTCTAATTAGATGACATACAGAGACAGTCCTGTTAATTTGTTAACTGCAACAAAAGTGCTAAAACGTATGTACCACGGGGGGTTCCTTGGCAGCGACGTAGGGAAATTTGGACATTTTTAGTTGTCTGCATTTGTCACCTCCCAAATTGTTCCATTTCTGCTTGGAACATCGGCCTCATTGAGTGCCAGTCAGTGAATGTCCCTCCAGCACTCAAAGGGTTAACAATATAAAGGCCAGAAGAGTACATACATTAACATGACTGCTTCTTTACCGAAATCTTTGCCTAGACTTTTATTTGGTTTGTAGCTCATTCTAAATTCTGAACAAATAAAACTATGTAAATGCATAGTGGTAAATGAATAAGTGGGGTAAATGTGGGTCAGACCAATAGCATTATGGGGGTTCTGATAAAGATTCCGTTCACTTACATTTCTACCATGGGAAGAAAGGGGGGGGGGGGACAAAAAAGTCCAGTTGAAATTGGTGGTATTAACTTGTTTCTATTATACAGAATGTAGTTCTCATATTTTCTACCTGAACTTCCAGAAGGAATTTCATGAAAGGCAAAATCTTTCAGCAGCAGTCAAGAAGATCACTTTAGTTTTTAACAACCCCCTAGTAAAAAAGTAATTGATTTCACTGAAGCCGGGCATTGGGGACCCGCTAAGCAGTCAAAGGAATTAATCTCTCCATTTAATGCAATCATCTTTATTCCCTATAGTACAGTTGTTTTGCCACCAATTGCCTTCCATACTTGTGGGTGTATGTATTGATATAATTTTATGAAGCTATACAGTATATTGATGTAATCTGACTTGAATTCCTACATATCATTTTGAGACCCCTTTGGCCCATAAGAGGTCTTCAGCATGTTGTCTTGACATTCTCTTGTACATACCCCATCTAATTACAGTAGCTAAAGTGAACAGAGAAACTGCCATTGACTGTAAACTGCCTGGCTTGTAGGAGAGACTGGTATGTGTTTGATTCCCTCAATAAAAGTACATTGGGCTATATGCAGAATAAAACGGAAGAGCAAACAAAACATTTTGGGGAGGATTAAACTCTCCAAATTTCCATTGATTGAAATGGGACTTAACTCCACGAACAGCAAGTCCTCACACATTGCTTTGTTCTCTATGCAAGGGAAAAATGCTGTCCAGAAATCAAATGTCTAAAAGGTCAACCAGTTTGTTTAATTTTATTTTTTTTTTTTTCCTTTTTTAATTTGGATCACAGGTGTTGCTTCTAAACCAGCAAAATCATGAATCTTACATTCTTTACGAACAATGGACCATATGAACAGATAATCTGTGTCTATTTAGCAGCTGGTGGGAAATGATGGGAGTTAGTCTGGCAGCAGCTAAAGGGACTTGCGTTACTCACCTTTGCCTAGCTACTCCAGATGTTACATACTGACCCATCTGTGGCAGATTAAAGGGCTAGTAATACTTATAAATTACTATCACTCATCTTGTAGGCAATAAACTGAGTAAAATGACACCAGTGGCATCTCTCAGACCTTTATGGTTTGAGAGATATCTGCTTTCAAAGTTCCCTCTCCCCTGACGTCAGCGTTCTAGCTGACAGCAAGGGAATCCGGTCCTGGGACCGGCGGTGGCTCTGAGGCAATGCGGAGATCACGTTAATAAAAAAGAAATCCTTAACTTAAAAACGTCTTCTACGTGTGCTTGCAAACCAAGCACATGTAGAAGACCATTTTAGTAAAGGATTTCTCTTTTTATTATTGCGATCTCTGCACTGCTGCAGAGCCGCCGGCTGATCACAGGAGAGGATTCCCCTGCTCTCATCTAGAATGCTGACGTCAGGGGAGAAGGCAAACCAGGGGAAAAGGCAAACCATAAAGGTTTGAGAGATGCCGCTGGTGTCATTTTACTCAGTTTATTGCCTACAAGATGAGGGATAGTAATCTTTAAGTATTACTATCCCTATAAGGCAACTGCCATTGGGTCACTACTGTGTAGCAGCTATACTTCCTCTTAACACCTTGTATAAGAATTGTAACCATTCTTTTGCATACAGACAGTTATTAACCAATGTACAGCACTTCAAATTTGAGTTTTTGTTTTGTGTAACCCTGCTACTCATGTATGCTCAATCTGGTCTAGGAAGGTGCACCTAATATATTAAATTACTACATTTTTGTGTCCTTGGAATTTACATTCCTAATCTATGCAAATATCCTATTGTTCTGTTTAAATAAGGATATAGCGTAAATGAGATCTCTGCAAAGAGCATAGATTAAGTGTTATTAGCGTACATATCTACATATACCCTAAATGGGGGACTACTTGGGGAATCCTTTTTGGAAAGATTTAGGAGTACCAATAGACATCACAATGGTGTGTGGCATTTGCATGGTAATGGCGTTGGCCATCTAGTTTTTCTGTTATTGCTTTTGTATGTAAATGTCACACAGACGCCATAGTGTCTCGCACACAGGCTCATATTGAGAGGCTTACCACAGTGCCTCACTTACAGATTTGTATAGTTTGTTGCTTGCAACCCCCCATTTACACCAGATGTTTTGCTGTCACCCACAGCCTATCTTACTCCCACAACCAGGAGGGTTATGCACTAAGCCATGATAAAGAGGTGATAAAGCGGAGATCACTTCTCCTGTTCTTTGACAGTTTATAGAGCCTATGCACTAAGCTCTTCAAAGCCGGATAAATCTTTGTGCATTTGCTCCATAGAATAAAATAGGACTTGTAGAAGTGATATCCTTGGAGAATTCATCTCTGCTTTATCACCTCTTTTATCATGCTTGCTGCATCTCCCCCCCCCCCCCCCCAGGTCTCTTTCTTTACCTCAAGCCTAGTCTCTTTATGACTCTCCCATCACAGATGCTAGCTGTAAATATGTGAGATTTAAAATTATGGAAGGCAGTCTTTAGATGTCAATGTTCGTTTAAAGTGTCTTGGATGCAAAACTAGTGGCAAAAGAAGAGTGGGATGGAGAATAATGGGTAAGAGTGAACAGGATGGAAGAGCTAGAGAAAAGAATGGGAGAACCGAAGAAGGGGAAGAGTTGCAAGAAGAAGCCGAGAGAGAGGAAAACGGGGGAGGGAAAGAGTGGGAGGCAAAGGCTGGAAAGAGGCAATGGGGGAGCCAGAGGCTGAAGGAGAAGAGAGGCTAAGTGAGGAGAATAGTAAAGGGAGGAAGCAAAGCAGGAATAACTAGGAGAGACCAGATGAAATGGGGTAATGAGGGGTAGAAGAGAAGGTGTGGAAGAATATGGCCAGTTGGAGGAAATGGTATCAGACTTGCATTATGTCACTGGTTTGAGCACCAGAGAAGCGTCCAAAGTGCTGGAACCCTTGTCCTAGTGAGAAGGATAGTGATGGGGTGTTCCCTCTCCACCCATAATGAGTGGATATCCACCTTTTTAGAGATGTTTGACGTGTCACAGAGCTCCACTCCCCACATCTACAATGCACGGAGCGGCTGTCCCACTTCTTATCCCTGCTGAAGCTGGCTGTGAAAAGTGATGAGGCAGCAGCTGAGTGTAAATGACACATGAGATGGGAAGTAGACTTGGCAGACAATGGTATAGAGCAAAGTGATGTGCCTGTCAGTTAAATTTTCCTGCCTCCTCCTGTACTTATACCCAAAGCGTGGCTCTCCATGAAGCTAGGATATATGATGGGATTCGTTGAATGACGACTAAGAGTTCATTACCTCTTTCTCTCTGCAGAGTGGAGCCGACCCAGGTAAGAGGAAGAAAAAAATGTTTTGTATACATGGAGCGTTGTACAGTGCTTGTCCTTCAGAGTTCAATAATAAATAAATATAATACTTTGGGTGCAGTCTATCTTTCTGGAGGATGGACTGCATCCCGGGAGTAATGTTTACTACTGAGCTGTCTGCACCCTTCTGGCACTGAAAGGGTTAAGAACTTCGTTAACCCCTTAGTGAAGAGGGTTTTTATATAGGTAGCGAGAGAGATTTTTAGTATAAATTTATATATCTATTTCTCTGTTGTCCAATACAGGTTACTGGTAACTTTGGGTAGGCGATCCGCCCCTTTAATTGTTGGCAGGAACAATTCTAGAATTGTAGGCAGGGGGTGGAGCCTACTGTGACAGAACTGTGGCGACCATGGGAGATATTGGTGTGTTAGGGATATGGGATCTCATGTCTTCAGACTATTTCTACCCAAAAGACAACCATAGACTGAGCTGAGCCATAGTTGTTTTCAATAAATTGTTGGAATGCAGAGATGGGGGTTGGGCTTGGCTTCCACTATACTACAGTTCTGTGCTAAGGAATGTTAATTGATTCCTGCTGTGGAGGTTATTGATGAGCCAGTTAAGAATGTATGATTTCAAGTCTTAATCTGCATTCTTATCTTGATAGCGATGCTGGTGACTGATTGGTCAAGCAAAGGAACACTGTCCCAAGTATTCGTTTGCATGCTGATCTAGATAGGAGTCTCTGTAGTGTATATAACCTGTGTGTTTGAGTCAATAAAGGAGAGTTCTTCCCTTCATCAAGGCTGATGTTTGGGAACAGGAGGGTCAGTTTACTATTGGATTGTTATTCTGAGGGGAGAAAGGAACTATAAAAGAGGTATCCAGCTTATGATACAAGGCGTCACATTACACCTACCTTCCCTCCCTTGGCTGCAGCTAGCCAACTAGCTCCAGAAAGATTTGTTCCTTGTTCAAGAGAACAGTACTGCTATAGTTTTAGAGGCTTTTTTATTTTTCTGTTAGAAATGGAATACCACCATTAGGCGGATTACCATAACTGGCTAGCTCTGTAACTGGGTGCTTTTTGTGGACCTTAAGCCCTGGGGGGAAAAATCTTGGGTTCAAGTTCTTTCCTCAGGAGTTGCCCACCAAGGCTTCTTCTTAAAACCTGGTAATCTGAAGACAGAAGATCTGCAGGAAAGGTGAGCAACCCTTTGAGTGTTACAGGTCCACATGTCCCACAGTACCCCTCCACACAGGGTTTTTTCCTTGGAGTTCCTATTGCACAATCCTGCACTCATTGGGTCTATCTGTGTGTATGTCTGGGTGTTTTGGAGCAGGTTTATGAGGTACTTAACCCTGTAGCTGCTGGTTTGGCATTCATTTGGAGGTTTTCTGACACTTTTCGACTGGTTCAGTGTATTTTGGGTATCCTAAAATGTTGTAGTGATTCATGCATTTTTATTTTACTGTTTCAATTTTGTAAAATTTGAGTTCCGCGCGCTTTACCGCATAGGCGCCATTGTTCTATTCACTCCTATGGGACTTGTCTGCCCTTGCTCTATCATCCGGTTTATGTGTTCAGTGTGTTGGTGGGCTCAGGGGGCTTCGGGCACTGTTTGGGTACTTTTTCTAGGAAAACTACATTTCCCATGAGCGCTTGCGTCATGTGCTCGTTTCTGATTGGCTCCCGCCACGGCAGCCATTTTGTGCCATTCCCAGAACATGTAGCCTATGCAGGGCGCTGATTAACCCTTCACCTGCCAGATAAGTCTAGTTTAGCGATTTATGGGGTGAAACCTTTAATCCTACACACTGTACTTGGGTGATTTTTGACACTGTGAGAATGTCTGTCTGTCTATACTGTTGGAGCTTGGGGCCAGATCTAAGACTAAGGATGCTGGGGTCTCTGTATCCCCTATTGCATATTGCTCTTCCTGTCATTCAGGGTTACCTAGAGAATTCTCAGGTCATTTATGCCCAGCATGTTCTGTTGTCCCTGAGAGTCTCCCAGGGACCTCCAGCCATGCATTAGAGCCAGTTTGGGTGCAAGAGTTCAAGGCTGCTACCAGGGACCTTAGGTCTACATTGCAACTCTTTCCATCCCAGTTACAGGGGGTCTTCCATTCTTGGCAGACCCCCTCCTCCGTCAAGTCTTCCCTGCCAAAACCTCAGGGAGTACCTGACGTATCAGATTCCTTTGAGGAGGAACTGCTGGTGGATTCAGATGTTGAGGAATGTTCTGGTGTGGGGTCCTCTGTTTTTTGGGGATCCTCTTGAGGCTGATCCTGAGCCCTTAGCTGAGGGCGTGATCTGGGCTGTTTTGCATACCCTTAACATTCCTCTAGTTCAGGAGGTTCCTTCTGATCCCTCTGTTTCAGGAGCCTAAAAAGCCCCTTAGTTGCTTTCCATCTAACCCCACTCTTGACCGCCTTGTGTCTGAAGAGTGGAAATCTCCGGACAAGAAATCTTCCGTGTCCAAGAAATTTGCCAAGCTTTATCCCTTCTCTGAGGCAGCTCTTGCTCAGTGGGTTCATGCTCCTATCTCCAGGCTAAGTCTACTGCCTTGCCAGTTTCTGATGAGTCCGCTCTGGACTGACAAAAAACTTGAGGTCTCCCTCAAGTCCACTTTTGCCACTTCTGGTACTGCCATGCATCCATGGCTGCAGCATGGGAGAACAGGGCCATTGTGGTCTGGACTAAACAGGGTGCCAAGCTGTCAGGGTGCTCCTACTTCGGATATGTTGCGCCTTCTTGCCAACATTTGAGGCACAGCACTATGTTTCAGCTGCCTTATTTTGAAACCCATTTAGTGGCTAGGGTTTCCACCATGTCTGTGGTTGCCAGATGGGCTCTTTGGCTCAAGATCTGGTCTGCTGACAGTGCTTCCAAGAAAGCGTTGCTCTCCTTACCTTTTCAAGGTACTTCTTTGTTTGGGCCAGATCTCAAGGATCTGATTAGTGAGGCAACAGGGGGTAAAAGTACACTTCTACCCTTGGTCCCCAGGGAGAAAATACCGCTCAAGCGTAATCGATATCTTTGTTTCATACTGAGACACGTCCGGCAAACCAGACGGTTCCCTCAGCTCCTTGTGTCTCCTCCAAGCCCAAACAGCAATGGAAGCCCAAGGCTTCCAAGCCTCCTTCGGCATGACTCCCAGAACCCAGTTCCCCGCTTTCTGTGGAAGTGACGCAGACGCCCACCCACAGCAATCTGGGAGGATTCAGTGGCGGACCCGTGGGTTTTACAGGTGGTGACGGAAGGGTACAGGATCCCTTTTGTCTCTTCCTCCCTTTCGCTTGTTTCCTTCTCATATGCCTCAGGGGGCGGAGAAAAGCTGGCTGTTCAGTGGCGCTATTCAGGCTCTTCTGGACAAGGATGTTCTAGAGCTGGTTCGAGTTCAGGACAGAGATATGGGTTTTTACTCAAACCTCTTTGTGGTCTCTAAAAAAGGGCAACAACCACCGTCCTATTTTGGATTTGAAGGGTTTCAATTCCTTTGTGATCCGTACCCATTATCACCAGGAGTCTCTCTGGATGGTGATTGCTGCTATGCTCCCGGGGGAATTCCTTGCATCCCTGGATCCTCAGGACGCGTATTTACACATTGCCATTCATCCAGAGAGTGGGCAGTATCTCGGATTTGCATTTTCAGTTTTCAGCTCTTCCCTTTGGTCTGACTACAGCTACTCAAGTCTTCAACCGTGTCCTTGGAGCCTTAGTGTCTGTCCTCCACTGGGGCGGCTTCAGTTACTCCATACGTGGACAACCTGCTTCTGAAAGCCCCCTCTTTGGAACTCCACCAGCAGGTTCAGCAATGCATTCACGCTCATGCCCATCACGGGTGGATAATCAATATGGACAAGTCAGATCTTGTCCCATCCCAGCGTCTGGTCTTCCTGGGCCTTCTCTTCGTCAGTCATAAGAGCATGGTGTTTCTCACGGACAAGGTAGCTCACCAGATCGCGCACAGCTTTTCTGTGGTTCTGGCTCAAGATCCAGTTCCAGCCAAGAAGCTGTCCTCTAGTGGGGAAATTAATCTCCACCATAGCTGTCCCGTTTGCCATGGCACACACCAGGGAACTCCAGCGGTTTTTGATCCAGGTGTTCAGGGGTCAGCCGGACCTTCTGAAGATGTCAGTGTTCCTCCCTCTTCATGTGGAACTGAGTTTGTCATGGTGGCTCGACCTCACCAGTCTGCTGAAAGGCAAGTCCTTCCTGGTATCCTTCTGGACCACAGTGACTAGTATGCCAGCCTCTCCGGCTTCCGGCTGGGGATCGGTCCTGGGTCGCCTGAGTGCTTAGGGTCGTTGGTCTCAGGAGGAATCTCTCCTTCCCATAAAGTGTTGGAGCTTCGGGAGATATTTCATGTCCTTCATCACTGGATATCTCAGATGGTACAGGTCCAGGTACAGTCCAACTCCACGGCTGTGGCGTACATCAACAAGCAAGGCGGAACAAGAAGTCTCGCCGCTTGGTTAGAGGTGAGGGCTCTCTTGTCCTGGACAGAAGAACACGTTCCTGCCATATTCGCAGTGCACATTCCTGGTGTAGACCACGTCATGGTGGACTTCCTCAGTCAACACACAGTGGAGAGTGGGAGCTGCACCGAGAGGTGTTCACCCTCATTGTTCATAAATGTGGTCTTCCTTACATCGACCTGGTGGTGACAAGACACCAACAGGAAGGTTCTGAGGTTCTGCTCTCGGTGGAGGGACCCTCTAGCCGTGGCGGTGGATGCAATGTCTATCCCTTGGTTATTTCCTCTGGCCTACATCTTTCCTCCCCTCCCAATGTTGCACAGAGTGTTACGGAAATTGCAACAAGAACGATATCCAGTCATTCTGATTGCTCCGTACTGGCCCCACCAAGCTTGGTTTCCGGCGCTTCTGGATTTGTCAGTGGCAGGGCTATTCTGGCTTCCTTGCTGTCCGGATCTTCTACAGGGTTGCCTGTGGAAGGAGGATGTTCATTGGCTAACTTTGACGGCTTGGAAGTCGAATCTTCAATATTGAAGAAAGGGTTTTCTCCTGTGGTGGTATCACAGTACCCGTGCTATTTGGCGACATTCTGTCAATATTCCTCTACTGCTTCCGCTACTGGCTGCTCTGTCCCGCCCAGCATTTGTCCTTAAATGCTGGGTTCTGGCACTTCTCCGGTGCCCTTTCGTGGTGTTCCAGTACCAGCACTTGTTCCTGATCATTGTGAGCTCTCGGTGTCTCGACCCGGCCTACCTGACTACTCTGCATCTTGTTTCCTGCCTGTGCACTGACCCGGACTGCCTGAACATTCTGCTTCTCATCTTCTGTGTACCGACCCGGCCTGGCTGACGTACCTGCCCCGTCTACCGACTTGGACTGTCTTGCGTTTCTGCCCTGTGTGGATTCTGCCCGGTTGGGCTGCTGTGGGGCCGTGCCTCCTCTGCATGCTCTGACCGGTCTCCGGTTAGGGTAGTGCTAGTCCCTTGCTATCTTCGGACAGCTCTGCAGATTGGTCTTGGTTGCCTCTGTGTCTCTCATGCGACGTTCCTATGTGTCTGCCTTACTTGCTTTTCCAGGTTGGGTGCGCCTCAGGCTGAGTTGCTCAGTTTCCGTTATTGCTACGGCAGTGCTTCAGTTGCTTAGTCTCCGTTACTGCTACGGCAGTGCTCCAGTTGCTCAGTTTCTGTTACTGCTACGGCAGTCAACATTTGTCTGGTATTCATCATCTTGGGCGTTACTAGAGGTGAAGCTCTCAGCTCAGTTTGAGCTTCTTAAAGGGCCTTGCACTATTAAGGCCAGTCAATATTCACTGCCTAATATTAACCCATTCAGTACTGACAAGCTGGGACTCGCACAAGATCTGCCTGACCTGTCAGTATATTGTTCTATGGACTATCTACATATACTGGACCTGTGTGGGCCTACATCTGTATAACCTGTCTTGTGGCTGTTCAATATTATGTATATATTACAGGACCCATGAGCGTTATTGTGTTCTTTATTGTTTAATAATATTGTGTTTTATCCAAACCTACTGTCGAACAAACTGTTACAGGTGGTGGCTACTATGCTCTGTGCCCACAAACCTGTTTCTTCCAAGATCTACCATCATGTCTGGTCGACCTTTCTGTCTTGGTGTGCTGACCATGACCTGTCTCAGGAATTTGATCTGCCTATGGTCCTGGCCTTTTTGCAGGACAGTGTGGATGAGGGCCTCCGTTTGAGTTCCCTTTAAGGTTCAGACTTCTGCTCTCTGTTTTTCTTTCAGAGGCACATTGACATCCATCCTGATGTCAAGGCTTTCTTCCAGGGCGTTGCTCATACTCGTCCAGCCTTCAAGAATCCTGCTCCTCCGTGGGATCTTAACTTGGTTTTGGGCGTTCTTCAGCACCCTCCCTTTGAATCTTTGGCTACTATTCCTCTACGCCGGTTGACATGGAAAATGGCCTTTCTCCTGGCAATCGTGTGTTCGCCGTGTCAGTTACATGCTCTGTCCTGTAAGCCACCCTATTTGGTGTTTCACAAGGACAAGGCGGTACTTCGTAGGTGTTTCTCCCAAAGGTGGTTTCGGAGTTCCACATCAATCAGGAGATTGTGGTGCCTTCTTTCTGGCCTGACCCCACCTCTGACAAGAAGATGGATCTCCATTTGTTAGATGTGGTGCGTTGTCTCAAGTGTTATGTACATTGCACGGAGTCTGTCAGGCAATCTGAGGCGTTTGTCATTCCTGAGGGTCCCAGGGCAGGAAGACCTGCATCCAAAGTGACTATTACTGCTTGGATCAAGTCCACTATTCGTAAAGATTACGAGCTGAGGAAGAAGCCTGTCCCCTTTCGGGTCACTGCTCATTCTACAAGATCTGTTGGGGCTTCTTGGGCTTACAAGATCAGTTGTGCAAGACTGACACTTGGTCGTCTCTGCACACCATTTCGAAGCACTAACGCATTGAAGTGCTGTCATCGACTGACGCCAGTTTTGGGAGGAAAATCCTGGAGGCAGTCTTGCCTGTCTAGGATCTTCTTCGGTTCTTGGTGCTTCCTTCACTTTTGAGCCCTGCTGGCTTTAGTTCAGTGTGCTGTGTAACAGTTTGGGGGGGTCTTACCCCTGTTTAGTGTCCGTTGACACTTCATTTGTTTTGTTGGGCTATCTCTGATCTGATGGTTCATATCTGCCCTGGTGACTTTGGGGGCCTCACGCCTGGTCCTTGCCTTCCCGCCTGTGGGGAAACTTAATGGTTCGACATGCCAGTGTAAACGGTAACCTGTATTGGACGACAGAGAAAACAGGATTTTAGTCTTGCCTGTTAAATCCTTTTCTCTTAGTCCATACACGTTACTGGTCTCCCACCCTGTCAAGGCACCATGCTTGGCTCTCCTATGGCAGACCATGGGGGTCATGTTCACAGGATTCTTCTTCCCTTCTACTATCTAGTCAGTGTCTCAAATCTTTCTAGAGCTGATTGGCTAGCTGCAGCCAAGGAGGGAAGGGAGGCTCCACCCCCTGCATACACTTTGAGAATTGTTCCTGCCTACTAAAGGGCAGATCGCCTCCCAGAGTTACCAGTAACCTGTATAGACTAAGAGAAAAGGATTTAACAGGTAAGACTAAAATCCTCTTATACACACATTAGACGAGCAATTTTGGCCTTTTTAGTATGTCTTTGTTTAACTGTATTTTTTCCTCAAACCCACATAAATTTGTATACCACTCTTAAGTAGTGCTTTCTTTTGATACCACATTTATATGTATACCCCACCATTTAATTTTTATAATCTAAAGTTTTTTTTTTTTATATATATATTTTTTTTCTCCCCTGAATCTGTTTCAGGGCTCCCCAAACGGTGTGCAGCTGCGCTGGAAGCCCATGATTTTCCTGGCACGTCATGGGTCCTTATGGCTCGCTGACCCAGTGCATGTTTACAAATTGAATTATGTAAATAAAATGTGGTGGTGGTGATGAACTTAATCATATATTCAGTATGAGGTGACATCAAGTGGGTTATAGCAGGATGCCAACATAGCCTCTCTCAACCTGTAGAGTTCCAGGCCTCTATGTTGTACGAGCAAAATGAGGACCCTGAATAAGTCAGTAAAACTAGCATGACAAAAAAAAAAAAAAAATTATAGAATTTAAAAAAAAAAAATGATGTTGGGGTCATGAGGACCCCTCATGATGTATCTCCTCCCCAGTTATTGATATCCCAGCCAGTTTGTCTGGGAAAGCAGTAAAGACATGGGGCGCAACTTGGCTCCCCTGGTTCCATGCTACCTGAACTTCCGGGTAGGAGTGAGCAATGTCATGGCCTTTGGAACACAGGAGGTCATGGCCTTTGGAACACAGGATTCCCCTGATATAGCCCACTCCTACCTGGTATTTCATGTAGGATGGAAGCAGGGGGAGTCCTGTTCAAGGTCTGAACTAACCCTCTGAGTGCCAGAGAGATCCAATGCATTGGGTACTTCTTTGGCACTCAAGGTTAAAAACACAATTAAATTTAAAACAAAACAAACCTTCCAGAGTTGTGTCCAACCGTGCAATATGGACACCCCTCTGCAACATTCCCCCAGCCCTCTGATCCACTGTCCATTCCTCCATGAACTGTGAGACCTTCATTCATGTAAAACCACAAATTATTGTGTACATGTTAGAGACTGAAGCACATAGCCTTGGGACATAACTAGATACGTGGCGTTTGTTGTGGAAACGTTTCTTTCTCTGAGAAACTAGATGGATAGAATTTTTCATTGGCTTGGTTTCCATTCTAAAGATCTGTCTCTATGCATTTCCTAACTCCTCTTTATGTGCTGAATATACTTTGATGGGGGAATGTCCTCAAAATAGAGTTCCTTTTTATTATTTTAGTAGCATATACAGTGGCTGCATGGATTTTATATAACTTATTTTACAACTATAACTGCAGTGGTGTTTGTTTGTGGGGTGTTTTATCTCCATTAACCCCTTGGATGCTATATAGGTCTCTAATGCATTCTCAGTGTGTTGAAGACATAGAAGTTGTTGGACAATCTGCATTAGGGCAGAAGTACCAACGCTAGCAAACTTGCCCCCCAATAATTCCCCATCTGGCTACTAGCTGCTCAGTAGCGCTAGTCGCCATTGCTCCTGGGCTGACGGGCAGGAAGGAGCGCAGACCTCTTTCCATAGCGGCGCCTGCACTGTAAGTCCCAGACTGCTCTAGGAGGCATTGCTAGGAACTGTTCGGCTCTAAAAGGGACTGACAGAGCAGGCGCGCAGACATCACTATGGGAAGATGTCTGCTCTTTCCTGCCTGTCAGCCCAGGAGCATTGGATAATTCTCGTTAACGCAGTAATAATTCTGGCGACTAGCACTACTGAGAAGCTAGTTGCCAGATAGGGAATTATTGGGGGGCAAGTTTGTTAGCGGTGGTAGTTCCGCTTTAACCCTTTGAGTGCCACGCAACACATTGCTTTGCAATGCGTTGCGTTCCACTCTGGCACTCAGAGGGTTAAGATGAAATGTACTTTTTTGAAGTGTATCTGCTCCTTTGTGTAAAATACAATTTTATTGTAGAAGTTAAATTGTGTCTGTGTTTGCCCCATAAAAACAATTCTGAGATTACATGGCTGTTCTGTTAACTTAAAATAAGTGCTTCCTTTCCCCCTCAGAACTCCTGTACAACTGAATGTTTTGTACTACTGTAAATACAGCCAGGTCTGTACATGGGAAGCTTCCTCTAAGCCAATGGACTGGAATGTAGTACATGAAATTACAACTGTGCTAGTTCCCTTATCTGTGCGTGTGTAAAATATATATTTATATAGAATTAAAGCTTGTGTGTGTATATAATATATTTCTCCTTTTTTAGGAACATTTAGCCCATCTAGTCTGCCCATTTTCCTACTGTAGAGACCTCAAACATTATTTGGTTTTTGGACTTTTCTTTTAATATAGGGATTAGTAATACTTAAGTATTACTATCCCTTTAAAGTCCTATTAAAAATAAATGTATTGCCGCCAGTGTTGTCATCTCAATCTTTTATGGTTTGAGAGATGATCGCTCCTAACATTGCCCTCTCCCTCCCCCTTCCCCGAAGTCGGAGTTCTAGCTGACTGCAGGGAAGCAAGTCGTACGACTTTCAGGAGGCTCTCCAGCACAGCCGCGATCACGTTAATAATAATAAAAAAAAAAAAACAAAAAAAAAAAAAAAACTTTCACTGAAATGGTCTATGTGTGCTTAGTTTGCAAGCACACGTAGAAGACTGTTTTAGTGAAAGATATTTTTTTTCTTTAATTAATCAGATCGCAGCTCTGCTGCAGAGCCGCCTGATGATCTATGACCGGATTTCCCTTTAGTCAGCTACAACGCTGAATTCGGGGAAGGGGGAGGGAGAGGGCAACTTCAGGAGAGATCATCTCTCAAACCATAAAGGTTTGAGAGATGACACTGGGGGCAATACATTTATATTTAATAGGACTTTACTACAGGGATTAGTAATACTTAAGTATTACTATCCATTTAAGGAGAGAGTTCTCCTTTAATAAGAGTTGATTATCACCCCTATACAAGTTTCCCTCTGTGTGAACTTCATATAGTGATAATCTGTAATCCGTGTCTTTTTTTTTTTTTTTTTTTTTTTTTTTTTATATGTTTTTTTTATTTTATATAGTGAAATATACAGTCTTAAAAATCAGCCGGGCCTAATGGATAAAAGTAAACCAGAGTGAACAAACACACGTTTTGGTGGTTGTGTGTGGTTTTTTTTTTTTTTTTTTTTTTTTGTGCCATTTCATTTATTTAATTATGCAACACTTAGTGCCCATATGTGAAAAGACTTAAAACCTGGTTACTCCACCTTTTAGAAACAATGACTGCAACCCTAAGCTCCCTGTAGTTATTAATCCGTTTCTCACAGTGCCATGGTGGAATCTTGGTTTTTGAGCTTAAACTGTTCTTTTCACATCCTGCCAAAACATCTCAATAGGATTTAGATCTGGACTTTGACTAAGCCATTCCAAATCTTTAAATGTCTTATTCTTCAACCATTCTGATGGTCACACTCAAGGGATTCACCACATTTTCTTTGTTAAAATGAATTAACTTTTATAATCTATGATGATGCGTGAGTTTTCCCATTTCTGGTGCCTGTGTCGTCTTATTGATATTTGAATAAACTTTTATATTTTAATTAACCTGTGGTGAATCCCTCAATTGAGATGTCTCATTGTGGCTTATGTTTGGAGGGAGTTCACCCCTTTTTTGATATGCACCAGGATATCCAGCAACCATGGCGGAGAGTGTTGTGTATGGTTTTGAATGCCAGATGCACTGCGTATAGGGTTGCACTGATACCGATACTGGTATCGGTGCCGATACCAGCATTTGCGCGAGTACTTGTACTCGCGCAAATGCGGCCGATGCCAGCACCGATAACCTGTGTGAGGGTCGATGCTGCAGAGAGGGAGCCCGGGGAGCTGCTTACAATGCTCCCCGGTCACCTCTCTCCCTCCTGCAGCGTCGGAGCATTGCCGCGGGTTACCATGGCAACACTCCGCTGACCTCTGCCGGGGCTTGCGAGAGAACAGCTAGCACCGGGCAGAGGAGGGTAAGGGAGGCAAGATAGATGTGGCAGCGGGTGGTGAAAGAGGCAGAGAGTGGGGTCAAGAGGGAGAAAGAGAGGCAAAAGGAGGAAGGATCAGGAGAGAGAGAGGCAAAAGGGTGAGATCAAGAGTCAAGGAGGGGGAGAAAGGGGGATCGAAACAGAGAGAAAAAGCCAAGCAAAAGAAGGGGGCTCAAGAGGGGGAGAATGAAGCAAAAGGTGGGAATCAAGAGGGGGAGAGTCAAAAAGGGAGAATCAAGTGTGTGTGTGTGTGTGTGTGTGTGTGTGTGTGTGTGTGTGTGTGTATGTATATATGTATGTATGTATATATATATATATATAAATTATTTATTTCAAGTACTCACCGATACCAATTACCTATACTTTTTTTTTGCTGTCATTTGCCAGTTTTCCAAGTACCTAAAGCATAGGTACTTGGAAAACTGGCAAAAGACCACAAAAAAAAGTATCGGTGAGTACTTGAAAAAAGTATCGGTACTCGTACTCTGTCTTCAAAAATCGGTATCGATGCATCTCTAACTGCGTAACCCTCTGGCACTCATTAAGGTGGTATTACCTGTCTAAGAACTCTTCTTTCTCTTAAATCTACTGCCACCTTTAGTTTGGTAGCTAATTAAATAAATAGAACACAAGTTTTATGGCAGTCAAACTAGTGGGGGGAGCGTGGGTACTCCACAAAGATCAGTTTAGTGAGATAATGTGCCATGTTTCCAACTGTAAATTTAGTTGGCATATAACTTTTAACAATGTGACTTACTGTTTCTAATGAGGGGAAAAAAAATTGGGGTTGCTTATTAGAATACTTAGTAGTACCTGTGAGTAACAAAGTAAGGAAAAGAGAAACTGCTGATCCCTATAAAAAGCAAAGTAGGCCTTTGTGTCTGATTAGGCCCCAGATGCATTCTGTACACTGTCAATATTAGCCTTTGTCTGTTCTTCCTCTCAGAAAAGGCTCAGTGTTCTACAATACAAAAAAAGGCATAACTCCAGTGTGCTCTGTATGTTACCCATTATGTTATGTAATGCATGAGAGCAAAGCACAGGGTTGTGGAGCTCCCCTTCTTTGTAAATTTCAACAGACCTTTTCAGGCTTGAGTAAGTATTGATTTTATAATGTATGGTTTTTTTTTTTTTTTTTTTTTTTTTCTGTTGCATGCTTCCCATGCAGATAATCGTTTTTATTTTCTACAATGAAAAAATCACAGGTTTATTCAAACCCAATTGACCTGGCTCCAACATAAGTATGCAAAATCTTATCATATGATAAGTCTGTGATTGAGAAATAATGAACACCTTGAATCAAACTGCATTAGTTGGTGCACCAAAGTTAATCTTTAATTGGTACTTGCATGGAGGTGAATATGATTCTTTATTACCATTTTTTAATATCCTACCATATGGTAAAGAAACTCTTACAGCAAAAAAGCCTACAAAGCAAATTTTAGCAAGGGAGTAATGCAAACTACAGATTGTGTGTGCATTTATTTATTAATTTTATGCAAATGGCATGGCTATGCACTTTTTGCTGCACTTGTATTTCTTGGTTTCTAGCTTGTGCCTTTAAACATCCTTGTCAGGCTCTGCTACTTCCTTTTTCTAGTGAGCACATTTAACATATTTCTGTTAACCTTTTTGTTACTTAACTATTCTTCTTAAAGGAACAACAATGCTTAGAAATAAGATCTTGATAGTAAAGTAATATCTCTTTAAGTAGATGATATATAATGTTTCAAAATTAAAACTACTCCAATCAATCTTCATAGTATTTGGGCCATGGAGAGTGTTATTTCAATACTGTCAGAGTTGTAGTTCAAGAGTAATTGAATGATAAAGTATCCCCTTCCCGCCTCTTACCTAGTGTAAGCCCCCTCCCCTCAGATGTGGAATCCAGTCCATAGACCAGATAGCTTACAGCAAGACACATTCTTTACAGCTGACAGCAGGAAATGGGAAACTTTCAATGTGAAGATCTCTCATACCAAAGTGGTTTGAGAGAGAGGATTTGTGCTGAAGTTATTTTTTTAAACCACCTACAAAAAAAGTGTTTTTTTTTTTTTTTTTAATGGGACATTACTGTACCTTTAACACTTCCAGTGCCAGAGGGGGCACCAGCATATTGGACACCCCTTTTTGTATCCAGTGGGTTAAAGAACATAATTTCATTTTTTTTTTGTGTAACCAAAGTGCAAAAAAATTACACTTGCTTGACTGGGGGGGGGGGGGGGAATTGCTTATGCATGTGAAGCCCACTTGATTAAGAGGGGGTAAAAAGAATGGGCAAAGATGTTTTTTAGATTTTGTAAGGTGAAAACTGAAAGTGACACCAGCTCCTTCTAAAATAGGTGTTCCTGTTAACCTGAAAATAAGTACAAATGCATTCTGGAGATGCCTAACGTTATCTGGGGGTCCATTCGGAGCCCCACTGCTGACTAAAGTAGCAGTACTCTCACTTGTATGGTTAGTTCTTGGGCTCTCTGTTTACATGATGGCTTATGGCTGACTTCTATATGGACATGCTCCTGGAAGAAGTTGTACGTCCAGCAGCATATCACTCCCCTCCCCTCAAGGAAAGGGGAGAGTCATTTTTTTTAAATGTATAACTGCATTGCTACTGTAGTATTTGCTAAGAAGCTGCTTTCTTATATCATGGAGCACACATGGGGCACTAAAGTGTTTTTTCCCCTGGTAAAGTAAATGGCTTTGCTCTCCAGTGGGAGTACTGCTCCTTTTGCCATGCACATGTACTATGTAGATGACTGTTTATACCTGTTGAAAGTGCAGTAAATCAATTATTTTGTGAAGAAATAAAAGCACTCTAACTTTAAGTCCCATCTTGTTTTTTAACCACTATTTTTCGTTTCTGTTTTTGTTTATTGTGTTGTCAGCAGACCTTGGGTAGAGACTTATTGCCTACTCTTGCATTATCTTCATCTTTGACCTAATCTGTTCAGCAGTTATTTGAACATGTCTGCAAATTATAGCTTAATAAATATTTACACACATGCTTTCAAAACTGGTGCGCTCTTGCGCACACACAGACACAAACACAGTTGCTTTTGCACAAATACACATAATCTACCCACAGTCATACATGCACATAAATGCCTACAGTCACAAAGTCCTGTTGGTGCACACTCGCTGTCTTTTTCACAGTCACTTTAACATACTCACACCTTTGCAACCTTACATACTGATACAACACACAGTCACGTGTGTATGCAAGCATGTAAGACCACGTGTGACTCAATATGTGAGACTGTAAATGTGTAATTGATTGTGACACACCATGGATATATGTGTGCGTTTGTGCAAGAGTAACGGTGTGTGTGTGTGTTGACTATATAAAAGAGATATGCATACACAGGGCTTAAAATTGGAAGTCCTTTGCTACTAGCCAGACCTGCAAAGTTACTCTTCACTGCAAGCCATAACATAACCACCAGGGCTAAATTTCTACTTGCCAGGGTTAAATTTTCACTCCTCATTGGCTAGTGGTGAGTGGAAATTTTGAGCCCTGTGCATACACATTATGGTCTGCACTGTATTCTTTTTAATGCTCAGTGCTCTAGACATTAATAGAGCTGTGGATCCATGGTGTCCTCTATCATCAGTGCATTAATAGCTTAGTTAACCATCAGACTGTGTTACGTGGTGGTCCATGCCTAAAGGGGCAGTTTCCCCAGGTGGGGAGCAGATAAGCATGGATGGAAGCTGAAAAATGTCCAAAAGAGACTTTGATGCAATGGGGTGAAAGGAACCCCCTACACTGGGACTTAAAATTTTAAGATCTTTGCTACTAGCCAGACCTGAAAATGTACTTGCCACTGCAAGCCATAGCATACCCACCAGGGCTGAATTTCTACTCACCAGGGCTAAATTTTCACTCTCCATTGGCTAGTGGCGAGTGGAAATTTTGAGCCCTGCCCTACACCATGCAAAGCTCTATTATCTAATACAGCTCTGGAGAAGGGAGAGAACTGGTATCAGTGTATGGGGGAGGGTGCATGTTCCTCTAGATGATTTGTGGAGTAGTGATTACCATCCAAGTCACTGCCCACTGTGGCATGACCAATGACTTTACCCAAGCTACAGTAGGGAGGAATTTAAACAACGTTTCCTGTGTCCAATCCAACGGCAATGTACTGTGGGTGTTAACTCCGCCCCTCAGCTGGTAGGACCAAATTATAAAAACGTCAGTTCCTCCCTCCTCACTCAGTTATTTTGATCCTACCAAGCTGGAGGACCGAGGTTTCCACCTCACAAAAAAAAATAAAAAAAAATCAAAGAATATGAAAGAACAAGTGTTATTTTAAAAATTACCAAGAAAGAAAGTTGCTCATGTACCTTGCCTTCATCGCGAGTTACATCTATGTGCTTATTGCCAAGCGGATCCATACCCTTTCTCAGCAAGGGTCGCATGCTTCCGTGTCTAAGGAGCGTTATTTGGAAGATTTCTGCTGTTTGGTTGCTTGTTTGCCTGAACCGGATTCCCCCAGGGCGCTCCGTCAGTCTGATGTTGCTACCGGGCTAAGGGAGGAAGCCCGGTATGAGCCGCAGTTTTACGGAGTCGGCGGCAGGAAGTGCACGCGCGTGCGTTCCACCGTTGGAACGCAGAAGCAGGAAGTGCCACAGTCTCGGCCAGGACGCGGTTCTGAAGCGGTTCTGAAGCAGTAAGACGGAGTGGATATTGGTAAGTATATATTCTGTGAATGTACTATAATTTATTGCTATTGTATAACTTAATGTATATTGGTTTAGGCATAGACTGCTATCATGTCTAAATTAGAGAAGTCTGATAAGCAAAAGCAACCTGTTGATCCTCCTAAGGAAGATAAGCCCTCTGCTAAACCCAGAAGTTGTGCTGGGTGTGAGGCAAAGCTTTCTCCTTCAGATCCTGCAAAGCTGTGCCCAGAATGTTTAAGGAAAATCTCAGGCAGTGAAGTTCCATCCCAGTTTCAAGAATTTCTGGGATCGATGAAGTCATCTATGCAGGAGACTTTTAACTCCATTCAGGAAGCTTCAAGAAGGAGGCAGCGCACGTCTGATCCAGAAGAGGGTACCTCACATCTAATGGAAGAAGAGGAATTTGCAAGTGTTATAGAATCAGCCTCCTCTGCAGAAGAAGGAGATTACAGAAGAGGCTGGTTCTTTCTGCTTGGACAAGATGGATGGCCTGGCTCGCGCCATGAGAGACCTTAGGATTAGAAGATACCCAGAAAGAGATGAATGTCATAGATGCAGCATTTGTGGGATATAAGAAGGAGGCTCCCACATTCCCAGTGCATAGCTCAATCCAGGAGATGATCTCGTCTGAATGGAAAGCAGGGGATAAACGTCCTCAAACCAGAACTCGGAGAATGTATCCTTTTAAAGAGGAAGACACGAACAATTGGGTGGCTGCACCTAAGGTGGATGCAGCCATCGCTCAGGTTTCTAGATGTACTACTATTTTGATGGAAGACGGTACCACTCTTAGAGATGCTATGGATAAGCGAGCTGATGCAGCGTTAAAGAAGCAGTATGCGGTTATAGGGCAAAACCTAAAGACTGCCACTGCTATGGCCTGTATTTTCTGCACGTTAAGAATTTGGATGAACGAATTTGAAGAAAAGTTGGACTCTTCTGTATGAAGATCCAGACTTATAAAGGAATTGGTTCCTATTAAGGATGCGATCAACTTTTCCTGTGACGTTTCTCTGGATAACATCCGCAGCTTAGCCAGATCATCGGCTCTTTCAGTCACTACACGTAGAGCCATATGGATCAAGTCCTGGGATGCTGATTCTGTATCAAAGAACAAGTTGGTGTCTCTTCCATATACTGGCGGGAAGCTTTTTGGAAGCCAGTTAGAACAAATTATTAAGCAGTCATCAGGTGGAAAGAGTCCGTTTCTTCCACAACAAAAAAGAAGTAGATCATCGCCAGCTCTGTCTTCATCGTCTAGAAAGCAGTCCTTTCGTGAGACTAGAAGATACAGACCTGGAAAGCCATTCGACCAGCGGCAAAGAGGAATCGCTCAGGGAAGTAGGAATGGTGGCCGCAGGGACTTCCAGAGGAAGCCTCGCTTCAATCAAAACACCCAATGAAGTTCAGCTGACCCCTTCTATTTCTCCAGTAGGGGGCAGGCTGGAGAAGTTCAGGAATGCTTGGATGAAGTTAAACCCAGACAATTGGGTTTGCCAGATCCTGGACAGGGGGTACAACTTGGAATTTTTAACTGTCCCAAACAAAAACAAATTCAGGACAACAAGAATCGGGAATCCCAGGTCAGCAGTCCTCATGAAGCAGGCCATCCAGCAGCTTCTTATCAACAGGGTGATAGAACCGGTTCCGAAGACGCAAGAGTTCCATGGCTACTATTCAACAGTTTTCTGTTCCCAAGCCTTCCAGAGATATACGCATCATCCTGGACTTGAAGGAAATCAATGCTCCTCTCAAAATACAGACATTCAAGATGGAAACGGCGATGACGGCTCTAAAGATTGTGCAACCAGGATCATTCTTAACCAGAATAGATCTGAAGGATGCATATTACCATGTGTTGATACAACCTTCCCACAGATGGCTTCTGAGATTCCATGTGTTCCAGAGTCATTTTCAGTACAGGGTGTTGCCATTCGGTCTGGCATCAGCACCAAGGGTTTTCACAAAGATACTAGCTGTAGCCATGGTAAACCTAAGACAACAACATATAAAGATCCTACCTTATCTGGACTATCTTCTCATAATAGAAGATTCAGAAGAAAAAGCAAGGGAAAGTACAGTAAGGTGTCTTCAACTGCTTCAAAGCTTAGGATGGCTTATAAACGGGCACAAAAGTCAGCTCACTCCATCACAGAATCTGGTCTTCCTGGGAATACAATTCAATACGAGATTGGGACTAGCAACTTTGTCGCAAGAGACAGCAACGCCTTCATCTTTGCATCTCTCGATTCCTAAGACTACAAACTCAGACGGCACAATAATTCTCGGTACTTCTAGGGAATCTAGCCTCAGCCCATCAAATAGTCCCTTGGGCCATATCGCACAGCCGCTGGACCCAAATAAACTACCTGACTTATTTCAAACGGGAGCCATCCAACAGAGCTCTGAAGATTCCAGTCTTACCATCCACACGAAGAGAGGTAAAGTGGTGGGTTCAGCCACACCACCTAGATCAGGGAAGATCTCTAAACCACATTCAGTGGGAAACTGTATGCACAGATGCAAGCAAGACAGGTTGGGGAGGCATCTGGAAACAGAAATCAGTCCAGGGAAAATGGTCTGCAAAGCTTCATATAAACATTCTGGAGCTCCAGGCCGTAATTGTATACTCTCAAGGGATTTCAAGTAGAACTCAGAAACAGGCACGTCCTGGTGAGATCAGACAACACCACAGCCGTGCAGTACTTGAAGAATCAAGGGGGGACAAGGAGCAGAGCCCTCAATCACTTATCACTCAAGATTATCCTGTGGGCAGAGGAACATCTGGCTGCATTAACCGCTTCATACCTCTCAGGAAACCTGAATATACAGGCGGATTATCTGAGCAGGAGTCAGATGGATCCAGGGGAATGGTCCCTGGACACCCAGATTTATCATCAAATAGTCAAGACATTCGGCAACCCAGTAATAGACCTCATGGCATCAGAAGTGAAAACAAAATGCAGAATGTTTTTCTCCAGGTGGAAAAGCCAGAAGGCTGTGGGGCCAGGATGCTCTGCACCAGCACTGGAATTTTCCTCTAGCATACATCTTTCCTCCTCTGCCACTCCTTACGGAAGTCATACAGAAGGTCAAGAGAGAGAAGGTAGAAGTGATTTTAATAGCTCCAGATTGGCCTCGGAAGATCTGGTATACAGATCTCAGGAGAATGCTCATCAAGCCTCCCTTTCCTCTGCCGATTGGTTCCTCACCTTCTGTCTCAGGGACCAATTTTCCATCCAGATCCTGCATTCTTGAAGCTACAGGCCTGGAGGCTGAGCGGCGCTCATTACGTTTAAAGGGACTTTCAGAATCTGTTATTCAAACTATCTTGGCAGGAAGGAAGACATCTTCTACCAAGATTTATTACAGAATTTGGGTTACTTTCTTTAATTGGTGCAGCAGGAAAAAGATAGATAGGACCAACTTGTCTCCAGGGAGGATACTGGATTTTCTTCAGGAAGGATTTCAGAAGGGTCTCAGACCCTCATCTCTCAAGGTCCAGCTTTCCGCTATTTCAGCTATCTTGGCGACTCCTTATGCTGAACAATATGTTTTCTGAAGATTTCTATCTGCCATTACAAAAATCAAGCCAATCATTAGAGACCTTATTCCTCCGTGGGATCTTAATCTGGTTCTTCATCAGCTAAGTACTCATGAGTTTTTTTGAACCTCTAGACTCTATATCTTTAAAGCATTTAACATTGAAAACTGCTTTACTCACCGCAGTTACTTCCGCTCGTAGGGTGGGAGAACTACAGGCATTATTGTCCACATCCCCTTATATGGTTTTTCACAAGGATAAGGTGGTGCTTCATCCGAGACCTTCTTTCAGATCCAAGGTTGTGTCTACATTCCATCTTAGTCAGGAAATTGTCCTTCCTTCCTTCTGTGCCAATCCATCCAACAAAAAAGATGGAATTTCATAACCTGAATTTGGTACGATGCTTGCAGATCTACCTTCACAGAACTAAGTCATTTAGAAAATCGGATACTCTTTTTGTTCATTTTGCAGGAAGATATAAGGGTACTGCTGCCTCAAAAGCCTCGATTGCTAGATGGATTAAGGACTGTATTATTTTAGCCTATTCATCTGCTAAACTAGATCCTCCTGTAGGGATTAAAGCACACTCTACTAGGGCCATCTCTACTTCTTGGGCTCAAAAAAGCGGTAGCCACTCCAGATGAAATCTGTAAGGCGGCTACTTGGGCATCAGTATCTACATTTATAAAATATTATAAACTGGACATTCAGGCATCTACGGACGCTCGTTTTTGGCAGAAAGGTGCTTGAAGCTGCCATTCCCGCCTCGCTATTATCTCCCACCCGAAAGAAAGGGTACTGCTTTGGTAAGTCCCACAGTACATTGTCGTTGGATTGCATACAGAGGAAAAGGTGAAATTTACTCACCGATATTTTGTTTTCCTCTGTGTCCTTCCACGGCAACCCACCGCTTGGTTAAACTGGTTAAGATTGGTTATTTTGTATCGTTCCATGAATTATTATATACATAAACCCTTAAGGAGTATTACTCCGGACTAACATTTCTCTCTATTCACAGCTTGGTTAAAGAATAACTGAGTGAGGAGGGAGGAACTGACGTTTTTATAATTTGGTCCTACCAGCTGAGGGGCGGAGTTAACACCCACAGTACATTGCCGTGGAAGGACACAGAGGAAAACAAAATATCGGTGAGTAAATTTCACCTTTTCCTTCTTGCCATCCCATGAAGTGCACAGCAATGATCGGATCACAAGGGAGAGCAGGATATGGCACAGACAGGTCAAACCAGCACAGTTGTGGAGGTGCAGAACATAGAAGCTAAATGTTGCCACTGGGAATGACTTGTGGCCAACCCATGGCAGACTCGGTCTGAATACTGGCTGATACCCATTTGTGTCTGCCATTCATTGGCGGTTGTGATGTGTATCCTAAACTACAGTGTTGCTAGTGTGAACAATCTGTACTGCAGTTCACAGAAAACCATGAAAATCGCTACTGCAATTTCCTTGTTCTGACAACTGGAAAGTTGCAGTAAACTGTGTTCAACTGTGGCATTAGTCATCAGGTTAAATGTGCTGTTTTGGGGAGTTCAGTTCTCTAATTTTCAGGTGGGTAGAACATCAAAGTAAAGTAATTTCTAAGTTTATGTTGTGAATCTGAACCGGACCTTAAATATTTACCTTGCAAAATCTGCTATAGAGATCTAGGGTTTTTGTGTTTTGTTTTTTGTTTTGTTTTTTTTTACCTCCTATAAGTCTTCATTGTTTGAAGGGTTTCTGGGATTTCTTAAGATAAATATCTTTTGGTCTTGTCTTAGGGCTCTTTAAGAGCAGTGCCTGAACTGTAGCAGCATACCTGCACCTTCCGCTATATTACCTTGGCAATGTGTGTATGTATCATCCAAACATCGGTTGGATAAACAGACTATTGTAAAATAGGATTCATGTTGCACGAATGTACTTTATTGCAATAGCAACACTTCTGGGATTTTTGTTTTGTTTAAGGGATAGTAATACTTCGTTTTATCTTTAATTTTGTAGGCATTAAAAACATGAATGATATAAGTCTTATTTCTCAAACCTTTATGGTTTGAGAGATATTCACAAGCAGTGTTTCCTCTCCTGCCCCTTTTACCTAGTGTAAGCCATCTCTTCTCAGATGTGGAATGCAGTCCATAGACCAGACAGATAACAGCAGGGGACAAGTTTTTCCTATGAAAGCCCTGCTCCCCCCTTGACAAGTTTTTCATGTTTTTCCCTCATCTTAATTGAAGATTGTCCCTCTCTGCAGTCTAACTGGGCACCTCCCTTCTGATCTGGCTGAACAGTGTTGCATCAGTAAAAGGGGCGGGAGGGGGATACTTTGTCATTGAATTACTCTTGACCTACAACTCTGACAGAATTGAAATAACACTCTCAAGTCCAAATACTATGATGATTAATTAGAGCTGCTTTTATTATGAAACATTACTATCCCTTTAAAAACCACATTAATCTGGACACTTTTTTCACCTTCACCATGAATGGATGATTCCATATGGGTCTGCCATTCAGTGAACGTTCTGATGAGCAATGCTACCACTAGTGTAGCTCATGAAAGATATACCGGTCTTCCATAAATGATCAATCAGACTAGACGTGTAGATGAGAAAAGGAGTTTGGAAGCTATTTGTCCCTCCAAAAACTGTTTTTCAGCATATCCTAGATTCACTTGTTACAAAGATAACATAATTCATGAATAAAATCCATATTATGACAGTCCCCTAGGCACAAGACTTCACCAGGGGTTCTGTAACGCCTCTAGCAATAACTCTCAGATGGAGTTGAGCATCACAAAGACTAACTTATTAGGTAATCCAGTCACACCACAGGATACAATAAAAGGAACTGAGCATCTAAACATGGCCAAAACTTTTGTCATCCCACACAACCTGAGTAGAACCACTGGCATGCAGCCCTAGTCACCAGTATTTAATCCCATGGTCCTGAGGGCCATGTGGGAGTTCCAAATCCGCCTCTCAATATTTCATTTGGTATAATTTATGCCTAACAATCCCCCCCAAACAAAACAAAAACTTACACTAAACATAACTACTCTACAAAACAAAATGTGCCCATTGGGTACTTGGGATAAAAACTGTTGATCCTCCTCCTGCAAGCTCAGGGACAAAGTGACAGACTTAATCTTATTTAGACTGACATGGAGTCCTTGCCACATTGTATACCATGTACCCCTGTGGCACTAATATATAATAAAATTAAATATATATATGAAACAGTATGGGTATTCTAAATGTTATATCCCCTTAGGGCAATGTTGACATACTGATGCATTTTTCTGGACATCAAGATTTCCAGAGATGATGGAGTTGTTCGTAGTGTTCACCTTTGAAAAGAGTGATGTTTTTGCCATTTATTTTCCTTGTCACCATACAAATTCTGTAAATTGTGCTATACATATTGGGGAGTCAAGGTTGCATAGGAATTGTTGTAATATTGAGGGATTTAAAACCTGGACCAAGGAAATGAAAAGGTTTTTTGTTTATTTGGATGGCCTGTTTTTTCCTTGTTGCCATTATACTCTGGTACATCTGCAACTTGATACTGAAAGTGTAAATTACGTGGCCCACCCATTTCAGACCAGCAAATATTTCACTGTCGTCCAATACAGGTTACTGGGAGGCAATCCGCCCCTTTAAGTAGGCAGGAACATTCTCTAAATGTATGCAGGGGGTGGAGCCTCCCCTTCCTCCTAGGCTGCTCCTCAGTCAGCACAAGCCAGAATGATTTGTTCCTCGGTGTGTTCACACCAGGTGGAGAACATCTCTTTTCAAACTTTAGTTTCTTTATTATTTTTACAAATATGGAATACCACCATTAGGCGGGTTACCAAGGCTGTCAAATGCCCTCTTTTAAAGTGGATAGCACAGCTTCCAGGGTACTTCTGGTGGACCTTTTGCCCTGATGAGTTTACAAATTGATTTCAAGTACTTCCCTGGGGATTATCCTCTGTGGTAATTCTTTACTCATTTGGTAACCTGAAGACAGAAGTCCAGCAGAAAGGTGAGCCACCCTTTGAGTGCCGAAGGTCCACTTGTCCCTCAGTGTCCCTTCATTGGGCTTATACTTGGGAGTTCTCATTGTGCACTCCAGCACTCATTGGGTGTTTTTCTATATCTTGCAAATGCAATGTATGTGTGTATGTCTTGAGTTTTGGAGCAGTTTATGTGGGATTTAACACTTTATCTGCTGGGTTTTTTTTTTTTTTTCTATTTATATAGTGCACACAGATTACGCAGCGCTTTACACTCATATTGGTCCCTGTCCCCATTGGGGCTCACAATCTAAATTCACCTATCAGTATGTTTTTTTGGAGTGTGGGAGGAAACCCACGCAAACACGGTGAGAACATACAAACTCATTACAGATGTTGTCCTTGGTGGGATTTGAACCCAGGACCCCGGCGCTGCAAGGCAACAGTGCTAACCACTGAGCCACCGTGCCTTGGTGGGTAATGTTTGCTTACATAGGACATGTTTGCTATGTGTTATGGAACTTTTAACTTAAGGGATAATTTTATTAGAAATAATGTTCCGCGCCTTTAAGCGCGCTTTTCCCGCATAGACGCCATTGCTCCTTTACTCTCTATGGGCTTACACTGTGTGGGACGTATCTCTGGAACCTCTTCACATAGCGACTTCAGAGTGGGCTCATTTTGTTTGTCTTCCCTTGCTCTCTCATCCGGTTTTACGTTTGAGTGTGTTGGGGGGCCTCGGGCACTGTTTTGGGGTACTTGGTGAGAAAAACTACGCTTCCCATGAGCGCTCGGTTCGCGCCCTTTTTCTGATTGGCTCCCGTCGCGGCAGCCATTTTGTGAGTTCTTCTCATCGAGTATACTACGCAGGGACCGGACCTTCTCCCTCTCCTCTGCTGATTAACCCTTCGCTTGCCAGATAAGTTTAGTTTTAAACTTTTCTGGGGTGAATACTTAATCTTTCACACTTTAATTGGGTGATTTCTGTCTGTGGGGTATATCTGACACTGAGTATGTCTACTCCACTGGAGCCTGGGACTAGACCTAAGGAGGCTGGGGCGTCAGTTTCCCCCATTGCGTTTTGCTCCTCCTGTCATTCAGGGCTACCTAGAGAATTTTCTGGTCATTTATGCCCAGCTTGTGCGGAAGGTCATGGCAGCAACCCAGGGCCTTCCAGTCACGCTATTGAGCAAACATGGGTGAAAGAGTTCAAGGCTGCAACTAGGGATCTCAGATCCACTCTTCAGCTCTTTCCCTCTCAGGTTCAGGGGGCTCTTCAAGTATGGCAGACCCCCTCCACTGTCAGGACCTCCCTGCCCAAGCCACAGGGAGCTCCTGACGTCTGATTCTTCTGAGGAAGAATTGTTGCAGGATTCTGATGCTGAGGATGGTACAGTTATTGATTCTACCAGATCGGCTGGGGACCCTTTTGAATGTGATCCTGAACTCTCTGCTGAGGGTTTGATCAGGGCTGTGCTGACCACCCTCAATCTTCCCTTGTGCCAGGAGACTCCTCTTCACTCAACGGATGTGTTTCAGAAACCTTCAAAGGCTGTTACTTGTTTTCCTACTAACCCTACTCTTGAACATTTAGTTTCTGATGCGTGGAAAAATCCTGATAAGTCCTCTTCAGTCTCAAAAAAGTTTGCCAAACTTGATCCTTTTTCCTGAGACTGAATTGGCTAAATGGGTTCATCCTCCTAAGGTGGATGCTCCAGTTTCTAGGTTGTCCAAATCTACTACTTTGGCTGTATCTGATGCTTCTGCTTTACAGGATTGGACTGACAAAAAGTTAGAAACTTGTCTTAAGTCTATTTTTGCCTCTATTGGCACTGCCATGCGTCTGACTTTCGATGTGGCGTGGGTTAACCGGGCCATTGCTGTCTGGACTGAACAGCTTACTGTGGCGGTCCGCCAGGATGCGCCAATGTCAGAGCAGTTGCAACTACTTGCTAATATTTCTGAAGCTCAGAATTAGGTTTTTGATGCTGTTTGCATGATGGCGAGGGCCTCCACTTCTGTGGTGGCTAGATGCGCTCTTTGACACTGCTTCCAAGAAAGTTTTACTTTCTTTGCCCTTTCAAGGGACTTCCCTGTTTGGATCTGAGCTAAAGGAGTTGATCAGCGAGGCTACTGGAGGTAAAAGTACTCTTCTACCCTCAGTCTTTAAGAAGAAATTCCCAGCTAAGCGCTATCGGTCCTTTCGTTCCTTCCAAACTGAGACACGCCCCTCGTCCCAGGCGGTTCCGCCTGCTCCGCGCACCTCCTCCAAGCCCAAACAGTCCTGGAAGCCCAAGGTTGCCCCCAAGGCCAAGGCTTCCAAGACTGCTTCGGCATGACTCGCTGAACCTGGGTCTGCATCCGGCTGTAGGTGGGCGGCTTCACCTCTTTCGCAGGGTTTGGGAGGATTCAGTGGCGGACCCTTGTGTTCTTCAGGTGGTGTCGGAGGGATACAGGATCCCTTTCTTTTCCCTTCCTCCTTTTCGCTTCCATTTTACTCGTCCTTCTCAGGACTCCACAAAAAGGCGTCTGTTCGACGCTATTCAGGATCTTTTGGACAAAAGTCCTGGAACCAGTTTCTACAGAGGACACAGGTTCAGGATTCTATTCCAACCTGTTCGTGGTGGCCAAAAAGGACGGTGGAGCTCGTCCTATTTTGGACCTCAAAGATCTCAACTCCTTTGTTGTGAGTACCCACTATCGACAGGAATCTCTGTGCACTGTGATAGCTGCTATGTCTCCGGGGGAATTCCTTGCTTCCCTGGACCTTAAGGATGCATATCTGCACATCCCTATCCATCTAGAGAGCAGGCGGTATCTCAGGTTTGCCTGCAACAGAGGTCATTTTCAGCTTTGGGCTGACGACAGCTCCGCAGGTTTTTCAACGAGTCCTGGGAGCATTGATAGCGGTAATCCATCGGGATGGCATCAGAGTGACTCCATACATGGACGCCTTACTCTTGAAGGCTACATCAGCAGAGATCCTTCACCAGCAGGTTCAGGCTTGCATTCAGACACTCACTCGCCACGAATGGATTGTGAATCTGGACAAGTCAGACTTGGTTCCATCTTGGCGGATAATCTTTCTGGGTCTTCTGTTCGACACCCAGCAGTGCATGGTGTTTCTGCCGGAGGAGGTGGCTCATCAGATTGCTCTCCGGGTATCGAAGATCCTCGCCCTCGAGCGGATTCCAGAGCCGAAATTGACTTCTCTGGTGGGGAAATTCATTTCCACGATAGAGGCGGTACAGTTTGCTATGGCACACACCAGGGAACTTCAAAGGTTCGTGATCCAGACGTGCAGGAATCGTCCAGACTATCTGAAGCTATCGGTCTCTCTACCTCCTCATGTCGAGATGAGCTTGGAATGGTGGTTGGATCTTTCTTACCTCCTGAAAGGGAGATCCTTCCAGATCCCTTATTGGACCACGGTCACGACGGATGCCAGCCTCCTGGGATGGGGAGCGGTGTTGGGTCGCTTCAGTGCCCAGGGGAAGTGGGGACTGGAGGAATCTCTTCTTTCCAACATTCTGGAACTCCGTGCGATCTTCCTTGCCCTACGCCATTGGGATTCTCAACTGGAGGGTTGTCCAGTCAGGGTAGAGTCCAACAATGCCACCGCAGTGGCCTACATCAACAGGCAGGGCGGAACAAGAAGTCTCGCCGCCTGGTAAGAGGTCAAGGCCATGTTGTCTTGGGCGGAAGTTCATGTTCCCGTCATCTCAGTGGTTCACATTCCAGGCGTAGACAACGTCATGGCAGACTTCCTCAGTCGTCACACAGTCGACAGCGGAGAGTGGGCTCTTCATCCGGAGGCGTTCCAACTCCTCACTCAGATGTGGGGGGTTCCTGTGGTGGATCTGATGGCAACCAGACACAACAGGAAGGTTTCAGTGTTCTGCTCTCGGTGGAGGGATCCACTGGCTCTGGCAGTGGACGCCTTGTCAATTCCTTGGGAATTTTCCCTAGCATACATCTTTCCTCCTCTTCCACTGTTGATCAGAGTCATCCAGAAGCTGAAGATGGAGCGTTGTCCGGTTATTCTGATCGCTCCGAATTGGCCTCGTCAGTCCTGGTATCCGGATCTGATGGCCATGTCTGTGGCAGAGCCCTTTCCGCTTCCCTCTCGTCCAGATCTTCTGCTACAAGGCTATCTGTGGAAGGAGGATGTTCATCATCTTCATTTGATGGCTTGGAGGTTGAATCCTCAATTTTGAAGAAAAAGGGTTTTTTCCTCTGCTGTGGTGTCTACGATGCTACGTGCTCGTAAACCTGTGTCTTCTAAGATCTATCACCGAGTCTGGTCGACCTTTGTAGCATGGTGTTCTGATAGGGATCTATCACATGATTTTCATCTTCCTACTGTCCTGGCCTTTTTACAGGACAGTGTTGATAAGGGACTCAGTCTGAGTTCTCTTAAGGTTCAGACTTCGGCGGTCTCTGTCTTTTTCCAGGAGCGCATTGCTGTTCTTCCTGACGTCAAAGTTTTCTTCCAAGGTGTGGCTCATGTTCGTCCTGCTTTCAGGAGCCTGGCTCCTCCGTGGGATCTCAATCTAGTCTTGGGGGCCCTTCAATGACCCCCCTTTGAGTCTTTGGCTACTATTCCGTTGCGCCTTTTGTCCTGGAAGATGGCCTTCCTTTTGGCCATTGTATCAGTTCGTCGGGTGACAGAATTACAAGCTTTGTCTTGTAAAATACCTTATCTGGTGTTCCATAAGGATAAGGCTGTGCTTCGCACCTCCAAGGAGTTTTTGCCTAAGGTTGTCTCCGAATTTCACATCAATCAGGAGATTGTGGTGCCCTCTTTCTGCCCTAACCCTTCCTCTGACAAGGAGAGGGATCTTCATTTGTTGGATGTTGTGCGTTGTCTCAAATTTTATGTTCATCGCACTGAGTATCAGGAAGTCTGATGCTCTGATTGTCATTCCTGAGGGGCCTAGGGCAGGGAGACCGGCATCCAAGGTGACTATTGCATCTTGGATAAAATCTACCATTCGTAAGGCTTACGAATTGCGGAATAAGCATGTGTCCTTTCGGGTCACTGCTCATTCTACCAGATCAATTGGGGCCTCTTGGGCCTATAAAAATCAAGCGTCTGCTGATCAGCTGTGCCGGGCGGCCACTTGGTCCTCTGTGCACACATTTTCGAAGCACTAACATGTGGATGTGCTGGCCTCGGCTGATGCCAGCTTTGGGAGGAAGGTCCTGGAGGCAGTTTTGCCTGTCTAGGATCTTCTTCTTTTGAGGTTCAGTGCTTCCTTACTGTTGAGCCCTGTTGGCTCTGGTTCAGTGCGCTGTGTTGTGTTTTGTTTGGGGTCTGTTCTTACCCCTAGTTGGTGTCTGACACTTCTGATCGTTGGGATCTCTGACCGGTTGGTTCATAGAGGTTCTGGTGACTCTGGGGGCCTTGCGCCTGGTCCTTGCCTTCTTCCCGCCTCTGGGAAACTCAATGTTTGGACATCCCAGTGTACCAGTAACCTGTATTGGACGATAGTGAAAATAGGATTTTAGTCTTACTTGTTAAATCCTTTTCATACAGTTTACTGGTCTCCCACCCTGTCAAGGGACCATGCTTGGCTCTCCTGTGGTATTCTGTGGGAGTCCTTTGGGGCATGCTCACAGGGGTCTTCTTCTTCTCTTCTATCTTTGGTCAGTGATAGTGTCTCAGATCATTCTGACTTTGCTGACTGAGGAGCAGCCTAGGAGGGAGGGGAGGCTCCACCCCCTGCATACATTTTAGAGAATGTTCCTGCCTACTTAAAGGGGTGGATCGCCTCCCAGTGTACCAGTGACCTGTATGGACTAAGTGAAAAGGCTTTAACAGATAAGACTAAAATCCTATTTTCACATGAGGTCATCCATTAAGACTTGAGGAAAGGCGCTTTCAACTAAAAAACAGGCAGGGATTCTTTACAGTAAGGGCGGTAAGGCTACTCGGGATGTTGTGCTTGCAGATAATGTAACTGCATTCAAAAAAAGCAATGGATGCCTATCTAGCACAGAACAATATTGACAATTATGACAGATTGCTTCAAAGCAAATAGGATATTGATCCGGGGAACTGTTTGACTACCAGTTGGAGTCAGGAAGGAATAGTCTCCCCCCCCCCCCCCCCACACACACACACACACTTGGGACTACATTGGAAATTGCTCCAGAGGGCTTTTTTGTTGCCTTCCTCTGGATCAACAGGGGTGTTATTGGCATTTGTAGTACTGTAGTAATGGTGCACGTAAATCACAGAATATACCTTTTTAAAGGGATGTTTCAGAAAAAACAGCCCCAGTTAATCTTCGTATTTGAGCCATGGAGAGTTATTTCAATACTGAGTTGTATTCAAGAGTAATTGAATGGTAAACTATCCCCTTACTGCCCCTTTTACCTAGTGTAAGCCACCTCCCCTCAGATGTGGAATCTGGTCCACAGACCAGACAGCTTACAGCAAGGCCCCATGTACTTCTGTGCATGCCTTCCTTGTTGCCATACCTGGGAGCTCTCCTCCTGTTTTGCCCCGGAGACTCCGGTTTTGACACAGAATTACTGGGTCTCCGGGGCAGAGTCTGATTCTCCGGATGTGGGGCGTTTCCTGATGAAACGCTGCCCACTTGTACTCAATCCCACCCTCTTCCTCCCACTCCCCAGCCTATTCTCCTCCTTCCCCAGTCTATTCTTGCTATCTTTTGTTTTGAAGTCCTGTCTCCCCACTTGCAATTAAGCCCCACCCTGTTTATGATGCAAATCTCATTTTTTCTCTCTCCTTATCAGCACCACAGGGCTTCCCTTGGCAGTCCCAACCAAGAAGTTCCCAAGTATGCTTATTGCAGATTTACTGCATTCCTGAGCAAGCACTCTAAACTTGCAGCATGCAGTATTTTTATCTCCCTTCAACACACCAGACTTCCATGTAGAAGGCACCATTGCCTTTAATACACCCTTTTGGTTGTATGTTTAGCCAGCCCCGGATTTGTCAATAGGCAGACAAGGCACTTGCCTAGGGCGCCCGATTTTCAGGGGCGCCTGGCAATGGCCCTGTCATGCCCATCGTTCCGCCCACTTTAAAATGTGATGGCATAATCATGCTCGCGAGTGACAGTGGGAGCGATTTTGTGCAATACAAAATTTTCCTGTTGCGGTCGGCTTGTAGTACCTGCACTGTCTGAGCCGCCCCACGTGACCCACTGCTGCGCCTGCGTGCTACTACCTACACTTCCCATTGCTCTCCGTCCGGCCGAATGGGACCTCCTCATTGTGTAAGGACACACTGCACACATAATCAAATGCAGCCGTGCACTTTGGTGTAGCTTGCACGGCTGCATAAAACCCACAGGAACCAGCCTACTCCTCTAGATTTGTCTGAGAATAGCTAGTGGGAGCCTGGTTAAGAGGAGGTGCAATACAGAGAGACAGCAGTCCACAAGTTATTGGCAGGTGAAATGGAGGCATGTATTGTGGCAGGTGGTGACATTCATTTTTTTGTCATTTATTCAAAATGTAATTTTTTTTTTTAAATGTATTTTTTTTGAGTCAGAAATACTGTTGGCTTAAACAATATTGTGTACAAAAAAAAAAAAAAAAAAAAAAAACCATCCCCAAGAAAGGGGGAAAAACAGTACCCTTAAATTGCACCCCTGTAAATACCCCAGATGGTCTAATAGTAGTTAATACAAAAGCATGATGAAAATGGCTTATTTCTAAAAAAAATAATCTGTATTGGGTACTAATTACAAATGTTTAACTTTTAATGCAAAACATTCAAAAGTGCACAGCACCTATATGAATCCTATATGAATCTTCTATCTAAGTTCTGTAAATGTAAATACAGGAATTAGCTCTCATTATTTGTATCACAACTGACCATTTGGTCTCTCACTTTCTGATCAATTTACGTCTTAGACATTTGATTCTTGGTTTTGCATTAAAAGTTAAATTTTTTTTATTAGTACCCAATAAAGATTACAGGAGGGTGTGGCTAATTATGGGGTGTGGCTAAGTGAGGGGAGTGGCTAGGGTGGGGGCAAAGGTGGGGCAGGGGGCACTGGAGAGTTTGTGCCTAGGGGCACCTGAGATGTAAATCCGGCCCTGTGTTTAGCTTTATATGGCGCCACGCAGTGTACACAGTGCCTTTCAAAAATAGTATGTTACTTTTAACCATTCTACTGTATTCGTATGAAAGTTTCCATCATACAGACGGTAGAAAAGAGGTCTCTATGCCAAGGAGATTACTCTAAATGTGAAATGGGAGGCAGACAGCAGGGTATGAGGATGTCAAGAGCTATGATATCCTCAGTAGGCTGTGCCGGGTGCTAGGGCTTCAGAAGATGACTTCTGGGTGTATCTAAAGATGGAGGGGTGGGGAGAGAGGTATAGCATTTTTGCTCCTTGCCACTGAAAGTGAAAGGTTTGAGATTGGAGTGTGGATGGTCTAACAAAGGCATTGTATGCTGACCAACTGAGATGATCTGGAACATAAGCAGAGTTAAGGGAAAAGAGGGGGAGGTGGCAGCAGAGTGGAATGCTTTTAAAGGTGAGAAGGACTTTGTATGTCCTGTGCTGAGGACATGAGGAGCCATGTGAAATTTCAAAGGATGGTTTGGCCAAGTTCTTCCCCTTTTTTTTTTTTTTTTTTTTTTTTTTTTTTTTTTTAAATGACCGACTGCTTAAGGGAAAGAAGCATTTCTCTGTTGTCCAGTACAAGTTATTGGTAACTCTGGGAGGCGATCCTCCAATTAGTAGGCAGGAACATTTTTCCAAGTGTATGCAGGAGGTGGAGCCTCCCTTCCCTCCTTGGCTTCAGCTAGCCAATCGACTCTAGAAAGATTTGTTCCTTTTGGTGCGACAACACCAGGTGGAGAACAGTTCTGCTATAGTTTTAGAATACTCTTTTGTTAGATATGGAATAGCACCATTAAGCAGATTACCATGACTGACAATGCCCTTCAGTGTGGCTAGCTCAGTTTCCAGGTGCTTCCAGTGGACCTTCAGCCCTAAGGGGGAAAATCTTGATTCCAAGTGCTTCCCCAGGAGTTGCCCTCTGAGGTACGTCTTGCTGCATAGTAATCTGAAGACAGAAGATCTGAAGGAAAGGTGAGCTACCCTTTGAGTGCTGCAGGTCCACTTGTCCCACAGTGCCCCTCCACAGGGGTTGTGTTCTGGAGTTCCTATTGGCACTGCTGCACTCATTGGGTATATTTGTATGTCTGGGTGTCTGGAGCAGGTTTATGTGGTAACTTAACCCTTTCACTGCTAGTCTGGCATTATTGGGGGGGGGTTATGGCACTTTTCCTACTGGACTAGTGTTTTTCTAGGTGTCCACACATGTTCCCTTGATGTTTTACACCTGTTAATGACTTAATTTTAAGTTTGGTAAAATTGTGTACTGTGCTTTACCACAGACGCCATTGCTCCATTCACCTCTATGGGACTACACTGTTTGGGACGTATCTCTGTAACAGTTTAACCTAGCTACTTCAGAGATGGCTCATTTTACTTGTCTGCCCTTGCTCTATCATCTGGTTTATAGTTCAAGTGTGTTGGGAGGGCTCAGGGGGCTTTGGGCACTGCTTGGGATACTTTTTGGGGAAAAATGACATTTCCCATGAGCACTTTGCGCCTATTTTCTGATTGGCTCCCGCTGCGGCAGCCATTTTGTGAGCGTTTCTAGTGAGTATCCTAAGCAGGGCTTGGACTCCTTCTCTCCTCTGCAGATTAACCCTTCGCCTGCCAGATAAGTCAGTTTTAGAGATTTCTGGGGTGACATTTTAATCTTGCACACTATAATAGGGTGATAACTGTACAGTTGGTTATTTTGACACTGTGAGTATGTCTATACCTCTGGAGCTTGGGGCTAGGCCTAAGACTAAGGAGGCTGGGGTCTCAGTTTCCCCCATTGCTCATTGCTCTTGTCACTCAGGGCTACCTAGAGAGTTCTCTGGTCACTTATGCCCAGCATGTTCTGAAGTTCCTGACAGCAACCCAGGGACCTCCAGCCATGCTATTGAGCCAGCTTGGGTGCATGAGTTTAAGGCTGCGACTAGGGACCTTAAGTCCACTTTACAGCTCTTTCCATCCCAGATACAGAGGGCCCTTCAGACATGGCAGACCCCCTCCTAATATCAGATCTTCCCTGCCTAAACCTCAGGAAGCACCTGATGTGTCAGATTCCTCTGAGGATGAACTACTGTTGGATTCGGATGTTGAGGATTGAGGTTCTGGAGTGTTCTAGGTGTCTTGGGGACCCCTTTAAGGCTGATCCTGACCTCTCTGCTGAGGGTCTGATCAGGGCCTCTTAACCACCCTTAACATCCCCTTTGTTCAGGAAGTTCCTTCTGATCCCTCTGATGTTTTTTAGGAGCCTACTAAGCCCCTTACTTTTCCTCCTAACCCCACTTTTGACCGTCTGGTTTCTGAGTGGAAATCACCAGACAAGACTGCTTCTGTGTCCAGGAAATTTGCCAAGCTTTACCCCTTTTCTGAAGCTGCTCTTGCTAAGTGGGTTCATCCCCCCCCCCCCCAAGGTGGATGCACCTATCTCCAGGCTATCTAAGTCTACTGCCTTGCCAGTCTCTGATGCTTCTGCTCTGAAGGACTGGACTGACAAACTTGAGTTTTCGCTCAAGTACATTTTTGCCACTGTTACCGCTATGCACCCAGCGTTTGCTATTGCGTGGGTTAACCGGTCTATTGCAGTCTGGACTGAGCAACTCACTACGGCTGTCTGTCAGGATGCGCCTACTTCAGAGAAATTGTCTCCTTGCCAAGATCTCTGAAGCGCAACACTGTTTCTGCTGCCGCCTTTGATGCCATCCACATGATCGCTAGGGTTTCTACTACATCTGTGATAGCCAGAAGAGCCCTTTGGCTCAAGATCTGGTCTGCTGACACTGCTTCCAAGAAAGCCTTGCTTTCTTTGCCCTTTTAGGGTACCTCCTTGTTTGGGCCTGATCTTACGGCATTGATCAGTGAGGCCACTGGGGGTAAGGGTACTCTTCTACCCTTGGTCCCTAAGAAATTACCGCTTAAGCGTAACCAGTATTTTCGTTCCTTTCAGAATGAGACACATCCGGCGAGCCAGTCAGCTCCACGTACCTCCAAGCCCAAACGATGGAAGCCCAAGGCTTCCAAGACTGCTTCGGCATGACTTGCCGCATCCGGGTCCGCACCCTGCTGTGCGTGGTTGTCTGCGACTTTCACAGCATTTGGGAGGATTCTATAATGGACCCATGGGTTTTACAGGTGGTGACAGAAGGATACAAGATCCCTTTCTATTCTCTTCCTCCCTTTCGCTTTTGTCTCTTACTCCTCAGAGTACAGAGAAATGTCGTCTGTTCGATGGTGCTGTTCAGGCTCTACTGGACAAGGATGTCCTGGAGCTGGTGCCTCTTCCAGACAGGGGTTCAGGGTTCTATTCAAACCTCTTTGTGGTTGCCAAAAAGGACTGCGGATGTCGCCTATTTTGGATTTGAAAGATCTAAACTCCTTTGTGACCGGGACTCACTATCGCCAGGAATCTCTGCGCACAGTGATGGCTGCCATGTCTCCAGGGGAGTTTCTTGCTTCTTTGGATCTCCAGGATGCTTATTTACACATCTCAATTCATCCGGAGAGCAGGCAGTACCTTCGGTTTGCCTGCGACAGAGGACATTTTCAGTTCTCAGCTCTTCCATTTGGTCTAACGACTGCTCCTCAGGTTTTCCAACGGGTTCTGGGGGCCTTGATATCCATACTCCAATGGGACGGCATCAGAGTTACTCCTTACATGGACGACTTGCTTTTGAAGGCCACCTCTGTGGACCTTCTTTATCAGCAGGTTCAGACCTGCATCCAGGCTCTCACCCATCACGGATGGATCGTCAACTTGGACAAGTCGGATCTTGTCCTATCCTAGCAACTGGTCTTCCTGGGTCTTCTCTTCGATTACTCAGAAGAGCATGGTGTTCCTCCTGGACGAGGTGGCTCAGCAGATCGCCCACAAGGTTTGAGTGATTCTGTCTCTGGTGGGGAAGTTTATATCCATGATAGAAGCTGTCCCATTCGCCATGGCACACACCAGGGAACTCCAGAGGTTTGTGATCCAGGTGTGCGAGGATCGGCCAGATCATCAGAGGATGTCTATTTCCCTTCATCTTCAGGTGGATCTGAGCTTGGCGTGGTGGCTGGACCTTTGCAACCTGCTGAAGGGGAGATCCTTTCTGATCTCCTACTGGACCATGGTGACGACGGATGCCAACCTCTCGGCTGGGAGGCTGTCCTGGGTCGCTTCAGCGCTCAGGGGAAATGGTCCACGGATCAACATCTTGGAGCTTCGGGCGATATTTCATGCCCTGCATCATTGGGGGTGTCAGCTGGAAGACTGTTCAGTCTGAGTGGAGTCCAACAACGCCACGGCAGTGGTCTACATCAACAAGCAAGGCGAAACAAGAATGTTATAGCTTACCTTGACTTCAGCATCATTACAGGAGCGAGGCTGCAAGCATGCTGCAGGCCTCTGTTTTATCTGTTTGCTTACTGTAGTCTCCTACTTCCTCCCTCTGAGCTGCTCCTCCTACTTCCTGTGGAGGGGGTTTAAAAGGCTGACTGAGGCCTGACTCAGATGGCCTTGCGTTGTTGATCAAAGCAGTTCTGTACCTTTTGGCTCTGTGTATGACCTGGCTGATCTTCCATCCATTCTAGTGCTAACCTTTGGCTTTGTCTGACTATTCTTTTGCCTCACTCCTAATAGTGGCCATCCAGTCTGGTGCAGACTTGTGGCTCTGGTTGACTACCTGAACTGTTTATGACCCGGCTTGTCTGACTACCCCCTCTGGTGCTGACTAGTGGCTCTGTCTGACTAATCTTTTCTTTTCCCCTGGTGATCAGACACCCAGTATAGTGCGGGCCTGGGGCTCAGGTAGACTGGCATCTGACTACAGGCGTGAGTCAGTTCACCCGTTACGTCGGATCAAGATCCTGAGTTCCGGTTCCTGCTACTGCTCCTCATTCCTGTTGAGACTACCAGTGGCTAAGGCCTAGTCTCCAGCAGTGTGGTCTAGCTTTGCAGCCTATTATTCCTGATAATAGTGCTTGCTGGCTGGTAACCCTCTGCTTGTTCCTGTTATTTGTTGTTGTTTGTATCTGATTGTTAATAAATTGCATTTACTGTACCATACTGACTCCTGAACTTTTCTGGGTAACCGTGACAAAGAAGTCTCGCTGCTTGGTTAGAGGTCAAGGCTATTTTGTCCTGGGCGGAAGATCCTACCATATCTGCAGTGCACATTCCAGGTGTAGACAACGTCATGGAAGACTTCCTCAGTGGTCACATGGTGGACAGTGGAGAGTGGGAGTTACACCCCCAGGTGTTCCAGCTCGTTGTTCAGAGGTGGGGGATGCCCCACGTAGACCTGATGGCAACAAGACACAACAGGAAAGTTCCGGTGTTCTGCTCTCAGTGGAGAGACCCTCTAGCTGTAGATGCGATGTCCATCCCTTGGATGTTCCCTCTGGCATACAGATTTCCTCCCCTTCCCATGTTGACAAGGGTGTTACGGAAATTGAAGTTGGAACGTTGCCCAGTCCTCTTGATTGCTCCTTTATTGGCCTTGTCAATCCTGGTTTCTGGAGCTTGTGGCGGAGCCCTTTCAGCTCTCCTCCCATCTGGATCTTCTTCTGCAGGGTTACCTGTGGAAGGAAGATGTTCATCGGCATTTTGACGACTTGGATGTTGAATCTTCTATTAAAGAGAGGGTTTTTCTTCCAGTGTGGTGGCTACTATACTTAGTGCCCGTAAGCCTGTTTCTTCCAAGATCTATCATCGTGTCTGGTCGACATTTGTGTCTTGGTGTGCTGACAGGGATCTGTCCCATGATTTTGATCTACCTACTGTCCTGGCTTTTGTGCAGGACGGTGTGGATAAGGGACTTAGTTTAAGTTCTCTTAAGGTTCAGACTTCTGCGCTTTCTGTCTTCTTCCAAAAGCACATTGACATCCTTCCTGATGTCAAGGTTTTCTTCCAGGGCGTTGCTCATGTTTGTCCTGCCTTCCGGAGTCCCGCTCCTCAGTGGGATCTTAATTTGGTTTTGGCCGTTCTTCAACGCCCTTCCTTTTGAGTCTTTGGCTACTATTCCTCTACGTCTCTTGACATGGAAAATGGCTTTTCTCTTGGCGATCGTGTCCCCTGTGTTGCGTAGTTGCACGCTCTTTCGTGTAAACCCCCATATCTGGTGTTTTCACAAGGATAAGGCGGTACTTTGTACTTCTAAGGAGTTTTTACCTAGAGTTGTCTCAGAGTTTCACATCAGGAGATTGTAGTGCCGCCTTTCTGCCCTAACCCCTCCTCTGACAAGGAGAGAAATCTCCACTTGTTGTATGTGGTGCGTTGTCTCAAGTTTTATGTCCATCCCACTGAATCTGTCAGGAAGTCTGATGCTCTGTTCGTCATTCCAGAGGGTCCTAGGGCAGGAAGACCTGCATCCAAAGTGACTATTGCATCATGGATCAAGTCCACTATTCGTAAGGCCTACAAGTTGAGGAATAAGCATGTCCCCTTTCGGGTCACGGCTCACTCCACCAGATCCATTGGGGCCTCTTGGGCCTACAAGAATCAGGATCTGCTGATCAGCTGTACAGGGCGGCCACTTGGTCCTCTGTGCACACCTTTTCGAAGCACTACCGTGTGGATGTGCTGGCTTCGGCTGAGGCCAACTTTGGGAGGAAGGTCTTGGAGGCAGTTTTGCCTGTCTAGGATCTTAGGTTCTTGGTGCTTCCTTACTTTTGAACCCTATTGGCTCTAGTTCAGTGTGCTGTGTAACAGTTCCTGGGGTGTTTTACCCCGGTTTGGTGTCCATTGACACTTCTTTGTTGGGCTACCTCTGACCTGTTGGTCCATAGCTGCATTGGTGACTTTGGGGGCCTTGCACCTGGTCCTTGCCTTCTTTCCCCCCCCCCCCCCCCTGTGTGGAACTCAATGGTTGGACATCCCAGAGTTACCAGTAACCTGTATTGAACGACAGAGAAAAGAGTATTTAGTCTTACCTGTTAAATCCTTTTCTCTCCATACAGGTTACTGGTCTTCCACCCTGGCAAGAGACCATGCTGGGTTTTTTGTTTTTTTTTCCTTCACAATTGGAAACAACGCAGCAATGTGCATTGCTTTCACCAGTTTGAAAGTGAAACTAGAAAATGAGGTGTGATGAGAACATAGAACGAATAACTTGCTAGTTTATTAATGGAAATTGTGCTGCTCAAACACACTTGTGTTCCCATTTGCCATTGCAAAGAAAACATTAACGTATGCAAAGCAGGCCAATCTAGGCAAATCTTCCTGTATGAGAGAAATTGCAAAACACCAGACGTATATATTTCCTGTGTGCTTACCACAAGAAAATAGCGGGTATTGGTGTTACAGCTTACCTTGTTTTCAGCGTAATCTGCAGGCGCAAGGCTTCAAGCATGCAGCAGGCCTCTTATGTGCCATGCTTCCTGTAGTCCCCTCCTACCTACTTCCTTCCTCTGAGCTGCAGTCTGAATCCTGATTCTGCTGCCCTTGTGTTGTTCATAGCAGTTCTATTACATTGGGCTCTGTATGACCTGGCTAGTCTTCCATTCACCCTGGTGCTGACCTGTGGCTCTGTCTAACTATTCTTTTGTCTATCCCTATAGTGGACACCCAGCTTGATGCAGACCTGTGGCTCTGGCTGACTACCTGAACTGTGTATGACCTGGCTTGTCTGATTACCCCTCTGGTGCTGACTTGTGGCTCTGTCTGGCTATTCTTACACTGGGTGCCTGCTAGGTACAAGGAACAAATCTAGTGCGGACCTTGGGCTCTGGTAGACTAGCTCCGATACTGACTGCAGGCATGAGTCAGGTATCCCTTTCCTTATACTGACTGTAGGCGTTAGTCAGATATCGCTCCCTACTGACTGCAGGCGTGAGTCAGTACTCTCGCTTTGTCGGATCAAGATCCAGTGTTCCTGGTTCCTGCAGAGACTACCAGTGGCTGAGGCCTAGTCTTCAGCAGAATGGTCAGGCTTGGCAGCCTACTATTCCTGATAGCAGTGCTCGCGGGCTTGTAACCCTCTGCTTGCTACTTGTGTATATAGTGTGCTCTACTTTTCTATTTATACATTTTGCATTTAACTATACCGTACTGACTCCTGAACGTTATTGGCAAACCGTGACAGGTGGTTCTGCCTCTCAACTGCAGGACCAATCAACAAATTCTTAAAGACCTCTCTGGGGAAGCTGGTAGATGGAGGCTGGAAAGCCTCTGTCATTATTTATTGATGATTTTCTTTTCTTTTTTTTTTTTCTTAAGCTTATGTACGCTGCCAGCTAATGTGGTGAGCATGCTTGGGGGCAATGCTGTCCACATACCCTTGGTATTGGACAACTTCCTCTGTGATTTGGGCAGTTTCCCCTTGAGCTTTTCTCTCCACAATCGACCTGAAGGATGCATATTACCATATTCCAATCGGGCATTCTCAGACAACTTCTGAGATTTGCAATCTTTAGCAGACACACTTCCAGTTCAAAGTACTTCCATTTGGGATATTCTCAGCCCCCCAGGATCTTTATGAAGGCCTTGGCTCCTGCCATGACCTTCCTAAGACAGAGGGAATTACACAAATCCCCCTATCTAGACAACATAGGGTACAGCATCCCTCTCAAAAGACAGGAAAAGCAGGTTGTTGGGATTCGATCATTCATTCTAAAAAGGGATCGATCTGCCAGGGAATTCTCAAACCTCCTGGGAAACTTGTCCTCAGATTACACACTGTTCCTTGGGCAAAGACACATGTGGGACAAACCCAGTACTATTTTCGACTGTTCTGGAAAACAAGAGCATGGGATTTCAATAAAAAAAAAATACCAGTTCTAAGATCCACAAAACTAGTTGACCTGGTGGTTGAAAGCCCAAAACGTCTGAGAAGACCTCTTCAGGAGCTGGTTTGGTAGATAATCGTCACAGATGCCATCAGGACAGGCTGGGGAGAAGTGTGCAAGTTAAAGACTGCTCCAGGTCTATGGACCAAAAGTCCCTCCTCCACATCAACATCCTGGAATTGGAGGTAATATGGAGAAACCTAATTGACTTCAAAACACTAGCAGGTCAAGCAGTCTGCATACAGTCCGATAACCAGGAAGGCACACTAAGTCACCATGTCAGTGGTCAGGCAGTAAAGATCTTAACATGGGCAAAAAAGAATCTTCTGATGTTCTCTGCATCTCGTATAATGGGAATAGCAAACACCCAAGCTGACTTTCTCAGTCCACAGACCTTGGGACCCAGTAGAGTGGTCCCTAAAACCCATGAGTTTACCTAGAGGTAATTGCAGTCCTGAGTGGCCAACAATAAATCTGATTGCCTCTGAGTCCAACACAAAATGCCATGTTTTTCTATCCAGGTGGAAGAGCAGCAGTGCTGTAGGCCAGGATGCTCTCAAAATAAAGAGGTCTTTTCCTCCTAACCTACTTCTTCCCTCCCATTCCTCCTCTTCTGGAAGTAGCTCAAAAGATCAGGAGAGACCAATCAAGTCATGTTAATTGCCCCAGCCTGGCAATTTAAAAATCTGGTTCATGGACATAATGAGGCTGTCCCTACAACCTCCCATTCCTTTTTCTTATATTCCAGAACTGTTGTCTCATGGCCCCATCTTCCATCCCAATACAGCCTTCTTGAGGCTGATAGCTTGGAAGCTGAGTGGCGATCACCTAAGATCTATTATAGAGTCTGGTCCATCCACCACAGTTCATGCCAGAAAGTCTGCATATGGATAAACTTTAACAAGGTGGTTCTACGAACCAGGCCCTCCTTCAGATCTGTCACATCTGTAATCCACTTTATTCAGGAAATTGTTCTGCTTTAATTTTGTTCCAATCCTCAGAACCCTGAAGAAAAGGAATTACATAACTTAGACTTGGTAAGATGTCTTTCAGCATACCTGGACAACACTTTAGAAAATCTGAAGCCCTCTTTGTACATTTTTTGGGTAAGTTTAAAGGATCAGCCTTTTCAGATAAGGGACTGCATAAGACTAGCCTACTCTTCAGCCAATACTAACCCCCCCCCCCCATCCGTGTCAAAGCCCACCCCACCAGGGCCATCGCCACCTCTCTGCCCTGGAAGACAATTGCAATCCCAGAGCAAATTTTCAAGGGAGCCACCTGGACATGTGTCAACACTTGTTAAGCACTATAGCCTTTATGTCCAGGCATCTGCAGGCGCAAAGTTTGGCGTGAAAGAGCTGCAAGCATCGGTACACTTTTAATGGTAGGATCTTCCCTATTCTCCCTTGGGAAAGTGGTGCTATTTTGCCATGGTAAAGAAACAGGAAGAAGGTGAAATTTTACTCGCTGCTTTTTTTTTTTTTTTTTCTTTTCTCTTTTCACAGCTTGGTCAAAAGTTGTGGTGGTTGTTTGACAAATGGAGATCTAGGGCCAGATTCTATTGCAGGAGATAAATGTTAACTCCCATTTTAGCAAACATTTTCCTATTGAAGTCTATGGGGAAAACTGGAGATAAAAGCAGTGATAAAATTAGCACCTGTAATAGAATCTAGCCCCTAGTGCTTTACAACATTTTCATGGTTTTCCTGCTCCACTGTTAGATTATTCTGCATTCTCTGTGAAGGCTAATTGTGTTTTGGGAAATGTGGTGCCAATTAGTAAGAACCACAGTATGACTGACTCCATATTCAGTCACCCGTTTTAATAAAGGTTGCCAGCTTTGTTATATTCATTCATTGATTTATTAAATCTAACATGCATAGTAAAATGGGATAGTGGGGAGCCACAGATGTCTTCTCTTGTGAATATAGCTTGCTTCTGCTAAAAATCATACATCTTGTAACAGAACCTTGAGCTGTTAAGGTCCCTTGTTTCCTGTGCATCACTTTTATTGGAAGGTTTGAGAAGGAATGAAGAGTAGCTTTGGAGATTTGCTTAATACATAGTCACACATTTTATTTTTTAGATTTTCAATATATGGTTGGAGTAGCTCCAGTATGTTGACTAAAAGTTGCTTCTATTTAAGAATGTTGAAGACCCATGCTCTAGGCATATGGATAGCAAGGCCTTAAGCTTGGAGATACCATTATACTCGTAACACATCTTGTTTTGTAGTCCAAGCCCATGTGAAAGAGGCTTGTTATAACTACATGGGTTGAGGCTGTCTTAACTTTGTATTATTTTGGGTGAAGACCAGGCTTTTTTATTTTGTCACGTTGAGGTTGTTAATGGAGGGAGTAGTCAGGTCATTTTTATTTCCTTAACGGTGGGCTGCCATATTATGTTGCATTAAGGGGTGGTAAAATTCTAATTTTGGATTGGTTGAGAGTGTGCACATAGTCCTCTAAATGTTCTTCTTTTAGCATGCTTGTTTACACTCGCCCCTCTTACCAATTTCTCTTTCCATCATAGTAGTCTGTTGGCTGGCTGGGGATGGGAATTGTAGTCCTGAACAGCTGGTTGGCTGTAGGTTGCCCACCCCTAGTGTAAATGACAATCTGACAGCTAGAGGGATATCTGTTTGGATATGCTTTTAGGGGTCCTAACTCCATTTATTTATTTAATATGCTTGGTCGTAAGTTAGTATAGCAAACATTACACTATATCCCCAGAGCTTCCTAGAAATCTGCACCAGTTGCATTTATTGCCTCCAAAGATGAAATGTCCTTTACCACTTATTCCGTGGCGAAATCGAAGACTGTAGACTGCAACATCTTTCTTATCAAATAACTTTTATAGTCTGAACTGACAAGAGAACCTACTGTATAGTTAGTTGTGTTCTAAGAAATGCTGTGAAAACATGCTTATGATGGTCAATCAGCAGAATTAAGATATGTTCCTGGGAAGCGGGTACAATGGGACAAACTGCAAAAGTAAGGCATCTAATAAACCTAAAGCAATAAGAAAAGTAAGAAATATTTGTTAAAGCGGAACTACCACCTCCCCTAAAGTTGCACTGCAATACTTATGAAGGTGGCGACTAGCTTTGTTATCATTATTTTACCTCTCAAAAGTCCCCACAAATAGTTATCCTTAAGCTTCCAAGACTGACGGCCAGGTTACTGCAGCCTGTGCGCCTGCGCAGTCAGTCTCTTCTGGAGCCGTCCGGGCCAGTGCAATGCCTGTGAAGTGTGAAGAGAACTGACAGCACAGGCGTGCATTCAAAATGTCTGCGGTGCTGCCTGGCTTCCAGCCTTGGAAGCTTAAGGATAACTTTTATTTGTGGGCACTTTTGAGAGTTAAAATAATGATTACAAAGCTAGTTGCCACCTGCATAAGTATTGCAGGGCGACGTTAGTGGAGGTGGTAGTTCCGATTTAAACTATGGAAATTGCACAGTTGGTAAAGTTGTGTTTAAAGATGCATAATTCCAGTTGTTGTGTCATTGTTACAATCTCCTGATTTTGTGTGTGTATGTTATACGTACAATAGACTAGACTTCCTTACATGTATTACTATATGTTGTATGTGGAGAGAGAGAACCAGGCAACATATGAAGACTAACATAGGAGAACCTACTGATCTCCATAACAAAACCAAAAAAACACACCCCATACTTTTCTTAAAGATTTTACTTAATTACGTAGATGTGTCTATTGGTATGGACCATGTGTTTTAGAGATGATGGGAGTGGGGGTGACAAATCTATAAATAATCTTGAACAGGAACAGAATCCATGAATAAAAATATTGAATCAAATAAGAATTCTAATATTGCTTTCCATACTTCTCTTAGGTACCTCCCCTCATTGCTATTGGATGCATAGGGTTTATAGGTTTCTTTTCTTCTCTGATCTCCCCGGTGTGTAGATTCTTGGCATACGCTGGACTTCGACCTCTCTCTTCATCTGATATTGCTTCCACTCCCGGAGCCTTCTGCTTCCCTTTGACTATTGCTCGCTTGATCTACTTTTGTGTTATCTGCTCTCTATTATTTTGTCTTGATTTTACTCTGTATCAGCCCGCTTACCAATAGGTTGTCCAGCCTCCAGTACCTGGTTCAGTCTGTCTAGCCTTACAGGTGGTCCTGCCTCCAGTAGCTATAACAGCCCACTTACTAGAATAGGCCATTCAGCTGCCAGTACCTGGTCCAGCCTTGCAGGTAGTTCTGCCAACAGCAGCAGTCTCGGCCCACTTATTAGAAGTTGTCTGTAGCAGTGCCAGTCTGCTTATCAGAATAGGCAGACCAGCCACCAATACTTGGGTCAGCCTGCTTTGCCTATAGGGGGTCTTGCCAATGAGTTGCAATTGCAGCCCCCTGAGCTACGTAGACCACTACTTGGAAGGCAGTTTGGCTGCCCAGAGCAGTATAGCCAGCATTCATTTTGTATTCGTACCTGGGAACCTTCAGAAATGGCTCACCCAGAGATTAGAAAAAAAAACCTTTGCTGTCGTGTTTAACATCATGCCCAGCCATGCCACCACACTTCTCACTGCTCTGCCAACATGATTTAATTAATGACTATGACAAAAATGAGTTTATTGTTGTAAAACAAGTTTTTTAGCTCATGAACAACACTAGCTGGCTAGAAAGAGACGCACAGTACAGGTTCTCTGCTCCGCTGCCTTCATGGCTTCTTGCACTAGTCTTGCCCTGACACCATGCATGTAGCATCGTCCTCTCTAATCCTCACGTAGCACTGGACAAGGTCACAACTTGGCTGCTTCACAATAAGAGGTCTGAGATGCCGGTACAGCACTCAGGAGGCATTGATTTTAAATTCTGAAATGTGCGCAGGCAGGATTGGCAAATGCATATGTTGTGTATCTGGCGAATCTACGGTCTCACCCGGAGACCCTGCTCTAAATCCAGTGTTTCTGGGTGAAATCCGGCAAGTTCCCAGCTACATTTGTATGATGATTTACACCATGATGAGCAGTATTGTTGCCATTTGCGGTCCTAGCCCACTTTCTCCTGTGCACCCATTCCTTCTGCATATTGTGGCCAATACTTCTATCTCTTTCCTGCATCTGGGGTCCTGTTCTCTGTAACATTATTTACAGCAGCAAATGGAAGAATTGAGTGAGTTAGTTGCCCACTGGCCCAAACATATGACTTCCCAGGGGGGCACTTGCCACCAGGACAACCCTCCTCTGGATATATAATTAATGGTGCATCTTTTTCACAGACTGATCCTTCTATTACTTACCAGTGATATCAGGTTTTCATATTTGTCACTTAAGCAGACATTCGTTGTATATTGTATGTGTGATGCAGATGTATAATAGCTACATTTTTTTTTTTTTTTTCAATTTTGTATTCATTATGAGTGATTTAATTCTGTGAATGCTTTCTTTTATTAAAAATCAGACCATATAATAAAACATTTTGTGACGTTTTTATTAACTATACTTGTAAGCTGGCCAGTATTGTACCGCTTAAATTCAAGGGTGGGTTATTAAAGACTTAAGTGATTGGCCTGTGTCCTTTTTAAAGAGATCATTTTGAATGCCGCCTAGTACCAGTCCTGTTAAATCATTTATGTATGGATAGTGCAGAGAGTGTCCTAAAGGACACTTCAACCACTCGCTGAAGCTGCAATCAGAGGATGGAACTCTACTCCCTTTAGGAGGGCCTGAAGTCTACAGACATTGACCTTGCTAATGGAATCACTTTGCTCCAGCTGTCTTCCTCTTTCAAAGAGATCTGCATGCCTGCGTCATAGAGATCCTGGAGACTACCATAAGGAAAAGAGGCTGGCTTGTTGTAATTCTTTCTGCATGTGTGAGTGCATACGTGTGATGATGAAATACATTTTTAAAGTGATTTCCCCGTGTGGGGTGTGTCCAATTATTTCCTACTATGTGGATGGATATGGATTGGCATCACAAGGCAAGGAATCCTAGATGCATTTTTAGGTAGTTTATGACCTTGCCCCTAGCCCCATCCACTGTTGCTTGGTTTAAGAAATGGCGTTGGTTTAAAATGGACAAGCACACACAGCCTATTAACTCCTTGGGTGTTAAAGCAGTCTTTTACCGTATTGGAAAACTCTTCAGCATCCAAGGGGTTAAACAATGGCTAGTAGAGGGCTATATAAACTGGCCACCAAAAACTTGGAATTGGTGTCAGATGCCGAGGTGTTGGGATTCTTCTGACCATTCCCCAACTTAATGGGGAAAAATGAAGCCCTGCCTATGAGAATATAAGTTTTAAACAGTTATTTGTTTCCTAGTTTTTTTTATGAAAGCAGGGTTTTTTGATGCTGCATATCTTTCTCCTATTGTATATGTGTGAGGTTACATCAAGACTCCCCAACAGTGCAGGTTGTCTGATCTATCTGTGGTCCTTTGCAGAGGTACAGTCTGTGGCCCAGTCAGTCTGACGGATCCCCACTGTGTTAATAGTGCTGTGTGTGATCGATGGAGGAGATCTTGAAAATATGCACTGCTGGGGATGCCCAGGGACAGATTTGGGAATCTAAGCACTAAACCTTTCATATAGTAAAAAGTCAAGCCTGATCTTAATGTGTCCAATAAAACCGTAATCAAAATGGTAATATAAAAACCTTTCTAATATATTTACCTTGTTTGTAAAGGGCTAGGGTTTGGCAATTTGCAGCTGGACTACAGCTCTCCTCATTGGTGGCCGAGGATGTTGGGAGCTTTAGTCCAACAATTAATGTCTACCTCTGCCTTACAGAGTAGTGACTGACAGGCTGATATCCAGGAATTTGTGATGCTGTGTGGCCATTTGCACAAGGTGAACAGTGTAGTGCACGCAACCTATTATCAATGGGGCAGCTTCCACATTCTTTCTGACTTCAGGACAACTGAAACTTGGATTGTGGCACCCTATAACAGTACAGTGGGTCATTTGGAGCAACTCTGGTGCAAATGGCACTGCAGAAGGCAATTATAAACTCCAGTTGATTCAGCTTTTTAAGGACCAGTGGGTCGTGCAACAGTTCTAATCCCTAAAGGGTTAAATGAGCGCTAGAGCGGTTCCCAACTTATTGTGAAGCCCCAGTTAGGTAAATGAGCATTTCAGAAATTTGCTCAGTGTGGCTAGTTGGTTTGCCCCTGAATAGCTCCATTTGTAATCTGTGCATAAGGCTCCAGGTGGTCTGTGTGTGAGGAGGAAGGGGAGGTGACTGAGCTGAGGAACCAATTAAATATTCCGGTTGGATTTTAACCAGCTTTTAACACCATAGATGCTTGAATCAAAGTGGTTGATCTGATTAATGTTGTATATTCACAAAGCTCAATGTGGTTCTAAAGACCCATGGAAGCCCTGAATGCACAGTGCCTCACATACATTATCAGGTTTGTGATAACCATCGTTCCTGCATCTCACAAATAAGGAATTCACTTCAGATTCCCCTGTCAAGCCTGGGGGTCTGCTTTTCTATGGACATATTAAATTACACTCAGACTTGCAGAAGACTGTCAAATGCTTCAGGGTAGTGTGGCTTGTTTGAGCAGCACTCTCTTGTGATGTACATTATACTCCTTTCTTCCCACATTCTAATTTATAAGTCACATCTGGTTCAGAACTTACACTTTATTGTAGCACTTATTTATTTCAAATTAGCATCAGTCCAAGTAAGGCCACCACAGTAAGATAAACGAACTTGTTATCGGTGCTAATTTTAGGGGACCAACACTCCTCATTTTACACCCTACTGTGAATTGAATACCATGTTTGCTGGGAAGAGGCGTGTGGAATTTTACATGTGCATGGTCTAATTCTGGGATGTCTGTACATGTTTCACTGATACAAATGCAGAGCAAGCTTTTTTTTTTTTTTTTTTTTTTTTTTAAACCCTTGGAAGACCAAAGAGGTGTGCAGTGCATTGCTCACACCCCTGGTCCTCATGGGGTTAAAGCAGAACTGTGGAACGAAAAATTAATTTAACCTCTTTGATGCTATGTAGAACTCCATGCATTGCAAAGCAATGTGTTGAATTATTGATCATACGGGGGGGGGGGGATAAAGCACTATTTAAATGTGGGGATTTTCACGTGTCCCCTGTAGTGTTTGCTCAGCTCAAGAGTTGCTCACTATATAAATTAAAATTTTTTTGTACATGAGCCTAACACTGAGACAGTCTAGCTTTCTTCCACTGTCTGCTGTTCCTGAATGTGTACTGTGGAAGCCCTTGAACTACTCCAGGTACCCCTGGGGTTTGACAGGACATAGCATCCTTGTCACTGGAGGAGTCTGACCTGTTTTAATGCTAGTGATGTCTACAACACATTACCGATCTGTGTGTGTTGGAGAAGCCTCAAGCATCCAATGGGTTAATAGGTTAATACAGTTAACTAAAATTCTTTTGCAAGTGTGTGGTGTGGGTTCCCCCCCCTACAGCATTTGGGTGTGTAACTTTGTAAATGTATGTATTTTTAATTAATTCCATTGTATCTGCGACTTTCTGTATAAAATATCTGAAGTCTCTTTAGTTTACCCCACCCCTCATCATGATATCAGACTGGTTCATGTGGGTCAGTTATTTTTATCAGATTATAAACTGAGACTAATGGTAGTCTACAACATGGATGAAATGCAAAAAATATTTTAAAAGATTAGCTTCATGAAGGATGCCTACCTGTGTAAGTACACAATTGCTATGCAACATATTCGTCCTTAACAGCAGGATCGAATACCATCAAGTATTGTAAACCACAGAATGGATGGCCTGTTTGTACAGATGCCGCAGGCTGAGAGTGAATTCTATAAATGAACACCTGGATTCACATTCTTTTCTAACCCTGGAGACTGCTATTGATTCTTAAATGGGGTCTTTTAACCCCTAGAATACAAGATTTATAACCCTTTTGAGTGCCAGAGGGGTAAGCAAAACTTTTCAAAGCAATGCATTGCGTACCCCTCTGGCATTCAAACTGTTAACAAAAAAGTCATTTTCATGCAATTTTTTTTTTTTTGTACCCCTGAATTCACCATATGATGCACATTACTTTAAACTACCAGTTTTCCACACAGTCTTAGGCACAAAAAAATAAATCATACTGATTTTATGTGGGATTTTAAGCTCCTGATTGCTAGAGTGTTTTACAGCATATTGAAAGAATTCACTGTGAGTCCCTTTTATTAAAAAGAAAAATCTGAGTGAATTTGGAGAAGTATGTGTCCATTTATGGTGCAGTTGGTTTGCCCCAGGGTTGCTCCTGGGTGTTATGCGTGTAGATGATAGAACATGTGGACTGGAGAGTTTGCTTCAACTTGAAAAATGGCTCAGTGGAATAACTTTTGGAAACTGGTATGATGTCCATTACGTGAACCTGAGTAGTATCTACTCTAATGATTTTACTTTTAGCCCTATGAATACTAGAAGACAGGGGTGTGACCATACTGGCAACCCTGCAAACTCTGGGAGACCTACTATGCTCCTCCTGCTCGTTAAACTCCTATTACACAATATAAAAGGTATCCTTCCACAGCACCTGGTGCTAAAACCTATTCAATATCGCAGTTGTACGTAAGCACACTCTAACTGTAATTAAATAGATCCTTTTTCAGTATCCCATATTGTTATGAATTAAAACATCCACCTACAAGGTGGAATAGTGGCAGAAAAAGATGGAGGAATAGAAGAAGAGAAAATTGTGGGAGGAATATGATGACGGGGGACATTGATGGATCCATCCCTTAGATCAAGCATCAGATGCTTGGAATTGTACTTCAACAAATGCTGGAGGGATTACACTCTGCTTACAACTGCCTTACACAACTATTCCAACATTTAAAGGCATAACCCTAACCAGCACTACTAAAACTGAGCCTCCGTTTCTCCCCAGATGCAAAAACCCACCATCCTAATCTTTCAAAGTGGTCATGGTCAGATCATTGAGCAAGAGGGGATCGACAGAGAGGGGTGGGGAGTAGGATGGGGTGGAATCGGTGAGAGATCAGAGGGAAGTGATGGAGGGAGAGCTTTACAGAGAGTTAGGGAGAGGCAGAGTTGTAGGGGGAGAGTTAAAGGCAGCCACCAGGAATCATGAAGTCCAGAACAAGTATAACTGGCAGACAACATATTTCACTACCATTGACACTCTGGTGAATATCCTATCTGTGGATAGTGAGGCATCTCGCTGCACTGTATGATTCATAACCTAAAGTATAACATTACTGCCTTATACCTGAAATTCCATTGTTTGTAATTTAGGTGGAGGAGTGCAGGCAGCAAGATAAACTTGTAAAATTACGTATAGGGGATATAAAAAATGGGTAACTGAGAGATGATTCCCTAGAACATGCCACTTTCTGTAAGAGTAAGGTTTGAAGAGTGGAAGGTAGAAGGAAAGACAGAACGAGAGAGAAAATCTGGTGGAGGGAGATAGAACTAATTTTGCCCCTTATTACATTCCTCTGAGGATTGAAATAGTGGAAAATGACTGACAGGCATGAGGGAGGTAGTAAAATAAGTGTGTGTCTGTATGTAAAGTATTAAGTGGAATAAATGCAGAGTGACTTTGTCAGCTCGTCCTGTTCCATGTGGGAGGGTTAAAGGAAGTTGCATGGCAGGAGAGGCATCAGACCTTTCAGTGCCAGAGGTCCATGAAATAAATTGCTGTGGAAGAGCGAGGTGTAATGGGGATGAGACTCGGGGGGGGGGGGGGGTGATGACTGTTGAGTGGGGAAGAGTGGATAAATTGGGGGGGGGGGTGATGACTGTTGAGTGGGGAAGAGTGGATAAATTGGGGGGGGGGGGGGGAGAGAGACTGAGGGTTTGAGAGGAAGAACAAGTATAAGGTAGCATTTGCTCTCCACTGTCAGCTTCTCTGAGTACCTGCTGACCTCCTGTTACATGCCAAAGCAGTCACCAACTAATGTGTGTAAGTGGGTAATGCTACAGCCATATCACACTGATTGGAAAGTTTCTCATATATGTCTGACCTCTAATTGAATCACTTAGTGTTTCTTCACCAGATTCCGTTATTTCAGAAATCATAAGAGACTTTCCAGTCTGTGTCTAATTCCAGCAGCACAAGGGGGTGTGCGGGTGCACATGCATGCTTTTTCTGCCTTTACACATTTTCTGTAAGCAGTGGCAAATGCCATTGGGCCCCATAGAGAGCCTTCCAGACAGGCCAGTCTAAGGTTGGTGGTAGTCAACTATGCTATGCACAGCCACACCACTGGTAGACCTCTCCAAAGAATTACGGAACTGTAATCAGCCATTCCTGCCGTTTACATGGCTTAAATGACCACAGCAGTCTAGTCTGTAAAAGGGCTGAGACAATACAGTTTTTTTGTTTGTTTGTTTTAATACAAGAGCAGAGGCACTAATCAAAATACATTACTTCCATTTAGCTCTCCTCTTATTGCAGACAGCACAAAACAAAATGGATCATTTATTGATGATTTAACACCAGTATTGCGTACCCCTCTGGCACTCAAAGGGTTATTTTCGAGACCTGAATAATTCTCTCAGCTGTTGGCTGTAAACTCATGACATTTAGACTTTTAACCCATTTTGTGTTGCAAAAGTATTTTGACTCCAGTGCAATTCTCTCATATTACTTCAAGTGGACCTTTCACCTTAATTCAAGTTTGCATATTTGAAAACTGCTTTAAAAACTTCTTGTCATGTTGTCTGAAAGACCAGGAAAGGTACAGTGAAACTGATATTCATACTTGTTACCATATGCCAATGTGTGCTAATTGAGGTACCAATGATTTTGTCATATGATGAAGCCAGGAAATCTTCAATGTTTCTTTTCCCAGAAATAAGTGTGAATATCTCCTGTACTATACACCTGTTGGAATTTTGGTTAACATGACACACTGGCAGTTTTGAATTTAAGTTTTCAAATATGTTAAGAAAACTTTAAAGTAATAATAATGTCTATAATGGTTTATATCCGTCTTCTCTTTTTTGTAAACCTAACACTTTGCTCTATGTTTAATAACTGTTCGGTAGTTCAAAAGTTATTCAATGTAAAAGGATCCCAGTCCCGCCCCCTCTGGCCGCCTCCCTTAGAGCTGCAATTTGGTTGTGGGACCAGACGGAGGCAGCGAGGGACAAACTTCAGTATAAGGAAAACTCTGCCCCCGTTGATGGAGGGCAGGATTTTCCTTTGCTTACTGAAGTTTGTCCCTCGCAACTTTCCATCCAGACAATGCTTAGATGCAGCGTGATGTGGCCAGAAGGGGCGGGAGGGTGATCCTTTTACATTGAATAGCTTTTGAACTACTGAACAGTAAGTTGTTAAATATAGAACAAAGTGTAACATTTACAATAGAGAAGACTAAACTTTTATAGCCACTCTTTTATCCCTTTAAGGTGATGCACTTTAATTACAAATTCTACAGTGGTATTACATTCTATCTTGAGATTTTATTTTAAAACCTGGAACTCAAAATCGGTTACTGTAAAGTTTTGTTAGGAAATATTTTTAAGGAAAAAAATAAATAAATAGGATGCTTGTATAAGTATTCAACCCCTGTACTATGGAAGTTCCCAGTTTACACAGATTGACAAAAATAGCCCTAAAAAGGGCACAGCTACTTTACCATTGGCTTCCACTTGTGACCCATTAAAGCTGCAGTCATGTTTTCTAGATAAAAATGTATATGCCACTCGCTGCCATATAGCTTTACCCCTGAACCACGACCCTCTACATAATAGAATATGGAAGTTGCTACGTATAGAAAAGCTGACAGCTTATATCTGCAACTCCTCTGCTTATCTTAGGGTTTGGGGGCCATGGATAGAGGCACTGGCCCTGCCAGACTTTCACCGAGACCTGCTATTACTCTGATTTTCGTGAGAAGGACCTGGAATTCTGTTTACCCCCCCCCCCCCTTCCCTATCTCCCTCTATGGTGTCAGGTGACATTCAAGCCTATTCTGGAACATGCTGGCTTGATTTGTCATTATATTTGTTTTCTCTATTTGGATCCCCCCCCTTTTTTTTTTCTCTTCTGTACCCTTACCCTCTTTCAAAACAAAAAAATCCAATAAACTTTGAATTAAAAAGAAAAAAAAATGTATATGCCACTTTTAGAGGCTAGATGTCAGTATGAAGATACGTTTTATACATTGGTAGCTTGGGTATCTTTAATCAATCGATTGGATCCTTACTGAATTGTTGTGATTGCTACAGCGTGACTGATCATACAATGATCAAATCTATATTCATTTTTCAATATTTAATAATTGCTTTACTCTGTAGTCTGCGATGTTCAGACCTACACAGGTTGTGAATCTTAAATGGAGAGCTACAAGAGTATTTATTGTTTGATATTTATACCACATACGTTCAAATCAAATAAAAACCATGTGTAAACCTAGAAAAGAACACACAGAAGGCGCTCCTAGTGCAATAACGTCTTATTTGGATTGTATCACCATCCCATCACCAGCATTAGAATTATAAGGATGCTGGGGTCTCTGTATCCCCTATTGTGCATTGCTCTTTCTGTCATTCAGGGTTACCTAGCAAAATCTCCAGTTATTTATGCCCAGCATGTTCTGATGTTCCTGAGAGTCTTCCATGGACCTGCATCTAAAGTGGTCCTAGGGCAGGAAGACCTGCATCTAAAGTGACTATTGCTTCTTGGATCAAGTCCACTATTCATAAGGCTTATGAGCTGAGGAAGAAGCCTGTCCCTTTCAGGGTCATGGCTCATTCCACGTGATCTATTGGGGAATCTTGGACTTACAAGAATCAGGCCTCTGCTGATCAGTTGTACAAGGCTGCCACCTGGTCATCTGTGCACACCTTTTTGAAGCACTACCGTGTTGATGTACTGGCATCGGCTGATGCCAGCTTTGGGAGGAAAATCCTGAGGGCAGTTTTGACTGTCTAGAATTTTCTTGGTGCTTCCTTCACTTTTGAGCCTTGTTGCTCTAGTTCAGTGTGCTCTGTAACAGTTGGGGTGGTGTTACCCCTGTTCAGTGTCTGTTGACATTTGATTAGTTTTGTTGGGCTATCTCTGATCTGATGGTTCATACCTGCTCTGGTGACTTTGGAGGCCTTGCTCCGGGTCCTAGCCTTACTTCCCACCTCTGGTAAACTCAATGGTTGGACATCCCAGAGTTACCAGTAGCCTGTATTGGACAACACAGAAAAGAGGATTTTAGTCTTGCCTGTTAAATCCTTTTCTCTTAGCTTGGCTCTCCTGTGGCAGACCGTGGGGGTCCTTTGGGGTCATGCTCACAGGAGCCTTCTTTCCCTTCTACTATCTAGTCAATAGTTAGTGTCTCAAATCTTACTGGAGCTGGTTGGCTAGCTGCAGCAAGGGACGGATGGTAGGCTCCACCCCCTGCATACAATTCTAGAATTGTTCCTGCCTAAAATTAAAGGGGCCGATCGCCTACCAAAGTTACCAGTAACTTGTATGGACTAAGAGAAAAGGATTTAACAGGTAAGATTAAAATCCTTTTTCTCGATACGACACTGGAGAATAGTTTAGCCATGCCCTTGCCCTGCCCCTTCGACCGGAAATTCTGGAGTTGTGCCGTAAACGGACATTACTAGTTGTTTGTTTTGTTTTTTTTTTTGTTGTACACTCTATAGAAAATGTCGTTCATGCATACAATTACTTTTTTGGTGTTCGTATAACATTTTTGTTATCTCTTTGAACATGTTGCCCAAAGGGTTAATTACATCATCCTCTGTGTTGTAGTATACATTTATTGGGAAGAACTGGAATCATTCTATTGAAAGCCAATTGCTCCATAGGAGTAGCAAAAATGCCATTGTTTTTGCATGGGGCTTTAAAAAAAAAAACCAAAAAAAAAAAACAACAAAGCAAAAAAAAACAAAAAACCCTTGATTGATGACATTCTGCCTCTTGAATACAAATGGTTAAAAGCCCAATTTGACTTAATGTTCGTTTTGAGAATTTATTTGTCCCCATTGTGCCAGGATTGTTCCAGGTCTTTCTTAGTACATCAGCCTCGGTGCCTCTATTTCACAATTGTCCCTGGTCACTTTCATTGCAAATCCTTACACTGTAGCCAAAAACAAAACTAAAGAGGCAAAGGTTATTCATGACAGTGACCTGCATGGCATTCCTTAAATCAACATCCACATCTGCCTAATATTGCTGACCAAGTCAAATGCGTAAATGCTCAGTTTCTCAATTAGTAAGTTGCAAAACACACATTTAATTCCTGAAATTAGGATATATAGAAGGAAAAAGTTTCATAATTTCTTTGAAGACTGTGAACCCGTCCCTGTGTTTATAGAAACTGAACTAATGGGATGGTGAGGAGGGGATTTCTACATATGGGGAAAAATGTGTTTGCGTTTTTAGGTTTAGCTCGCATGAACAACTTTTTTGCAACAAGAAGAATATCTACCATTCATTCCCCACAATCACATGTAATGCAGCAGGTTCAGTGAGCCCAACTGATCTGTGCACATGGAGTTTGATCAATCCATACTCTGAAAGGCTAAGGCTAGGAACGAGCCTCTTCAGTGATGTTTTCCTTGTTAAAGTGCATAATTACACAGGAAAAAGACATTTGTTTAAGCAGGTCATGTTTGTGAAGAGTAGGCAGGGGGCAGGTGGTTGTGTGCTTATGGGTGGACTGTATCTAACGGAACTGCTAGGATTTCAGTTTTGCAAGGGTGTAGGCTGTGGAGAGCAGTTAACCCATTAAGTGTCATTTGGGTGGGCAATGTGTTGCACACCCCTCCAGCAATCCAGGGGCATTACCTTAACCTGTAAACAAGAAACTGTTTTGTTAAACACTACTCAGATTGGGCATATCCTGGAAAATGCATACTCTTTCATTGGTACATTTTATGATTTATATACACTGTGTGCACAATTATTAGGCAAGTGAGTGTTTTGGCCAGATCATCATTTTTATGCATATTTTCCAACTCCAAGCTGTATAAACTTGAATGCTTATTGGATTTAAGCATATCAGGTGATGTGTAATGAGAGGGTGTGGCCTAAGGAGACGAACACCCTATGTCAAGGTGTGCATAATTAGGCAACTTCATTCCTTCAGGCAAAATGGGCAGAAAAAGATAACAGACTCTGAAAAGTCAAAAATTGTAAAATGTCTTTCAGAGGGATGCAGCACTCTTTTTGCTAAGATATTGGGTCGTGATCACAGAACCATCAAACGTTTTGTTGCAAATAGTCAACAGAGTCACAAGAAACGTATTGCGAAAAATACGCAAATTTACTGCTAGAGACTTGAAGCTTTCAGGAACACATTATCCTCCAGTACTGTCATATTCCAGAACTGCAACCTACCTGGAGTGTTTAGAAGTACTAGGTGTTCAGTGCTCAGAGATCTGGCCACAGTAAGGAAGGCTGAAACCCGACCACCACTGAACAAGACACACAAGTTGAAACGTCAAGACTGGGGTCAAGAACTATCTGTAGACAGATTTGTCAAAGGTTTTATGGACTGATGAGATGAGTGACTATTGACGGTCCAGATGGGTGGGCCCGTGGCTGGATCCGTAACGGGCACAGAGCTCCACTTTGACAGATGCCAGCAAGGTGGAGGAGAGGTACTGGTTTGGGCTGGTATTATCACAGATGAGCTAGTTGGATCTTTTCGGGTTGAAGATGGACTCAAACTCAACTCCCAAACCTACTGCCAGTTTTTAGAAGACACTTTCTTCAAACAGTGGTACAGGAAAAAGCTTGCATCTTTCAAGAAGACCAAGATGTTTATGCAGGACAATGCTCCATCGCATGCATCGAAGTACTCCACTACGTGGCTAGCCAGCAAAAGCCTTAAAGATAAAATAATGACATGGTCCCCTTCCTCACATGACCTAAACCCTATTGAACTTGTGCGGCCGCCTTAAACGGCAGATTTACACTGAAGGAAAACAGTACCCCCATCTGAAGAGTGTCAGAGAGGCTGTGGTTGCTGCTGCACAAATTGTTGATCATCAATAGATCAAGAAACTGACACTCCATGAATGGAAGGTTTATGACTGTTATTGGAAAGAAGGATGGCGCTATATATATTATATAATTATATATATTTTTTTAATGTCACATGTTTGTAAATTTTTAGTGTATAATTCTCCCTTTAATAGATTAAAATAAACACGTAAGATGGGAATTGTGTTTTTTTTCATTTAGTTGCATAATTCTGCACACTAATAGTTGCCCATTTATTGTGCGCACACAGATATTCTCCTAAAAGTCAAAACCTCACTATTACTTTCTTAAAAAATCAGGTTTAAGGTTTCTTAACATTTTGGATTGGCAGAGAGCACTGTAGTTGTTCAATAATTAAAATTAATCCTCAAAAATACAGCTTGCCTAATTGTGCACACAGTGTAGATCTGAATTCTAAGTGTTGGTTAAACCAAGAGAAGACTTTCCGTAGGACACTATGGTATATATGCACAAAGCCAAAAGTTGACTTTTGGGGAAAAAAAACAGCTGCCCCAAAGTCTTTATTTTAGAATCAAAACCTGTGACACAATTCAAAATGAAAACCCATTGGGGGATTTTTTTTAGAAATTTCTCCAAACCGCATATCCACTTGCACCGCTTTGTGTTGGGACATAGCTACTATTCAAGTGGTTGAAAGTACCAATGAAATCTGTTTGTTTGGGGGATTGTATGTCCCCAATGGTGTGGCTGGTATGCCCCAGTATCTACTTTTTTGTGCATATGGCCCTGGTGTAGGAAAACTGGTAGCTCCTGATATGTGTCACATGGTTGATTGCAAAACTTTTACATATAAATGGCAAGTTTTCTTATATTGAGCCCAGAAGGTAAATGTCCTAATTGGCCTATATTGAATTACGCAACGTTCATATCTGTGTGAGTAGCAATAGCCCAAACTGGCTACGTGAGCAATCCACTCTCTAGGAACTCCAGAGGGCACTGCCAGAAAAAAAAAAAAGTTCATGAACAGGACAAACCTGTTTTCAACTGTATGGCTTTATGCCAGTTGTTTTTAGCGCCAAATTTTATTTTATATATATATTTTTTTTAATGTTGTGCCAAAATGAGGATGAATCGTGCAGCCGAACTGGGAACAGATCCCCATTCTGGTGCTAGTTAGATCAGTTATATCTATACAAAGGCCTGGGGTCATTTCCAGCCTCCCGACATGGGCAATCCAGTGTTTTTCTTGCAATGTAAAACAACCTTTGGATGCTAGGAAATACTCCAGCACATTGAAAAACAAGAGCTAGAGACTCCTCTAGCATCCACTGGATCAATTTTAATTATTTTTTTAAAATGAGTTGCTGCAAAACCCTACCCCTTCTAATAAGCCCCCCCCCCCCACTTCTTATGGTAATCTGAGTAGAAAATTCTAATGGCCTTTAAGAAGCCCTACCATGTGAATTGGCTCATCAAAATGAGTCTTCAAATGGTACTGAATATTATGTACGTGGAGACCAATGTGATTCTTTGCAGGGCCCTGCATGAAATCCTACTTAATGTTATTTAAGGTGAACTTTTGGAGAACCAATCCACAAATAATAGAGTTTTAGAAGTTCATGTAGCAAAATGTATGATAGCTTATTAGTTTGTTATATATTCCATATAATATATATATATATTACAATAATGAACTGCTCAAAAAAATAAAGGGAACACTTAACCCCTTAAGGACCGGGAAATCCGGCCGAAGACGTGACTTTTTTTTTTTTTTTTGCTCCGTTGCGTTCTGGACACCCCGAACGGCGTGCAGCCGCGGGGGGAGCCCGGAACTCTATAATGGTCATAGTACGTCATCGGTCGTTAAGTCAAATCGACCCTTGACGTACTATGACCGTCAAGGGTCGTTAAGGGGTTAAACAACACAATGTAACTCGAAGTCAATCACACTTCTGTGAACTCACACTGTCCACTCAGGAAGCAACACTGATTGACAATCAATTCCACATGCTGTTGTGCAAATGGAACAGACAACAGGTGGAAATTATAGGCAATTAGCAAGACACCCCCCAATAAAGGAGTGGTTCTGCAGGTGGTGACCACAGACCACTTCTCAGTTCCTATGCTTCCTGGCTGATGTTTTGGTCACTTTTGAATGCTGGAGGTGCTTTCACTCTAGTGGTAGCATGAGACGGAGTCTACAACCCACACAAGTGGCTCAGGTAGTGCAGCTCATCCAGGATGGCACATCAATGCGAGCTGTGGCAAGAAGGTTTGCTGTGTCTGTCAGCGTAGTGTCCAGAGCATGGAGGCACTACCAGGAGACAGGCCAGTACATCAGGAGACGTGGAGGAGGCCGTAGGAGGGCAACAACCCAGCAGCAGGACCGCTATCTCCGCCTTTGTGCAAGGCGGAGCAGGAGAAGCACTGCCAGAGCCCTGCAAAATGACCTCCAGCAGGCCACAAATGTGCATGTGTCCACTCAAACGGTCAGAAACAGACTCCATGAGGGTGGTATGAGGGCCCGACGTCCACAGGTGGGGGTTGTGCTTACAGCCCAACACCGTGCAGGACGTTTGGCATTTGCCAGAGAACACCAAGATTGGCAAATACGCCACTGGCGCCCTGTGCTCTTCACAGATGAAAGCAGGTTCACACTGAGCACATGTGACAGACGTGACAGAGTCTGGAGACGCCGTGGAGAACGTTCTGCTGCCTGCAACATCCTCCAGCATCACCGGTTTGGTGGTGGGTCAGTAATGGTGTGGGGTGACATTTCTTTGGGTGGCCGCACAGCCCTCCATGTGCTTGCCAGATGTAGCCTGACTGCTGTTAGGTACCGAGATGAGATCCTCCGACCCCTTGTGAGACCATATGCTGGTGCGGTTGGCCCTGGGTTCCTCCTAATGCAAGACAATGCTAGACCTCATGTGGCTGGAGTGTGTCAGCAGTTCCTGCAAGAGGAAGGCATTGATGCTATGGAGTGGCCCGCCCGTTCCCCAGACCTGAATCCGATTCAGCACATCTGAGACATCATGTCTCACTCCATCCACCGCCATGTTGCACCACAGACTGTCTAGGAGTTGGCGGATGCTTTAGTCCAGGTCTGGGAGGACATCCCTCAGGAGACCATCCGCAACCTCATCAGGAGCATGCCCAGGCGTTGTAGGGAGGTCATACGGGCATGTGGAGGCCACACACACTACTGAGCCTCATTTTGACTTGTTTTAAGGACATTTCATCAAAGTTGGATCAGCCTGTAGTGTGGTTTTCCATTTTGATTTTGAGTGTGACTCCATATCCAGACCTCCATGGGTTGATAAACTTGATTTCCATTGAGGAATTTTTGTGTGATTTTGTTGTCCGTTCATTCATTCAGATCTAGGATGTGTAATCTTAGTGTTCCCTTTATTTTTTTGAGCAGTGTATATATAATATAATATTACCAACAAACTAATATTGAAAAAAATGGCACTACAGAACCTGCTAATCCAATGTCCCAAAAAATAACAGTTCTGTCGCTACTATCCCTCTATCTGACAGTGTACAGAAAAAAAAAAAACTACTATAAAAAAAAAAATTAACAAAGGGAGAGAGCCCGATCTATATAAATAAATATATATTTATGACACACAACATTGACTGATACAAATAATATAAAAAGACCCTCTATAGATGGAGTAATATAGCGCTATATATATATATATATAAAAAAAAGTTTGTTCAATAAATAGCGTGGATAATCTTCATAAATGAAGACAAACTGAGAGTTGTAGCAGGCAGGTATATAGAAGGAGTATAATAAAGATAATGTCTCTCCTGTATAATGCTTGTGAAAGGCTGTATGGATTATATTACCAATTCTACAGAATGTTATGTTCCTCCGCGGGCAGAGACTCTATGTAGCCGTCAGTTGGGCGTCCCTCCCGTTTTGGTCAACCCGTGTAGGAAATTCAACCGTTTATCACGGGCAGACATACAATGTAGCTCACAAGTTGGTGTCTCTGCCGTCTTTGTAGGTAATGAGAGGCAATATCAGCTGTTCTTGATACAGGGTTTTAGACAGACTAGAGTGATCCAATTGTCTGTATACTCCTCTTAACAACTTGGCGTCCCGTCTGTTTGGCGAAATCAACTCCGTTGTCTGTTTTTATTATGTGGTCTAACATTACACGTCACACAACAGAGTTGAAGCAAGAGGAAATAGATGGGTTACCTTGGTCGTGTTCACCCCAACTTTTTGACCCATTTTGAGGGTGTATCCGTTGTACACTAGGGAAAAAAAAAGAAAAAGTTGCCATGGATTTAAGCTATATTTCATGGGCAACCTTGGTTAATAACCAGACAAAGAAAAAGGGATAGTAACGTTTCACAAAAACAGCAGCTCCAATTAACGATCTTCATGGCCCAAATACTATGAAGATTATTTCAGTACTGTCAGTATTGTAGTACAAGAGAAACTGAATGATAAAGTATTTGCCACCCGCCCCTGTTACCTAGTGTAAGCCACCTCACCTCAGATGTGGAATCTGGTCCTGGAACCAGACAGCTCACAGCAAGGTACAATCTTCTTACTGTGAGCATAAGGAAAACCCTGCCCCTGTTGACGGGTTTTTCCTTATGATCACTGAAGATTGTCCCTTGATGAAATCCATCCGAACAGTCTTTACATCCATAAAGTAGCCCCCTCCTGCCCCTTTAATCATTCAATTACTCTTGAACTACAACTCTGACAGTATTGAAATAACACTCTTCATGTCCCAAATACTATGAAGATTAATTGGAACTGCTTTTAGTGTGAACTATTACTATCCCTTTAATGGTGCTGTTTACGCAGGTGACTTCCACCACACAGAATACACCAGAATGCATCCTGCTGCAGCTTGGGTTTGCAGCAATATGGTCACTCACAAGAGCAAATTTGGGGGGTACTGCGCCATTCACATCCTACAGCAGGGCTGTCCAAGTTTAGTCCTCCAGGACTACCAACAGGCCAGGATGTAAGTATATCCCTGATTAATCACAGGTGAGTTAATCAGTGGCTCATTGATTTGACAGACTATCCTGTGATTAGACAGGGAAATCCTTAAATCCTGTACAGTTGGTGGCCCTTGAGGACTGAACTTGGACAGCTCTGATCTACAGTAACTGGCTGACCCACATGGACATTGACCAATTATTTATGGCGGCCTTGTGACACACCTCCACCAGCCCACCCCAAGCAAGAGACTTGTAGGAGGGAACTTTGCTCATTTCTGGTAAGCTGATACTTTGTCATGCTCAAATGCAGAGCTGCCAACTCACCAGTGTAAAAGCAAATGGGGCATTTAACCTTTTGACTTATCGATCTCCAATGCATTATGAAGGAAGTAGACCATATCTTATGTAGGTCTTAGTAGTTCATATGCAGCCCTGCATAGTATACTCCTCCTATTTATTATACCGGAATACGGTAATGTTTAGTATTGAAGATAAGGAACATTTACATATAACTAGTTTTAAAGCCCATGTACACGGGACAACACTGGCGGCGCTGCAGTCATGCTCAGTACTGACTGCCCAAATGTGCTGCGGATGATACGGAGTGGGGCTCTCCGAATTCAGACTGGAGTCTTCTCTGCACACCTTCCTGGGACTAAGCTGTCCCAGGAAGGTGCGCAGAGAGGACTCCGGTCTGAATTTGGAGCTCCCCGATCCGTATCGGCCGCAGTGCGGGCAGTCTGTATTGCACATGACTGCAGTGTACGCAGCCATCTCTACTGCGCATGACTGTTTCTGACAAACATCCTTGGCGATTTATAATATAGGAAATGTGGAGTTGGGGGGGCAATTGCCCACTTGTTAAACAGTGTCAGAGGTGCCCATTGCAATGCAATGGCTATCTCTTTGGCATTTGAGATAAAATATTGGTAACTGTTGCAAGTTGGTGCACTGGTGAGCAACATGAGGCAATTCCAGTCCAGGTTTTGGTAAGCACACCCAAAGAAAAAAAAACACATTTCAAATTGCTGAAGTGCAACCAATTTTGACCAAAATAGCTAAAAGCAAATACACAAAATATTGGTGCACATCCAAATTTTCATCACCATTAACCCATTACTCTGTGGCATTGTGCCTGCATATCACTATTATATTAAAGATAAGTATTTGGTCACATCATATGACCAAGCTAAGTTTACCACCAACGCCAAGGTACCTCATTTTTGGCAAATACCTAACCTTAATATGCTTTGTCTTATGAGCTGAAACTCTCCTGCTTTAGGCATTTACTAACCTTATTTACTTTATCCTGAGAGCTGAGTCTTTGTCAGCTTCTCTCATTAATGGAGAGAGAGAGAGAGAGAGACTCTCTGAGAGGCATTATATAGTGTTCTAAAGACAATGAATATTGCACCTGGGGGTGGGAGGGGTGCTTAAACCAATAGAAGCTGGTCAAAGCTTCCAAAAGTACAATTCCAGTCCAGGTTTTGGTAAGCACTCCCAAAGAAACAAAACATTTAAAATTGCTGGAATGCAACAAATTTTGACAAAATTACTAAAAGCAAATGCACAAAATATTGGTGTACATCCAAATTTTCATCACCATTAACACCTTTACTCTGTGGCATGCATATCACGATTATATTAAAGATGAGGATTTGGTCACATCATATGGCCATAGAATGCTAAGCAGCATGAGGCACTCCAGTGGTTGCTGATCTAAAACTCCTACCATCCTCCTTTGGTTAATGGATGGTGAGAATTGTACTCAAGCAGCTGGAGGGCCTCATGTTGCCCTGTTTTAGCGGTTTGACATGTGCTGTTTGATCTTTGTAGATGTGGAAATCCAGCTGCTGTGTACAAAGTGCAGACTGTAAGCCAGAGCATAACAAGAGATAAGAGCAGAGGAGTGCAACCTTTAACTATGCGAATGCCAGAGTGGTGGGCACTTATTTGAAATGTGTTTCACACCCCTCCTAGCATTCAAATAATGAAGGACCTTGTACTAAGAAAGTAGTCCCAATTATGAAGCAAACCAACTGCATTCCAATAACTTTTTAAATGGGCCTCTTAGCCCCTTGAATGTGACATGTCTGCAGCACATATTGAAGATTTGAAATGTTGGAGACCTGTCTAGAAATTAAGGTTTTGTTTTTTTTTTGTTTTTTTTTTTTTAATTTCCTATGAAACAATTGGTTTGCCCCATAATTGCATACCTCCCAAGTGTCCCTCTTAGAGACCCAAATACATCTTTCCCACCCTGGTGTCCCTCTTTAGGAGATCAGTGTCTGTGTGTGTCATGTTGCTCCACAACAATAAAACTCCTATGAATATTTGTTTAAACATCAGTATTTGGATTTAGAAGTTAGCCCATGTAAATAAAATGTTGGTCTTGTTATAAATCATTTATTCAGTTACACAAAGAGCTGGTAATATGTCATAAAATTACCTAAAAATTCTTGGTAATGCCCTGTCCACCAGCCACACCCCCTGCAACACCACCTAAAACAAGTGTCCCTTTTTGACCATTTGAAATGTTGAGTTATGCAATCGTCCTAATATTCTTAAGTATTTTAGCCACAATACAGTTCTGTCTGACTTTAACCCCTCTCTTTGTCTCCCTTCTGCAGAATGTCCGCATTGATCCCTCCAGCGGGTTTGCATTTGAGATGTGGAGAGACCTCCCTGTCCCCTTCTATATGTCCATCTATATGTTCGAAGTAGTAAACCACAAGGAAGTGCTTTTAGGAGAGAAGCCAAGGCTTGAAGAACGTGGGCCCTATGTGTACAGGTATGTACCTTTTTAACATAAACCGGTCATTGATCCTTTATTACTCCAGTGGTGGGAGAGACATACTTTGTGAGATCTCCCCCAGCTCTTATGATGAACTTGGTCATATAAAGTTACTGTTATGGAGCTAAAGATGAGCCATTTTGGTGCAAACAAATTGCACCATAGGGGGACAAATGTAATGGACCTTTTTTTGGAGCAAATCAACGTCACTATAGTGACGAAAAAAAATCCTGAGTACCCATTTTATTTAAATGGGACTTTTAACCCCATGAATGCTAGCAGTCGAAAATGCATTGCTTTGCAGTGTGTTGAAGACTTCTTTATCATTCAAGGCTAAAAATTCCCATTTAAATAAATACGAATGTTTGTTCTCTATGCAGGTGAGGCTCTAGTTTTTTGGGTGCCTTAAGTGGAAAAACTCACAAGGTGGGTGGCTTTACTCCCTTGTCTCTATGGTGCAGTTGGCTTGCTTTAGCATTTCTCTTCTTTAACTTAATAAATATGTCCCATGAATCTCCTACATCTCGAAGTGAAATTCTACCAGGTCAGCCTGATGAGGATCTGGCAAAGGATGATCTTAAAAGGTCAGGGAATGGGCTTTCTAAATATTGCCTGTTATCTGATTGTGAAAAACCCATTCCTCCTCCTTTTGTCATGCAGATCTGAGATCTACAGGGCCAGGTAAAATCAGCAATTCACTGGACACTTCTGGAAGAGGAAGCAACATTTTTCCTCTCCACTGGAGTCCTCTGCTGGGAAGTTGCCAGAGTATGCACTTGAAATGGAGTGGATGGAATTCTCCTAGAACCACTGAGTGAAACAATGACTTTGCTCAGCCCTGATGATCAGAAATCGGCTGGGCAGATGGAGAGGGAGTGGGAGAGGGTTAGCAATAATCAATGGCCCAAACCAGATGCAATTCTTTTTTTCTTAAGTTCACTAAAGCAGCTTCTTTGTGCTCTAGAGAAATTGCAACACACTACTGGCTAATGCAAGAAAGATTAGGCAGACACCCAAATGTAATATTTTTGTAACAGTCTCCCCAGAGGGATCTGTATTTCACTCTTCAACTCCAGGAGACCCAAGATTATGCAGATCACTGCTGTCTAACTTTTAAATGGTCGGTTGCATCTTTTTTTTTTTTTTTTTTTTTCTCCATTAACCCATTGAGTGCCAGAGGTATCAAACGCATTCATGGGCATCCGCAGAAATTTTTCCGGGGGAGGGCATAATTTTAATGACATCCATGCTCTGTCCCTTTTTGACAATGTCTTGAAGGGGAGGGGCATATTCATTATCACATAAAGCGCAGGAATATGAAAAAGGGGAGGGAGGGGGGAAGTTTAAATGCTACGAACAGAAACTATAAAAATTTGAGACCCAGGAAGTAGCTTATTTTAATTATATTATTTGCATTCTTAGAGATTTTTTTTTTTTTAAGCACATCCCTTTAATTTATCACCATTTATAAACTCTGTGAATGACTGCTGCTGCAGTCTTGTAAAATATATATATATATATATATATATATATATATATATATATATATATATATATATATATATATATATATATATATATATATAAAAATATAATATATACACACACAAGCAGGCACAGCAAATGCTCCCACCCCACATATCACCCGGCGTACCCTCCTGAGTCATCACCAGAGAGGCTCCCAGCTTTCTCGTTATCTTGTCCACCCTCCTACTCCAAACCTCACAGTACACCCTTACCTTTACCCTTCTTGCCTTGTCAGATGCTGTGCTGCCTTGAAAAACACAATTTGCAATTGACTGCGCTAGATCAGAAATTTTAGGAGCCAGACTCACAGTATCATAGAGGAGAAGCTCTCACTGGGGCCTGTTCCGTGTTTGTGGGCAGGATCAATTCCTGTACACCTGTTGACATTGTTAACATTCAATGGGTTAAAGTGACCATTTAAATAAAAGGGAACTGATATTTATCCCCTGTGGTACAATTTGGTTTGCTTCAGATTTGCTCCTCTATCACTTGTTGAATATGATTTTAAAAGCTTATAATACTGGTGGAACTACATCAAGTGATATGCAGTGGTGTATTGTGGTGGTGATATTCTTGAGGGTGCTGAGGAGTTGGCACTTAACCCTTTAAGGATCAGATGTGTGTGGAATGCATTGCACACCCCTCTGGTCTTTAAAATTTAAGAGTGTGTGGTTCTAGCCAGGGCCCTATTTACATCTCAGGAGCCTGTAGGCACAGAAATCTGAAGTCCCCCCCCCCCCCCCCCATTGGCCATCTCCACTGGACGCCTCCACATTACCCCCATCATCTCCATATTGCCCTCACATTGCCCCACCATCTCCGTGTTGCCCTCACATTGCCCCCCATCATCTCCACATTGCCCCATCTCCATATTGCTCTCACATTGCCCCCCATCAGTTCCATATTGCCCCCATCATATCCATATTGCCCTCACATTGCCAGCCATCAGCTCCAACGTGGCCCCCATCAGCTCCATATTGCCCTTAGCGTTATCCTTCTTTCCTTGTCAGATTCCTTGCACTGCTCTTCCTTAAAAAAAAAAAAAAAAAAAAAAAAACAATTTGCAGACCAGGCAGCCTCCTCCTCAGCAGGGTCTGTAGCGCCTCACACTCGCCATTGATCCTCCTGCTGCCCGCGGTGATCCCCTTCACGACGCGATGCCTTTCATGTATAGTTGGCAGTCAATGAGAGAGGAGTATCTGGTAACTCTCCTCTCTCATTAGCTGCAGCACAGTTCTTCTGTAGTAGAAATAACGCAAGCTCACCAGCAAGCCACGTTTTTAAAGGGCAACTGGGCAAGAGTAAGAGATGAAAATCCAGGGGGGGGCCCAAGTGCCATGTTTTTAAAAGGCAACTGGGCAAGAGTAAGAGATGAAAATTCAGGGTGGGGGCAAGAGATGAAAATACCCCCCTCCCCCACGGACGCCCATGAACGCATTGCAAATCAATGCATTGGAAACCGCTGGCACTCAAAGCGTTAAACACCCAAGCTGAAGACTCTGATAACTACCAACACAATCACCACGAGTCTACGGTAAGGTTGTTTAAAGAAACTTTAGCACATAATAATCACATTCACCTTTTTAATATTTTTTTTTTTTTTTTTTTTTTTTATAAAAAGCCTAATGGCCACTATGGAAAGTGTGTGGCTTTGTTCTAATTGGTACTTTATTTTGTATATGAAGAACCAGGCATGTTAATTTTGCTGGAATCCTGGGTTCCAAACTCCTCCCATGGATGTTTTCCTTAGGAAGTTTGCATGGAGTGCAGTTTGGGATCTAGAAGTCCTGCAACAAGGAATCATTGTATCCAGTTCTAATTAGATTTCCTTTGCAGAACAAGTCCACGCTTAATTGATACGTAGTGGCCATTAGATTAGGGTTTTATTCTGAAGGAATTGAGATTTTAATGTTTGGTTTAACCCTTTCAGTGTCCTAAATAAGCACATTTAGCACTCCCTCTTTCAAGATAAAGGTGTCGCATTGGCTGGTCATTACCATTGGATGGAACAGACAACTTGTGTGTATATATAAAGACGTGTTTTACCCTACAGGGAATACAAGCAGAAGACCAATATCACCTTTCATGAAAATGGGACAGTGTCCTTTACGGAGTATCGCACTCTTCATTTTGATCCAGTTAAATCTAATGGCAAGGAGGAGGATTTCATTGTGGTACCAAACATTCTTGTTTTGGTAAGGTTCGACTAATAAAAGGTCCAATCCATGTAGCAGATTATAAATGTAGTCCTACATCTAGCAAATGTTTGTGTTTGTTCTTTCCTGTATTAAAGGGGCAGTATTTCTATAGAAATGAGTTGCTTTAATTTTTCCTTTGAAATATTGCGTGCCAGTGGGGTGTGCTATGCATTTCTGCACAAGCACTGGACAACCACTCGAACTCTGTGTTAACAGAAGAACTTGTAAGTCTACCTGCTCACAACTGACTTCAACAATGAAACTACTGTGACGGTTACGGGCTTAGGCAAGTTCTGTTAGGCACACTCCCTCATATAGGTATACCTGCCCTTTTTAGGGACTGGAGAGTTGTGCATGGCAAATGTAAATCCTTCTTGGATGATAGAATTATAGCAGCCATGTGCTATAGGTCTGGTCAGCTCACCACCCCCCGTTCACCACTGTTCTGGACACCAGGGGTGCGTCTGATGGCAGAAAAAAATGCTTAACATGCTTTTGAGGCCTATTCAATAAGCTAAAGAGTTGTAATTCTGTAGCTAACAAACTGCACCATACAGGACAAACTAAGAAAAATCCTACTGAGTAAAATTTCTTTAACCCTGTATATTCTAGGAGGTCTCTAGCATTCAAGGGTTTGAAAGCCCAATTTAAATAAATATAAATATTCACTTCTCCCCTATGATGCAGTTGGCTTGCCCTATAGTTGAACCTCTATATAGCTTATTGAATAAGTCATGAGTTATTCCAACACAGAAACTGTTTAACAGCCCCCTCCCCATGCCACTCATTTACTTATTTTTATTTTAGGCATCATCGATGATGATGAAGGATGCGGGAATAGCCATTAAATGGGCGATCAGTGCAACGTTTGCTGGTTTTGGGGAAGAGGCTTTTACGAACCGTACCGTGAAAGATATATTGTGGGGCTATGAAAATAAACTTTTGGATTTTCTAAACACTATTCTACCTGGAAAGCTTCCCTTCAAAGGAAAGTTTGGCTTATTTTCAGATGTAAGCAAAATGCAATCTAAACAAATTCATTTATCTGTTTTCCTTTTGTTTTGTCTCCTGATAAGTCAATCTTGTTGTATTGCTTTTCACTCCCTTGGTCATATTTCTTTCTTCACACAATTTGTTTTTCTCGGCTTTGCAGTTTAATAACACTAACTCTGGCGTCTTTACGGTCAACACTGGAGTTAAAGACATCAGTAAAGTACAAATGGTAGATACGTGGAACGGGCTCAGAGAGGTAAAGGGTTTTTTCTATGTATTTCCAACTAAATTCTTGTACAAAAACATACTGTCCTTAATGAATGTATGAAGCCCAAGGGCCTTATTCTGTAAGCTAATGAGCTGCAATGCTGGAGCAAACCATCCACACCCTAGATGAGACGTTTACACTGCTGCTGCTTCTGACTAAACATCATGAGCCCTATTCATCTAGCAGCAACAAACTGCAGCTTAGAGGGAGGTGAACACTTACATTGATTTTGAAATTAGGCTGTTAACGTCTTGTGTGTCAGACGAGTCCATTTAACAAGTCCAGGACCTATAAAATGTTAGCTGTTTCGTGAAAATTCTAAACAATTTATTAGGGATGTCATGAGTAATATTTAAAGGGATAGTAGTGTTTCTTAATAAAAGCAGCTCTAATTAATCATCATAGTATTTGGACTTTGGAGAGTGTTATTTCAATTCTGTCAGAGTTGTAGTTCAAGAGTAATTCAATGACAAAATATCCCCCTCCCGCCCCTTTTACTCATGTAACACTGCTCAGCCAGAGCAGAAAGGAGGTGCCAGACAATCTTCAACTAAGATAAGGGAAAAACCTGAAAAACTTGTCAAGGGGGCCAGGGCTTTCATTGTTGTCATAGGAAGAAGATTGTCCCCTTCTGTTATCTGTCTGGTCTATGGACTGCATTCCACATCTGAGAAGAGATGGCTTACACTAGGTAAAAGGGGCAGGAGGGGGAAACTTTGCTTGTGAATATCTCTGAAACCATAAAGGTTTGAGAGATGAGACTTATAGTTCTTCATGGTTTTTTTTAATGGCTACAAAATAAAATAAAGCTAAAACGAAGTATTACTCCCCCTTTAAAACAAAACAAACAAAAAAAACTGCTGTCATATTGTGACGTGCTAATAAAAATGGCTATGCTGTGTGTCCTGCAGGGACAGTTTTATGTAATTTACTTTGTCCTGGGCAAAGTATATATTAGAGGGACCCCCGTAACCCTTTGAATAGCACTCAAAGGGTTAAATCCTGAGATGATTTAGAGGTCTCCAACATAGTGCTTCTCAATGCATTGGGGACCTTTCTGGTATCAAAGAGGTTACATTTAATCGGCTTAAACACCGAGAAGCAGTTACACCTACTGTAGCTTGAGAAAATGAGTTTTCAAACCATTCTTTTATGTAATGCTGAGATGTCACACATTGAGCAGACTGTATTGTGACCCTGAGTAGAATAGTAAGCTGGTCTTAGTATCAGTGATGTTTGTTACTGTATTTATGGGTGTTATTGGTCATAATAATTGTATGTTATATAAATTGTATCTTGTGTTTTTTTCATATTTTTAATAGGTTACTTATTGGAATTCAGAGCAGGCAAATATGATCAATGGAACAGCTGGCCAGATGTGGCCTCCTTTCAGGAACCCCTCCGATCCCCTGGAGTTTTATAGTCCAGATGCCTGCAGGTAAATTGTCCTAAATTAATACAATACAGTGCCTAACAAAACCCCCCACTTCTTCTGACATCTGAACTTGGAGTTAGGATTTTCTGTGGTGCTGTTTTTGTTTTAAGGGGTCAGTATAGGGTCAATAAAGGACCATTTTAAGCCCCTTGTGCTCTCCATGCTATGGGACCAGAATTCTCATAACTCAGTGGTTCTCTCCCGATTTGCTAGGTGGTGTTGGTTACTTACACTGCACTCAAGGGAACTTCACCCTGTGTCAACAAATCTGCTGTCAGTTGGCTTTTATTTACCCTCTGCTGCCGCTTCCATAAGTGAACTAGGTGCAAATCTGGGACAGACAATATACACACTAACAAAAAAAAAATGAAGATTCAGTGATTTATGTAGAGATTTTAACTCTGTGAATGCAGTTGAGACTTCTTTAGCATTCAGGGGGTTGGATAAGCCCTATTTAATAGTCTCTGGAAATGTTTGTTTGCAGTTGATTTGTCCAGCAGTGCACCTGTTTTAGCTTATAGCCCCTTGCACTGTATTCATCCGTATCCGGGTACAACAATTGCACCTTTATTTATCAAAAGCTATTTCATTGATTCTGAGCTTTGTATATGGTACCCCGGGGCATTACCAAATAAATATTTGTAAAATTGACAATTATTTAAGTGTCTATCTTAACCCCTTGCATTCTAGAGAGGTATGTGACAACTTGCTTTGTAATATGTTGGAGACTTCTGTCACATTGAAGGAGTTAAAAGCCCCGTTTAAGTCAATAGGGCAATGGAGCAGCTGGCCTGTTCTAGAATTGCACCAGTTAGTGCAAAAGACCTATAAGTTATGAATTGGTTTGCCCTAAACAGTTTTCCCTTTTTGCCCAAATAGGAAGAGTTAACATTCAGGAGCACGCAAACTGCACCACAATATTTGATATCTTTTATATATATTTATATATTTTTTTTATATATATAATATTTTATATATATATAATTAATTTATATTTTTATATATATATATATATATATATATATATATATATATATATATATATATATATAATATATTAACCCTTTGAGTGCCAGAGGGTACAGAATGTATTCCTTTGCAATACGTTCCATACCCATCTGGCACTCAAAGGGTTAAGCCATTGAATGCTAGGTTTCCAACACCTTTCTTTGCAATGCGTTTGAGAACTCCTCCACACACAAGGGGTTAAAAGCTCCATTTGAATCACTGTTACTCTTTTTCTCCCCTATGGTGCAGATGGTTTGCTCCAGAATTGCACCTCTTGGACCTGTTAAATGTGGCCCATAGGGACTTCTGCAGAAAAGTGGAGAAAATCTGGAGCAAACCAACTGCACATTTGATTCAAATTTGGGTTTGAAGACCTTCAGTGCTTGTATTACAAAGCTGTGTTGTGGCCTCACTAGTATTCAAGGGGTTAAAACCCAATTTGTATAAACAGTGATTTGGGGAAATGTATTTCTCCCCTATGGTGTAGCTGCTTTTTTCCAGAGCTGTTTGTTTCTTTTGTGCCTGATTGCCCACAGAGCCATCTTTCTCTGTCTAGTTCATGAATTGCAGTGACCCTGTGAGTGAGGGAACCTGTGGCCTTGAGCCCTGCTGTTTCCTGATGATGTGGAACGTAACACTGAGTTGTCAGTTTGAAGGGTAGACTTAATATTAGAGTTTGGAGGACATTGTGGCATAATGTCCTGTGATTTCAAAATGTAACTTCACTGTCGTCCAATACAGGTTACTGTTACAATGGGAGGCATCAGTCCCCTTTAAGTAGGCAGGAACATTCTCTAAATGTATGCAGGGGGTGGAGCCTCCCTTCCCTCTCAGGCTGCCTCATCCAGTCTGCCCCAAGAATTTTGTTCCTGTGTAAGACACACAGGTGGAGAACATCTCTCTTCAATTTTTAGTTGTTTGTTATTTTCTGTCAAATATGGAATACCACCATTAGGCAGGTTACCAGGACTGACAATGCCCTCTCCAAAGTGGCTAGTTTCAGTGGCCAGAGCAGTTTGGTGGACCTTAAGCTCTGAAGAGGGAATAATCTTGATTTCAAGTAATTCCCTGGGGATTCCTCTCTGAGGTACTCCTCTTTCCCTGGTGACCTGAAGACAGAAGATCTGCAGAAAGGTGAGCCACCCTTTGAGTGCTGAAGTCCACTTGTCCCACAGTGTCCCTTAACTGGGCTTGTATTTGGGAGGTCTCATTGCGCACTCCAGCACTCATTGGGTGTTTATGTGTATGTATATATGTGTGTGTGTATATATATATATATATATATTAGTGTATGTCTGTGGTTTTTGGAGCAGTTTATATGGCATATTAACCCTTTCTTTGCTGGTTTGACTAGTTTAATGGGGTTTTGGGACACTTCCTTTATAGGGTAGTGTTTTCTTATGTTGTACATGTGTTTACTATGTATTTTTAACCTTTTCCCTTTGGGGGTTAATTTTATAAAAAATTATGTTCTGCGCCTTTAAGGCTCGCTTTACCGCACGGACGCCATTGCTCCTTTACTTTCAGTGGGCTTACACTGTTTGGGACGTATCTCTGGAACCGCTTCACACAGCGAATTCAGAGAAGGCTCATTTTTCTTGTCTACCCTTGCTCTATCATCCGGTTTATAGTTCAAGTGTGTTGGGGGGCTTCGGGCACTGTTTTGGGGTACTTTTTGGGAAAAACTACATTTCCCATGAGCGCTTGATTCGCGCCTAATTTCTGATTGGCAGCCATTTTGGGCACTTTTCTCAATGAGTATCCTATACATGGCTTGGACAATCCTTTTCTCCTCTGCAGATTGACCCTTCGCCTGCCAGAACAGTCTATATTTAGTGTTTCTGGGGTGAAATATCAATCTTACACACTACAATTGGGTGATTCATTGTACAGTTGGTTATTTTGACAATGTATGAATGTCTATACCGCTGGAGCTAGGGACTAGACCTAAGACTAAGGAAGCTGGGGTTCAGTATCCCTTATTGCGCACTGCTCTTCCTGTCACACAGGGCTACCTGGAGTGTTCTCTGGTCATCTCTGCCCAGCGGGCTCTGAGGTTCCTGGCAGCAACCCAGGGCCTTCCAGCCATGCTATTGAGCCAGCTTGGGTGCAAGAGTTTAAGGCTGCAACTGGAGATCTTTACAGCTCTTTGCATCCCAGATACAGGGGGCACTTCAGTTATGGCAGACCCCCTTCTATTATCAGATCCTCCTTGCCTCAACCTCGGGGAGCACCTGATGTGTTAGATTCTTCTGAGGAAGAATTGTTGCTAGTTTGGAATGTTGAGGTTGGTGCTCTTTTGGAATTTTCCAGGTCTCTTAAGGGACCCATTTGTAACTGATCCTGAAACCTCTACTGAGGGCCTGATCAGGGCTGTATTGCCCACTCTCAACATTCCATTGGTTCAGGAGGTTCTCTCTGTTCCCTCTGTTTTTCAGGTGCCTGTAAAGCCCCTTACTCATTTTCCTCCTAACCCATCTCTTGACCATGGACTACTCCAGACAAGTCCTCTTCAGTGTCTAGAATGTTTGCTAAACCTTTTCCCTTTTCTCAAGCAGAAATGTCTACATGGGTTCATCCCCCTAAGGTGGACGCACCCATATCTAGACTGTCAACTTACTGTCTACATGTTTCTGACACTGCAAGATTGGACTGACAAGTAACTTGAGGTATCCCTCAAGTCCATTTTCGCTTCTTTTGGTTCTGCTTTGCGTCCAGCCTTTGCTGTTGCATGGGTTATCCAGGCTGTTGCAGTCTGGACTGTGCAACCCACTGGTGGTCTGTCAGAATGCGCCTACTTCAGAGACATTGTGTCTCCTTGTTGTTGTTCTCTCTGTAGATCAACGCTATGTTTCTGCTGCTGCCCTTGATGCCACCCTCATGATGGCAAGGGCCTCCACTACTTCTGTGGCGGCTTGGCGTGCGCTTTGTCTTTAGATTGGACTGCTCTCACTGCTTCCAGCAAAGTTTTCCTTTCTTTGCCTTTTGAGGGTACTTCCTTGTTTGGATCCGAACTTAAGGAACTGATTAGAGGGGCCTCAGGGGTTAGTGTCTTCTACCCTTGGTTTCAAACTAAATAAATAAATAAAAGGTTTGCCATTTACGCGTAACCGGTCTTTTCGTTCCTTTTCTCTCAGTCACGTACAACGAACCAGGTGGTTCCATCTGTTCCGCGTTCCTCCTGGACCATGCAGCAATTGCGGCCCTAGGCCGCATACAAGCCCTAGCCTTAGTGTCTGCTTCGGAATGACTCTCGACGCCGTGGGATGATTCAGTGTCGGACCTGTGAGTTTTTCTGGTCTAGTTTTGAGGGATACTAGATCCCTTTCCCTCCCACGAAGACGCTATTCAGGTTCTTCTGGACAAGGATGTCCTGGAACAGGTCCCCCCTGCGGTCAGGGGTTCAAGATTCTATTCAAGCAAAAGGGTTGTCGGATGCCGCCCTATTTTGGATCTGAAAGATCTTGATTCCTTGTAGTGCAGTCTCACTATCATCAGGAGTATCTGCTCACAGTATTCGCTGCGGGGGAGTTTCTTGCTTCTCTGGACCTTAGGATGCGTATTGCTCTTCCCAGTCCTTCTAGAGAGCAGGCAGTATTTGGGTTTAACTGCGCCAGGGGTCATTTTCAGTTTCTGCCTTCCATTGGTCTGTCAACAGCCCCGGGTTTTCAACGGGGCTGGGGGCCTTGATATCTGTCCTCCATCGGGACAGCATCAGAGTTCTTCGTTGCGGACCACTTGCCTTATGCAAGCATCAGCTGCGGACCTTCTTCAGCAGGTCCAGACCTGTAATCAATTCCTCCTCTTCACGGCTGGATTGTGAATTAGGTCCAGTCAGACCTTGTTCCGTTCGGCACCTGGGTCTTCTGTTCGATACTTAGAGGTCCATGGTTTTTCTACCGGACTAGGTAACCATCAACTTACTCGAAGGACCTCAATGATGCTATCCCGCGATTGGATACTGGTTTTGAAGTTATTTTTTCTAGTGGGGTAGTCCCTCTCCACGATTGAGGCGGTTCCATTTGCCATGGTACATGCCAGGGAACTTCGAGGTTTGTGATATGGACATGCAGGGAATGACCAGATCTTTGGAAGCTACTGATCTTTCTCCCTCTTCATGTCTAGTTGAGCTTGGAGTGGTGGTTAGGCCTTTCCTATCTCCTCTGGGAAGATCCTTCCTGATTCCCTACTGGACCGAAGTCACATCGGATGCCAGCCTCCTGGGCTGGGGAGCTGTTCTGGGTCGCTTTAGCGTTCAGGGGAAGTGATTCATGGAGGAGTCCCTTCTTCCCATCTTCGGGAGTCTCACCTGGTGGACGAGTCCGACAATGCCACGTCAGTGGCTTACTTCATCAGTCAGGGCGGGACACGAAGTCTCACCGCTTGGTTAGAGGTCAAGGCCATTCTGTCCTGGGCAGAGGTTCCTGTCATTTCCGCAGTGATCATTCCAGGCGTACACAACGTTATGGCAGACTTCTTCAGTCGTCCCGCAGTCGATTTGGAACGTGGGAACTACATCAGGACATGTTTCAACTCCTAGTTTGAGATGGGGTTTCCCTCAGTGGATCTGATGGCAATGGGACACAACAGGAAGGTTCCGCCGTCTTGCTCTCTCTGTGGAGAGACTCTTTAGCGCTGATGCAATGTCCATCCCTGGACATCCTCTGGCCAGTTTTTCTCCTCTCCGTATGTTAATATGGGCATTACGGAAATTGTAATTGGTATGTTGTCCGGTAATTTTGATTGTTCTAGATTGACATTGTCAACCATGGTCTCTGGGGGTTTGACCCTATCTGTGGTGGAGTCAGCTTGGCTCTCCTTTCGTCCAGCTCTTCTTCTACAGGGTTATCTGTGGAAGACTGTTTTTCGGCTCAATTTTTTTTTTTTTTTTGGCCTATATGTTGAATCCTCGATTTTAAGGAAGAAAGGGTTTTCTTCTGCTGTGGTGTCTACTATGCTACGCGCTTGTAAGCCTGTTTATTCCAAGATCTATCACTGAGTCTGGTCGACCTTTGTTTCGTGGTGTGCTGACAGGGATCTGTCTCATGCTTTTCATCTTCCTACTTTCCTGGCCTTTTTGCAGGACGGTGCCGATAAGGGGCTCAGTCTGAGTTCTCTGAAGGTCCAGACTTCGGCGCTCTCTGTCTTTTTCCAGGAGCGTTTTGCTGTTCTTCCTGATGTCAGGATTTTCTTCCAAGGTGTGGCTCATGTTCGTCCTGCCTTTAGGAGTCCGTCTCCTCAGTGGGACCTTAATCTGGTTTTGGGGGTTCTTCAGCGCCCCCCCCCCTTTGAGTCCTTGGCTACTATTCCCTTGCGCCTTTGTCTTGGAAGATGGCCTTCCTTTTGGCTATTGCTTCAGTTCACCGGGTAGCGGAATTACAAGCTCTGCCTTGTAAACAGCCTTATTTAGTGTTCCACAAGGATAAGGCTGTGCTTCGTATTTCTCCGGAGTTCTTGCCTAAGGTGGTCTCCGAGTTCCACATCACTCAGGAGATTGTGGTGCCCTCTTTTTGCCCTAATCCTTCCTCTGACACGGAGTGGTATCTCCACTTGTTGAATGTTGTGCTTTGTCTCAGGTTTTATGTTCATCGCACTGAGTCCTTTAGGAAGTCTGATGCTCTGTTCATCATTCCTGAGGGTCCTAGGGCAGGGAGACAGGAATCCAGGGTATCCATTGCATCTTGGATATAGTCTATTATTCGTAAGGTTTACGAATTGAGGAATAAGCATGTTCCCTTTCGGGTTACTGCTCATTCTGCTAGGTTACTTGGGGCCTCTTGGGCCTACAAGAATCCAGCATCTGCTGAACAGCTGTGCCGGGTGGCCACTTGGTCTTCTGTGCACACCTTTTCGGAGCACTACCGTGTGGATGTGCTGGTCTCGGCTGATGCCAGCTTTGGGAGGAAGGTTCTGGAGGCAGTATTGCCTGTCTACGGTCTTCTTCTGTAGTTCTCAGTGCTTCCTTACTGTTGAGCCCTGTTGGCTCTAGTTCAGTGTGCTGTGCAACAGTTCTTGGGGTCTGTTTTACCCCTAGTTGGTGTCCGTTGACACTTCTGTTATGTTGGGATCTCTGATAGAGGTCCTGGTGACTCTGGGGGCCTTGCGCCTGGTCCTTGCCTTCTTCCCGCCTCTGGGAAAGGCAATGTTTGGACATCCCAGTGTACCAGTAACCTGTATTGGACGACAGTGAAAATAGGATTTTAGTCTTACCTGTTAAATCCTTTTCACTTAGTCCATACAGGTTGCTGGTCTCCCACCCTGTCAAGAGACCATGCTTGCCTCTCCTGTGGCATTCTGTGGGAGTCCTTCGGGGCATGCTCACAGGAGTCTTCTTTCCTTCTTCTATCTAGTCTACTTCGTTCTCAAACCATTCTGAGGGCTGACTGGATGAGGCAGCCTGAGAGGGAAGAGAGGCTCAACCCCCCCGTATACATTTAGCGAATGTTCCTGCCTACTTAAAGGGGACTGACGCCTCCCAGTGTACCAGTAACATGTATGGACTAAGTGAAAAGGATTTAACAGGTAAGGTTGGAGGGCCTCTGCTGTCCTGTTCTGGACCTCAAGGGCCTCGATTCCTTTCTGGTCAAGACCTTTCACCTTCCCGGTTGGGTTCTGCATATGTCCAGGTCGGACCCTATTTCTTTGCTGGGCTTTGTCTTTATGGGTCTCCTGTTCGACTCCTGGCTGGGAATGATCTTTCTGATAGAGGATGTGCTTTATCTGATCACCTCTGGGTGGCCTCAGTTCTGGATTGCAGATTCGTTCTGGCCAAACAGTTTGTCGGTTTGGTGGGGAGTTTTGTTTCTGCCATGGGGGCGGTGCCATTTTGCCTAGGCTCACAGGGTTCCATAGTGGTTTGTGGTCCCATTTTGCAAAGGGATATAGATTTCTTGCAGAGATCGGTCTCTTACCTTCCATGTGGTGCTGGGTTTTCCCTGGAGGCAGAGTCTCTACAACCTGCGGAAGGTAGTCCCATTGTGGTCCCATTTGCATCAAGGATTCGATGGATGTCCGGATGGGGAGCGCTCTAGGTCGCCTAACTGACCAGAACCTTGGTTGACAGAGGAACCTCTTTTACTGTCTGAGTTCCGGAACTCGGGGCAATATTCCTATCACGGTGGCCGTGATTGCTGCATTTCTGTGTCTATCACCTGTAGGGGGCTTCCATTGGCTGTCTGCCTTTAGCCCGCCTCACATTACCTATTTAAACTGAGTTTGGGCACCCTTTGGTTGCCCTTTCATGGTGTCTCAGACTGCATCCACTTCCACTATACTACAGCAGCTTGATGGGCCTTTTGCTGTGTTCCTGGTTTCCTGAGTTCGTCCTGTTCCCGAGTCTTCTGTCTGCTGTACTTGTTCCAGTGCCTGTTCCAGTTGAAGTCGTCCGAGGTTGCTGTTTCCTACTGCCAGTCTCCGTTGCCATTCCTGATCTGGTTGACCGTCATTGTGCTGGTTCCTGCTCATCTCCAGGGTCCGGTTCCTTCATCTGTGGCGACCTTGTTCCTCGGGCGCTCCGGAGACATTTTCACCCATTGGTTCCCAGCGTGCGGACGCTGGTTTGCTCCACTGCCTTGCGGCTACTACGCTACTAGTCTGTGTGTTACCAGCACGCGGGTGCTGGTTCGCTCCTTTGCCTTTCGGCTCAATAAACAACTATCTGTAGGTTCCCAGCGTGCGGACGCTGGTTCACTCCACTACCTCACGGCCTACTATATGCATTGTTGGTTCCCAGCATGCGGACGCTGGTTCGCTCCACTGCCTTGCGGCTACTATACTCTAGTCTGTTGGTACTAGCGCGCGGGCGCTGGTTTGCTCCGTTGCCTTTCTTCTCTATACACACTATCTGTTGGTTCCCAGCGTGCGGACGCTGGTTCGCTTCACTGCCTTATAGCCTACGCTATATCCAGCCTGTTGGTTACCAGCGCACGGGAGCTGGTTTGCTCCATTGCCTTCTGGCCTACTATTTACTCAGTCTGTTGGTTCCCAGCGTGCGGGAGCTGGTTTGCTCCACTGCCTTGCTGCTTACTTGTACTAGAGTGTTGGTTCCCAACGCGTGCGGGCGTTGGTTCGCTCTATGACCTGAAGGTCTACTTAACATCCAGCCTGTTGGTTTCCAGCGTGAGGGCGCTGGTTTACTCCTCTGCCTCACGGCTTACAATTCATATAGTCTGATGGTTCCCAGTGCACTGTCCAGTCCCAGACAGCTAGTTATTCCCTCGGTACACGGGTACTGGGGTGTGCAGACTACCTGGTAATACCACTGGGCCTTGTAGCCTCTACCTACCATCTCCATACTGTCATTGTCATCTGACCGTTATTGAGGCCACTGTGGTTGACACTTCCTCCTTAGGCTGCCTTGCCCGGTATAATGGTAAGGCCGGTAGAACCTTCTATTATTCCACCCTGAGGTTGCCTTACCCTGTATTGGCAAGGCCGGTAGAGCCTACTATTATGGTGTCCCGTTAGGCTGCCTTGCCCGGTATATTGGCAGGGTCGGTAGAGCCTGTATCAGCTGGTGATCCGTTAGGCTGCCTTGCCCGGTATATTGGCAGGGCCGTTAGAGCCTGTATTCTCCTGACTGTCTATTTGGCTGCCTTGCCCGGTATATTGGCAGGGTCGGTAGAGCCATATTTTCATTGCTTGCCCAGGCTGCCTTGCCTGGTATATTGGCAGGGCCGGTAGAGCCTGATCCGCTATTGTACTACCTATTTGCCATTCTATGTATTGTATGTATGTGTATAAAATCCTATGGGATTATCTTAAACTTTTCAATAAAGTTGTGTTTTTACCTAACCTTGCTTCTGAGAGTCTTAACAAACCGTGACAATTCCATGCTCTGAGGGGTTGGTCATCTCATCTCATGGTTGTCCAGTCTGACTTCTCCTCGGCTTATATCAATGGCCAGGATGGCCCCTGATGTCTCGCAGCTTGGAGGTTAAGGCTAATTTTTTGTGGATGGAAGACCATGTACTTGGTGGGTTTTTTTTTTTTTTTTTTTTTGTGTTTTGTTTTGTTCTCAGTGTGTTTGGTTTTTTTTGCAGTTAGCTGTCTACCTGAGTTGCCTCCCCTTGGACAATGGAGAGTGGGAACTTCACCAGGGGGTGTTCACCATAATCTTTCTGAGATGGAGTCTTCCCTGGATCGACCTGCTGGCTATCAGTCTCGACTACAAGTTTTTGCTACTTTGCTCTCGCTTGAGCGACCATCTGGCTTACGCAGTGGATGTTCTGTAATTTCCTTGGGTGTTTACCTTAGTCTAATTTTTTCCTCCTCTTCCCCTGCTCCCCAGGCTTCTGAGGGAGCTACGGATGGAGAGGTCTCTGATCATCCTAGTTGCTCCATACTGGGCCCGGCAACCCTGTTCTCAGGGGTCGCTGGACCTGTTTTCATGTGGACCATTTCGACTTCCACGCACACCAGATCTCCTCCTACCACAGGGCTACATACGGAGGGTGTTCTGGGGGTATCTGGGTTTGACACCTTGTAGATGGCATCTTCGTTCTTGAGGTAGGCTGATTTTCTCCTGCTGTGGTTGCCACTTTGATTCGAGCTCGGGAACCTGTTTCCTCTGGGCTTTCTACTGGATTTGGTCCATCTTCTACTCTTGGTGCATGGACTGGGATCTGCCCTCACATGAACTTGTGCTGCCAACTGTCCTGTCCCTTTTATGGGATGGAGCGAACATGGGCCTTAGCCGGAGTTCTTTGAGGGTTTGGACTTCTGCTTTGTCTTTTTCTGAGGCACTTCATCATCCTTCCGGATGTCAAGTTTTTTTTCTTTTCTTTTTTTTTTTTTTTTTTTTTAATCTAGGTGTTGCTCATGCCTTCCCTGCCTTTAAGATCCCACTGAGAAGCGGGATGCTGAATCTGGTTCTGAGAGTCTTGCAGCTGCCTCCTTTTGAGCCATTGGCTACTATTCCTTTTCGTCTTCTGACTTGAGATATGGTTTTCCTCTTGGTTGTCTCTGTTAGCTTTGTCCTGCAAGCTGCCTTTCCTGGTGTTTCACGGGGCAAGGCAGTTTCTTGTACTTCTGGGAATTCATTCTAGGGTGGTCTGTGTTCCACATCAACCAGGAGTTTGTTGTGCCTTCATTTTATCCTGACTTTGATCTGACAAGGAGAAGGATCTCCACTTGTTGAATGTGGTGCACTGCCTTAAGTCATATGTGCTCTGCAGTGAGTCAGTTTGCCAGACTGATGCGCTCTTTGTCGTCCCTGAAGGTTCCAGGATGCCTTCAAGGTGACTGTTGCACCTTGGATCTGGTTTCTGTTCGTATGGCCTATGACCTCGGGACGGAGTCTTCTCCTTTTCATGTCACGGCTCATTCCAACATGTCTGTTGGAGCCTCCTGGGCCTATATGATTCCAGCCCCTGCTGATAATCTGTGCAAGGCAGCCACTTGGTTGTCTGTGTACACTTTTGTTCATCACTACTGTGATATTCTGGCTTCTGCTGAAGCCAGCTTTGGCAGGAAGGTCCTGGAGGCAGTTCGGACTTTCTAGAACTTTATTTTCTGCGTATTAGTGATCTTTACCCATTGAGCCCTGTTGGCTCTTGTTCGGTGTGCTGTTTTACAGTTACTTTGTGCTGTTACAGTTCAGTGTGTGACACTTAGTTTCTTATGGGCCATTCTGCATCTGATTAGTCCACGTGGGCTTTGATAACTTGGGGACCGGCGTATGGTCCTTCATTCCCACCTCTGGGAACCTCAGTGTTGCTATATCTCAAAGTTGCCTGTATGCTGTATTGGACCACAGAGAAAAGAGGATTTTAGTCTTACCTGTTAAATCCTTTTCTCTTAGTACGTATAGCTTGCAGGTCTCCCACCCTGTCAAGGGACCATGCTTTGTTCTCCTGTGACCGAACGTGGGAGTCCTTTCAGGTTCACGCTCCCAGGAGCTGTCTTTTCCCTTCTTGCTACCTAGCCAATAGTTAGAGTATCAAATCTTACTGTATGGGGATTGGCTGGTGACCGGGTAAGTAGCGAAGGAAGGCTCCAGCCTGCACGTTTCAATAATTGTTCATGCCTGCTTAAAGGGGTGGTCGCCTTCCCAAAGTTACCTGTAAGCTATGTGGACTAAGGGAAAAGGATTTAACAGGCATGACTAAAATCCTCTTCTTAAAGGGATAGTAATACTTAAAATGTAAAAAAAGTATGTTGTAGGGTTTATCCCCCCGAGTAAAACAAGAGTACTCCCACTGCTGAAAGACATTTCATTCAAAAGTTTATTAATTTGCAAAGTTGAATTTTTTTAGGTGCAATATCACAGTGGCCTGAAATTGTACAGTGGCGCTGTTGCTACACGATCCTATGGACAGCTCTGGTCCCAGGACCATAAAGCTCCATAGGATGGTGTAGCAATAGCGCCACTGTACAATTTCAGGCCACTGTGATATTGCACCTAAAAAATTCAACTTTGAAAATTAATAACTTTTGAATGAAACACCTTTCAGCAGTGGGCGTACTCTTGTTTTACTCAGGGGGATAAACCCTACAACATACATTTTTTTACATTTTAAGTATTACTATCCCTTTAAACAAAAAGAAAAACTATAGTCTACTATATAGTGGTTTTTAAAAGCTCTTTGGGGATATCTAAAGTTGCTTTTAAGTGATGCGTTCCCTTTAAGGGGTTAATGAGCACTTTTCCATTTAGTGGGCTGAAGTAAAATAATCTGTATTATCACTCTGTGATGACACCACTGTCACTGTCTGTCAGTGTAACGGTCTTGTAGACAAGTTCCCTTTTGTTATGATTTCCCATTATTTAATGGATTATGGCAACTGTAACTTAACTTCTTGTTGTCTGCATGCTGAGAGCTGTGCTTTGTGTATATGTAGCGCAAGAGTAGTGTGCTTCCTAAAATGTGTGATTTCCCCAAAAGACCTGGGGTTTAGTACAACCTTATTGAAGATAATGTGGAGCTAATGTTACTATTACTTTAACCCCTTAAGGACCATTGCCGTGCCAGGACCATCACGGCGGTCCGGCACTTAAGGACCAATGACGGTCCTGGCACGGCATGGCGTTCATGGCTCCTGTAGTGGCTGCACGCTGCTCTGGAAGTCCTGAACCGGAAGCGCTAATAAAAAAAAAAAAAATGCCCCGTGGTCCGCAAGTGCCGGTCCTTAAGGGGTTAAAGTGATAGCTGTTGTTTTTGTGAAACATTACTTCAATTAATCTTCATAGTATTTGAGCCATAGACAGTATTATTTCAGTACTGTCAGAGTTGTAGTTTAAGAGTAATTGATAGTTTCCTCCTCCCGCCCATTTTACCTAGTGTAAGCCACCTCTCCTTAGATGTGGAATCTGGTCCACAGACCAAACAGCTCACAGCAAGGGACAGTCTTCTTACTGTGATAATAATGAAAACACTGCCCACCTTGACAGGTTTTTCAGATTTTTCCTTTATGCTAATTGAACATTGTCCCTCTCTGCCAGCCATCTGGATGCCACCTTTCTGCTCTGAGCTGAGCAGTGTTACATTAATAAAAGGAGTGGGGAGGGGGATACTTTATCATTCAATTACTCTTGAACTACAACTCTGACAGTATTGAAATAACACTCTCCATGGCTCAAATACTATGAAGATTAATTGGAGCTGATTTTATTGTGAAACCTTACTATACATTTATTGGACATTATACATGCCACAAAAAGGCAATGAGACTAGTGACATTAAACAGGATTCCTGGGGCTTTAGCCCACTAAAGCCGTATCTAGCCCGGGTCCAGGGGCTCAGTAACTTAAACAGGCATGGTATAATGATCATTTTGGAAAGTATGTGTAGTGGTGGTGCCACTGCTTGCACATGTAACCTACCCAGACCCCATTAAACAGGATTGATGCTGCATGCCTCCACAGTAGATTCTAGAAATGGCAAGGGGAGATATCTGCAAGTAAGCATGAAAGTATGTGGCCTTTATGCCATAAGGAAGTGGTGCAATCTGGGGGCCATGTTTTACATATCAAAATTCCTCAGATTCCTGTTGGTTTAAAGTGGACCTTGATTCAAAATTGTATGTTTTTAAAACTTCATTAAAAACTGTCATGTTAGTCAAAATATACCAGCAAATGTACTGTTAAGGAGCTGTTCATACATGCTATTTTTGGTACCAAAAATCGTATGCTAATTAAGGTTTTCAGTGATGTATCAAACGCTAATCGAGCTGCACCAGGAGACTTTCACTTTAATTTCCCCAGAAATAAGTGACCATCTCATAAACTAAACATCTGTTGGAGATTTGTCGAACATTGTACACAGATAGCTTTGCATTAAGTTTTCAGATATGTAAAAAATCCAATCTGACAGGTCCACTTTTAAATAGAGCTATTAACTAATTGAATACTAGACAGGAGTACAATTATTGGAGACTGCTCCAACACTTATAAGGCTAAACCCACAATTTGTCAATGGAAATTTTTACTTGTCCCCTTCTTGTAGGTTTGAACCAGAAATGCTCCACTTTTCTCTGTACATATGACTGTGTATGGTGGTGTGTGGCCTGTATTGTACAGACTATTAAGGTTTTTGTTCAGTTCATCCTATAAACAAAGAAGTGCCCTTTGTTCAGAAGAAATTTGACATAATTCTGGGGCAAACCAACTGCACCCTCACATTCTAGATGTCTGAAACTCTTTGCAAAGTAATGCATTAAAGACTTCTCTTGCATTCTTTGGGGTAGAAGCCCTGTTTGTTGATGCATTTTGTTTGCCCCAGATTTATGCCACTTTCTCTTTGAACACTGGGCCCAAAGTAATTACAGTTTGCAAATAAAATTCCTCTGTGTCATAGGTCCCTGAAATTGATATATAAAGAAGAATCAGATTTCAGGGGGATACCAACATTTCGATACACTGCCCCTGATTACCTGTTTGCAAATGGAACAGACTACCCACCAAACGAGGGATTCTGCCCCTGTGTGGCTTCAGGTGTCCAGAATGTCAGCGCCTGTCGGTTCAGTAAGTATCCCCTGAATCCTTATCTTTTAATGTGTAACTCTTTTTTCAGTGAACCACTGCTGTTTAAAAATGGCATTGTTGTAAATTGTATGTTAGGGTTGGCCCATCCTATGGCACTGTAGATGTTGGACTATAGTTTCTAGTTGCTCGTTAAAGGCAAAAGGTGTTCTAGTTCAGCACTAGCCAGAGAGCAGTTTGTGGGAGTCCAGGCACAACTGTACCCTCTTATTTTGTTACTAATATGCTGCATACGTCCAATGCTGGATCCCTTTGGCAGTGGTATATACATATTGGTAAGACAAAGCACCATATTTTGAGGGTAGCCTCTGCTGTCTAGGCAATGTTCACATTCTAATCAGGCCCTATGTTTAATGTTGCTGCTACATTATGAACCCACGCTATCCCAACCCCATTGCTGCATGCAATCAAACATTAATTTCAGTGCCATTTTGTGAGTAAATACAACACATTATTGTAGAAGATGCCAATGCTTTTTTTAGTGTCATGTACCATGGCAGAGAAAATATAGCTAGAGTACCAAAAATGTAATTTTAATTGTCATTTTAAAAGTAAATGACAATAGGTTTGTGGAAGATTTTTTTCCGCTGGCAAATGCATATCGGTCTACAGTTTGTACCGTCCCATCTTTCCAAAAAACTAAAATCATGGTTTTAGATGTAAGGCTTTCTATTAAAATTAGCATATTTAAAACAGAAGACACTATTTTCATTTTGTTTTTTTTTTGTTTTTTTAAATTTTGTATCTGAGGCACAAAATAAGTGTCAAAGAAACATGGAACACACAAATGTTTAGTGTTGGTCTCAAAACTGGACTGTTATGAAATCACCAGAAGATGACACCATAACAATGGAATAACAATCACTACATCAGCTATTTTAAAACCATAGGATTTCATATCCGTAAAGGTAGCTAGACACTTCTATCTAGTATAAAATGAAATCCCATTGATTTGTAAAATAGCATAACGGACAAATCATACCATTTTCGAAAAGACAACCTGAAGCATGTGAGTGGTCAGTTGTCATTCTAGCCCTAGGCTGGGGCACACAAATATTTCCAGGAGGTGCCGCAATAAGGCATTTTAAAATGTTTTTGTTTTTTTTAATTCTTACTATACATTTCCACCACTTCAACGATATAAAAATTCTTGTAACTAAGGAATTTCTTTCCATTTCAGTAGCTACTGTCTACACTAGAAAAAATGATACCCCATCAACATGAGCTTGGTAGAGGGTTTTCAGGAGCAATAAACTGTTGCCGCATCAAATGAGGCATGATTTACATTTGTACCACTAGGCTAGTGTGCATAAATGTTTCCAGAACGTGATACTACGTATAAATGTGTGTTATTAAATTTCCGTCACTATTAGAATCTTAGCAGAGCATGGAATTTCTTACTGTATTCAGTAGGTACTATCATTAATTGAATAATAATGGTACCCCAGTGTCATGAGTCCCAGAAGCACTTTTTTTTTTTTTCCTTTTTTGACATTAAATGTCTGACCTAAAATGGCCATAACGATTCACTTTTAAAATATTGCATTTTTAACAGCTTGCTGTTTGGAGACCCAGGTCGCTGTGTTTGAAAAGGGCGACATGAGAATCTCTCCCTGCATATAAGTGCGAGATTCTCATGTCGCTTCTTTTAACCGCGCTTTTGCCTGCAGGGTTGGTTTGAGAAAACACTATAATTGAGCACGGTGTCCACTGCCTTTCCTGGAAAAATAAATTGCTTTAGCTTTGCCAAATGTTTTGAAACTTGGTTCTCCATATCTGTATTTACTAATGTGCAGCAAGAAGTTGCTGGGTATTTATTATAAACAGTCCTACAAGTTCAGAATGTCCAGATTAGCTGTCAACATTATTGGCAGCATACAAATGTGTAGATGCATATTAACCCTTTCTCCACAGAAAGGGTTAATAAAATACTACAAGACACAAATTTTAATAACCCTTTTTGTGCCAAAAGGGTTAATATGTATATGTGTGTGTGTATATATATATATATATATATATATATATATATATATATATATATATATATATATATACATATATATATATATATATATATATATATATATATACATATATACATATATACATACATACATAATACAGGGCTCAAAATTTCAAGTCCTGAGCTACTAGCCAGGCCTAAAAAGTTACTCGCCACCAGTTTCCACTCCTAGCCCCACCCATGTCCCCGCCTTTAACTCCACCCATATCAGGTTCTTCTTTCTCCCCCTTGCGCCTCTTTCTCCCCCATATGTACTTATTTCTCCCCCTTGCGCCTCTCTTTCTCCCCCATATGTACTTATTTCTCCCCCTTGCGCCTCTTTCTCCCCCATGTACTTCTTTCTCCCCTTTGCACCTCTTTCTCCCCTTTGCACCTCTTTCTCCCCTTTGCACCTCTTTCTCCCCTTTGCACCTCTCTTTCTCCCCCATATACTTCTTCTTTCTCCCCTATGTACTTCCTCTTTCTCCCCCATGTGCCCCTCTTTTCCCCCATGTGCCTCTTTCTCCCCCTTGTGCCTCTTTCTCCCCCATGTACGTCTCCTTTCTCCCCCATGTACTTCTTCTTTCTCCTCCTTGTGCCTCTTTCTCCCCCATATGTACTTCTTTCTCCCCTTTGCACCTGTCTTTCTCCCCATGTACTTCTTCTTTCTCCCCATGTACTTCTTCGTTCTCCCCCATGTACTTCTTCGTTCTCCCCCATGTACTTCTTCGTTCTCCCCCATGTACTTCTTCGTTCTCCCCCATGTGCCTCTCTTTCTCCCCCATGTACTCTCCTTTCTCCCCCATGTACTTCTTCTTTCTCCTCCTTGTGCCTCTTTCTCCCCCATATGTACTTCTTTCTCCCCCATGTACTACTTCTTTCTCCCCCATGTACTACTTCTTTCTCCCCATTGTGCCTCTTTCTCCCCCATGTACTTTCTCCCCCGTGTCTCTCGCTTTCTCCCCCATGTGTCTCTTTCTCCCCCCTTGCACCTCTCTTTATCCCTCCTGCCCGCCCGCCCGCATCATCACGCGCCAGTGCGGGCCGTGATAACATACATACAGAGAAGGGGAAGAGGGCAGAGGCACCGGAAGAGAAGCGCTTGCTTACAGACAGTAACGATCAGTCTGCTGGCAGCAAGCGCTTCTCTTCCGGTGCCTCTGCCCTCTTCCTCTTCTCTGTCGTTATGTCATCACGGCCCGCAGGGGCGCGTGATGATGCGGGAGGATGGAACTTGTCATATTGGCGCTGGCCCGTTGCTAGATTTTCATGTCTCCAAACTGTAGAGTGGAGGAGGGGGGACACTAGCACCGCGAGAGAGAGGTTATATTCATACTGAATACAGGGCTTCAGTTTCCACTCTCCCTCACTAAATATCTACTCGCAAAATGCGAGTAGGTGAGTGGAAATTTTGAGCCCTGTGTATGTATATATGTATATATATATTATTATTTTTTTTTTTTTAATCAGGCAGATTTACTTTTAATTAATGGCACACATCTGAACTTCTGTATGCTACTAATAACGTTGATGTCTAATCTGGACATTCTGAACTTGTTTATACGAACACCCAGCAACTTCTTGCTACACATTAGTAAATGAGCCAAGTTTCAAAACGCTTTGCAAAGCTAAAGCAGTTTATTCCAGGAAAGGCAGTGGACACCATGCTCTAGTCTCCCAAACCAACCCCGCTGGGGAGAATGCTGTTAACCCTCTGAGTGCCAGAGTGGTAAGGAATGCATTGCTTTGCAATGCATTCCGTATCCCTCTGGCACTCAAAGGGTTAAAAGAAGCGACGTGAGAATCTCACTTGTATGCAGGACAAGATTCTCATGTCGCCCTTTAAACACAGCGACCTGCTTAATGCGGCTCCAAGCCACGAGCTGTTAAAAATGCAATATTTTAAGAGGATACCGCCATAGTAATTGTAGTACTAAAAGAAGGTGAACAAATCAAACCAATTTGGAACATGAAGGCGGCAAGATAGGCTCTTCTAATGCACCACCCTGCATCCAACCAATGTTGGGAGAAATTCCCATTTTATGTGAATGTGGAATTAACCCCTTAAATGCTAGATAAATCACTAAAGGATTTCACAGCAATACGTTGGATACATCTAGCATTCAAGGGGTTAAAAACCACATTTGCATCAATAAGAATTGCTTAACCCCTTAAGGACCCATGATAGTCCTGGCATGTCATGGGTTAGCAAGCCATAAGGACCCACGATGTGCCAAGACTGTCCTGGATATCAGGACTCCCTGTGCCGTTTAGGAAGTCCTGATCGCGGCCAGTTCTTAAGGGGTTTAAAGCGTTGGTAATGCCCATATTTAAGTTGATACTTTATTATTATTATTTTTTTTAATCTACAATACTGCAACTGGAGAAAGTCCCTTGGTTTGAGAGATTTGACGCTAAAGTTACCCCCTCCCTCATGTCAGCTGTATATGTGGCAGAAGAAGATCCGTGTCGGCCGACTTGAGGAGGCTCTTCAGCAAAGCCAAAATTGGTGATATTATTTAAAGAGAACTACTTCATTGGCACGGTCTACAAAGTGTGCTTGCAAACCAGGAACACTTTGTAGTCCGTTACAATGAAGTAATTATTTTTGAATATTGCTATTTTGGCTCTGCTGAAGAGCCGTCGGCTGGTCCCAGGACCAGGATCTACTGTTTAGTAGAGCACTGATGTCAGGAAAAGGGGAGGGAGGGGGGAACTTCAGCAGCAAATATCTCTCAAACTGTAAAGGTGTGAGAGATGGGACTTTATTTATATTTTTTTAACATCTACAATACTGCAACTTAAATATGGGCATTACTAATCCTTTAAAGTGTTAGTAATGTCTAAAAAAATTTTTTTGCATTTAGAAGAGCTTAAAAAGCTGATCTAAATGCAAAAAACATATCTCTCAAACCGCTATGGTTTAACAGATACGGGCGTTTAAAGTTTGATTTCTCCTACTGACAGCTGTAAAGCTGTCAGCAGGAGATCCGTGTCGGTCGACACGGTGGCGCTTTAAGTGCCGAGATATCCGTTGCTATCAGTTGCTAGGAAGTTGGCAATGCTTTTTAAATAAAGCTGTGGCCTTGCTGGGTTGTGTATAGTAAGAGGCTCTGCCGGTCTGTCCCCAGGGGCCACAGGTAAAAAGTCAAGTGGATTGTTGGGAAGTCTGCTGCTTAGACACCCTGGGCCCACTATATGTAGGATGAACCATCCTCCCATAACCTCTCTTGGCTTTTCTATCTCAACATCTGATGGTGGCCCCAAGTGTCTAGCTAAATCATGGTGCCCCTGCTCCTCCTACTTGTACTACTTCCTAGTATGTACAAGGTCCAAGCGGCAAGTAAACGAGATGACCCTTTGTTGTAAATGGAGCTGTGAATATATACAGTCTGTAATTGTCATTCAGATCTTTTGTTACTAGTTGAATCGTATATTGTATGCTTTACTCATGATTTTGATCAAACTGCAAATTCCTCTAGTTTTATTCTAGTTATTTGTATCTGTTCAGGGATGCTTTCCCAAAATGGTCTGCTTCTCCACTGTGCAGACAGACAGGTTTGTTCTACTCTATATGCAGCCGAACCCATGCAAATCGCTGTTTTTTATGGCATACAAACCTGTTATCATTTGTTCTGTATTGCTGGAATATAAAGTCTTTATCTTGACTGCCATCTGGTTGGGCCTAGCCAAGCCCTACTTTAGGTTAAAAATGTATTTACACTATCTAAAAAATGAAATAACCAGTTGTTTGTGTATTGAGGTTTCTCCAGTACAGCCAAGCTCACTATGCTGTATGAACTCTTGGACACATGCTTTAAGCTGTGTGATTGATGGAAATTCCAGAATTCCCCAGTGGGCAGCTACTATAGATGCCTCTGCTAAGCAGGGTTAAAGCTCAGGTACCCCATGTAAGAAACTCTGGATGTTCCTAGCTCCACCCATGGCTATACCTTACTCTTCACATGACCCTGACCCCAGGCACATCTACTGTTGCCTTGCACTGCTTCCTTGCACAAAGAATTCCTTTAACCCAGTGATTCTCAACCAGGGTGCCGTGGCACTTTGGTGTGCCACTGACATCAACTTGGGGTGCCCCATGTTTTCTATGAAGACTAGCAAAAATGGACCTTTAAATAAAGATTTATAGAAATTGTTATGCACATTATGTTTAATTGTGTTATTATGATTGTAAAACCTAATAATAACTGTATATTTATGTATGGAACCTTCATTTTGCCCTTGATAAAGTACATTAAATGTTATGGGTGCCCCGAATGTTCTAGATTACGTGTTATGGGTGCCCTGAGCAAAAAAAGAATGAGAACCACTGCTTTAACCTGTTGCCATCAAGATGAAGTTGCACCTCATAATTTATAGGTGGATGCCTACTTTGCCTAATAGGATAACCATTCCTACCATCAACACATTTCTACAATCTGGGACCACATAAACATTATTAAAGGAACACTTATCACCTGAAAATGGGCTATATTATTTACTCCAGCTAGTCTGTAAAATGTTAATATTTTATCAGGGCTTAAAATTTGAAGTCCTTTGCTACTAGCCAGACCTGAAAAGTTACTCGCCACTGCAAGCCATAACATACCCACCAGGGCTGAATTTCTACTTGCCAGGGCTAAATTTTCACTCCCCATTGGCTAGTGGCGAGTGGAAATTTTGAGCCCTGATTTTATGTTAGATTCCTGAATTTGATACTAAACGTGAATTAAAATTTACTAGTTTAACAGCCCGTTACATGGGCCACAGTGCCACCGCCACCCGGTCGCGGGGTAGTCACGCGCAGTAGAGACTGATACAGAGCTGGGCGCTCCGAAGGCGCTGTACTGTGCATGACTGCAGCATGCGCAGCAGTGTCTACTGCGCATGTCGCAACGTTACACACAATTTAGCGAATTATTATTATTATTATATATATAGGATAGGCTAGGATAAGTAGACTACTCCTGTATAGAAACAATTTTAATTTTCTCTTGGCAGTTGTCTTTGGCAGGTAACTGAGCTGCAATCTCTTGCAAACCGCCATTGCTGTTTTTCACCAGGAGTTTCTTCCTAAGGTAGTCTCCAAATTTCATATCAATCAGGCTATTGTGCCTTCTTTCTGTCCTGATCCTGCATTCTCTCAGGAGAGAGAGAGAGAGAGAGAGAGAGAGCTCCACCTGTTGGACATTGTGAGATGCCTTAAAGGGAGAGTAATACTTTGTTTTTACTAAAGCCATTTAAGTTTGTAAAAGTTATTCAGTGTTATCTTACTAATGCTCTGAATCAGGCTGGGTCGTGTGAAATTTGCCATTAAAATGTCCCCTTATCTCCCCTTTTCATGTCGTCACTGCTGTACCTTTTGTATCTGAATTCTGGATGCATGACCAGATGGGCAGCACAGGTTGCAAGGTGAAACCCACCTGTACTAACTTACAAGCAGTGACAGAACTTTGTCACGTGACCGTCTCCTGTGTATTTGGGCATCTGAATAAAGCCTCCGTTAGACATGCCCTATTGATGATGCAAAAAAGGTCATCCCCACGATTTGGAGGATACTGTATACCCCTTGGTGCTGAAGAGAGACACCACTGTGATGCAAGATCTTGCATGAGGTCAATTGCTTAGCCCTTTGAGTGCATGCATTGGATACCCCTCTGGCATTCAAAGGGTTAAAAAGAAGTGACCTCATGCAATATCCTCCATCAAATTGCTACATAAACAAAACTAATGATTTTCTACCCAGATGTGACCGAACCCCCCCCATCCAAGACCATACTGTCGTGCACTCACTGTGCTGTTGACACTCATCTTCACCTCATTGTATAGCAGCAAGGGACGAGCGTGCCATGTCAGCCAGCTTCCTTCCTTCCTTGCTGACAGGCAGCCCGGGTCACCCGGCAGCAGCTGCGAAGAAAAGACATTGCTGGAGCCATGGCGAATACCTCCTATGCGCTACTGGAAGGAGGCGGGGAAGTGGGACTGTTATGTTCCTGTCACGGCGGCTGCGGCTCTACTCTGTAAGAGGTCTGGCAAGGCTCTGAGGTCTAAATGGCAGCCATTTTTGTTTGTTTGTTTGTTTGTTTGGTTGTTGTTTTTTTTTTTTTTTTTTTATGACATTGCACTAAAAATAAGAACTGAACTTGTACACTTGCTCTTATTTTTAATGCCATGCCATTAAAAAAAAAAAGTTATTTTTAAACTTTCTCCACTGGTTCATTGTACGTTGCTACAAGATGTTTGTAGTCCATGAGCCAAGATGTTTCTTCTCTGTGAATTGATGTTATGTTATATAACCAGTAGCACACTAGAGGTATTCACATTATGATGTATTTTGAGACCAGTAAAGCTGTGACTAGCCCTGAGTGAGAGAGCTTATAGTAGCACCAATACTTTCACTGTATAACTAAAAAGGCATTTTCAGGCATGCAATAGAAACCGATAAGTCAGTCAGGCGCACTGGTACATATGCCACACATAAGTACCTCTATCTTGTTGAGCTCCATATTGCCCCATCAGCTCCACATTGCCCCCCACCCCATCAGCTCCAACTTGCCCCACCATCTCCACATTGCCCTCCATCGGCTCCAACTTGCCCCCCGTTGGCTCCACATTGCCCCCCATTAGCTCCACATTGCCCTCTACCAGCTCCACATTGCCCTCACATTGCCTCCCCCATTGTCCGTTTCCTACCTCCGTGGTAGGAGATCTCTATGTGCCTCCTTTGGCACAGTCTTGCACCTGATGGAGTTCCCGTGCGGTCTCCTATTCAGGAATGTAGAGCGGTACTGGGGTGGGCAGGCAATGTGAGTGGGTTCTGCCGGCGCAGCCAGCGAGGAGGCTATTTTTTTTTTTTTTTGCCTGGTTTGCAAGCACACTTTGTAGACATTTCCAGTGCAGTAATTCTTTTGCAATACCGCGATTTCGGCTCTGCTGCAGAGCCACCGCTGGTCCCTGGACTGGAATCTCCTGCTGTCAGATTGATTCTAATGTCAGTAGAAGGAGAGAGAGGGGCAAACTTTCAGTGTAAATGTCTCTCAAACCATAGCGGTTTGAGAGAGAGGGTTTGCACCATTCTCATTTTCTTGAGCTCTACAAAAATAAAGTATTTATGGGACATTACAGTCCCTTTTAAAAACTGCCTATATATAACACTATATCCATTTGTTTGTAAGATATAAATAGATTTTCAAAAATTAACCTTCATTTGGTGAGTCTAGCACTATAGCCCCTTAATGACCTATGACAAGCCAGGACAATCATTGGTTTCTCTGCCTTGCACGTCATGGAATTTCGTGATTGTGGCAGCCTGTGATCACTGGGTAGGCCAGTAAAACAAAAAAATTACTATTCCCGATATTGCAGTAGTAAAAAAAAGATTGCCCCCAGTGACCTCTCAAAACTTTATGGTATGAGAGATATTCACTCACAAAGTCCCCCTCCCCCTTTCCCTGAAGTCAGCGTTGTAGCTGACTGCAGGGAAAGCCTCTCCTACGATCATCCGGCAGCTCTGCATCTGAGCCGTGATCTCGATAATAAAAAAAAAAAGAAATCATTCACTTAAAATGTCTTCAATGTGTGCTTGGTTTGCAAGCACACGTAGAAGACCTGGTAAGTGAATGATTTCTTTTTTACTTACGCGATCGCGGCTCAGCTGCAGAGCCGCCAGATGGTCGTACGACAGGCTTCCCCTGCAGTCGGCTACAACGCTGACTTCAGGGAAGGGAACTTCGCGAGTGAATATCTCTCAAAGCATAAATGTTTGAGAGATGTCACTGGGGGCAAATTATTATTATTATTATTTTTTTTTTTTTACTACTACAATATTGGGATTAGTAATTTTAATGTATTACTATCCCTTTAAGGACAAATTACTGTCCTGGCATGTCATGGTTTTTTGGCTTACAGCTTTCCTGCGGGAGCACTGTGAGCACTACTGGAGACTGACCCTTGTTCGGTGAGCCGGCACACATGATCAGTCACGTGTGCCGGCTTGCTGAATTAGATCAAATAGGTCCTTAACCCCTTAACGACCGGGGAATCGGCGAGCGGACGCGACTGTGACAACGAAGCATTTTTTTTTTTATTATTGCTCCGTTGCATTTCGGACTCCCCGAATGGCATGTGGGGGGGGGGGGGGGATTCGATGACGGTCATAGTACATCCATCGGTCGTTCAGTCAAATCGACCCTTGACGTACTATGACCATCAGGGGTCATTAAGGGGAATCCACTCCCCAGGGCTGCTGCTTCTAAGGGGTTAAACATTGATCAATAACCCTCTTAATGCCAAATGATGTGTCAGGATTGTCTTTTGAGAATGGATGATGGTTCTAGCATGTCAAGGGTTAGTGATCACAGCACTAGGAGTGATCTGATGTTGTCTGGGAGGCTGTAATTGTGTTTTCCAGGACTGAAACAGTCTGTTCCAGACATTCCCCGGTGGTTGCACACGTGATCACAGCCACAGTGATCACATGTACAAAGGGGGCCACATGACAAAATGCAATGTAAGTAAACATTGCCTTTGACACTGTTTTCTTCCTCTCTCCTCCGTACAATGCTTCCCAGTGCTTCAAATGGTCAAAGGTGTGTATGGGGGGGGGGGGGGGGGGGAGACACTTTATAAACCTACTAGTTTAAAAGCCTGTGTACTCAGGGCCAAGGTCCGGGTAATGTTAACCCTTTGAGTGCCAGAGGGGTACGCAACGCATTGCAAAGCATTGCATACCCCTCTGGCACTCAAAGGGTTAAGAGGCCGCTACCTCACTGCTCCACACGATGCAGTCTTGCGTCGCCTCACTCAGACAATGCAATCACGCCTAGTAGAGACTGCCGGAACGCAGGCAGTCTCTACTGCACATGACTGCATTTTGACAAACATCCTAGCAAATTATTATATAGGATACTGAAATGTAAACAAACATTGTGTGTTTTATTGCTGTGTAGCAATGTGGTACTTGTACACACAACACAGTCTGATCTAAGAGATGTATATGGATTTTCATCTCTGAGGGATAGTGCCCCCCTAAAAATGGACACTTGGGAGGTGTGTATGAGCATTCATACTTTTTGTGCTCCGTGCATTTTTAGCAAATGCTGGATAAATCGCAGGAAAACTTATTAAAAAAATAAATAAATACAAATTCAAAATTGTCTTTATTGAATTAAATGATGTGTTATACAAATAAATGTGGCATCAAAGAAAGACCTACGGTACACAACCCCCCCCCCCCCCCCCCCGAACCAGTTCTATATATAATAAATAGTAAGATGCAGGTAGTTTCACCTACTAAATAATTTCACTGTAGGTGAAATTTCTAGCCTGCATCTTCATCAGAGACGAGGGAGAGCACAGCAATCTTTCCCATATTACAGCGATCTCCCCGTCATCTGCCTTCCCCTTTTCTTCCACCAGTGCAGGCAGCAACAAAATGAACGAGCAAGCTGGGCAATTAATACACTGTGAAAAGCACTCATAAGTACAGGAAAGTGCTTTTTACTGTGTAGTCATTGGCCATCTTGCACTTTCATGACGCTGCTTCCTGCAGGCAGCTGTTTAGATGCGCTGCTGGAGGAAAATGGGAAGATTCTGGTCAGCATCTAATGTTGACAGACTTGCCCGCCGGTGCTGCAGGCAAGCTGTATAGTGCATTTATAAAGTGACACTTATTTAAAAAAAAAAACACACATTTTAAAAAATTACTTTCTTCTTGCTTCCACATTCAAATAGGATCAAGGTGTACTATGGTGATCCCCTTTAAAATAAAAATAAAAAAATGGTAGTTTGTAGGTGAACTAAACGAATAAGAGGGAAAATTATGGTTGAAAAAAGGCATTCTAAAAATAATTCTTGGTAATTCTCGGATCAGCACGTCTCCTTCTGGCAGGAGGCCTAGCAGCCACAAATACATCACTAGATGATGTATATGAGTACTGACCAGGGTCAAAAGTGGCATCAGAATCTGAGGCAAGGATGGCATAAGCCTCCTCAGCAGTATAAAAACACTGCAACATTACTAAAAATGAGAGATCCATGCCTAAGCAGTGATCTACAGCAAAGAATGAATTAATGGCTCTTAGAAGAGCCTTTGGGTCTCGCAATTTACACTGCAGTGATCAGTGTCAGGGAAGGGGTTAATACAAGGAAAGGAAAGGGTCAATGGCTCTGAAAAGAGCCGTTGGGTCTCACAATACAGCAATTAATAAAATAAAACTACCTAAAACTCACTGTAATACAGATCTGTCTCCCTCCCTCACTAAAACACAAGTGAGGAGAGGGAGGCAGATCCATGGTGGTCAGAGTCAATCTTTACAAATATTGACCTGACCAGGCAAATTGTGATTGTTATGTTCACTGTTATTATAGGGGCAATTTCTGATTGGATGTTTCTAGCCTGCCTCTATGATGAGGCATTCCTGCAATACTGTTAGAGTAATAAATTCCGATCGCTTCCAGCACTCTGTGTCCTGGAGGACTTACCAGGTACGTCCCTTGTCACTAAGTGACAGTTTTTGGGGGACGAATCTGGTAAGTTCATTGTCATTAAGGGGTTAAGGCAGAGGTAATGTTTAACCTCCAAGGGGCCATAGAAATTTTAGTGATCTTTTTATAAGTGTTATAGAAATTGAGAAACAATGTATATTTGTGAAATATTAGGCAAACAAACGTAATCGGTATAACTTTGCACAGAGCAGTTTTTACCTCACAATATCCCGTTCATACTACAGGAGTAGCCCACTGATCTTAACCACTTGGAATGTGATGTAAACATCCAGCACAGAATGTCCATTCAGACAGCCTTCCTGGCACAGGTTGTGGAGTGCAGCGTACAAGGAGCTTGCTTTGAAAGGGAAACAAACCTAAAATAAAAAGAACCTAATCCCTTGAATGCTCGAGATCTTTCTAATACATCCAAAGGGTTAAACACATACATCGCTTCAGATTTACCCCTTGTACTCTAAATGTCCTTGTTGCATTGTATTGGTGACCTTGATCATAAAGGCTTACAAGTGAAAAACCTTGCAGAAGCCAGTCTGCTATTATTGCCAAATGTACAGACCTTTATGTTTCAGGTGCTCTGAGATGCTGGGGGGCATGTACAAATGAGGTGCAATGTATTTTACAGCAAAGGGCCATCTGTAGGTGTTAAATAGGCATTATTCCCTTTAGCTGTCCCCTAGTCTTGTTTTATGTGATTACATGGGGATAGAGGAACTTCTAACACCTGTACCAGTATGTACTAAATCACAAGTACTGAAACATTGTAGTACATCTGTTTCACTGTTTATTTGCTTATTTAGTTTTTGAAGGCAACAAATCAAAAACATATATAAACATGTTTAATTCCTGTTTTTTACTAGTTTGTTGCTGTAACTAAAATTTCCAGTAGTGGCATTTTAAATTTGCAATCCTAATGGTACAAATCCACCCCAAGCTTTTAGTCCCACCTCCTGCAAGAGCTGAATCTGTTGGTGGAAAACCCATTTCTATTGGTTGTGCAGGTTGGTGTGACATTGCATCAGTCAGTAGGAGTGATCAGCTGACTCTCCAGAGCTCACAGCAGAAGCTCTGGGGAGGAGAATCCCAGGGGAACCTGTATTTAAGTCTGTCTTAATATGGTGCTGCTACTACTACAATTAACTGAAAAGACTGAAGAGATGAGCCTAAAGTCTACAAAAGTACAGCAGATGGGGTCATGTTTATTCTTAATTTTAACATTTTTAGATTTTGGTATTCTTTTTTTTTTTTTTTTTCCTGTGTAGTAAGTTTCAGAATTTAAAAAAAAAATAAAATAAAGAAAATAATAATAAATTGGTTGTGGCAAAAGGACTGTCTAAAGCATTGTTTAACAGTGCTATCAGAATTAAATGGTAGTTGCAGAATGTCATTTTCATTTACATTTGGAATTTTCTGCAAACAATGACCATTTATCATTACCCTTTGAGTGCCAGAGTGGTACGCAATGCATTGCTTTGCAATGCGTTTTGTATCACTCTGGCACTCAAAGGGTTAAAAGTGCTGTTTTGAGTGATCCCTGTTCACATCAAAAATGCAAGTCTTACTGACTGAATGAGCTGGTGGCCAAAAGGTACTTATCCCTGTGACTCCAGCAAAGTATTGCTGAATATACCCTAATAATGCTGTTATAGTAGAACCAACTGGCACATTTTAGTATGCCTAGTATCCTAATTACTTAGAAAGTATTCCTTCTTTATCCCTCACAGTAGCTTTATGTATAACCTAGACTGTAAAATCTCTTATTTTATGAGCTCTTACCACTTTACTGGGAGGCTAGTTTTTGAATCTGCCACATATTCTGGAAGTAGTAATTACACATTTTATATATAGATTTTGACAGCAAATAACCAATAGGGCAATGTAATATGGTCGTTATCCTGTTTGCTTAAAAAGCTCAGGGGGGTTATGCCATCAGGTGACAAAGTGGTGATAAAGTGGAGATTGCTTCTCAAGTGGTATCACTTGTCCCTTCCCATGTTATTCTATGGAGCCAATGCACTAAGTTTTGCCAAACTTTTCAGCTGTTAGTGTATATGCTTCATAGAATAACATAGGCACTGGAGAAGTCCTCTCCACTTTATCACCTCCTGTATCACCCCTCAGATGTCTTTATTCCTCAGAATAGGATCAATGAATTTTCATTTCATGTAAAATTTAAATGCGGCTTTTATCCCTTTTGATTTTTTTTTTCTTTAAGCAGTGTTTTAGAGACCACTCTAGCGTTCAAGGGGTTAAAAGCCTTATTTAAATCAATGATAATGTGTCCACTGACAAGTGAGTCAGTCTTGTCCCAGTAATAGTTTGCTAACTAATCCTTTGAGCGCCAGATGGGTATGCAATGTATTGCAAAGCAATGCGTTTCATACCTCTATGGCATTCAAAGGGTTAAATGTATTAATTTTTTTTTTTCTTATTTTGATTTGCATTTCTATTAAAAAGTAGAACGTCACACTTGCGTTTCTACCACCAATTTTTTTTTTTGTTTGTTTTTTTTTTGTTTAATATATATAATGGACCAAAATCACTTTTTCTTTAACCAGATGCCCCAATGTTCCTGTCTCTTCCTCATTTCTTCAATGCGGACCCTGGCTTTGCAGAGGCTGTGGATGGATTATTCCCCAATGCGCCTGATCACGCCCTCTTTCTAGATCTTCATCCTGTAAGTACCAATAAATGCTGGCTTCTGGGGGATGTCCTATACTCTTTAGCAGCTGATGTTGAATGATTATGTTAACTATTTGTGTGCCAGCAGAGTTGGGCAGCGCACTGCTCTGCATTGTTGCCCACCCCTTTGGTAGTCCAAGGATTAAAAATAACACTAGTAGTAATAATCTAGGCCACTACTTTTTGTAATGCTATTCATGCCTTTCTAGCAATTAATGGGTTATTTCTCTCCAGGCACATCTCCTTTTTAGTTCAACAGACTTGTCAATTATGCTGTGAACAATAGGAACTTTATTTTTTGCATGTGGCCAAGCTTTGTGAGAAGCAGTCCCTGTTGGCGAAGCTATTCCATGCTACTGAATGGAACCGTTCAGGACATCTGGATATTATTTTTTTATAGAATGTAGCGGCACAAGATGAAATCTTTAGCAGCAGAATGTCCTGTGGGATGGTCTATAGTTTTTCTTGTAGCCTTAAAATTGTTTTTATTTATTTTTTATTTTCCTGTTTTTTGAATTGTGAAGTGGACCATGCACCCAAAGTCAAATTTAGAGAGGTCACAAATATTCCAAGAGGTTAAATTTGGACATATGCTACATATTGGGTAACTTTTCTTGGCTAAAGAAGCATGCAGGTATTGGCACCTGCTTATAATTACCAGCTAAAGCTGTCTATACCTGTCTAGGGACATTTGATCCACAAGATACTTATGTGTGTGCCTCCTTATTCCAGAGTACAAGGATTTCACAGACCTACAACATGTAAACGTGATTAGATAACAATCTTCTTAACTCATAAATTCATTAAGCTCCATTAACATACACTGATAAGTTATTTCCAGCCAAATGCTCCCTTCTGGTTTTTATTTGCTCATTTATTTTACTATCCTTTTTATGATGTTAAACTTTGAGACTCATTGTTTTGTGTCAGGTAAACTCACATGTTCATTTAACCCATGTACTGCCAAAGACCAAGAAGGTCTTAAAGCAGAACTACCACCCATTTTAAACGTTGTGGCAAATAATTACCCATCTGGCGACTAGCTGCTCAGTAGCGCTAGTCACTAGAACAATTACCTGGTTAATGAGCATTATACCCTGCTCCGGGGCTGACAAGCAGTAAAGAGCACAGACATCTTTCCAAAGTGACGCTTGCGCAGTCGGTCTCTTTTGGAGCCGAACAGCTCCTAGCAACACCACCTAGAGCCGGCTGGGACTGAATGCGCAGGCGCACAGACGTCACTGTGGAAAGATGTCTGTGCTCTTTACTGCCTGTCAGCCCCAGAGCAGGGTAGAATTCTCATTAACCAGGTCATTATTCTGGCAACTAGCGCTACTGAGCAGCTAGTCGCCAGCTGGATGATTATTTGCCACAAAATTTAAGATGGGTGGTAGTTCCACTTTAAAGGACAGGGCTCCTTTTGATGCAGTGACTGGAGAGAAGGTTCTTGAAGCAAAAATATGTCTAGGGTCTTACTGACCCTTTGAGTCCCAGAGGGGTGTCCAATGCTTTGCAAAGCTATGTATGGGACACTTCTGTGGCATTCAAGGAGTTAAACGAAGAGCTGCAGTTCTGGGGCAAAATAAACATTCCCCAAACTCCCATTGGTTTAACTGGAACTTGTCAGTTCTACGTTAGAAAGGTCTCCAGTGTATTATTATGAAGTGGTGCTTTCTAGACCTTTCTAGCATTTAAAGGGTTAAAGCTCCAGTTAACCCCTTTGAGGACCAGAATGGTGTGTAACCTATTGCTTTTTAACTGAGTGCCAGAGTGGTACGGAATGCATTGCTTTGCAATGCATTCTCTACCCCTCTGGCACTCAAAGGGTTAACACATTGCACACCCATCCATTCCTCAGGAGGTTAAATTGGTGTGAATCGAAAATGTGTCCCCTATAATGCAGCTGGCTTACTTCAGAAATTGCAAGGCAAGAGCCAGAGTATAAAGACCAACCTTTAAATGGATATTTTATTACATAATCTGGCAACAAAAAATGAATTGGACAATGCTTGATTTCTAAATACGAAATACTAACCTGACATCATTCTAGAGACTGACTCTCTAGCCTAACCGACACAAACCTGGCATCATTCTAGAGACGGACTCTGTAACCTAACCGATACCGACCCTAATCAAACAGTTGATACAACCCCAAAACCTAACAAACTTAAGATACTGATCCTAACAAACTAACCCACGCTAACAGATACTTACCTGGTGACATTTTGAATAGGCTGGCCATAATTCCTTCAGACAAAAGCAGGACAGGTGTGGGACAGACGGACAGTGGGACTCAGTCACTCCGAGTCCGATCGTAGTAGAATGCGTTTCCTTCGTCCGTCTCCCTTCCTCCCTTCCCTTCCCTTACCTCCCTCCCGTAATTCGGAACTTCCTGTCTTCGTCACTCACACTACTGGTTTTACTGTACACACCATAGAGTCTTATGACTCATCGTCATATCACTGTCTAAGACTCTATGATAATTTACCATAGACTTGAGTCTTAGACAGTTGAGTCATTCGAGTTGATAAGATTATGATAATCAATGTGTACAGTAAAACAACTAGTGTGACGAAAGGAAGTTCCAATTTACTTATGAGGAATAAACAAGCCGCGTTCAGGTTTTTTTTACACAAAAATTAAAAACTATATCCTATATAATAATTCGCTAAATCGTGTGTAACGCCGCGACATGCGCAGTAGACACTGCTGCGCGTGCTGCAGTCATGTGCAGAAGAGACTGCCCGCGCCGTGGCTGATACAGAGCCGGGCGCTCCGAAGGAGCGTCCAGCTCTGTATCAGAGCGTGACTGCCCCGCGACCGGGTGGCAGTAGCACTGTGGCCCGTGTAACGGGCTGTTCAACTAGTATGTTATATTAAAAAAGGGAAAAAAATTGACATTTATATTAAAGACGGGACTGTCTGGAAATATGAAAAAAAACCTGTACTATCTTGTTTAAAACGGTACATATGGTCAGCCTAATTTTGAAGGGCAATGTCTTGTGACCACCATTATGTCACCATACTGACACTAATCATGTAGGTGGTGTCATATCAATAGGATACTATAAATAAGGGGTGTTCAATGCTTATCATTTAGGGCAATACACAGACACTGATTCTGACAGGTGCATCAATCCATGACCAAGCAATTAATAATCTCCTGCATGTTTCAATAAGCTTATCCTTAACCCTTTGAGTGCCAGAGGGGTACGCAAAGCATTGCTTTTGCAATGGGTTGCATACCCCTCTGGCATTCATAGGGTTAACTCTGAGTGATGGGGGGGTGGGTGCACAGTGCATTGGAACGCAATTCATTGCGTACCACTCTGGCACTCAAAGGGTTAAGCTTTTGAGGACTAGAGGGTTGGCCAATGCATTTCAAGCTGGCCTTTTTAAATGTTCTCTAGGACTGGAACTGAACATCTCTGCTGTACATGTCCGCCAAATTAGAATTAAAAAAAAGCATAGATTTGGAGATGGGTAAATAGGTTTTCGTTTAGCCTCCTAATATCTAAACTGCCACAATATTAAAATGAAGTCTCGTTTGCTGTTGGCAGGCCAGGCTCTGTGTGCTTATGTGGTAGTAAACCAGTGGGATTTACTGTAGGATGGGGTGTGGGACTTAATTTGCATAGTGCACCAAGGAATGCATTGCACACTGCTTTGGAGCTCTCAGGATAAATGAAATAATAACAGTAATAAAATGATTTGGCCCTTTAACTAACCAGTAAGGTGTGCAACATATTGTGCGGTTCAACTTTGTACACCCCACTCTGAGACGAGGGATTAGAGTATGGCTTTACCTTATTATAAAATGGGTTTCTTCCTAGTGTTCACTTATGCATGGTTAGAACAGATGTCTTGAATAGAGCTGCATTGCAGAACTCCTGAAGAATCCAGTTTCACTTATCTGCATTGACCCCCAGTGATCCCATTTCTGGGGCATAGTGGAGATATAGAAGTTTTCTGACTGGCTCACATGGGCCTTATTGATCATTGCAATACACAGTGTGAGGCTCAGTCTTTTTGACTGATGCATGGTAAAATTGACTGTGACAAGTCCAGCATAAGGCAATATTCCATTTCGAATATATGTTGCAGTATCAGAAATACTGCACAAGAGACTGCTATATGAACCAATTAGAACAATTTCAGTTACTGCTCAAGTATCACCACTTTTCCTGTCGTATTATCCAGCAACATAGTACAAGGCTTTGCTTATCTCGTGTGAAGGTGAATCAAATGGGTAAAATATTGCAGATATGCAGATTATTGGGAATGACACAAGCTTTATAATCTATTTTGATCTGAAACTGTTCTGAGAATATTATATGTTTGTGTATGCGTGCACAGTGGACTTGTGCACAAAGGAGCAATTCTGGATCATATTGACTGCATAATAGAGGGACTGAATCTTTATTTAAATGGGGCTTTCTCTGTCGTCCAATACAGGTTACTGGTAACTCTGGGAGGCAATCTGCCCCTTAGTAGGCAGGAACAATTCTCAAAGTGTATGCAGGGGGTGGAGCCTCCCTTCCCTCCTTGGCTGCAGCTAGCCAATTCGCTCCAGAAAAATTAGTTCCTTGGTGAAGACACCAGGCTGGGAACAGTTCTGCTATAGTTTTAGAATCTTTTTTTATTTTTCTGTTAGATATGGAATACCATCATTAGGCGGATTACCATGACTGACAATGCCCTTAGATGTGGCTAGCTCAGTATCCAGGTGCTTTTTGTGGACCTTAAGCCCTGAGGGGGAAAGTCTTGGTTACAAGTGCTTCCCCAGGAGTTACCCACTGAGGTTACTTCTTCCTACATGTCTGACGACAGAAGATCTGCAGGAAAGGTGAGCTACCCTTTGAGTGCTGCAGGTCCACTTGTCCCACAGTGCCCCCCGCACAGGGGTGTATTCATTGGAGTTCCTATTGCACACTCCTGCACTCACTGGGTATATCTGTATGACTGTGTGGGTGTTTGGAGCAGGTTTATGTGGTAACGTATCCCTTTAAATGCTGGTTTGGCACTTTTTTGGGAGTTTTGACACTTTTCCTACTTAGTGTTTTTTGGGTATCCTCACATGTTCTGTTGATGGTTTACACTTTTTACTGTTTTTCTTTAAAATTTGTAAATTGTGTACTGCGTCTTTAAGGCGTGCTTTACCGCATAGACGCCATTGCTCCATTCGCTCCTATGGGACTGTACTGTTTGGGACGTATCTCTGCAACCGTTTAACCTAGCGACTTCGGAGATGGCTCATTTTAATTTTCTGCCCTTTCTTTATCATGCGGTTCATGTTTCTAGTGTGTTGGGGGCTCAGGGGGCTTCGGGCACTGTTTGGGGTACTTTTTGGGAAAAACTACATTTGCCATGAGCACTTTGTGCCCTTGTTTCTGATTGGCTACCGCTGTGGCAGCCATTTTGTGAGCGTTCTGGGCGAGTATCCTACGCAGAGCTTGGACTCTCCTTCTCTCCTCCTGCAGATTAACCCTTCGCCTGCCAGATAAGTCAATTTTAGAGATTTCTGGGGTGAAACTTTAATCCTACACACTGTAATTGGACGACTTATTGTACAGTTGGCTATTTGACACTGTGAGAATGTCTATACCACTGGAGCTTGGGGCTAGACCTAAGACTAAGGAGGCTGGGGTCTCTGTATCCCCCATTGTGCATTGCTCTTACAGTCACTCAGGGCTACCTAGAGAATTCTTAGGTCACTTATGCCCAGCATGTTCTGATGTCCCTGACAGCATTCCAGGGACCTCCAGCCATGCCATAGAGCCAGCTTGGGTGCAAGAGTTCAAGGCTGCAACTAGGGACCTCAGGTCCACATTGCAACTCTTTCCATCCCAGTTACAGGAGGCCTTTCAATCTTGGCAGCCCCCTTCCTCAGTCAGATCTTCCCTGCCAAAACCTCAGGGAGTACCTGATGTGTCAGATTCCTCTGAGGAGGAACTGCTGGTGGATTCAGATGTTGAGGAATGTTCTGTGTTAGAGTCCTCTCAGTTTTTTTGGGACTCTTTTGAGGTTGATCCTGAACCCACCGCTGAGGGCCTGATCAGGGCTGTTTTAAATACTCCTAGTTCAGGAGGTCCCTTCTGATCCCTCTGATGTATTTCAGGAGCCTGCTAAGCCCCTTACTTTCCACCTAATCCCACTCTTGTCCGCCTTGTGTCTGAGGAGTGGAAATCCCCGGACAAGAAAACATCTGTGTCCAAGAAATTTGCCCAGCTTTATCCCTTTTCTGAGGCTGTGCTTGCTCAGTGGGTTTGTCCCCCCAAAGTGGAACTTGAGGTTTCACTGAAGTCCATTTTTGCCACTGTTGGTTCTGCTATGAGTCCAGCGTTTGCTGCAGCTTGGGTGAACCGGGCCATTGCAGTCTGGACTGAACAGCTCACCAAGGCTGTCCGTCAGGTTGCACGTACTTCAGATAAGTTGTGCCTTCTTGCCAACACATCTGGCACAGCACTGTTTCTGCTGCTGTATTTGATTCCATCCTTTGGTGGCTAGGGTTTCCACCATGGTGGCCAGACGGGCTTTTTGGCTCAAGATCTGGTCTGCTGACACTGCTTCTAAGAAAGCCTTGCTTTCCCTACCCCTTCAGGGTACCTCTTTGTTTGGGCCAGATCTTAAGGATCTAATCAGTGAGGCCACTGGGGGCAAGAGTATTCTCTTACCCTTGGTTCCCAGGAAGAAATTACTGCTCAAGTGTAACCGTTTTTTTTTTGTTCCTTTCAGAATGACACATCCAACAAACCAGACTGTTCTCTCAGTTCCGTGTACCTCCTCAAAGCCCAAACAACAATGGAAGTCCAAGATCGCCAAGGCTTCCAAGACTTCTTCAGCATGACTCGCCGAACCCAGGTCCGCACTCCGTGGGTGGCTGTCTGCGACACTATCAACGCATCTGAGAGGACTTAGTGTAGGACCCATGGGTTTTATAGGTAGTAATGGAAGGATACAAGATCCCTTTCATTTTCTCTTCCTCCCTTTCCCTTTCGTCCTTCTCACACACCTCAGGGTGCAGAGAAACACTGTCTGTTCGACAGCACTGTTCAGGCTCTTTTGGACAAGGATGTTCTAGAGCCTGTACCTATCCAGCACAGGGGTTCAGGTTTCTACTCAAACCTCTTTGTGGTCGCCAAAAAGGATGGCGGTTATTGCCCTATTTTGGACTTGAAGGATCTAAATTCCTTTGTGACCCAGACTCATTATCGTCAGGAGTCTCTGTGCACAGTGATTTGCTGCCATATCCCCGGGTGAATTCCTTGCTTCTCTGGATCTTCAGGACACGTATTTACACATTGCCATTCATCCAGAGAGCCGGCAGTACCTGCAGTTTACCTGCGACAGTGGACATTTTCAGTTCTCAGCTCTTCCATTTGGTCTGACGACAGCTCCTCAGGTCTTCAACTGTATCCTGGGTGCCTTGATATCCATCCTCCACCGTAAATACATCAGTTACTCCATACATGGACGACTTGCTTCTGAAAGCCCTTTCTGCGGAACTCCATCAGCAAGTTCAGAACTACATCCAGGCTCTCGCCCATCACGAGTGGATCATCAACTTGGACAAGTCAGATCATATACCATCTCGGCGTCTGGTCTTCCTGGGCCTTCTCTTCGACGAGCATGGTGTTCCTCACGGACGAGGTGGCTCACCAGATCGCCCACAGGGTTTCAGCGATTCTGTCTCAGGATCCAGTTCCAGTCCAGAAGCTATCCTCTCTGGTGGGGAAGTTCATATCCACCATAGAAGCGGTTCAGTTTGCCATGGCGCACACCAGGGAGCTCCAGAGGTTCGTGATCCGGTTGACCCTTGCACACCTGGATCTTTTGAAGCCCTTTGTTTCTCTTCCTCTTCATGTGGAACGGAGCTTGTCATGGTGGCTCGACCTTTCCAACCTGCTGAAGGGCAAGTCCTTTCTGGTGCCCTTTTGGACCAAGGTGACGACGGATGCCAGCCTCTCTGGCAGGGGTGCAGTCCTGGGTCGCTTAAGCGCTCAAGGTTGGTGGTCTCCAGAAAAGTCCCTCCTTCCGATCAACATATTGGATCTTCGGGCGATATTTCGTGCCCTGCGACGTTGGACATCTCAGCTGGGAGACTGCCTGGTGTGAGTGGAGTCTGACAACGCCACGGCCGTGGCTTACATCAACAAGCAAGGTGGAACCCAAAGTCTCTCTGCTTGGTTAAAGGTCAATGCTATTTTGTCCTGGGCAGAAGAAAACGTACCTGCTATATCTGCAGTGCACATTCCAGGTGTAGACAACGTCATGGCTGACTTCCTCAGTCCACACACAGTGGACAGCGGAGAGTGGGAGTTGCACCCACAGGTGTTCCAACTCATTGTTCATCGATGGGGTCCCCCTTACATCTACCTGATGGCGACGAGACACAACAGGAAGGTTCCAGTGTTCTGCTCTCGGTGTCAAGACTCTGGCTCTAGCAGTGGATGCAATGTCCATTCCATGGGTCTTTCCTCTCTTAAATCTTTCCTCCCCTTCCCATGTTGCACAGGGTGTTACAGAAATTACGACTGGAGCGTTGTCCAGTCATTCTGATTGCTCTGTACTGGCCTCATCCGTCTTGGTTTCTGGAGCTCTTGGATCTGTCAGTGGAGGAGCCCTTTTGGCTCCCCTACCATCCAGACCACCACCTACAGGGTTACCTGTGGAAGGAGGATGTTCATCGGCTAGCTTTGACGGCTATTGAATCCTCAATATTGAAGAAGGGCTTCTCATCTGGTGTGGTGGCTACTATGCTCAGTGCCCACAAGCCTTTTTCTTCCAAGATCTACCATCATGTCTGGTCGACTTTTCTGTCCTGGTGCGTGGACAGGGACCTGTCTCAGGACTTTAATCTACCTGCGGTCCTGGCCTTTTTTGCAGGGCGGTGTGGATAAGGGCCTCAGTTTGAGTTCCCTTAAATTTCCGACTTCTGCTCTCTGTTTGCGATTGTGTCAGTTCGCTGTGTCACGGAGTTACATGCGCTGTCCTCTAAACCACCCTATTTGGTGTTTCATAAGGACAAGGTGGTGCTTTGCACTTCTAAGGAGTTTCTGCCAAAGGTTATCTCTGAGTTACACATCAATCAGGAGATTGTGGTGCCCTCTTTCTGCCCTGACCCCACCTCTGACAAGGAGAGGGATCTCCACTTGGTAGATGTGGTGTGTTGTCTCAAGTTCTGTGTGCATCGTACTGAGTCTCTTAGGCAATCAGACAGGTTGTTCGTCATTCCTGAGGGTCCTAGGGCAGGAAGACCTGCATCCAAGGTGACTATTGCTTCTTGGATCAAGTCCACTATTCGTAAGGCTTATGAGATGAGGAAGAAGCCTGTTCCTTTCAGGGTCACAGATCATTCTACTCGCTCTATTGGGGCCTCTTGGGCTTACAAGAATCAGGCCTCTGCTGATCAGTTATGCAAGGCGGCCACTTGGTCGTTTGTGCACACCTTTTTGAAGCACTACTGTGTTGATGTGTTGGCATCGGCTGATGCCAGGTTTGGGAGGAAAATCCTGGAAGCAGTATTGCCTGTCTAGGATTTTCCTTGGTTCTTAGTGCCCTGTTGGTTCTAGTTCAGTGTGCTGTGTAACGTTCCTGGGGTGCCGTTACCCCTGTTTTGTGTCTGACACTTCAGCTGCTGTTGGGCTATCTCTAATCTGATGGTTCATATCTGTTTTGGTGACATTGGGAGCCTTGCACCTGGTCCTTGCCTTCTTCCCGCCTCTGGAAAACTTAATGGTTGGACATCCCAGAGTTACCAGTAACCTGTATTGGACGACAGAGATAAGAGGATTCTAGTCTTACCTGTTAAATCCTTTTCTCTTAGTCCATACAGGTTACTGGTCTCCCACCCTGTCAAGGTACCATGCTTGGCTTTCCTGTGGCAGACCATGGGGGTCCTTTGGGGTCATGCTCACAGGATTCTTCTTCCCTTATACTATCTAGTCATCTTGGTGTCGCAAATCTTTCTAGAGCTGATTGGCTAGCTGCAGCCAAGGAGGGAAGGGAGACTCCACCCCCTGCATACACTTTGGAATTGTTCCTGCCTACTAAGGGGCGGATTTCCTGCCAGAGTTACCAGTAACCTGTATGGACTAAGAGAAGGATTTAACAGGTAAGACTAAAATCCTGTGTTTAACCTGTTGAATGCTAGATATATTGATCACATTGCAAAGAAACCTATTGAAGACACCTCTAGCAGTCAGGAGGTTAAACTCCTTATGTTAAATAAAGTTTGTTTTGGAACGTTTATTTCTCACTTACAGTGGAGTTGAATCACTGCAGAATTGTTTTTTCTTTCTTGTGCATAAGGCCAGTATGTGTCATTTTTGTCCTTCTAATAGACACTATTTGTAGAGATAGGGATGTTCATATCTAGCTGTATCAACTCGGCATGTTAAAGAACAGTTGAGTTAAATATAAACGATGATAAAATGTAGCATTTATCTGCACTGGTGCAGTAGGTTGGAGCGGAATACACCCATGTGCTTTACAATAATATCATTGATTCGTGACAATGTAAATCATGTTTGTTACATTTTCATTCCATTTCCTCCCACTCTTCAGTGTATTTTATTATCATGCAAAAATTCCTAAAGCTGCTCTGAACGTTTATTTGTAGTTTGGGGATTTTCAGTTGGTTGTTCCTCTAGGAAAAAATTATATGTATTTGCTTTTGCTGTATTGTTTGTCTCTGTGTATTTTTTTTTTTTTAACTTTATCGTGTCTTGTTTGAAGAAGTGCAGATTATGCACAGTCCGTCTAGATGTACGTAGGAAAATGTCCATACTGCAGTTAGATGCATCTATATGTTCTTATGCATTTGCTATCATTTGTAGACTTACAGCTAAGTTCAGCTTGCTGTCTAATAAAAACATTTTACCCATTAGAAGCATTTGGGTTTATTGAAGTCCACTGTTTATTGTGAGAAGGTATCAACTAAAGGCTTTAACCCTTTGAGCGCCAGAGGGGTGTGCATTGTGTTGCATACCCCTCTGGCATGCAAAGGGTTAACGGAGATAATTATATTATGTGCACTTGCATATATACAATGTACATTGTATAGCTTTATTTGTATGGTGCCATACAATGTACGCAGTGCATTACAACAAAACAGCAGCTCTGAAGGCTGTGGAGAATATTTAAAATTGCATCCGTACAGATTGCACAACTGAGCAGCTCTCCAAGAAACAGGCTAACCACAAAGACACAGGCAACCAGAAATATCAAAAGAAGGCCATATTGGCCATACAAAACTGGCTACAAATTTAAATAAAGCACTCACGTTGGTGGATAACCACTTATTTGCTATATTTTAAGGGGAATTGTCCTGCCCCTCTTCACTAATTTGCAGGAAATGAAAGCCAAGGACAATAAGTGTTTTGAAATGGCTTATCCTGTATGTTTGTTTCCTGCAGGGGGCTGGGAGGTCCTGAACAGGGTCTGTACAATTCCAGCACTGTGTTCTTAAATCTTGTTTGGTTTTTTTTGGGGTTTTTTTTTTTAAATGGGCCTTTTGGTCTGTATAAAGCTAGAGAAGTCTGGATATAACTCAAAGCACTATTTAACTCCTTTTATTTGGTCCCAGTGGTTTAGCTGGTTTGCCCCAGAATTGCTTCAGTTCTTCACAGTACATGGAATGTTAAACTTCGGTGTGTAACAGCAAACGCGTGGCTCTCAGACGGACATAGTGTCTAGCTTTTTGTCTCACAAGTCTGCAAGCTCTTGCAAAATAGTTTTTCATAAAAACAAGTGGTTTATACTCTTGAACAGAATATAAGATAAGATAAATCCCAGCAGTTATCTAATCCAGTAAGTGGATTGGAGGAGAAAAGCATGTTATCGGTCAGGTTTTTCCTCATGCTGATAAAATCTTGTCCCTAATCACAGTCCATCCCGACTGGACCGGCTTGCTGCTCTGAGGGAAGTCAGCGTGAATTTGGAAAAGTCTACAACGTTATGGACACTTGGAAAGGCACGATTCCTTATAAAAAGTATATTGAATAATTCACCTTGCCTTAAAGTGGAAGTTTCATGTGACTAATATTGCCCTCCAATACTTTACTAACCTAGCGATATGCACAGTCCTATTGTTCTTAAGCTTCATGAGTCAGAGGTATTGAAGAGAAATACATTTTTGGCAGGAACCAGAGGACAAACGGCGCAGACATCTTAGAGGAAATGTACCTCTGAGTCTTCGTTGTCTGTCCCATTCACTTCCAGCATTGGTGGTGATGTCCTTTGGCTATCTTAAGGTAACGGAAGTTCCTGAGCACACAGGTGCACAGAACTTGTCTTGTAAGCTCTGTGCAGCCCAATGCCTGCCAAATAAGTATTTTTCTTCAATACCGCTGACTTATGGAGCTTAAGGATAATGACTGTGTATATCGCTAGGTTAGTAAAGTATTGGGGGCAGTGTTAGTCATGTGAAAGTTCCACTTTAATATCCACACATTCCTTTCCCTTTAAAATGAGTCTGCATAATCCCTCATTAGGCAGGCTCCAATTAAAGGGACCGTAATGTCCCATAAAAAATGTTTAGTGTTTTGTAGAGGTTAAAAAAATAAACAATAGGATTTGTGGAATATCTCTCAAACCGCTATAGTTTGAGAGATGTCCTCCGTTAAAGTTCCCCTCTCCCTCCCCCTCCTCTGATGTCAGCTGTAAATTGACAGCAGGAGTTTCTGATCTGGGGACCGACAAGTGGCTCTTCAGTAGAGCCGCAATAGCGCTATTAAAAAAAAAAAAAAAAAAAATACTACTTTGGAACGGTCTACAAAGTGTGCCTGGTTTGCAAGCACACTTTTTAGACCATTCCAAAGAAGTAATCATTTTTAAATTGCATATAACATATACAGATTCCTGATGCGCCCCAAATTGTCACCTTCACACACTAGATCCCCACTTGTAAGGAACTAAATATAAAAAGAATATATAATAAGTGTGTGGCACCAATTTATCTAATATATATATATATATATATAATATATAAAATAGATGCTGAATGAAAAACTATTAGGCCTCAGATATTGAATAAAAAGAGTATACATTTATTAAAAACCATATTCCTGCTCTTGCAGAGAAATTGCAGCTTCAAATATGCTTGAACTATCCCAGTTTAATAAGCAAACATGGAATAGTAAGCATAATCCACAAGCCAATTTGAAATAAAATATCCTCTATATAAAACAGACAAGTATAAATTGTAATATGAGTGACGTGTCACTGGCTAATACTCTCCCCCATCATGTAATACACAATGGGGGATCAACAGTCAGTCCCACATACACCAAATAGTGAAAATGAACAGTCTGATATCCGTTCAGTCCGTGCAGACGTGGTCGTCCGGCTCAAATCTCCATTACAGGAGAAATCAGTCAGTGGCAACACACTGAGTGATATGGTTGCCACCTCCTCTAATTCAGTGCTACCTTTTCAGTACCATAAAGTCATCAATTCTGGATTTCTATTGTTATATATTGCAAAGTGGTTGGAAAGTGAATGTTTGGTGTATCCTTTCTGTATACTGTGTATATGTTAATATATACGTCTTTTCCATTCTTTTAGTTCTCCCTATATATTTTTTTCTCGCACGGGCATGCTACTAACTTGGTGTTACAAGTGATAAATGATTTAATTTTATAATCTTTATTCTTATTAGCGGATACTTTCCTATTTATGCTGTTCATTGACTTTCTACACCCACAACAGTTGCCACATTTGTAAAATCTCCAATTTTCTGAACAAGTGTTTATTTGTAATGGGGCCCTCACACTTGGTGCAACTATATTTGCTAATGATTGAGCCTTTTGATATACGGTAATATTCTAGGCTTGTCAGGTAAACTTGTGCACAATATTCTATCCCCGTTCAATATATCCCAATGTCTATTAATAACCGTATTGAATATTTTATAATCTTTATTAAAGGATAGAATAAAAGAGAAACCAAAATACTCATTAGATTGATTGACTGGATTGTATTTCAAAATATCATCCCTTTCTAGCAGAGACATTTTTGCTATAGCTTGATCCAGAATGTCCTCAGAATATCCCCTCTCCTCAAACTGATCTCGCATCGCCTACCTTAATTCGCAGTCCTTGGTACAGTTCCTTTTTAATTGTCTGAATTGGCCAAACGGAATATTAGTTAAACACTTACTAAAGTGGCAACTATCTGCTTATATGAAACTATTAATATCAGAGTTTTTCCTATAGGTCCTTATGACTGTCTGGTCTAATTCAATTTTTATCTCCAAATCTAAAAAATGTACTCTATTTACGAAATGTATGACTAAATACCAAGTTGTATTCATTATCACCTATATAACTTAAAAAGACAGTAGGCTCTCCTCATCCCCTCTCCATATAAACAAAATATCAATAAAACTCCGTTACAGTACCAAACTCGGCCCCAGCTCGCCATTATTCCATATACAGATTGGCCATATAGAGATTGGAGTTGATGGGGGTGAATTTGATGCCCATGGCAATGCCTGTGTTCTGACTGTAATATACATAATCGAACCAAAAATAATTGACAACGTATAAAGTTAATAGATTGGATAACAAACTGTCTTTGTGTATCAGGCATGCTTCTATTATTCTTAAGATATTGCTCTACTGCATAAGAACTTTTTCTGCATTTTGTGTGAAACAGAAATATGCAGTGTTACAGACACGCACTTAAAGAGACAGTGTCACACACTGTGAAAAGCATACATACAGAGAGACACACACATACATGGACGTATGTCAGATATGTAGAAAGTGTGTGACAGACGCAGTAGTGATGTAGATATGCTGATAAGAGTTGTAAAAAATGTTTTAATTGCAGCTCTTCAGCTTGATGAATAAGACCCTGTATACTTACAGTTGAAGTGAGTGTGCTGTGTTACTTGGTGAATAAGGGCCTGTATCCTTACAGTTGAAGTGAGTGTGCTGTGTTACTTGGTGAATAAGGCCCTGTATCCTCACAGTTGAAGTGAGTGTGCTGTGTTACTTTATGAATAAGGCCCTGTATCCTTACAGTTGAAGTGAGTGTGCTGTGTTACTTGATTAATAAGGCCCTGTATCCTTAAAGTTGAAGTGAGTGTGCTGTGTTACTTGATGAATAAGACCCTGTATCCTTACAGTTGAAGTTAGGGTTGTCACCTTTTCCTAAAAAAAAAAAAAAAATACTGGCCATAGCTGTGTGAGGGCGGAGTCACAAAAGGGAGGAGCCAAAAAAGGGGCAGAACCACTTAATGTTGCATGACCACACTCAGACTAAGCACTCACTCGCACTCACTCTCACTCAGACTAAGCACTCACTCTCTCTCTGACTAAGCACTCACTCTCTCTGACTAAGCACTCACTCTCTCTCTCTGACTAAGCACTCACTCTCTCTCTCTGACTAAGCACTCACTCTCTCTCTCTGACTAAGCACTCACTCTCTCTCTCTCTCTGACTAAGCACTCACTCTCTCTCTCTCTCTGACTAAGCACTCACTCTCTCTCTCTCTCTCTCTGACTAAGCACTCACTCTCTCTCTCTCTCTGACTAAGCACTCACTCTCTCTGACTAAGCACTCACTCTCTCTCAGACTAAGCACTCACTCTCTCTCTCTGACTAAGCACTCACTCTCTCTCTCTGACTGAGCACTCACTCTCTCTCTCTCTCTGACTAAGCACTCACTCTCTCTCTCTCTCTGACTAAGCACTCACTCTCTCTCTCTCTCTGACTAAGCACTCACTCTCTCTCTCTCTCTGACTAAGCACTCACTCTCTCTCTCTCTGACTAAGCACTCACTCTCTCTCTCTCTCTGACTAAGCACTCACTCTCTCTCTCTGACTAAGCACTCACTCTCTCTCTCTGACTAAGCACTCACTCTCTCTCTCTCTCTGACTAAGCACTCACTCTCTCTCTCTGACTAAGCACTCACTCTCTCTCTCTCTCTGACTAAGCACTCACTCTCTCTCTCTCTCTGACTAAGCACTCACTCTCTCTCTCTCTCTGACTAAGCACTCACTCTCTCTCTCTCTCTGACTAAGCACTCACTCTCTCTGACTAAGCACTCACTCTCACTCTCTCTCTCTCTCTCTCTCTCACTAAGCACACTCTCTCTCTCTCTCTCTCTCTCTCTCTCTCTCTCTCTCTCTCTCTCTCTCTCTCTCTCTGACTAAGCTCTCTCTCTCTCTCTCTCTCTCTCTCTCTCTCTGACTAAGCTCTCTCTCTCTCTCTGACTAAGCACTCTGTCTCTGTCTATCAGACTAAGCACTCTGTCTCTCTCCCTCTCTCCCCGGCCAGAGTGGTGAAGGATCCCCTACACACAAAGGTGATCAGACCTCCCAATTAAGCCTTTGAGGCCTAGTCAAGTTGCTTGAATACTGGAATACATTGCGCTGCATTGGAGGCCCTATTTGTCCTCTATAGTGCAGATGGTTTGCCCAGAACGGATCTACTTTGCCTGTATATATAAGGCCCAGTGTTTGTACACAGATAGGACGCAACATTTACTTATTTTTCTCGCTCAGTACATGTGTACTACAGGTGTGACATAGATGCACATTGTGTTACCTGTACAAATCACTAAGATCTTAAATACACAAATATCTACATCCCATTGAGACAATTGTAGCGGTGACATTATCTGTTATTGCTAAGATTCAGCACAGACATGCCCTGAACTGTCTCAGTAACCATATGTATCACTGTAAAATAAAGCAGAGCGACCATCATAAAGGTAATCAGTTACATGCTGTAATATATTTTTTTTTCTACGTTTTTCACAGATGGGCTGTAGCACTTTAAGTTGTAAATACATGTTTGGGGACGGTTTAACTTTGATAAAAAACGGCTCCCATCCTCTCCACCAGTCAGCTATAGCTGAAGAGCCGTAGGTTGCCTACACTTGGCCAAGGACAACTGAGTGCCTGCCAATAAGGGATTATTAACACTAGGCCCGCTTCTTCTGGCCTTCTACCGACCTCTGTCACGTCATACCTGGAAGTGTGTGTGTGCTGAGGGCGGTGCTGTTTACTTCCAAGTTCTGCCAGGGCTGGAGCCGGGGAGCTGGAGAGACCGAGGATGAGCTGAACCGTGTAGGCCGCAGACATGGAGTGGTCCAGTGGATTCTGACCAGACTGCCTCCTGTGCACAGTGCACCACAGTCTATGAGCACTGACACTCTCACAGCGCCTGCATACTGCCGCAACCCCTGACTCCCTGTTGTCAGTCACAAGACTCAGACACATACACCAGGCAAGCATGACACACCAGCCAGCCAATGAGGACCATTGATGTCCAAATACTCTTCACTCAGGTGATGGTGTGTGGACGCTGACGACTTTAAACGAGCCACATGAGCAGCTGGCATATAGGGCTGAGTGGAGGAGACTGACTCTGGACACGTTGCACAAACAAATACCGGTAGATATACCGGCACCGGCTCAAAGGTCCTAATTACTGGCTGTGCCGGTAAAATACCGGCTGGGTGGCAAGCCTAGTTGAAGTGAGTGTGCTGTGTTACTTGATAATAAGGTTCTGTATCCTTACAGTTGAAGTGAGTGTGCTGTGTTACTTGATAATAAGGTCCTGTATCCTTACAGTTGAAGTGAGTGTGCTGTGTTGGTGAATAAGGCCCTGTATCCTTACAGTCGAAGTGAGTGTGCTGTGTTGGTGAATAAGGGCCTGTATCCTTACAGTTGAAGTGAGTGTGCTGTGTTACTTGGTGAATAAGGCCCTGTATCCTTACAGTTGAAGTGAGTGTGCTGTGTTACTTGATGAATAAGGTCTTGTATCCTTACAGTTGAAGTGAGTGTGCTATGTAGTTGGTGAAGGTCACAGTGAGAAGATGTAAAGGAATAATTTAGATTACAGCAGTGGATACTGCAGTACATTTGAAGAAATAGGTTGGCAGACAGAGGGTTAAGTGACAGATGCAGTGATAGATAATGTAATAGTGATGTGGGAGTAAAATGGCGAGATTGGGACTATGGATGAATGGCTAGGGGATAGGTGAGTGGGGGTGACAAGGGAGGAGGAGATGAGAGATTGAGGAAAGGAGGGACAGTGAAGTGTTAAAGTAAAGTAATGGGTGAGGGGGAGAAATGACTATACATAGACAGTGAAGTAGACATGAAATACAGGGCTGTAGGGTTACTGCATTATACAGACCTAGTGTAGCAGTTGGTTGGAGTGAAGCACTTTAACTCTGAGTGTGAGAGAGGTACGCAACACATTGCTGTGTAATGAGTTGTATAGTCCTCTGGCAGTGAAAGGGTTAACTGACACATGTTGGGCGCTTATACACTATGTGGGACGGCGTTGGCCGTCATGTTATGACTGTTGGGCGCACGTATGTGAAATGTAGACACACTGATAAACACAGAAATATGCAACACACAGGCAGACATATACACACAGTGAGCGGCAGAGACATGCAAAAGACATGCACACACACACACCAGAGATGCACACATGCACACAAATATGTAGCAGAGATGTACACACACACACGCAACATATATGCACAGAAACACATGCACGCATGAGTTGTGCATGTCAGAGTTAAATAGCAGTGGGAAGTGTATTCATACCTGGGAACTTTGATTTGTGTTGTCTCTGGAGGGGAGTTATGTGGTGCTGATGTAGAGACAAAGGGGCAATTTGGGCTAAAAGTGGGCGGGGCTTAATCGCAAGTAGGGGGCAGGGCTTAAGAGAAATGTGGAAAAGTGTTAGTAATAGGCTGGGGAAGGAGGAGAAGTGGGAGGGGAATGCAAGTTTACAGTGTGAGAGGTTTGAACACACTCCCTGAGGGGTAAAACTTGATACACAACCCTGTGGCAGTCAGTGGGTTAAGCGTGTACCTGATGGCTGTCTGTCCTGTGTCTTGCATGGCAAATGATGACAGTGAAGAAATAATTGAGCAGTGAGGGCCTACCTTAACCCTTTGAGTGCCATTTTGTTCCTCAGTGGCTGTAGTACAGGTCCTGCTGAGGCCACTGGGAGTCAGGGTGAGTGACTGTGTGTCAGCCATATTTCTTTCTGGCTTTTGTGTGTGAGTGGGGCATTTGTGTGTCTGTGAGTGGGGTGTGTGGTGCTATGTGAGTGGGGCACGCGCGTGTGTGTGTGTGTGTGTGTGTGTGTCTGGTGCTGTGTGAGTGGGGCATGTGTGAGTTTGGCGCTGTGTGAGTGGGGCATGTGTGTGTTTGTCTGTGGTGTAGGAGCAAGTGGCGGCCATATTGTTTTTTTCTGACTTTGATAGTGGTGGGCGGGCTGCATAGTGGGGGTGGGCCAACTCCCTTCAGCCACTGCAATTGGTGTGAAAATCACACCCCCATTGAATCACCCAATGGGAACAGTAACCCCTCCTTATTGCCACCCCTGGGCGTGTGTGTCTCCTGAGGAGACATAAATTATGCAATGAGCCTTTCTCATATATATATATATATATATATATATATATATATATATATATATATATATATATATAATTAATAGGGATGAGACATCAGGTGTTCCTAAAAAGAAATCTTTTTCCCATTTTATTCCTGACAGTGTATTGATTACCTGCGTAGTATCCTTTTATATACGCCGGTAGTTTTTACTTCCGGCTGTAGTACCGTATCTATATATTGAGAGAGGTTTGCTGTCAGGGAGCCAATCCCAGAGCCTATAGGTCTGCTTGGAGGATCTTGGATATTTTTGTGGATCTTTAGCAGACAAAAAAAAACACATAGGTAGTCTGGGATTGGCTCCCTGTACATAAGCAAACTCCTTGTCATTCAAAATGTCCCTTTCCTTCCCATTCTTTAATAACATTTTTAAAGATTTATAGAATTTCTTTGTGGGGTCTTTTCTCAATCTCTCATATGTATCAACATCTCCCAATAAATTCAAACACATTTGTTTGTACTGAGTATCCATCACAACTCTTCCTCCTCCCTTATCTGTAGAACTAATGGTTAATTCTAAATTATTTCTTAACTCCTTGGCAGTTTTTCTTTTAGTCATATTTGGTTGATTTATATAGTTCAATTTACTATTATTAACCTTCCTAATCTCTTTCTCAACCAAATTCGCGAATGTCAATATACGTGGTTTTATTTTTCAATTTTTTTTCACTGGATTCATGTGGAGACTTGTTTTGTGTATTGACTTATCAAAACACTGTTTTCAAATCATACTGTAGACTCATTTGGGACCATGGATTAATATCCATACTCAAACATTCATTGTTGTGTGTATATTTGAATGCAGTAACAGTACTCCTTCATTATCAGCGTGCATCCGCTGTTTGGATATTATTTATATCTTTGTTTCTCACGTGGTTTTTTTTTTTTTTTTTTCACATTAGGATTGAGAATTTCGCTTTTTTAATGATCAACTAAATAGGATATGATTTAATATTTTAGAATTTTTGATTTAGCACTAAATTATCACCCAGTTTGCATCACAATACGAATTTTTATTTGAGCCAATTTTATTATTGTTTGCAATATCTCTGACGGATGTATTGATTTATAGGGTATTAACCATCATCTGGGTTCATATCTAGGTGGGTGTGTTGCCACTGACAGATTTCTCCCGTAACGGAGATTTGAGCTGGAGGACCACATCTGCACGGACTGAACTGATATTAGACTGTTCATTTTTAGTATTTGGTGTATGTGGGACTGACTGCTGACCCCCTGTTGTGTATTACATGATGGGAAGAGTGTTAGCCAGTGACACATCACTAATTTTGTGTAGGGAATGCTCCCTTTGTATTATATTGCAGTTTATACTAGTCTGTGTTTATATAAAGGATATTGTATTTCGAATTGGCTTATGGATTATGTTTACCATTCCATGTTTGTTAAACTGGGAGAGGTCAATCATATTTGAAGCTGCAATTTTTCTGTGTAAGAGCATGATATATGGTTTTAATAAAAGTATACTCTTTTTATTCAATATCTGAGGTCTAATCGTTTTTCATCGTGTGTGTGTGTGTGTGTGTGTATATGTGTGTGTGTGTGTGTGTGTGTGTATATATATATATATATATATATATATATATATATAATATAATGTGTGTGTAAATATATATATAAATATTGGATAAATTGGCACTACACACTGTTGGCATATAATATTTTTAAATTGCGCTATTGTGGCTCTGTTGAAGAGCCTCCTCGTGTCGGTCAACACTGATATCCTTCTGTCAGCTTTAGAGCTGACATCAGGAGAAATCTCAAACCATAGCGGTTTGAGAAATAGTATTTGTGGCATTTAGCTTATTTTTTTTAATCTCTATAAAACGCTAAACAATTTTTATGGGACATTACTGTCCCTTTAACTGGCTGTGCCTCATTATTGAACTTATTTGAAGTTTTTACATTTAAATGGGAGTACAAAGACTACAGTTATCTCATTTAGTGCTATGGTCCTATCTTTTATGTCCCTACTATAGTCTACCACCTCTTATGTGGTGGTATTGTCTACCAAGCCCTCCTTATACAGTTACTAGACTTTCTCCTCTTTATAGTACAGATGCCTTTGTTCCATTCTTTTTCTGCTAATTTGCTATGTTTATGTAGTCTTCAGCCATTTCCCTTTTATTAATATTTCACTTTATTTGATGTTGCCCCTATGCGAACTTGGTGCCTGTGCAGCAGCTATTGGTTTCATACAGTTCTTCACAGGGAATATTAGTGCTGTGGGGTCTACCATCCACTGCAGATCAAGAGCCAGTTGGGGTTAAGACTCTGATTTCCTTAACTGCCTCTTTCTCTTATTCTATTCAAGGGGTCCCTCATTCTTGGTGCACCATACACACTGTCAGACACATTGATCCAGTCTGTAGGGGCCATTATCAGTTTGACACTGATGGGGGAGGATATTGATTCCTTGTTGTTCTTTGGGGATGCCTATAATAGGGTGACCAGACCTCCCCTTTAACCAGGGATGCATATGAAAAATGCATACTGCAGAGCTGCTTTGATTTCAGTGCTGTCCTGAAATATGTCTATTTCCTATGTGTCCCCGGTTAAAGGTGAGGTCTGGTCACCCTAGCCTATGAGGAAGATACTTGTCCCTCAGCTGAGGGGTTTATCAACCTTTCAAGTTTCTGAGGATCCTGTTTCAGGATCCTCCTCAATGGATATCTTCTAGCAGTGCAAAAAGGAGGTACCCCTTTTTCCTCCTGCTTTTGCTCTGTTGCCCAGGTTCTCCTGGAAGATGGGATAAGCCTGATGAGACTTTAATCAGCACATCTACAACCTTTAGCCTTCTCTTTTGGCTGAGGCCTTGTTGCAATGGGATTCTCCACCAGCAGTTCTTTCAGATTCATTATTGAATGCAAAGTTTGCGGCCATTGGGACCTGAGACCCATTTTTGCTACCAAATAGGTCGCAAAACTATGACTATCTGGGATGAACAACTATCCGATGCCATCTGTGGGGATTTTCTTAAAGAGGAACAATTGGCTATGCTAGGCAACATCCTGGAGGCTGATGTACGCAACAGAGGAGGCTTTTGATGCAGCTAGGGTCTGTGGTAAATTCTTAGCCTTCGGTAGCTGCTCATTGCACTTTGGTCTGCAGACTAAACCTTAACCCCATCCCGACAATGGACATACTTGTACGTCCTGCAGAATCTGTCACTTAGTGACAGAGGACGTACATGTACGTCCAGGAAGTCGTTCAAAGCAATGGGGAAAAAAAGTTTGCCGGGCGTTAAGTGCCAGCCTCGTGCATGCGGCCGGTCACTAAGGGGTTAAGCCACAATCTTCCAAACAATCTTTGGTGTCCCTTTCCTTTGTGGGGAAACCACTTTCGGCCTGACCTAGGATGATCATTAATAATGCTTTTGAGGCAAAGGCATGCTTTTGCTTCAGATTCTCCGAAGAAGCCCAGTGGCTTTCATCCCCCTTCAGTTTGGGCTTTGGGATCAGGAAAGGCTGAAAAGCCTGGGGATTTGAAACCCAGGAACCCCAAACAGGCTTGATAGACAAGAAGTCCACTCAAAAGCCTAAAGCTGACAAGCCCATCTCCACATGACTCCCAGTTTCCTGGCCCATATCTGCCTTTTGGGGGTTGCCTTCATCTTTTTCAAGACTTGGGAGACCTCCGTGATGTAACAGTGTTTTTTTTTTTTTTTTCTGGTCGTTTTAGAAAGATACCGCAATAGACCAAATCCTTTACACCTCATTGCTCCTCGGGACCCAGTTTGAGGGAATCTGTTTATAGACACCATATGCTTCCTGCTGGAAAAGCAGGATTGTTCCTGTACCAGCCCAGGAAAGCTTCACCAGATTCTACTGCAATCCTTCTGTTTCCAAGAAGGTCAGTGGTTGCCAGCCTTCTGGACTCTAAGTGTTACAACAGTTTTGTGCTAGTTCCACGCTTCAAAGTTGCTCCGATTACAGTGCGAACAGACTCCATGTTTCTGGGGGAATTTCTTGCCTTCCTGGATCTCCAAGACGCTTACCTTCAAGTCTTGATTCATCTGAACCATCGGCATTTCCTGCTCTTTACCTTTGAGGGTAGTCACTGCCAGTACACTGCCCTTCCCTTTGGTCTAGCTTCTGCTCGAAGGATCTCTATGAAAGTATTGTCTGCTTTGGCAGCTCACGTCCACGCTCAAGGAATATCTTTGTGACACTAGAACATTTTCTAGGTAAGGAGTCAAATTCAAGACTTTATCCATGTCTTGGAGCAACATGATTGAGTACTCAATCTCAAGAAGCCCTCTCTGCTGCATTTCAAGGTCCTATAATTCTTCAGCAAAAACACCCTCCCTTGGAGAGTATCGTAAATCATGCCTTAGGACAAGATCTAGTCTATGACCCTGCAGGTGAATAAAGTAATATACTGGCCATCAGAGGTAAAGGAATAGGAGTAGTAGGCCAATGTCTTTGGAAGCTTAGCTTTTCAATAAGCTCAGTCTCGCAGGAGGTAGCTGCAATTGAACACTCTCTCAGGAGCTGGTTAAGAAAAGGCTTTCACCTGTCTAATAACATGTACCTATCCCCATGGACATAGGATCTTCACTGATGGCTGTCATCCTCCTCTAACACAGGGAGGTCTGTTTGTTATCCCAGAATGGGTAGTGGTCTCCACAGACAACAGCCTGACAGGCTGGGTCCCCTGACAGCTCAGGGTCTCTGAAATGGGGAGGAGAGTAGTCTTCCAATCAATATTTTGGAAATATGGCTACTTATCACTTCACCACTGGTCTCATGTCCTGACAGGAACACCAGTGAGGGTCAGTCGGACAACGAGACAGTGGTTGTATACATTTTTCGCCAAGGAATAACCAGAAGCAAGTCAGCTTGAATGGAGGTTCAGGAACTCCTTCAGTGAGCCGAAGCACGCATGCTAGCCACCTGGACAGTTCACATCAGAGGAATGGAAAATGTGATTGCAGACTTTAAGTCCTCAACATCTGGATCCTGGGAATTGGGAACTCAACCAGTAACCCCTTGAATGCCGTAGAGCTCTCAAAAGCATTTCAATGAAAGGTAATTATCACTTATTATCTAGGGTACCTATATGGCCCTGGGGAAAAATACCTTAATCCCTACAGCTTGCAAATCTAATTACCCTGTTGAGGCATGCTGAGATTATCTTGGAAAAATGAAATGCTGTAATTGGCACATTTTGGGGTTTCACTTGTTTTTATAGCTTATACCTTACTGAACAGCTCTTTTGCGCAGACCCATATCATGCCTGTTGGAAGGGTGGCGTTGATAAGGACTACTAATCTGTAATTGCTCACTAACTGATAGTATATCTCTTCCTGATCACACAGTCAGCCCATTTCTTTACCAGCTATTGAGCAATACTGATTATAACTCCGGGAATGTCCATGCTGAAGTATTTCCTTCCCTGATCAGAGGAGACTACTGAAAGGAAAAAAAAACAAACTGTTTTCAACCAGGATGCAAGTGCCACAGGCAACCACTTAGGGTTCCTCTTTTTTCCATTATGACTGACAAAAAAAGTGACAATTTCAGCTGTATATATAAGGAAATTGTTTTGCGTGTTTTTAGTTATTCTTAGGTCCCACAATCCTAATAACAAGCTACATATTTGTTACACTTGCACCCTTCCTTACCTCCTTGGCAAATAACATAAAATATGTTGGTTTCCCATGAAAATTCCAGATTGCATGTTGGGGGAGCAAAATTTAAAAAAAAAAAAAAAAAAAAAAATTGAGAATCACTGGTTTAAACAGTTATATACCAGAGAGGTGCACAACGCATTGAAAAGCAATGAATTTCTCAACTCTGGTCCTTAGCCCCTTAAAGGGATAGTAATGTTTCAAAATAAAAGTGGCTCCAATTATTCTTCATAGTATTTGGGCCATGAAGAGTGTTTCAATTCTGTCAGCGTTGTAGTTCAAGAGTAATTGAATGATAAAGTATCCCCCTCCCGTCCCTTCTACTGATGTAACACTGCTCCTCTCTGAACAGAGGGATGTTGTCCAGATGGCTTACAGAGCAGGACAATCTTCAATTGGTATAAGGGAAAAACCTGAAAAAAACTGTCATTGTGGGCAGGGTTTTTTGTTCTCACAGTAAGGTTGTCCCTTGCTGTGAGCGGTCTGGTCTTAAAACCAGATTACACATCTGAGGAGAGGTGGCTTAAAGTATCTGCCTTGTGCCCCTTTTACCTAGTGTAAGCCACCTCTACTCAGATGTGTAATCTGGTTTTAAGAACAGACCTCTCACAGCAAGGGACAATCTTACTGTGAGAACAAAGAAAACCCTGCCCCCATTGACAGTTCCCCCCCAGGTTTTTTTCCTTATGTCAATTGAAGAGTTTCCATATTTGTAAGCCTTCTGGACAACACCCCTCTGTTCTGAGGTGAGTAGTGTTACATCAGTAAAAGGAGCTTGAGGGGGGATACTTTATCTTTCAATTGCTCTTGAACTACAACTGTGACAGAATTGAAATAACACTCTCCATGGCCCAAATAATTTGAAGCTTAATTGGAGAGCTTTTATTTTGAAACATGACTATCTCTTTAAGGACTCAGGGCATACATATACATCATAGGGAGAATGTGCCTAAAGGACCCATGATGTACATGTACTTCATGGAGTTCACAGGTCCTCATGTGGCTGCACTCTGTTCAGGCAACTTTGATTCCAGTAAGACAAACAAAAAAAAAAAAAAAAAAAAAAAAAAAAAAGCTCTGTGGTCCTTTAGTTCCACAGCTGGTCCACAAGAAGTTAATAGTGTATACCTGGAAACTGTTAATAGGTTGTAGATAATTTATGCAACGACAAATATCACAGGTCATAGAAATGGTAGCCAACCCTTGTCCTCTTGAGCTACCAGAGTGATTGTAATATACTAAAGGAAAGTGTGCAGCTCTGCAGCAAAACAAGTACATCACAGGGAATATAATAAAATTCCAAAAATGCCCATTGATTTAAATGGGGCTTTTAATATGTGGAATGCTAGAGAGGTGTCCAATACAGTGCAAAGAAGTGTATTGGGGACATCTCAAGCATTCAGTGTTAAATTCCCATTGATCTAAATGTGGCTTTTATTTTTCCCTTTATGATCTTGCAGTGTTACCCAAAAACTGTATGTCTTGCTTATTACATTAGCATCGGTGCATGTTTTCATGATCTGCGTATAGGTGAATTCATCAGTGGCTCAGTCACTGTAACCCTTTTAAAGTCCCTTCTGGTGATTAAGTCTATTAATCCACCTTATCTCAAGTGGGGATGTCCTGGAAACAAGCACTGTTTGTATCTCAAGTCAGGAGGACCAGGATCGGCCACTCCTGGACCACATATATACAGACCATGTAATAATCACTCTTAACTTGCCTGTCCTTGCTGTACATTATAAGGTCCTCTAATTGTTGCCAAACTACAAATCTCATCATACCCTGCCATGATGGAATTTGTTGTCTGATGATAACTCAAGGGCCTCACTTTTCCCACTACTGATTTTATATGCTTTAGGAGCAGCATAGCTTCAAAACAGTTGTGTTTTTTTTTTGTTTTTTTTTCTCTCCATAGGCAGAGTGCTCTGTCTCTTGAGCACCAGAGGATCCTGCAATACCCAAATGCCACTGATTTTTAAATCAGGATTTCAACATGTTGAACAGCAATGCATTTATTTTCTTCTATTGTGCAGTTGGATTGTCCCAGATTTGCTCCACTTTTGTCTAGAGCAAATCTTTTTATGTATCAATAGAAAGAGACCTAGGAGAGTGAGACTGCTTTTGATGCTCATTTGTGTTAGCCTTTTTTCCATTATTTTACTTAACCATTAGATGTTCTATGCTTGGGAATATGTTCTGTGAATAGGGTTGGCACCCAGCCGGTATTTTACCTGCAGGCCGGTAAAAAAATTGGCTTCTGTCCAATGTTAAGTCTATGGAGGGAATGCCATGGCCGGTATTTTTTAAGAAAAGGTGGCAACCGTATCTGTGAATGCTAGAGAGAAATAAGGTACAAAGCTTGTGAATAGTAGGACTAGATCTCAAGCTTCAACCCTTTGAGTAGAGGGATGTGCAGTGTGAAGGGGAAGGTGAGCTGAATGCTGGGTAAGAGCAAGGGGAAATGTAACTGCAGACGTGGAAAAGAAGGCTCAATACTCTTTATCAGTGTTATGCATTAAGTAATTGGCAATTACAAAAGCTAACCGGTCCATAGATCACTGGTTTTCTCTACCTTTGTTCCAACATGACAACTACAACCCTTCTTTATAGAAAGGTCCAGGAATCCTTTTTTGTTTGGCAAGAGGTGAGTATGTATAAATGACAACAGAGGTGGGAGTGAAGTAATCTGTTGAAGTAACAAGCTTAACACATTGAGGATCAAAAGGGTGTATAACACATTGCTTTGCAATGACTTGCATAACCCTTTGGATCTCAGAGTTAATGGAAGGTACTCTTTTGACTTGGTATAGGTCATGTGGTCCATCAGCTGTTGGACTACAATTCTCATTATCGAAATCATTGTGGCATTCTACGTATTGGACTAAAACTCCCATCAGCTTAATCATGCAGGCAATGGTGGGGTTTGAATGACCCCAGAATACCATCCTCTGGCATTCATGTAGGTGAAAGGAGTAGTTAATGGACTATTGTTGGTAGCAGGTGATATTCACTCCCCAGTTATATGTCAGGCTGAGACACCTTCACTGTTTTGTCAAAGCTGACCATTTTTTTTTATTAGCATGTGTTTTCCACTACCAGTTATCTAATCTCTAGTGATAAGACTGACCCTTGTATTTACAATAAGTTGTACCGTTGTAACCTTCAATTACTTCACACTCTGAGGAAAGGATTAAGCTATAGGAGTAAGCAGTTTATAATCTAAGACTAACCCCTAAATATCAACTGGTGTAATGCATACTTAAATAAGCTGCTTCATGCTAGCATGTGTAAAATTCTCTGTTTAGATTTTAGGCCTCAGCCTTTCTCAATACAGGAGCAGTGGATACGAATGTGAGTAAATTAACGGAGGTTAGAGTCTCTCTCAATAAAAAACACAAACAACATTAAATAAATGCTCTATGGAGAAGACTATTTACATGGGTTAAAGTGTAGGTTTCTGTTTTACAGATGTTACAGGAATATTTTAAATGTGCTAGCTGTAAGTATGTGATATATTAAATTGTAATCAAGCCATTGCATTTATTCCTTCAAGTCGGTTCACCATTAACCCCTTTGAGCCCCAGAGCAATCAAACATCCCTCTGGCATTCAAAGGATTAAAGGAACAGTATGCCCTAGGAATAAGTGGCTCTTAACCGTTTGATTGCCAGAGGGATACGCAAAACATTACTTTGCAATGTGTTGCATACCCCCTCTGCAATTCAAAGGATTAATGTGTTTTTAACGGTTTGACTTGGCAAGGTAAATGTTCTTCATATTCCAGTTTAGCATTTTACTTCTTTACTGTGGTCTGTTAATGTGGACGTGTGACCTAGAGTCTGATTTGAAATGTAGACTTCAGTATTCCTAAACTGCTTGTAAGGGTTAATTATCAGAATGTAAACTGAAAGGACTAGCTGTAGACTGCAGAGATTCAATGCAAATAAAACCACTATTGCAGCTGTGCAGCACCACAGCTATAGTAATTGTTTGAATGGCACTTCTGTTGTCTTTCTTCCCCCCCCGCCCCCTCATAAATTTTTTAACAGTTTGATGAATAAAGCTGAAATTTGGATATTCAGGAATCCTTGCCAGTCGGTGCAAATCCGTTTTTTGGTTGATTTTGAAAATGGACACACCATCCCAAGGAACAGAAACAAAAAAAAAAGCTGATTAAGCTACATAAAGAAATACTTTATTATTCCACACAAATGAAACTAATGTGTTGATTTGTGCAAGCAAAGTGATCTGGATCTAACTGCTTCACCAAATAAAATGTTTTCACAAACAAAATGTTATGCTGGTGTGCATGACCAGCTTGAGCAAATGAAACTGTCCAAAGCATTTTCAATCTAAATTTTTTTAAAATGTATATATTTTATCATGCAGCTGATTCTTTCTTGATCAGAACAATAAAGAAAATTTTAAAAAGTTGTCGATTTACATGCGTGAAGTTCAGTGAAACCACACCATATCAATACAAGCAATTTTTGTTGTATGTGAAGCAGTCAAAAAAGTAGCTTTCAACACAATCTAGACTAAAAATGTATCCAATGCAGTTGAAAGTGCATTTTATTGAATAAAACCAATTGCTTTTGCACTGTTATCATGTACAAAACACTTCCATATAAAACTTTTAACTATAACCCTTAATTTCCATATTTTGGTGGCAAGAGATAACAGGTTTTAACCCTATGAGTGCCAGACAGGTATCCAGCGCGTTGCAACGCAATGCACTGGATACCTCTCCGGCACTCATAGGGTTAAAACCTGTTATCTCTTGCCACCAAAATATGGAAATTAAAGGTTATGGTTAAAAGGATTATATGGAATTTCCATACTTGCGTCACACTAAGTAAAACATGTTTCTTGATGAGTTTTACCTTTTAAGAGACATTTAGTTATTATTATTATTATTATTATTATTTTTTTTTTTTATTTTTTTACCAGAAGTCTAGTTCTTCTTTTATCACCTTGGATGCTAGATCTCTCTCCCGTCCATTGTGAAGTAACACTGGCAATTTCTTTAACATCCAATGTGTTTTCCCACAGCTGTGTAAATATGCACTATGGGGATGAATTTTATTTTTTTTTTTTTTTTTTTATATAAATGTTTCCTCCTTTAAGGACTATAAGGATGTGGAATGCATTGTGAACCAATGAATTGAACACCCCTCTGGTCCTTTAAAGGGTTAGTATCCATTGTGAGCAAATATTGAAATGTGCTTAGAGCTTTATACTCTCTAGTGATTTAAAGGGATAGTAATACTTAAAATGTAAAAAAAAAAAAAATAAAAATAAAAAAATAAAAATGTTGTGGCGTTTATCCCCCAGAGTAAAACAAAGGTACTCCCACAGCTGAAAGATGTTTTATTCAAAAGTTATTACAGCTCAAACTTGAAATTTTTAGGTGCAGTATAACAGTGTCCCGAAACTGTACAGTAGACCTGTTGCTACACCATCCTATGGAGATTTATGGTCTACTGACCAGAGCTGTCCATAGGAAGGTGTAGCAACGGCACCACTGTACAATTTCAGGACACTATGATACTTACTGCACCTAAAAAAAAATTCACGTTTGAGCTATAATAACTTTTGAATAGAACATATCTCAGCAGTGGGAGTACTTTTGTTTTACTCAGGGGGATAAACACTACAATATATATATATATATTAATTACTATCCCTTTAAGCAGTTTTTTTTCCATTGCTCATTTGAATCAAACTCTAAGAAGAAATAACTCTCCTTTTGTTCTCTTATTCTAGCTCACAGGAATCCCAATGAATTGCTCAATCAAAATGCAGCTCAACCTGCACACACAGTCGATATCTGGAATAGTGTAAGTATATTGCCATATATTGTTTTTGTTTTCAGGAATATTAGCTGCTTCCAGGCATAATATACATACCTAGGAACTTCCGAAATGAGCTCATCCAGAGATCTTTGAAATTTTAATCCTTAAAGGGAGAGTAATGTCAATATTAAACTTCTGCTCAGAGTCTTCTTCAAGATTGGCGGTATGTTTAAGTAGTTAGTTTTGTAGTTCAAAATAAATTTAAGCTGAAAAGATTCCCCCTTCTGGCTGTGTCCCCTTAGATTTGCAATCTGGTCGTGGGAACGGATGGATGCAGTGAGGGACTATTTTCATTCAGTAAGTATAAGGGAAACCTTATTCCCCCCACCCCCACCCCTGGTGGAGGAGGGCAGGATTTTCCTTTTGCTTACTGAAGATTGTCCCTCTCCATCCAGACCAGACTGAGAGGATCAATGAGGCATCCAGAAGAGGCGGGAGGGGAGTCTTTTTCAGCTTAAATATCTTTTGAACTACAGAACTGTAATTACTTACACATACTGCTACGTGTTATAAAAAGCTTAAAGAAGACTGAGCAGAACTTTAATATAGACATTACTATCCCTTTAACTTCCCAAGAAAGTAGGTTCTAGGTGCTGTTGTTCGCTCTAACCCAGTGATCATCCAATCCGTTCCCAAGGAACTTCTAACTTGCTACAGTTCTGAAAGATCCCTTATTAAACACAGCACAAGCAGAACTTCTTCCTATATCTTTTGGTAGAAATAGCACCAATATAGTTTTAAAATGTAAAGTAAATTGGTGTAAACTACATAGTAGGAAACACTGGACTCTTACCCTGAGAATTTGCGAATTCACCCTGAGATCTAGTTCAAAACCCTGAGACTTTGAGAGTTCCCAGGTATAATAATATACAGCTAACAAGTAACTAGGACAGTATTGTAAGAGTGCGCAGTCTCTGGGTTATTTGAAAGGTATTGAACATTGAATTTTGTAAAACTTGTCTCTTTTGCAATTGGAGACCTCTGTAGCATTTGAATGGTTAACCGTTTGAGTGCCAGAGTGGAACGCAACACATTGCAGAGTAATTTGTTGCAGATCTCTCTGGCACTCAAAGGGTTAAGGAAGCTATATCCTCTAATCTTTTATTTTATACAAGAGGTTTTTATTTTTGTGGTAAATGTGAAAGGTCTACACTGATGCTTCTGTGTACGCAAGGCTGTTTTCAGTTTGGTAAATAGCTCCTAAGATGTGACGTGTGTCCTATATGTTGGGTAGGCCTCTTCTCCCCCCCCCCCCCCCAATTGGTCCAGTAAAGGCACAGACACAATTTTGTTTTAAAGGCGCAAACAAATTTAAATTGGTTGCTATAAGTTTTTATGCCATGTACTTTCAACTAGCATCTGTTAACCCTTTGAGTGCCAGAGTGGTACGGAACGCATTGCAAAGCAATGCGTTCCGTACCACTCTGGCACTCAAAGGGTTCAAAGATTGTTTGTTGCTACTTGTCTAGACTTGTCTATTCATACACAACTTGTATAATTTTTGTTTTTAATGATGCGACTAGGACAGTTATTTTATTGAGATTAGTACTAACCAACCTCTTTTGTATGCAGAAAAGCCATTTCTTTGTTTCAGGCCATTTACAAAACAATATTGTACTATCAATTCAGAGTCACCATATAAGGATAGCTATGTAATGAAGTTAGGGAGCCCTGGAGAAATCCTAAATCGCTACCTCCAGAGTATGTGTATGTATGTATTCTAGAAACAGAATTTTTACCAATGCTATCACAAAATAAAGTATATTTAAGTGCAAGTACCCCAGTTTTTTAAGGTGTCAACATTCTTTATTATGACTAGTCCTAGTAATCCTCAAATAGCCATTTGCTTGTAAAGATGATAGATACATAATGAATAAGTACTGAAGGCCAGTGAGGGTAGAATGAAACAAATTTAAAAAAAAAAATAAAAAAAAAATGAATTTCAGTCAGTACATCGGCCTCTGAATCTTGAGTAGGTTGAGACCAACACTGGGAGCAGAAGCTAGAGATTTGCCAGTTACAAGATTCCCTTGCTGTGGCCCGAAGCAGAGTTAAAGGTTCTGGCTGCAAAGTCAGATGTCCAACCCAGGTGATCCAGGGGCCCAGACCATGATTGGAAAAATGTGGAGCAAGTAATAGATCGAGACCCAGGAGACAACTGGCGTGCAGGTTATACTGCTCTGGGAAGCAGGACTGCCTACCGGCTAGGTAGCTCAGGTGGCTGGAACTGCTGCTTGTTGGTAAGACCCCCCCCATAGGCAAGGTGGGCTTAACTAGGTACTGGTGGCTGGACTGCCACTTCTGATAAGTGGGCTGGTACTATTGCTGGCGGCATGACAGCTACTGGCAGCAGGAGCACCTGTAAGATTGGACAGGCTGGACCCATTACTGGCAGCTGTGCAACCTGTTCTGGAAGGAGGACTGGACGCAGTGCTGAAAGCTGTGTCTGTTCTGGTAAGGGGGTAGGTAACTCTACTGGCGGCAGGACCGTCTGTAAGGCTGGGCGGACTGGACTCAGTACTGGCGGCTAGATGCCTATACTGGTAAGCGTCTGGTACCGCTACTGCTGGCAGGGCAGCCTGTAATGCTGGCTGGGCTGCACCCAGTATTGGCGGCTGGTAAGAAGGCTGGTCCCATTATGGGCAGCAGGACCGTCTGTAAGGTTGGATGGACTGGGCCTGGTACTGGTGGATGGACCACATATTGGTAAGCGGGCTGGTACCAAATAAATCAAGCCGAGCTAACCATTAGCAAATATCAGGCAAGCCATAGTCAAAGGTAAGCCGAGGTAATTGGGAGTGGAAGCAATATCATAAGAAAAAAGCAGAGGTCCGACATATGCCAGAAATTCAAACACCGTGAAGATCAGAAGTAAAGTAACCGAAGTCAAAGCACAGGCAGGAAATCACAGATAAGAAGCTTGATAATTGGGCACAGAAAGGGTAAAGGAGATCTAGGTACCAAACAGAAGTAGGGAAAGAGAATAGGGCCAAAAAGTCATAGGGATGAGATATGGTATAGGACTTTCATTTGAAGCGTTATTGCTTCTATGCAGGTGTACTTGGTGCCTGGAATCATTGTGTGTTTGTGTGTATAATATATATTAATATATATAATAATATAGTGTGTATATATGTGTGTGTTTTAAGTTAAGAACTAGAGTCAACATCCATAACCATCCATAAATATTTGCATACACATAGAATTTATTAAAACTGAAATTAAAAAAAAAAAAACAAACAAAAAAACAAACACTTGTGTGCTATCTACGCTCATACAGAAGTGTATAGTTAAGGCAGCAAGAGAGTCCGACAAAGAGGGGGCAAATAGATAACAAATAGTAAGATGGCCGTAAGAAGGTTGTGAGTGTGTAGTAGTACAGAAAGAGGAGTACAATGCTAGAGAACAGATAAGTCTCCCTCTCCCACTGAATGTCTATATGGCTACTAGAGTATGGTGGTAAGGTTGCTTATCCAAGTTAGCCTTCTTGACGCGTTCTCTCTCCTCTGCCATTCATATAGTACTCGTGTGTCTTCTCCTTTCTTCTATCTTCCTGGTCTTGGTAGTTTATGCTTCTTTATTCTTTTGTGATGTCAAAAGATTTTCCAAGGTAGTGGCCTGGTACATTTTGCTTTCAATAGCTAAGATTTACTGAAAAGCGCAAAATACAATAAAAGATAATTTATAAGTTCATGGTCCAGTGAGTTCCAGGGAAAGGAGGGACAATCTAATGAATTAACAACATTTTCCCTCTAACCATAACTTTTTTTTTTTTTTTTTTTTTTATTTTATCTACAACCATTGAGCAATCCGACATTGAGGAAGAATACCATAGTAATACTAATGATCCATTTAGATCTAATTTATTCTTCGAGAATAGAAGGTGACTGGTCTGTAGAACCCTTCATCTGTGCAGTTTTAAAGGTGTTACAGGTAATGGTCCGGTACACAAATTGATAAATTTAAGAGGTCTAAAGAGTGCTGTTTTTACCTGCTTTTGAACAGTTGGACTAGATAATTCTACGGGAATGACAGTTCCCAGATCGGGCATTATCCATTCATAAGAAATGTAAAGGGCTTTATCCTTTTTTCCAAGAAATTTGGTCAGTACCTCTAGCAGTGGACCCTTCAGTCTCTTGCTTATCCACACATATTCCTCTGACAAGAAAATGAAATATTTTGAGAAATTTGTTTTTAGGAATGGGATACATTCTTCACCTGGCATTTGCCTCGGAATGGTTCTGTTGAACCATGGAAGCAGCTCTGTAAAGTCATCCAGGGAGAGTCTTTATGTAAAATGCATGTTTTATGTAAAATGCATATTTTGTTCTCTACAATGTTACATGAAAAACTGACTTGATATTGTTGTTGGGGTGTGGGTTTTTTTTTTTTTTTTTTTATTTTGTTACTGATTTTGATACTTTTTGTTGATGTAAAACGTGATAAGTTATCTTAAAGCAATATTTGAAAAATGCTTTAAACTAAAATATTTGCTTTTTCTGTGTATTTAGACAAACTGGACAAATTACGCCTGTAATCCTTCCTATACTGTGGTTTTCAGAGGTAAGATTTGGAGAAATGTTAATCTTACCATTTTAATAAAATTTCAGCTGGTCAAGGTAGGCTGAGCAGCTAATGGAAAGGCATATTTGATTTTGTGTTCTGCAGAGTGGATATCTTGATGGACCAGTGTACAACACTTACTATAACACCCTCATTCTGTTGCCTACTGTGTTTGACTACCTGCAGTATATTCTCATCGCACTTGGCCTCTGTTTGATTGCAGTCGCACTGATTCTTCCCTTCGTAAATCAGGTACAAAACCTCTAAATCCCCAAACTTCTGCTATGCTTGAATATGCCTGCACACTGAGTTGAAAGAGCCCAATATGTACAAGTCTTTTAAATGGGAACTATCGCAAACAAACCTTGGCTTTATCAAATGCAGTATGGTATAGGTAACCTCTATCCCCCTCTTATTTTGTTAGGGATCCTTTGAAGCTTTCATCCAACAACAAGTAATTGTTGTAATGTATACATAGTGGTCCTCTGATGCAAATAACCTGCCCACCACATAACTAGCATGGGCTGTAGTCAAAATCCATAGGTCTTTGCACACAACCTATGTCTGTATTCCCAGATTAAGTAGAGAAGGGCTAGTGTTTATTCGCAACCTAGTATAAACCTGTAAGTGGCTTTATCAATGTTTCCAGACATTTAGAGAATGGACCCCTCAAAATACTAGGATACTGCACCCTATTTTGCATTTGATAAACTGTATGTCCTTTGTAATAATCCTTTTCCTTTTAATGATGCATTTACTCTTACTGTGCAATCCCAAACAAGTCTAGGTGAAAACTTGTTGGACATGGTTCTAAAAGGTGAGAACAGATATTTTATAGGTGCTACACATTTATTTACTTGAAACATATAGTTTAGGACCTATTTCAGTATGGTTATGACCAAAAAGAGAGTCCTTTAATTGTTTTATGTTTTAAGTATAATTGCCTCTTGGCCTGATTTTGCTAGTTAAACAAAAAACATCTCCTAGAAACAATTGTATTAACCCTTTGAGTGACAGAGGGGTATGCAATGTGTTAACCCCTTGATGACCGGAAGGGTGATCAGTTCATGTCATACTACACTAGCATTTCAACTAACTGCAGGGCAGGTAGGGAGAAGTAATTCTGGAGAAAATATCGACAAAATAGTGGAAATATAAAAACTCCCCTTGAATGCTAGAAGGGTTTCTCAATGCCGCCTTTGTATTTTGGAGAAATCACTAGCATTCAAGGCAATAAAAGCCCAATTTTTAGGTACTGGGTATTTTTTTTATATACCCTGTGAGTGCAGTTGGTTTGGTTTACTCTGGAATTGCTTCTCCTCTTTTGTGCCCATAAAGTGTTTTGTTTCCAGGTCATACATTTTCTTTATAAGTTTCACGCACACCATAGTCTTATGAAATGCCATTTATTAACAAATGTAAAAAAATGTCAAAGAAATACACAAAACAAAACTGGGTGGTAAAGAATCAGAATTGTCTTTAAACATTTAAGGATCAGAGGGGTTGGTATCTTACTGGTTGCCAAATTGCCCCAGCAGGCAAAGCAATGCATTCTGTACCCCTCTGGCACTCAAAGGGTTATACCCCATTCATTTCAACTTCATGTCTTAACCCTTTGAGTACCAGAGGGGTACGCAACACATTGTAATGTGTTGTGTACTCCTCTAGCACTCAAAGGGTTAGGGTCCCTTTCAGAGGAAATGCATCATTCAGCCTATGCTGCTTGTATTTTCTTCTTTCTACCTTTTGTATCTTTAGCTATTAAAGTCCCTCAAATGCTGGGATCAAGTTTCTGCAGTGTCCCTGTCCTCAATGCATTTGTATTATCTCTGAAAACTCTTACAGCCATAAGCATAAAGACAAAGCGCAATTCTGGGACAAACCAACTGCACTTTTAGGGACAAATGGTAATTCCCGCTGATTTTTGAATGCGACTTTTAGCCACTTGAATGCTAGAGGGGTTTACAATACATTGATATTAATGCACCGCTTACCTTCCTAGCAATCAGTGGCTTAAAATCCCAATTTAAATAATTTGGATTATTTTTGTTCTTAATGGTCCAGCTGGCTTGCACCACAAGTGCTCCACTTTTGTCCTGTGCACTTAGATCAGACAGATGCCTTTTGCTGTCAAAGGGTTAATATCTTGCATCTTTGTCCTCTGTGGTCTGTGCAAAAGTGTGCACCTTGTTTCTATGCACCTGTAATGTACAGCAAGCTGTAAAAGTTAAGCATGATATCTTTAGCTATGCTTTCTAGTGCTGTGAATTGGAGAAGGTCACAGACTTGTATAGCATGGCTTGCCATTGGGTGTGCTTATTTTGTGTGGGGCTTCCTCTGCAGATCTTCTTTTGAACTGTGATCTAATTTGTGGTGAGTTTTCTAACTGTTCATACAGATGGACCTGTGTACAGCATCTGGTCATGACTTACTGTTACTCCAGGGGTGGGTAGCCTGTTGTTCTACAAGGGTTGGACTTTTCCCCCATTCAAAGCAGAATTTGAAATTGCTGAAATGTGTGTTGTGATTTTTGTTTTGTTTTGTTTGTGTTTTTTTCTTTCCCCTTTTGGATCAACAGTGGTTGAGCTTGAGAGAAAAGTCTCTTTTCAACCTAAACCACTATGTAATCTCTCCAGAGTTTGAGTTTTGGTGGGCAAGGTTTATGAATGATTGATTAAAATGGTCAAATGGTACCAGAACAGCCCAGGGTTTGATGCTCTCCCTAGTTCTTTGCTTGATCTCAGGTGAGTGAATCAGATGCTCATTCCTCTTTGAATTGATGACCTCTACATTAGGACAGGTTTGGGAACCACTGTTTGTAATGGAGAGATTAGATGGTATAATAGTCTCAGAATGCTCAGCAGCACCAGTCACAAGGGAGAAGTTTAGAATGGTCCAGGTGAGAAATTTCTGAACCATCCCCTCAATAAAACCGTATAGGGAATGAGAGTTGGCTCGCCCCTCTTTGCGTTGCAACAGTCATGTGTCCTTGATATGTGGTGTGGCCAAGTTACTGGGTAAAGGAAACTATATCTTCAGATATAAATCAGACACCTGGAACAGACACACAAACATCTTATTGTGTGAGAAGCGTGTGGAATTGCAGGTGTTTATTTGTATCAGATAATGTCTTGCTCTGTTTCCGGTAACAGGCTTTCGCCTGCCCCAGATTAAAACCTCTCATCCAACATAGTCAAACTCTTCATTTGAGAATGTACCATGTGTTTGGAACAGTACTCTACTGATGGCCTATCAGTGATATACAAAGCAATAAGAGAAGGAACCTAGTGGTGCTATTTAATTTTACAAATTAACAAGCATAAATGCTCTTTTGATCCATTGATCAGACTCTCTTATGGATATATCATCCTGTCTCCATTCAGGACTTGGATGTACTCTAACAGGAATAAAGGTTAAGCTCAATGTTCCAGTATCACAAAACACTTTTTGTGAGGAAATAAAATATAATTGTAAAAATAAAATAAAGCCCGCTTAAGCGTTTCAAAGCTAAACAGACTACTTTATCAAAGACAAGGGTGTGATTTGGAGAGGTGCTGCCTGGATATCCGAATTGGATGAACTTCCGTTAATCTGGTGTATATAGTGCCCATGTATTAAATATCTGTTGTGTTGGGGATTGTATATGTAATGCATCCGTAACAATTTTTTGAGAGTGTCCAGTCAAAAGTTGTATAGTGTACTGGTGACTCTGCACAATGGTTGCCTCCTTCTGTTCCTTTTGTTTTTCTGAGAACAATGTGTTTAGGTACGTTTTGTCCATTATGGAACACAGGAACCGTGGGGATAAAGTGGCTATCTCTGGAAGATGGGGCACTTGTATAACAGTTCTCCCTGTAAAACTTGTACAAGAAACTACTCCAGTAAAGATGCTGTGTTCTGCTGTTTGCACCAGGACTATAGCTGTGTTATATTGGGACCAGAAATAGCAGGAACAATGCATATCAAGTGATGAAAGCAGACTAAGGGCCTGAGCAGGACTGAACAACCCATAAAACCAGATACTCAAAAACAAACAAAAAAAAAACACCCACAAGTAACAAACTACCAAGGTGCAAGGACTGCCATCGCCTCACTCAATAAGTAAAAAATAGCATAAAGTAAAATACAAAATAAGCTTGTGCGTATATATCAAAATTGTGGGACAGTCCTATAAGTATAAAATGGATGCAAAATGATGGATTAATAGTCTAAGAAAGATCAGTCAATGCAGGATAAGAGTTGGTCCATGGAGGTTTATAGTCCAAATACTTTCCAACAAAAATCATATGTCTATACGTAAGTGATAATGAACTTCTCTGTAAGATGAGTCATGAAAAACTTCGGATGTAGATGGAATGAGCAGTCGATGGTGCAACGATTGTAAGTGGATGCCAGTAATTCTTATAAATCTTGGCAAAAGTTATATAAATCTTGTATCTCTTAGAGGTTCTTTATGCATCTCTAATAAATGAGCTCTTCCACATCAATAAAATCTATACAAAAGTGGCAAAACCAGAATATCTAAGTGGTTATGGTTAATTAAAATATTACATTTAGATATGTGAAAGAATCTTGCTTATTGCCCTCCTGCGCCTAAGAGCCACTGGGCTGTATCCATGCTTCTGTATTGCACGGATATCCCTTTCCAGATTCTTCCCTCTACATAGGGCAGCTGTTCTGTGTGATTTTAGTAGCACACAAAGTATGAAGATCTAGTCCAGATGTCAAACATGTTCTCTTATGTGTGCTATCAATCTGAGAGTTTGCGTTTTCAGAGAGCATGAGAAGCCTCACAGGGGACGTGACCAAGAGGGAAACTGTGACTAAATGTCTGTGTACCTAACACCACACATCATGGGTTTGGATTTGTCTGTCTGTTTTGTCAAGGGTACAGTAGAGCTCACTAACAGGGTGCCATATTATGCAATTATACCATTAAGAATATATTCATAAGTAATAAATAGAATAATTCTAAATGTCAGAACATATAAGTGATTATATCCCAAGACACTTAGGTAAAAGTATCACAAAATATGCAATATAATAAAAAGGTGATGTAGCTACACAAATCATAATCTAATACTGATCTTGAAACATCTAAAATAATACAAATCTATGCACCTATAATAAAGTTAAAAACTGGAGGAAAAAAAAGTAAGATTTTTGTTGGTGGTGGAAAAGCCTCCTAAAACATTACAATATTAAAAATCTGAGTCAGTACAATGAGAAACTGAATATCAAACCACCTAAGAAAATATCCTGCCTATGCTGAACTCTAAAATACAGTGAATATGAATTCTTAAAACCCTAACTCGCTTATGTGTACATGCCCACATATACACACACTTAAACATATGAGTGTACGATGATACGCAAGAACACATGACTGTATGTGTACACATACTAGAGGAATGCTGCTGTCTTTCAATATTTAGGCTGTTGAGAGGGGTCCTAAGCTCATAAATCCGAAAAAAAAGTATCTCTTGACCGAGTTGAGTCAATCTATCTGCACCTCTTCTATCCAGCTTAACATTCTCAATTGCACTGGTTATACCTCGATCAAAGGCTTCTTGACAGTCCCTACAATGTTTAGATGCACTGGAATTCTTAAAATGGGCTTCACTGTTTCTTCAATACTCTCCAAATCTTGTTTTCCATTTTCTCCTAGTTCATCACATGTAATGAGATATACAGTTTAAACCAAAAGTTTGCATACACTATATAAAAAGACACATATGCATGTTTTTCTCACTGACATGAAATCAGAATAAACCTTAACCGTTTTGGGTCAATTAGGATTACCAAAATTTGCCAAATGCCAGAATAATGAGAGAGAGAATGTTTTAAGGCATTTTAGACTTTCCCATGATGTTACACACATAAGCAGTGTGTTTCTGGTGTGCATTAAAATACATCCACAGGTGTGTCTCTAATTAACTCAGATGTTGCCAATAAACATAAGCTTCGAAAGACATGACATCATATGGGCTGTCCCAAATTGTTTAAAGGCATAATACTCCTAGTGTATGTAAACTTTTGACTTTGCAGAAAGTAATAAAAATGCCTTAAAAAAATTCTCGCTCTCTCTCATTCTGGCATTTGGCAAATATAAATAATTTTGGTAATCCTAATTGACCTAAAACTGGTAAGGTTTATTCTTATTTCACTGTCGTCCAATACAGGTCACTGGTACACTGGGAGGCGATCCGCCCCTTTAACAGGCAGGAACATTCATTCATATGTATGCAGGGGGTGGAGCCTCCCCTCCTACTTAAGCTGCCTTCAGGCCAGAGCCAAGCTAGATTGATTTGTTCCTGTGTGCTGTGCACACCAGGTGGAGAACATCTCTCATTCAACTTTAGTTTTTTATTGTTTTCTTTCAAATATGGAATACCACCATTAGGCGGGTGACCGTTGCTGTGAATTGCCCTCTCCAAAGTGGCTAGTGCAGCTTCCAGGGATTTTCTGGTGGACCTTATGCCCTGAAGAGGGAACAGCTTGAGTCAAGTAGCTTCCCTGCTGGGGGGATTTTCCTCTGGTTAATCTCCTTTTAACATGGTTACCTGAAGACAGAAGTCCTGCAGAAAGGTGAGCCACCCTTTGAGTGCTGAAGGTCCACTTGTCCCCACAGTGTCCCTTCTCTGGGCTTGTATTTGGGAGTTTGCTTTCTGCACTCCAGCACTCATAGGGTGTTTTTATTCATATTGCTTGTAATTATGCAATGTTTGTGGTATTCCCTGGGTTTTGGAGCATTGGGTCCTTATTCTCTCATGTTTTCCATTGTCAAAAGTGTGTTTGGTGTACTTTTTACTTTTAGTATACTTTATTAATATTTAGTGTTCCGCGCCTTTTAGCGCGCTTTTTCCCACATAGACGCCATTGCTCCTTTACTCTCTATGGGGTTTCACAGTGTGGGACGTTTCTCTGGAACCGCTTGTCACAGCAACTTCAGAGAGGGCTCATTTTGTTGGTCTTCCCCTGCTCTATCATCCGGTGGCTAGATTCAGTGTGTTGGGGGTTTGGGGGGGCTTCGGGCACTGTTTAGGGGTACTTCTGAGGAAAACTGCATTTCCCATGAGTGCCCGTTTCACGCTTGTTTTCTGATTGGCTCCCGTTGCGGCAGCCATTTTGTGGTGTTTTTCTCAGAGTATACTACACAGGGACCGAGCCTTCTCTCCTCTCAGCAGATTAACCCTTCGCTGGCCAGATAAGTCCGATTTTAGGCATTTCTGGGGTGAAACTTTAATCTTTAACACTTACTGGGTGGTTTTATTAGGTGGTGTATATCTGACGCTGTGAGCATGTCTACTCCACTGGAGTCAGGGGCTAGACCCAAGACCAAAGAGGCTGGGGTGACCATTTCCCCCATTGCGTTTTGCTCCTCTTGTCACTCTGGGCTGCCTAGAGAATTTTCAGGTCATTTATGCCCAAAATGTGCAGAAAGTCAGGATAGCAACCCTGGGCTTCCCAGCCATGCTATTGAGCCAACTTGGGTAAAGGAGTTTAAAGCTGCCACTAGGGATCTCAGATCCACTCTTCAACTCTTTCCCTCTCAAGTTCAGGGGGCTCTGCAGATCTGGCAGACCCCCTCCTCAATCAGGACCTCCCTGCCTAAGCCACAGGGGGCTCCTGATGTGTCTGATTCTTCTGAAGAAGAACTTTTGCAGGATTCTGATGCTGAGGAAGGCACTGTTATTGAATCTAATAGGTCCATTGGTGACCCTTATGAATGTGACCCTGAAGTTTCGGCTGAGGGTTTGATCAGAGCTGTACTTACTACGCTCAACCTTCCTTTGACTCAGGAATCTACTCATGATCCAACTGATTTTTTCCAAAAACCATCAAAGGCCGTGGTTTGTTTTCCTACTAACCCTACCCTTGCCCGTTTAGTCTCAGACGCATGGAGGAACCCTGAAAAATCCTCTTCTGTGTCCAAGAAGTTTGCCAAACTTTATCCTTTTCCTGAGACTGAACTGGCAAAATGGGTTCATCCTCCTAAAGTGGATGCTCCTATTTGTAGGTTATCCAAATCTACTGCCTTAGCTGTGTCTGATGCTTCGGCCCTGCAAGATTGGACGGACAAAAAGTTAGAGATTTGCCTTAAATCCATTTTTGCCTCTGTTTGCACTGCCATGCGTCCAACCTTTGCAGTGGCGTGGGTTAATAGGGCCATTGCGGCCTGGACTGAGCAACTGGCTGAGGCGGTTCGCCAGGATGCACCGGTGTCTGAGCAGTTACAGCTTCTTGCTAATACGTTAGAAGCTCAAAATTATGTTGCTGATGCTGCTTTTGATGCTGTGCGCATGATGGAGAGGGCCTCTACCTCCTCCATAGTAGCTAGACGTGCTCTTTGGTTGAAGATTTGGTCCGCTGACACTGCATCTAAGAAAGCCTTGCTTTCTTTGCCCTTTCAGGGGTCCTTACTGTTTGGATCTGAACTTAAGGAAATGATTAGTGAGGCCTCTGGTGGCAAAAGTACTCTTCTGCCATCGGTGTTCAAGAAAAAGTTTCCAGCCAAACGCAATCTGTCCTTTCGTTCCTTCCAGACTGAGACACGATCCACGCCCCAGACAGGTCCGTCTTCCACGCGCTCCTCCTCCAAGCCCAAACAGTCCTGGAAGCCCAAAGTTGCCCCTAAGGCCAAGACCTCCAAGACTGCTTCGGCATGACTCTCCGAACCCGGGTCCGCATCCGGCTGTAGGTGGACGTCTCCACATCTTTCGCCAGGTTTGGGAGGAGTCTGTGGCGGACCCTTGGGTTATTCAGGTGGTATCAGAGGGATACAGGATCCCTTTCTCTTCCCTTCCTCCTTTTCGGTTCCATTTTACTCGTCCTTCTCAGGAGCCTACAAAAGGACGTCTGTTCGACGCTATTCAGGATCTTTTGGACAAAGAGGTCCTGGAATTGGTTCCCTCAGAGGACACAGGTTCAGGATTCTATTACAACCTGTTCGTTGTGGCCAAAAAGGACGGAGGTGCACGTCCTTTTCTGGATCTCAAGGATCTCAATTCCTTTGTTGTGAGTTCCCACTTTCGTCAGGAATCTCTGTGTTCAGTGATTGCAGCAATGTCTCCGGGGGAGTTCCTTGCCTCCCCGGACCTCCAGGATGCATACCTTCACATCCCTGTTCATCCAGAGAGCAGACGGTATCTCAGATTTGCCTGTCACAAAGGCCACTTTCAGTTTTCAGCTCTTCCCTTTGGTCTGACTTCAGCTCCTCAGGTCTTTCAGAGGGTATTGGGAGCTTTGATTGCTGTGCTTCATCGAGATGGAGTCAGGGTGACTCCTTACATGGACGATCTGCTCCTGAAAGCCTAATCTGCGGAGATCCTTCACCAGCAGCTGCAGTTGTGCATACAGACACTCAATCGCCACGGCTGGATTGTGAATCTGGACAAGTCAGACTTGGTCCCATCTCAACAGCTCCTCTTCCTGGGTCTACTGTTCGACACTAAGCAGTGCATGGTGTTTTTGCCGGAAGAAGTGGCTCATCAGATTGCTGTCCGGGTGGCCAGGATTCTGGAAATGGACAGGGTTCTAGTACCAAAGTTGTCTTCTCTGGTGGGGAAGTTCATTTCCATGATAGAGGTGGTGCCTTTTGCCATGGCACACACCAGGGAACTCCAGAGGCTTGTGATTCAGACTTGCAGATCTCATCCAGATCACCAGCATCTCTGTATCGTTGCCCCCTCATGTAGAGCTGAGCCTGGAGTGGTGGTTGGACCTGTCTCATCTCCTGAAAGGGAGATCCTTTCGGGTTCCCTATTGGACCACAGTCACGACAGATGCCAGCCTCCGGGGTTGGGGGGCAGTGTTGGGTCGTTTCAGTGCTCAGGGGAAATTGAGGTTTGGAAGAATCTCTTCTCTCCATCAATGTTCTGGAACTTCGTGCCATCTTTCTTGCCCTGAGGCACTGGGAATCTCAGCTGGAAGGTTGTCCAGTCAGAGTGGAGTCCGACAACGCCACCGCAGTGGCCTACATCAACAGACAAGGCGGTACGAAAAGTCTCACCGCTTGGTTAGAGGTCAAGGCCATTTTGTCTTGGGCAGAAGCTCATGTGCCCGTCATCTCAGCGGTACACATTCCAGGCGTAGACAACGTCATGGCAGATTTTCTCAGTCGTCATACAGTCGACAGTGGAGAATGGGCGCTTCACCCAGAAGTGTTTCTCCTTCTCACCCAGATGTCGGGGGTACCAGTAGTGGATCTGATGGCTACCAGACACAACAGGAAGGTGTCGGTGTTTTGCTCCCGGTGGAGGGACCCTCTTGCTGTGGCAGTGGATGCCTTGTCAATTCCTTGGACGTTTCCTCTGGCTTACATCTTCCCTCCTCTTCCTCTGTTGATCTGAGTCATCCAGAAGCTGAAGGTGGAGCGTTGTCCTGTCATCCTGATCACTCCAAATTGGCCTCGTCAGTCCTGGTATCCGGAACTGCTAGCCATGTCTGTGACGGATCCTGTTCCGCTTCCTGCACGTCCAGATCTACTTCTTCAGGGATATCTGTGGAAGGAGGATGTTCAGCGTCTTCATTTGATGGCTTGGAGGTTGAATCCTCAATTCTAAAGAAGAAAGGGTTTTCCTCTTCAGTGGTGTCTACGATGCTTAGAGCTCGCAAACCTATGTCTTCCAAGATCTATCATCGCATATGGTCCACCTTTGTAGCATGGTGTACTGCTAAGGATCTGTCTCTAGATTTCCATCTTCCCACAGTCCTAGCCTTTCTACAGGATGGGGTTGAGAAGGGACTCAGCCTGAGTTCTCTTAAGGTTCAGACTTCAGCTCTGTCTGTGTTTTTCCAGGAAAGGATTGCTATTCTTCCTGATAAGGTTTTCTTCCAAGGTGTGGCTCATGTTCGGCCTGCCTTCAAGAGTCCTGCTCCCCAGTGGGACCTCAATTTGGTGCTGGGGGTTCTCCAGAGACCCCCGTTTGAATCCTTGGCTTCTATTCCTTTGCGTCTCTTGACCTGGAAAATGGCCTTTCTTTTGGCTATTGTCTCAGTTCACCGGGTAGCAGAGTTACAAGCTCTGTCTTGTAAACCTCCTTACTTGGTGTTTCACAAAGATAAGGCAGTGCTTCGCACTTCCAAGGAGTTTACCCAAGGTTGTCTCCGAATTTCACATCAATCAGGAGATTGTGGTTCCCTCTTTCTGCCCTAACCCTTCCTCTGACAAGGAATGAGATCTCCATTTGTTGGATGTTGTGCTTGTCTTAAATTTTATGTTCATCGCACTGAGTCTATCAGGAAGTCTGACACCTTGTTTGTCATTCCTGAGGGGCCTAGGGCAGGGAGACCGGCATCCAAGGTAACTATTGCCTCTTGGATTAAATCTACCATCCGTGAAGCCTACAAATTGCGGAATAAGCACGTTCCCTTCAGGGTTACTGCTCATTCCACCAGATCAATTGGGGCCTCTTGGGCCTATAAGAATCAGGCATCTGCTGATCAGCTGTGCAAAGCGGCCACTTGGTCCTCTGTGCACACCTTCTTGAAGCACTACCGTGTTGATGTACTGGCCTCGGCTGATGCCAGCTTTGGGAGGAAGGTCCTGGAGGCAGTTTTGCCTATTTAGGACTTCTACTCTGTGATTCCTAGTGCTTCCTTACTGTTGAGCCTGGTTGGCTCTAGTTCAGTGTGCTGTGTTAGTTCGGGGGTTTATATTTTTCCCCCCTGGTTGGTGTCCGTTGACACTTCTGTTACTGGGCTATATGATTAACTGGTTCATAGCAGTTCTAGTGACTTGGGCCTTACGCCTGGTCCTTGCCTTACTTCCCGCCTCTGGGACAGCTCAATGTTTGTACATCCCAGTGTACCAGTGACTTATATTGGACGACAGTGAAAATAGGATTTTAGTCTTACCTGTTAAATCCTTTTCACTTAGTCCATACAGGTCACTGGTCTCCCACCCTGTCAAGGGACCATGCTTGGCTCTCCTGTGGCATTCAGTGGGAGACCTTCGGGGCATGCTCACAGGAGTCTTCCTTTTCCTTCTTACCTCTGGTCAGTTTAGTGTCTCAAATCAATCTAGCTTGGCTCTGGCCTGAAGGCAGCTTAAGTAGGAGGGGAGGCTCCACCCCCTGCATACATTTGAATGAATGTTCCTGCCTGTTAAAGGGGCGGGTCGCCTACCAGTGACCTGTATGGACTAAGTGAAAAGGATTTAACAGGTAAGACTAAAATCCTATTTTCATGTCAGATAGTGAGAAAAACATGCATATGTGTCTTTTTATATAGTGTATGTAAACTTCTGGTTTCAACTGTACATCCTAGGTAGAATTATAAGTTAATAATTGTTTGATATGGTATTCTAGAAACAAAACAATCATTTTCTTTTCTCCTAATCTGTCATACTATCATAAGGGGTAATGTGTAGAGGTGGAACAATTTTTTTTTTTTTTTTTTTTTTTTACCCCTTTCAAGATATACTAGTGCTTATTCAAAAATTGTTCACTATTATATATGCTGCCTTTTTAAAGGAGAACCACCACCCCATATAAAGTTAAACCCCAAGAATTACCCATCTGGTGACCATACCTGGGAACTGTCCTGATTTGCCCCGGAGACTCCGGTTCTGACAGAGCTTTACCGGTCTTCGGGGCAGAGGCTGATTCCTCCGGATGTGGGGAGTTTCTATTGAAGCTCTGCCACATTTGCTTTTTCTCCCGCTGTTCCTCCTTCCCCAGCCTTCTGTGTGACACCTTTAAGCCAAGCCCCCCCAACTCGCTTCAAACCCTGCCCATTTTTGATGCGATTAGCGTTGTCACCCCGTGCCGAACAGAGGTCTCCCCTCTGGGTAGCCCTCAATTGGAAGTTCCCAGGTATGCTGGTGACTAGCTGAACAGTAGTACTTTTTCCAGAATAATTACCTCCTTTTAGAGGTATCTTACTGCTCCTGAGACTGAAAGCCAGGCAACAGTGCTTTAAAAGAATCTGTGCGCCTGTGCAGTCAGTCCCTTCTGGTACCTTAAGGTACCAAGGAACTCTTCCTAGAGCAGACTGGAACTAACTGCTTAGGTGTGCAGACATCACTATGTAAAGATGTTAGCTCTGTTTCCTGGCTGTCAGTCTCTGGAGCAGTAGAATTTACCTATAAGGAGGTAATTATTCTGGCAACTAGTACTATTGTTCAGCTAGTTGCCAGATTGGTAATTCTTGGGGTTTAACTTTATGTGGGGTGGTAGTTCCAATTTAAACTTAGTGGTAAAATATGGGATATAATTTTCTTGGTCTGCTTTCATCTTTATATTCTATTTCTGTTCTCTTTAATCAACTCTTCTATGAATCCTTTTTCTAGAAATGTCTTGTGTTGCATCATAATGACTAGCAAATTTCAAGTTTGTTTGGTTTTGTTTGTTGTTTGGTTTTGTTTGTTTGGTTTTGTTTGTTTGGTTTTGTTTGTTTGGTTTTGGTTGTTTGGTTTTGGTTGTTTGGTTTTGTTTGTTGTTTGGGTTTGTTGTTTGGGTTTGTTGTTTGGGTTTGTTGTTTGGGTTTGTTGTTTGGGTTTGTTGTTTGGTTTTGTTGTTTGGTTTTGTTTGTTTGGTTTTGTTTGTTTGTTGTTTGGTTTTGTTTGTTTGTTTGGTTTTGGTTGTTTGGTTTTGTTTGTGTGTGGTGTTTGTGTGAATACCTACTTGGGGATGGTTATCAGGATTTTCTTTGTAGTCTAAGGAGACTGAAGAAGTGTCTGCAGTATTAAAGTGCACAGGTTCTGTCCTATCTGTCGGTCTGTGGTTTTTTGTTTTTGCTTGCACTCTAGCCCTTTAAATCTACTCTATACTTATGTTTTATTCATTAACACTTGTCTTTCTGAGTGGGACAGATGCTTTTTGCTTGTGATATACTTGACATACACATCTTGGTATACTTTTTTTTTTATATTTTTGGGCCACTGTGCCTTTAAGAGCAGTGCTCTTGGCCTCCATCTTGGTAGTGGGGGTTTGGCTTCTTGTTGGCACTCTCCTGTAGTACCATCTGGGCTCCATACTGTGGAAATGATGGGAAGGGGCAGATGCTGCATTATTTACATTGCTTGGCTCATCCAGGTGTTACCTAGTCTAACAGGATTTCCTTTTGAGTAGCTAATCTTGCCTCCTAGCACCTTCTCTTGCATCCCAAGCAAGGCAGATTTCTTTTTTTTCTTTCTCAATTCGGATGTTTATGCAGTAGTTATATATTCCATGTCAGGCTGCTCTCCACATTGAGGCCAGTATTTCCTTCACTTGGCCTTTCAGAAAGGGTGTTTTTTTTTTTTTTTTTTTCCTTCTCCAATTAATTTGCCTTCCTTTTGGACTGGTGCCTGCTCCACAGGTTTTCACAGAAAGTTTTGCTGGCATTGTCCATCACTTTCATTCACTTTGGAGCTCATTTACTCTTTATTTGCACAATCGTTCTAAAGACTTTCAGTGGAGGCCTTATGCCTTCATCTTCAGGTGTTTGTGTACATACACAAAAGGTCCTTTGTCAGATCTCATGCAGAGATGGACTAGATAGAACTTGGGACTGAACCATACTTCAGGGATGAATGTTTTTGATAGTGTTCAGATGTTATCACCTGCAGATGTACCAAGACCTTGGCTTGCCATTCAGCAATTGTGTGGAACCAAATGCTTGTGTCTGGGTATCTAGTCTCAGCCCTGGAGGTATTTGCCCAGATCCACGCTGATGCACTGGGGATGAATATTCTCAGGAATAGATCCAGACAGCAGTGTTACCTATATATTGTGATGTCTTTCTTGAGCCAGACAAGAGTGGATCTTCTCTGGTGGCTTCGAGAATCTCACTTGACATTACACTGCCTGTGTCATTCTGGACTGGTCCATAGCGAAGACTAATGCCAGCCTAAAAGGCTGGGGAGCCTTGTTTAGCTCTCTGTGTGGGGCCTTTGGTCCGACAGGTGTCTTCTTTCCAACAATGTATCGGATTTTCAAGCAATTTGGCCTGGACTTTCAGCATTGGTCCTGTTATATTGGGGCCTGCCAGTGTGGATCCAGTCTGCAACAGCAGTGTCTTGTCTTCTCCAAGGAGGGACCAAAAGCACGGATGTGTGGTCTATAATTCTTGATTGGGTGGTAGACCATGTTCCAGCTCTTGGCTGTTTACTTTCTGGGAGTAGACAATGTGGTGGTGGAATTTCGAACGGTATTGGGAATTGAATCAGATGACATTAAACTCCAGAGTTCCGGAATGGGTTCTTCCTGTTGTGGACTTGATAGCAGCTGATTGAACATCAAGGTTCCCCTGTTTGCTTGAGATCCTGCGACCCTTTTACTCTCTGGATGCAGTGGATGTTCTGTGGTAATTTCCTCTGGCATATTTTTTTTTTTTTTCCTTGAGAAAATGGGATTTTGTGTATTTTACCTTTTTTAACCCTTTGAGTGGCAGAAGGGTACTCAATGCATTGCTATGCAATGCATTTCGTACCCCTCTGGCACTCAAAGGGTTACATTTTCTATATTTCCTTGTGGAACCCTCCCTGAGAAACCTTTTGAGTTCTGGGCAGGGGTGTCTTCTGGGTTCTCTGTATAATGACCACCTTCCTTCATACTTCTTCCTTCCATTGTTGCTATGCTTTGAAACAAAGGCTGGTAAGCAGGTGTAAAGTGCAGTTGGGAGAGAGTCATCTCCTTCAGAGAACTTTTAGGAAGTGCTCTGCCTCCTACAGGAAGCTACGTTACCCCCATAAGTTTTCTCAAAGTGCACAATCCCCTAGCGGATCTCAGCTTTGTACCTGAAACTCAATCCATTACCATGCAAATCTTTTGTGTTCAGAGTATAGTGCACAGCCCAGCTCTTCATGTCCAGGACAGTACTTCATTGGTATAACTGGCAGTGATGTGACATCACAGCAGGTGAAAAGAATCGCCACAAAATCTTGTTTCTCTCTGTACACTTGCAAGCATGGATTTTATTTCTCCTTTACTTGTCCCTGGATACAGTTGAAAGATCCCTTGCACTGTAAATGGAAATAAACAAGAAAATTAATTTTATGAATGTTTTTTTTTTTTTTTTTTTAAACATGTTTGCGCAGTGTTTTAACACTTTAATTTTCTTTAGTACAGATGCTTTAAAATGTTTTAAATGAATGTGAAAAGAGGCAATAATGTAGTTTTGTTGCATTTGTTATCAAGCTTGCTAAACGACTCTCTAAAACATGAAATAGAGATAAATGATTTGAGATTAGAACCCAGTCTATTCAGTTCAGGGACTTTATCACCTGCTTGTTTTCCTCATTTAGAACATTCATTGCACTTATTAGGAGCTTGCATTAACAAACAGGGGTGAGATGATTATGCACAGATACCTAACTGTATGTAGGAAAATGTGTTTACTACATTTTGGAGCTTTTGGGGCTAGGAACTTTTTTTTTTTTTTTTTTCCCCAGAATGATGGCTAGGGGTAATGTTAAAGGTTACGAACCCTGTTCACTTTTTCAAGATATCCCAGTTAATTGTGTTTAGAAATACAAAAGCCTATTTACCTTTTTATAGAAGAACTAGACCTATAGATGCCAGTCTCGGTTAATTTGATTTAATTGAAAGGCTTACTTTGATATAGAACCTTATACATCAGTCAGGTTAGTATCATGTTATATTTATATATTTCCATAGTATCTACAGTTGCTTGTATTTGCTGTACACAGTTTTAATCTCTATTTAGTTTTTAGCTCTACTCAATAAGCAATTGACTAGGTCAGTTAGAATTAGATTAGTCATAGAGAATTAACCCTTCTCCATGATTCTAATAGATCTTGAAAATCTTTTCAAGGTAGTATTATGTCCCTGTTCAGTTAAAGACTACAGCGAGGTTCCAATGCCAAAACACAGTAAAGTCATACAGCTGACTGCTGTATGAAGTACTAATTGCAAAGCAAGGCTTTTTTTAAGAGCCTTTTAGCTCCACTGTCTACCCCCTCCTTTTAAAGGGAAAATATAACCCCCTCCAAAAAAGTTACTTAATTCTATAAAAAATGTTAACCTCTATTGTTCATATGCGAGAGGCACTATTTTCATTTTTACAGAAAAATTCAGTAAACATCATGTGTTCATGGCCATTATGTTTTCAGATGATGTACTAGAGTAGTGATCCCAAATTGTAAAGGGCTGAAATGGCTTTAGGAATTTCTCAGATTTTGCTCAAGAGTTTGCAGTCAAAATAACTGAGCCAGTGATTGATACTCCTTGTGTCTAAATCCTGCACTGTCATCGACCTTTAGGGATGCCGTTTGGGAAACCTGGCGTCATGAGGTTTTTTTGTTTTGTTTTTTTTGTTTTTTTTTGTTTGTTTTTTTTTTTTTTGGTTTTTTTGGTTTTTTTTTTTTTGGTTTTTTTTTGTTTTTTTTGTTAAACTCCCATAATTAAAAGGGCAGTCAGTACAGTATCCTTTTAAAGGGATAGTAGTACTTAAAATGTAAAGTATATGTTGCAGGGTGCTCCCACTGCTGAGAGATATTTTATTAAAAAATTATAAGAGCTCAAACTTGAATTTTTTTAGGTGCAATATCACAGTGGCCTGAAAATTTTGAGCTGTTATAATTTTTTTTAATATCTCTAAGCAGTGGGAGCACCCTTGTTTTATCCAGGGACACGAACCCTACATTTTACGATCCCTTTTAAGCTACTGGCTTTGCATGCAGAGTTCATATAGCTCATATGTCACCGGTTCACTCCAAATTTTGCTGTGCAGTTTATGGAGTATCAGCACCTTACTTTGGTTCTCATGGGAACTTTTTGCCTCACCATAGAAGTCCATTGACTGTGGGTTTGCTGACACTGGGGTTTTATGGGGAGGGAAGAAGTTTCTATGAGTGTATAGTAAGTTTTTGACATCTGCCAACTGTTCATATCTCTCTGATGTACATAGCAAACTGGGAGGGAACCAATGAGTTATGAGCTTTGCAGCCTCTGTTCCCATAACCCTAAGGGCACAGTTAGGGGTTTAATATGGTGTCTTCTTTTTTTTTTTTTTTTTTTTTTTTATTGAGCCACTACTGCCCCTTTAACTTTATTATAGCCCATAATAGGTAAACGCATCATATAAGATGTCATATTGAAGTGGAATTGTCAATTTTACAGGTGATTTTTGAAAGGGCATCAAAATAAAATGTATTTAAAAATATGCCGAGTGGTGCTAAAAGTGATCTCTTCCCTGTTTCTGTCCCTCATTATGGGTATAATTTTTTATTAATTGGAGAGGTGGGATCTATGACTTGTGCATTTAACATGTGATGGTGAGATCACACCATCTCCATTATTACAGGCTGAAGAATTCTGTAGCACATGTATGGTCATGATAAACAAATGTAACATTTATATAATTCAAATGTTCTTTCTGACAAAATATTTATATTGTAGCATTTTTTTCTGAGCAGAAAAACAAGGACACTTGCACTGCTGGGAGGTGTAGGTGTGTTTTGTGTTAATAGTCTTTACAGCTTGAGCTTGGTCACCTGACCACATAATTTTTTATTTGCAGCCTATGTAGAGTTTTTGGTCATTGACTAAAGTTCTCAATATACTGCAGTACCCACAGATCTGTCCATTGACAAGATTTAAAAAAAAAAAAAAAAAAAAAAGTTTTAGTTGTAATGTATTTTCTCTTTCTAAAGGGCTTTGTCATGTTTTCTCTTTTACACCTAAGGTTCTAATCATATCATATTGTAGCCTGTATCACCTTTCTTTAACTTTTTTGTCTGTCTTTTCTTCTGTGTCCATTCATGTTCACTGTGCGGTTTAACCTCTTGGGTGTTAAAAGGCTTACAACTCATTGCTTTACCATGTGTTTGTGATCTGCCTAGCATCTATGGGGTTGGCGCCCTTCATGTGCACCCTTCTCTGAGATTTTGCATGTTGGGTTTGTCCTGTTGTCCCTTATGCTGATTTAAGGTTGTAGTGTTGTCCTCTTTAAAACTTCCCCAGTAGCACAAGATTTAATTTTCCAACCTTAGCACTAAAGTTACTAACCTTTTAATACCTTTTTTTTTCCAGTTTTTTCTTACCAGGTAGCATTTTAGTTTTATGTTTTCGAATTGTAATGTACCGTTTTTATAGTCTAACAATCCAGCAATAGATTAGCAAGAAAACATTATGTGCTTCAGATTAATAAAACCATTTCTAAATGAAATTCTTTGGAAACCGATCACTGCGATAAGCAGTATGTAAAGCCACCCAGCAGTAATACAACTGCAGAATAAAAATATATAAATTACTTAAGGTAGATAACTTATAGGTGTTTAAGTGTGGGTATCCTTTGAAAACCAGGATTAACAAGTACCTGCTTTATTTTTAGTATGTGACAGGCAAGTTCTACAATTATTTGAGAATAGTTGATGATCCAAAATACACATTCAAGTTAAAGCAGACCTTGTTTAAAGGGATAGTAATGTTTCATAATAAAAGCAGCTCTAATTAATCATCATAGTATTTGGACTTTGGAGAGTGTTATTTCAATTCTGTCAGAGTTGTAGTTCAAGAGTAATTCAATGACAAAGTATCCCCCCTCCCGCCCCTTTTACTGATGTAACACTGCTCAGCCAGATCAGAAGGGAGGTGCCCAGGTAGACTGCAGAGAGGGACAATCTTCAATTAAGATAAGGGAAAAAGTTGAAAAACTTGTCAAGGGGGGAAGGGCTTTCATTGTTCTAATAGAAAGAAAATTGTCCCCTGCTGTTATCAGTCTGGTCTTACAACTAGATTCCACATCTGAGAAGAGATGGCTTACACTAGGTAAAAGGGGCTGGAGGGGGAAACTTTGCTTGTGAATATCTCTCAAACCATAAAGGTTTGAGAGATAAGACTTATATCGTTCTTCATGTTTTTTTAATGCCTACAAAATAAAATAAAGAAAAAACGAAGTATTACTATCCCTTTAAGCTTTAGGATTTGCATTTGCTGGTCTTTTGGATTGAATGGTGCATAGGTAGTAAATAACTACTTTTGCAAGTATGCAAAATATAATAATGCTTTAATATTGAGCTTTTAACCCGTTGAGTTCTGCAATTCATTTTGATTGAATTCATTGACAATATTTCAAGCATTCAAGAGCTTAAAGGCTCAATTTAAATCAATGGGAATTTTTGTATTATATCATTTTTTGATGAATAAATCCATTGAATTTATTTCCCAGCTACCTTTTTCATGTCTATCTGATTCCATCTGTAAATTCAAAAAATATACAAGTTCAGTACGTGAACATATCCTATGTTGGTGACGTCCAAGTTTTTTCAGTTTCTTATTTGTAACAATGACGAATATATCATGTTGGCCATTAAATGTAAATAGATCATTGACAATACCGATATTTAAAAGACAGCGGTTATTGAACTGCTCTGTACTGGCAGTTAGGCTTTACTGACCTAGAAGTTCATGTGTGCAAGTTAATTAGGTTTTTGTTAATAATCTCAAGTGGGCCACATACTAGGGTCAGGTGGGCCATACTTTGGATGTCCATGTCCTATGCTCTCGTACTAGAGCAACTTGTGTTATGACCTCTTCAAAGCCAGTTAAGGTTCTAGCAGTGTAATGTCAGAATTATAACATTTTGATTCACCAAACATCATTTATACATGTCCTTGTATTACCTGACTGTTTCAGACTTGTTAACCTGATTCAAATGAGAATATCCATTTATTAAACACAAAACAAACTTAAATAAACATATATTAACTTTAAATAAGTTTGCAATGTATAATTCTGCATAAAAACATATAAAATGGCAATAAATTTGAATTTAATCCATATTCTTATTTTCTAAAATAAGATTTTGCTAATGGATTTTGTATCTTAAGTATTGCAACATTTATCTTTAACTCCACTTCTTCTGCTAGAAATTGGCTAAGAGTTTCTGCAGTCATTTTTGACTTTTAACCATGAAATGTTTTGGTTTTTCACACTTTCAATTTTAAATGACAAACTAGCTTAATTATCTTCTAGGACAAATGCTTCTTATTTTGGAGTAGTACTAAAAAGGTTGATGAAAATCATGATCTCAATAAAGCCCAAACAGAGAGGTTGACTGCTCCTAATGGAACTGTGATACTGGAAGCCAAATTATAGGTGCGTACAAGGTAAACAAACTGTCTCCAGAAAACGTCCCCCCCTTCCCCCCAGAGATAAACATGGAGTCTCAATGAAAGTAATATTAATAATTCTTACTAAAAAAATTTAATCTAGTAATAGTTTTAATTATGATGCCATCAAAAGGCATTTGGTACTAACCTGTTTTATTTTAATCTATGCTAATCTAGAACCGCTCTCAACATGAATTGAGAATATAATATGTTTGAAGGTGAATCCTAGTTAAAGAAGAGTTTCATGTCCTCCTATGAACTTATTGGTCCTTATTCATCATGTTAAAGAGATTAAATTCTGGCATAATCCAAATGCATCACAGGGGAGAAATGAAAAATCCACAAACTCCTTCATCTAAAAGGGGCTTTTAATGCTAAAACAGTCTCCAATGCATTGCATAGATCAACATTTCAAAAAGAGGGACACGTAAAGCGGAACTACCACCACTTTTAAACACGGCCCCAAATAATTCCCCATCTGGGGACTAGCTGCTCAGTAGCACTAATCGCCTGAATTATTACCGCGTTAGAGAATTCATCTTGCTCCTGGGACGGACAGCCAGGAAACAGTGCAGACATAGTGACACCTGCTCACTTGAGCTGTCAGTCCCTTTTGGTGCCGAACAGCTCCTAGCAATGCCTTCTAGAGCGGACTGGGACTGACAGCGCAGGAATCACTATGAAAAGACGTCTGCGCTGTTTCCTGGCTGTCAGTCCCACGAGCAAGATGAATTCTCTAATAATTCTGCGACTAACACTATTGAGCAGCTAGTTGTCAGATGGGTAATTATTTGGGACCATGTTTAAAAGGGGTGGTAGTTCCGCTTAAATTAATGTGAGGTTTTTTTTTTTGTTTGTTTTTTGTTTTTTTCTGTGGAACTATATACACCAGGGTGGGAAAGATGGACAGAGGGATTCGGGTCTTAAACAGTTACTGTCCTGACTAAAGAGGGACACTTGGGAGGCATGCATTATTTTGGCATTCTCTATCCTTCAAGGGGTTAAAAGACCCCTTTTTAATGAATGGGACTTTTTATACCCTGAATGGTGAAGTTGGTTTGCTCCAGACTTGCACTGAATTAGGTTGGTGATTAAGGCCCTTTTTGGTCCATATTTATAAAAAGTTATTCTGGAGTAAACAAACTGCACCATAGGGAGCAAATAAAATTCCTAAATTAGCAGGAACTTTAATAGATTTTTATATTGAATTGGGGACCTCTCTAACATACAAGGTATTAATTTTGCTTAACGTAACTTTATTCATCCCCTATTGTGCCCTTGGTTTATTCCAGAATCACTCCAGTTTACTTTTAGGAATATGGGCCATTGTTCTTGGCTCCTCCTCCAAGTGTAGATGGCTTGTATCATTATTATTGTCCTTCATTTATTCCCCTTGCTATAAATTACCCCTAAATAGTAGAAGTATAGTATGTTTATCCCCATTATAGACTTGTCTGCACAGCATAAAGGGAAACTAGAACTATAGAAATAAGTAGTTCTTAAAGTGGGCCAGTCACCCTAAGACTTGTTTACTTGCTTGTAAAGATAAGCAAAAACTGTATGTTGTGCTGTCCATTTTGTAATATGGCGATTTGAGAAATTATCCTGTAGTGATGACAGTGTGGCACGTTATGCTAGCTGGTTTCCGTGTATATTTATTTAGTTCATGCCATGCAATCAATCCTAGAAATAAATACTATGAAAAATGCCATAGAAAAAGTCAATTATCAACCTACCCAAATTGCTCTGCAGAACAATACAAGAAAAGGAGCATATTGTAAAATGGGCGTCTTCAGCTATCAACTGCTATTCCTATTGTTATAATTTCCCTTATTATGCACAGACACTGTCCATGTATAAAGATTCTCAGCGTAGCTATATTACTGTAGCATACACAAGGCCCTTTTGTGCTAAAAGAGAATCAATATTTCACTGCTGTAAAATTATAGTGGTGTCCTATTTAACATAGGAGTTAATAAAAGGGATTAGGATGTGTTGGGGACAGAATTCTAACCTAATTTTACTTTTAATCCCATTAATCATATTAATGTATTACTATTACAAATTCCTCTATATGTATAAACATACCATGATCATTCTAAAATCATGTTGCTTTCTTTCATTTTCTTATGTTGCATGTTTCATGTCTGTGACCTTTCCATTGTGTGTTATTAAAAACACTGTCTAAATGCTTAAAACCAGTACTTCCTTTCCGATATCTAGTTATCTAGTGTACAGCGCTGCAGAATTAGTTGACGCTATATAAATAAAGAAGAAGAATCTAATGGCTTCTTGTAAACCCCGGAGCTCTGCTTGTATCCTCCTATTTACATACACATAGGGCCGTATGATCAAAGGAAAAGTGGCATTCTGGGGCACACCATTTGTACTATAGGGGAGAACTAAAAATTCCCATTTTTTTTTTTCTTTTAATGGGAATTTGAACCCCCTTTGAATGTTGGAGGTTGCCATTGCATTAGTTTGCAATGCATTTGAGACATCTCTAGCATTCAATGGGTTACAATCCCCATTTAAATGGTAATATTATAGTGCAGATGGTTTGTCTCAGAACTCCTCCTATTTTCTTTTAAACATACGGCTCTAATATCCTCTGTTTTGAGATTTATGTGTGTTTGTCTTTCTACATCTAATTGTACTGCTCTGCAGTGGAATGTCTTTTTAAATCTCATTGATGGTCAGGCTGCATGGACTGCCAATAAGCATGAAGACAATCAGGAATTTCTGGAAACGTGCATACTGGCAGCAACATGGCCTTCATTTATATTGGAGTTGTTAAGGATTTGCTGCAAAGAACTGTGACCTTCTTAACACCTCTGTTAATATAAGGTTTATAATCTCACCAGTACCAATCTTTGAGTGCCACTAGTGTTCAAGGTTCCTGATTTATAATGTTGGGCAAGGTTGTCCAAGTTCAGTCCTCAGGGGCCACCAACAGGCCAGGATTTAAGGATTTCTCTGATTAAGCACAGGTGAGTTAATCAGTGGCTCACTCATTTTGACTGATTCACCTGTGATTAAACGGGGAACTCCATATAATCCTATACTATTTGTGGCCCTTGAGGACTTGGACACCCCTGATCTTGGGTAAGTCTCCAATATTGGCCAAACACTGAGCGCCAAAGAGCTCTCTAATGCATTTCTTTCTAAACCATTAAGATGGCTAATTCTGATGTAGACAACATATTCCACTTTTATAAACAGATATAATTTGGTTATGGTGTATAGAAATGTTATTGGAAAAAAATCTTCTCTGCACAATGTCACAGTAAGGGACAGGCCACCTGAGTTCCTGCATATTCAGAGCAAGTTAAGAACACTATGTTTGGCATTTACTGAAAGGCAACTTGTACACCAACCAGTACTGTGTGGTTTTTGTTTTTTTGTTTTTTTTTTTTATTTCAGAACTTTCAGTGAAGTTATTTTGCATATACTGGGCATTTTTTCACTTTTTTGCATTTTGGATTATATGCTATGGATGCACTAATGGGTACATAACAAACAAAACCATACTAAACAATTCATTTGTGAAAGGCACACCTCTATTCATATTTCTGTTCTTCAGTTCTCTATTGAGAATACCAGAATGTTATGTATTATAAATCCTCCATTGGGCTGACTTATTTGTTGTCAGGATTCTGGGAGTTGTAGTGTATAGACCTGAATATCACTTAATTAACCAATCAATGTCTCTATCAGGCATTTTAACATGCTTTTGAAAACAAGCCTAAATTGGAGTAAGAAAACTGGTCTTGGGGCACCGGATTCCATTTGGATGTTGTTGACTACATCTCCCGTTAGAAGAAGGTTGCTGTAGTACACACTAGCTACAGTCCCTCTGGTTGTTAATACCCAAATTAGTGTGCAGAGCCAACTTTTGGTGGGTTTTGCTTCAGTAGTGAAGAACAAATTGTCATGGATCCATCAGTTCTCTCAGGAGTGGGTAGAACAGGAATAAGCAAACTCTGACTCTCTATTTGTTGGAGAGAACACCATCTTTGTCAATCAGCATTTGGGTGGTTGGGGATGATGGGATTTGTAGTGCTTCAACAGTTGAAGAGTGATGGTTGCACACCTCTGGAATAGAGGCAAAACATTGATGCACTGAAAGGTCCGCATTTGCATGTCTCCATTCAGAATTGCACAGATAAGGCAGTTTCTAATTTTGGATCACGTGGATTCTTCTATAGGAGTGTGCCCCCTATGGAACAAAGTTTTGAGAATAAATTAGAAAACTAAACACACTACATATTATCACCCACACTGTGTTCATAAATATAGTCTAACTTTCTCCAGTTCCTGAAATTCTTTTCATTGTACAAATATACTCTCCCACTTATCAAAGCAGGTACCTGCCTGTTTATAGGAGTTTTCTACTAATCTATATGACAGAAATGTATGATGTGATGTACATGGGAAACACACAAATATACTGGTATGGTGTGTTGAATCTGTTGCATAATACCATGCATTCATGACATTAAACTTACATTAATTTGATCTTTTTTTTTATATTTGAAATTTTTTAGAAACCTGGGGAAGTCCTGGACACAAATGGAATAAATGATGCAGATCAATGTTCTGATGCCGCAAAACTTCTGGAAGACCCCTATTCTGTATCACCTCAAACTTGATAAACAATAATGCCCACTTACTAAACCTCTCTTTAGGTCTTAGTCTATGGGGGGGAGGTGGTTAAGAGTATTTTAATCGCTACAAAGCTCTCTGGTGGGTTCAGTATACCCCTGAATCACTGAGATGAGGTCTCTGCAAGAGAACGTATCCGGTTTCTTTGAAGTGAAGAAAAGTTTGCCAGCAAAACTTCATCATTGTGCCTTAAAACTTTGTATCTCTAATATAAAAATCAGAATAGTCGATCCCAAAAGGACCAGGAACAATATGAAAAATAATTGTATAGAGAACTGTCCTAACATTAAAGTGACTAGCCCCTCCGCAAGTCCAGAGGCACATCGATTGTAGTTCACCTAACTGCAATACAGATGGTAACAGTATGATTTTCATGTTACTGGGTATGGTACCTTGCGGTCTCACTCAGCATTTCTCTTTTGATTTGCATTTTCAGCACTTTTTTCTCTATCAAATGAATTGAATTAATGTAATTAATCACAGAATGGAAGAACCCATCCCAAGTATCTCACAGCTGGTAGCTTGAGCGCTTCTTTAGTCCCATGGTTTATCTAGTGAGGTGAAAGGATAACAGGCAGATAACTGTGCATTAAGGTTCATTCACATGGATGAAATGCACACATGACTGTGCTTTCTTCTTCATTTTACCATTAGAAGAAAGGTACAGCCAGTTCAACTCTGAGTGCCACTGGGGTGTGCAACATATTAAAGAGCAATGTGTTTTACTTCCCTCTGGAAATCAGTGTTCAACCCCCTTGGATGCTAGATGGGTCACCAAAGCAGCCTCCAAGGGGTGTGCCATGGGGGAGGTGCAATGCATTTCTCACCTCTCTGGCACTCAGAGGGTTAAGGGGTCCCATGTTCCAAAGGAAACTGGAGTTAATCTGAAGCAAACCCGATGCACCATAGGGGACAAATTGCGAAAATTCATAATTATTTAAGTGGGGTTTTAAACCCCTTAACGCTAGAGATGACCACTCTAGCATTCAAAGGGTTAAACATCACACTTAAATCTATATTGAATTTTGTGTTCTATGGCGCCTTTGTTTTACTCCAGTTTTCTTTTGAACAGATAATCAGTGAAAAAGTTGTGTGTATCATTTAATATCCATTTAGATAGGCTTCAGTTTAAGATAAATAAATAAACCTGTACATATTCCAGTCAGTGTTATGGTAAAAAGGCAGTGATTTCACCCCCTGGCTATGAGAGAGTTAATAGTGTATTGGAGACCTTTCTAGCATACAGTGTGTGTATGGTGGTTTAACTCCTTGGTGAAAAGGTCTGCAAAAGTGTAATGAATGCAATGTGTTGCAGTATTTTCCAGGACTGAATGGGTTAATGAGCCCATTAAACAGGAGCATGTTAAGCCATGTAGCAAATATTGATCAGCCTCTGTCTTTTCAGGGATCGTTCTGATCCGATGACTTGGTTGAGTGTTTAGTTACCTAAATACTCTTGTAGTTGTATCAACTACAGCTGGTATTGTAAATACAGGTATTGCAGTCTATGCCTTAATGCTGCTAGCCCAAACAAGATAATAGGCCAAAAGAGTGGTTTCACTGGTTTGCTTTTTTATTGCAACCTGGGGCTCCCGAGCTGTTAAAGACTTAATTTCCAGTCATCCCAGTGACTAGTTGGAGAGGATGGGAATTGTCATCCTTAACAGCCTCATGTTGCCCTCCTCTTATTACAACATGACACTACTTGGTCATTTTGCCTCCGTATGGAGGATTGCTTGGCCTTCTACCCTCTAAACGTGAGACCCATTTTACCTGGATTCTAAAATAATCTTCTGTTATAGTTATAGAAAAAATAAAAAATCCTAGATTCATTAAAGGGGAACGTTCATCAAAATTAAAGTGCCCCCAAATCATTATTAACATAGCTATACACATATAAATACATTTATTATGCTGAATAAGTCAGGCATTATTGAGAAATACTACTTTTTCGGCAGGCATCCGCAGCAGGTATCTTGCTGTGGATGCTCTGCGCAGTCGGTCCCTTTCTGTACCGTACAGTACAATGGAACTCCCCTCACCAATCCTGGAGGAGACCAGGTTGGACAGAGCAGACTCATGTGGCTTTTCGTCAAGGTGTCTGCATTGTTGCCCGCTGATGCCTTTTGAACTAGCTGTATTTCTCAATAATGCCAGATTTATTCAGCATAATAAAAGTATTTATATGCAAATCTGTGTTAATGATTTGGGGGGCATGCTACTTTTGATGAATGTTCTTCTTTAACATCCTGGGATGCTAAATAAATCAACAGCACATTTCAAAGCAATATACAGGAAACTTGTTTAACACTGAAAAGGTTAATGCATATTTGTTAACCCCCCTTTTTGTCACGTATCCTATGACTAACTTTAATCCCTTGAGTGGAAATCACACCAGTCTTGATATTCAAATATTGACCTTTCCAGGTAATGGTGGGGGTTAGTAATAAAGCCATGTAAGTGTTGATTGCTGCATGATTCCTAGCTCTGGAATGACCGTTCCACAGATGCTCAGGTGGATAGCTAGAGTCCATGACCTTTCAGTGCCAGAGGTGAGTGCAACAAATAGCTTTAAAATGTGTCTGGTATTTAAATGGTTAAGAGCTGCTACCTGAATTTTTTTCCAGGATGTCCCTTTTGATGATCAGCGGTGTCTGACCATTCATCTGCTCTAACCTGGTAATAGCTCTTGAGGACTTGAGATCGCATATCTAAAGCCTTCTAATTCCTTAACATTCCCAGCAATAATGATTATGGGAAAGTGCAAACCACAGGAAAGTGTGAGGGAAAAGCTGGGCGTGTCCCTCTCTTCCTAAGCTGCTGTTTTCAAATGTATTATATGGTTAAGCACTGTATAGAGGCTGTTTACTTAACCCTTCCATGCCCACTGGGAAAGTAAAGCATTGAGAAGCAATTTGTTGCACAATCTTCTTATTCTCACATGGTTAATGGATGCAGGGATGGACCTACATATTTCTGTTTGCAGCATGGTGGCTTGAGTTGAAATGGGTAAAATCTGAACTCTTTAAAGTGGAACACTCACCTCTAACACACACACTCATATGATTAAGCCAGTAAAATGGTATGTGGACTGACTTGTTTGTTTTCTACTTACATACAATATTTGCTCTAAAATATACTATACTGACAAATGGAGCTTGCTCTTACAATATACATGATGCACATCAATACGAAGGGAAGTGTGAACGCACTCCCTGGCATAGCTGAGGGGGGGGGGGGTAGGAGGATTACAGGACTGGGAAGTCCTGCACCTCTGTGACAATGTTACCCTGTACCGCAGAATGCGGAATTGCCCACATGAAGTCTACATTTTAGAGCGAATGTTGTATGTAAGTAGAAAACAAACAAGCCAATCCACATACCATTTTGCTAGCTTAATCAAACGAGAGAGTGTATTAGAGGTGAATGTTCCTCTTTAAGGAACAGAGGGGGTATGCAATGCATACTTTACTCCTCCTCAAAGAGTTAAAGATGGCTGCATCGCGGGAAAATAGTTTGTAACTGGAACCAAAAAATCTTTACAAAATAGCTAATTGTTAAATGGTAGCACCTTTTATATCTTTTGAGAGAAAATGTATACAGTATGTCATGTCATTTTATCTATAATTAAAATATGTACATGTGATGTGTGCGGAGATAATATGTATAAATATATATTTTATTGCATACAAATGGATCCACAAGATATCATACTGCTCTTTAATTATGAGCTTTACTACCTTAAACCCTTGAAGCAATTTGTTGTACACCCCTCTGGTTCTCAAGGGTTAAGCTAGGGAATTGCAATTCCTGAACATATTGCCTGCACCATAGTGGACAAATAAAACATCCAATTGATTTTAAATAGGGCTTTTAACCCCTTGAATGCATGAGGTATCTCAAACGCATTGTCAAAATGCAAGAGCTGATTCTAGCATTCAAGGGGATAAGTCTCATTGAAATCAACGGGAAGATTTGTCCCCCACTTCCATGGTATCTTCCTGTGTAAGGTCTGTCAAACTACTAAATCACTAACAGCTGCTATTGGCTGCAACAAATGCCATTTAACCTGCCTTTTTCATGGTAAAGTAAGTACCAGAAGGGGTGAGCAACATGTTACTCTGCTCACTCCTCTGGCACTCAAATGGTTAAAGTAACACCTACAGGAAAATGGCTGGGCCTGATCATCTGGGATTACTTCATTACATTACTACATTGCCTCTGCCAATGGCTAGTGTGCTCTGTTCTGCATTTAAAGAGGAACTTTCACTTTGTAGAAACTTGCCCTGCAATAATTAAAGAGGAACATTCACATAAAAAAATTGACCATGGGTTTTAATCAATAATCCAAGATTAGTGCTGTTGGTTTTTTTTTTTTTTTTTTTTTTGTTTTTTGTTTGTTTTTTTTACTCGCCCACGATTGGAGATATGAAGCCTTCAGATCGGGTACTTCCTCGTTCTGTGGCACCCTGCAGCAGGACTTCCCGTTTTACAATGCTACTGAGGTTGCAACCTCCGCAGCATTGTCAACTAATTTTGCTGTATCGTTAACCCACAGAAATACAGCTACGAACGGAAGCGTAAATGCTCTCCCCGGTGCAGCTGGGAGGGAGGTGGGAAGTCCTGCGGCGTCATGCCGCACATACAGGGTGCCGCAGGACTCGAAGTGCCCGATTTGAAGGCTTCATATCTTGTTTTATTGATTTAAAACCCATGGTCAAATTTTTCATGTGACTGTTCCCCTTTAAGCATATGGCGACTAGCTACATAGTATTTCTATTACCTTTCAAAAACTGCAGATTCTAAAGAAATCCTTAATCTTCGTAGACTGACAGGTTAGTGCAGTCTGCACGCCTGCGCCATCGGTCCCTTCTGGTTACCTTGTGGCACAGTGTAATGCTTCTTAGAGGAGTGCAGGCGCGCAGATAAGATGTCTGCACTGATGCCTGGCTTCCGGTCTCCAAAGATTAAGGATTTCTTTAGAATCTGCCACGTCTGAGAGGTAATAGATGTTTTATGCAGCTAGTCGCCATATGCTTAATTATTGCAGGGTGACTTTCTATAAAGTGAAAGTTCCGCTTTAGACCTACTTAATCTTTCATTGGTTTAGTAATCTGTTTCTTTTTCAGTGTTTTTTTTGTTTTGTTTTGTAACTTGGTATCCGCTATTTCAGTTCCTTCCCTTTTCAGTGACGTGAGTGCCCTCTTCCTACTGTCTAACAAAAAAGGAAAGGAAAAGAGCAGTCCTTCTCATGTATTCACTGATCCTCTGTTCTCTAGACACACACACACACACACACACACCCCTATATGCACAAAAAGGTGTATCAAAATGTATCTGCATAGAGCAAATACAAATTCTCATTGGATGAACTCCTTGAATTCTTGAGGTCTCACACTTTGCTTTGCAATACGTTTGAGACTGCTAGTATTTAAAGGGTTAAATCAATAAGAACTTAAATTTGTTCCATGTGATGCTGTTAGTTTTCCCCAGAATCTAGTTTTGCGCATATTGTCTGTGGACACTTTCATATACATTTTCCCTTTCAAGAGCACAACACAAAACAAATGGAGAAAGACTGCATTTGTATTAATACTGGTAGAAAACTGCTATTTTTCTGTAAAGATTTTTGGAATTCATGTAATTTATTTATACCTTTCACACCAGCTGCGTGTTTGTTAATGCACTCATTGTCACATTGCTATAATTAATTAAAAAAAAAAAAAAGCTATCTAAGACTGCATTTATTTCTATGTGCCATTTTTTTGGAAGCAAAATGTGACTTTGCTTTAATAATTTTATTAAGCTGATATACTAGGAGACCTCTAATACAGGGGAACCAATAAAAGTGCTATTTAACCCTTTGAGTGCCAATGCTCTGCAATGCGTTGCTAACCCCTCTGGCACTCAGTGGGTTAAATCAACGGGAATTTTGATCTCCTTGAATGCTGGAGGTCTCCATTGCATCGCAGAGCCATGCGACGTAGATCTCTCTAACTTTCAATGGGTTAAAAGGCCAGTTTGAATCAATGGCAGTGTGGGGAATGGTTTTGTCCCCAGTGTGGTACATTGTGTGCCCCAGAATTACTCCATTTCAGTCTTTGTAAATCAGCCTCTTGATGTCAACAAAATTGCACAAAGAAATACAGGCAGTTTTAAAGGCCTTAAGATATTTTGGGGCTATTTTTATTGCATTTATTAACAAGCATACCTGGGAACTCTCTGGTTTTGCCCCAGAGACTCCGGGTTTGACAATGAATTACCGGGTCTCCGGGGCAGAGTCAGATTCTCTGGATGTGGGGAAACCCTGCCTACTTGTGCTCAATCCCACCCTGTTCCTCCCACTCCACGCCACCTTCTACACCTTCGCCAGTGCATTGTTTGTTTGTTTGTTTGTTTTTTTATGTTTAGTAGTCCCGCCCCTCCTTGCGATTAAGCACCGCCCCTTTTTAATTACTCAGATCACGTCATTTCTCTGTCCTCCAGGCAGCCCCAAGTAAGAATTCCCAGGTATGTTAACAAGCCCTCGGGCACTTCAGACTACAGGTAAAGTGTGCTCTTGCCACTGAAAGTGGACTGATAAAAGGAACTGAAATAGAAATAGACTAATAAGGATTGATAAAGAAAAAATAAAGCCAACAGGTTAAAGAAATGGATATTATAATAAACATCCTATATAATCATTTGCTAAATGTATGTTTGTCAGAAGCTGTCATGCACAGTACAGTCAGCTGCGCACTGCAGTCATGCTCAGTACAGACTGCCCGTGTCTCGGCTGATAATGCCTGCTCTGTATCAGCCGCAGAGTGGGCGGTCTATACTATGCATGACTACACCACAGCCGTTGCTGGGTGGCACTGTGTCCATGTTCATGGGCTCCTCAACTAGTTTAAAATACAACAGAACTTTTCAGACCTTATATTGCAGGATTTTAACCGGTTTTCATAGTGGACTATTCACTAAGCCAGTGCTGGGCAACAGACCTCTTTGGTGCTGCATGCGGTCCTCCATCATCTTCTATGGTCCCTAGTAGGATGTTTAATACAATGCAAAGAGGAGATAACTTCCCTCTACTACATCATTTCCACCCCAAAAAGAACACACCCTCTTTTGCTTCTGCTCATATCTTCCCTTATACCTGCTCTATTACACCATAAACCCTTGAGCTAGTCTCCAAATCACTTCTTCACAATATATTGGGGACCTCTGTAGCATTGAAGGGGCTGATCTGGTTCCCTCAAGCACGCTTTACAGTTCTACCCATCATGTGCTGCCCTTAGGTGGATTTGGGGTCCATATGTGGCCCTTGGAATTAATCTGGTTATCTGACACTGAACTAAGTTGTGGTAGTGTATCTTGTGGCATTTAACTTAATGAGGACCAGGGAGGGGAGCACACCCAACCAGTCCTTAGGGGGTTAACAAATTCCAATCAAAAGCAATAGTTCTCAATACTGCACTCTTGTTTTAAAGTAATCTAATGAGGTTGGTGTACTAAGAAGTGATCGAATAATTCTGGAGTGAAACCAGCATATAAAGTTCCCACTCATTTTTAAATGGGTCTTTTAAACCCCCCCACCCCAGTTTATAGGTTTCCGGTACATAACTTTTTAATGCATTGGATACCACCTTTATCATTCAAGGGGTTAAAAGTCCAATCTAAGTTAAGAGGAGTTTGTGTTCCCTATGGTATGCCCCAGAATTACTCAAGTTCTTCTCAGTACACAAGGCTCAATGTCTTTCTAATTATATACTGGTGCTATATATTTTTCTAACTATTGTTAAATTTTATAATCATCCTGTTTTTTGATAAGATCTTTAAAAAAAAAATCAAATGTAAAAGTATTTTATTGAATAAATGGCAGTTTACAAAGCAATTCAACCAAATGTACAAAAATTAAATAAAGACTTTGGGATAATTATTGTTCTTTGTATTATGGGTGCTATAGGAATCCTGTTTATATAGTACACACATTTTAGAATTTTGTTTTCATTATTAACAATTGGGGGGGGGAGGTAAAGACATCCAAATCTGGCCTCTATTACACTGCAGTTAAATAAGGGGTTATCAAGTTTTTTTTTGTTTGTTTTTTTTTATCTGCAAATGTGTGTCTTTCTCTTACATCCCATTTGGAACACAGAAGTTGTGGGGAGAGCAGGGCACTTAAGCAAAAAAGGTCTCCACTGAGGAAGGGGAAACTGATGTGATAACCTGTAATCATTCTCTAACGCCTGATTAGGTTTTTCCTTAATCAGCGCATATCCTTTTTTCTCTGTCGTCCAATACAGGTTACTGGTAACTTTGGATAGGCGATCAGCCCCTTTAACTAGGCAGGAACAAGTCTGAGAAGTGACTGCTGGGTGGAGTCTACCACCTCTTTTTAGCTTGCAGCTAGCTAATCCCCAACCAATAAGATTTGTTCCTTGGTCAAGACACAAGGCAAGAGAACAGTTCTGCTATAGTTTTAGCTTCTTTATTATTTTTCTGTTAGAAATGGGATACCACCCATTAAGTGGTCTACCATCACTGACAATTCCCATCACCCAAATGTGGATAGCTCAGTTTATAAGGTGCTTTTGTGGACCTAAGCCCTGGGGGGAAAATCTTGGCTGCAAGTTCTTTCACTAGGAGTTGCCCACTGAGGCGGCTTCTTGATATATGGTAATCTGAAGACAGAAGGCCTGCTAAAAAGGTGAGCAGTGCTGAGGTCCACATGTTCCATGCTTCCCCTCCTCACAGGGGTCTCATTTGGAGTTCCTATTACATACTCATGCACTCATCTCTGTTTTCTTTCAGAGGCACCTTGCTCTCATTCCTGATGTCAAGGTTTTCTTCCATAGTGTTGCTCATACCCATCCTGTGTTTAAGTCCCCTGCTCCTCAGTGGGACCTTAACCCTTTGAGTGTCAGAGGGGTACGCAACGCATTGCTTTGCAATGTGTTGCTTATCCCTTTAGCAATCAAAGGGTTAACTTGGTTTTGGGAGTCCTTCAGCGCCCTCCATTTGACTCTTTGGCCACTATTCCTCTACGTCTGCTGACATGGAAGATGGCTTTTCTCCTGGCGATCTTGTCCTTTCGCTGGGTTGCGGAGCTGCATGCCTTGTCCTGTAGGCCACCCTTTTTGGTGTTTCACAAGGACAAGGCGGTCCTTCGCAAGAGTTTCTCCCGAAGGTGGTATCTGAGTTCCACATTAATCAGGAGATTGTGATTCCTTCTTTCTGCTCTAACTCTGCTTCTGACAAGAAGGATCTTCACGTGTTGGATATTGTGCATTGTCTCAAGTTCTATGTGCATCACATTGAGGCAGTCTGACACTTTTTGTCATTCTTGGATGAAGTTCACTATTTGTAAGGCTTACAAACTTAAAGGGATAGTAATACTTCATTTTAACTTTATTTTATTTTGTAGGCATTAAAAAAACATGAAGAATGATATAAGTCTTATCTCTCAAACCTTTATGGTTTAAGAGATATTCACAAACAAAGTATCCCCCCCCTGTTCAACCAGATCAGAAGGGAGACTGCAGAGAGGGACAATCTTCAATTAAGATAATGGAAAAAGCTGAAAAACTTGTCAAGGGGGGAAGGGCTTTCATTGTTTTCATACAAAGAAAATTGTCCCCTTCTGTTATCTGTCCTGTCATACAACCAGACTCACATCTGAGAAGAGATGGCTTACACTAGGTAAAAGGGGCGGGGAGGGGAACTTTGCTTGTGAATATCTCATAAACCATAAAGGTTTGAGAGATAAGACTTATGTCATTCTTCATGTTTTTTTAATGCCTACAAAATAAAATAAAGTTAAAACGAAGTGTTACTATCCCTTTAAGAAGAAGCCTGTTCCCTTTCAGGTCAGGACTTGTTCTACGAGGTCTATTGGGGCATCTTGGGCCTACAAAAATCAGGCCTCTGCTGATCAGTTGTGCAAGGCGGCCACTTGGTTGTCTGTGCACACCTTTTCCAAACACTATCGTGTGGATGTCCTCTGCTGATGCCAGTTTTGTGAGGAAGATCCTGGAGGCAGCCTTGCCTGTCTAGGATCTCTTTAGTCTCTCAGTACTTTCTCACTTTTGGGCCCTGTTGGCTGTAGTTCAGTGTGCTGTGTATAGTTTCTGGGGTCTGTTTTACCCCTATTTAGTGTCAGCTGACACTTTGTGGTTATTGTTGAACTCTTCATGATGTGTAGGTTCCTGTCCTGGGGAACTTAATGGTTGGACATCCCAAAGTTACCAGTAACTTGTATTGGACGACAAAGAAAAGAGTATTTTAGTCTTACCTGTTAAATCCTTTTCTCTTAGTCCATACAGGTTACTGGTCTCCCACCCTGTTAAGGGAGCATGCTTGTCTCTCTTGTGGCAGAACGTGGGTTCCTTTTGGGTTCATACTCACAGGAGTCTTCCTTTACCTTCTTACTACTTAGTCAATAGTTAGTCTGCAAATCTTACTGGTTGGGGATTGGCTAGCTGCATGCTAAGGAGAGGAGGTAGGCTCCACCCAGCAGTCACTTCTCAGAATTGTTCCTGCCTACTTAAAGGGGCTCATCGCCTACTCAGTTACCAGTAACCTGTATGGACTAAGAGAAAAGGATTTAACAGGTAAGACTAAAATTCTATTTTACATATTTTTTTCTGTCGGCTTCAGACTTGTGCACTCTATTTTCTCAACCATTACAAATATTTGTATCCTAATAAAGTCAGACTAACAAAAGTGGTGCTGCAGGGGAATGTCATAAGGTGAACAAAAAAGATAACCCTACTGTACTGGCATTCGCCATATGAAGTGGAAATACTTGTAGGAGAATTTTTCATATGCAGACGTGTACAAGACTTCCCAATCTTGTACATTATAATTTAATTCAATTTGATATTCAGACCATGTAGCTATGTATTTGTGATTTAACACTTTGTAGTTAAATACTCATAGCACGCAGGTGGTAGCTTTCTGGAGACGCAACGATACATTTTGAAACTTGATTCTGTTAGGTGGTATTTTCTACCTTGGCATATAAAAAATAGTTTTATTTTTTCTACCATTATAGCATATTTGTACAATGCAGTACTCCATATACAATAATTTAACCTAGATACACTGGCATTGTATCATCTATCAATTACTCTTATACTTTTATTGATGGCAAACACTAATTTTCCTCCCTGGAGTGACGTCATTGCTCCACCCTTCCGATTTGGAATCCGGTCCCGGGACCGGTTGTGCCTCTCCAGAAGTGCTGAGATCACCATTTTTAAAAAGAATTTCTTAATTGGAATGGTCTACAAAGAGTGCTTTCAAGCCAGGCACACTTTGTAGATAGTTCCAATTAAGTAGTTATTTTCAAAGATCGTGATCTCCGCACTGCTAAAGAGCTGCCGGTTGCTCTGTGGACCGAATTCCAAATCTGTCCACTAGATGGCAGACTTGGCTGAAACAGCCAGGAGAAGAGCATTTTACAATATTTTACATGTGAATATCTTCCAAACCATAAAGGTTTGGGAGATAAGACTTATATCATTTTTCATGTTTTTTAAAGGCTACAATATAAAATACAATTTATTTTCAAGTATTACTATCCCTTTAAAGATCAGGCCAATAAGCTCCTGAATTCCATTCTGAAGTAAATGTTGTGGCTTCTGGTGTAGCCTTAAAGGGATAGTAATACTTTAAATATTACTATCCCCCATCTTGTAGCCCTTCAAAAACTAATTAAAATGAGCCCAGTGGCATCTCTCAAACATTCATGGTTTGAGAGATATCTGCTTTCAGAGATTCCGCTGGGCTCATTTTACTCAGTTTTTGAAGGGCTACCAGATGGGAAATAGTAATTTAAGTATTACTATCCCTTTAAGATCTACTTTTGCCATTGCATAGGTAACTAGGAATATGGATGTCTGGAGGGGTGGTGCAGCTTTTGGATACAGTTAAAGCTGAAACACCTAAGGAGGATCTGTTGGTTTCCATGATCCTTGAAGTTCATGCTTACCTTACTTAAAGGGATAGTAATGTCAGAAAAAAAGTATTAACTATATGGTAGATACAATTAAGAGTACTTGCACTTATTCGTATTTCTGGTTTGAGAGATATAGGAAAACAAAGTTCTCTGGTCCCTCCCCTTTCTGCATGACTAGTTGTAAAGCTGTCAGAAGCAGCTTTTGGGCGCACAACCAGATGCGGCTCTTCAGCAGCGCAGCTATAATGATATCTAAAGATAAATACTTCATTTAGAACGGTCTGCAAAGTGTACCTGGTTTGCAAGCACACTTTGCAGACTGTTCCAATTAAGTATTTATTTCTAAATAGCGTTATTTCAGCTCTGCTGAAGAGCCTTTGTCTGGTCAAATGACCGGAATCTGTAGCTGTCAGCTAGATGGCAGGCTTGATTGAAACAGCTAGGCAAAGTTAACTGTAGCAAGTTGTATCGCTCAAACCATAAAGATTTGAGAGATAAGACTTACATAGATGTTAATCTTTTTTTTTTTTTTTTCTTTTTTTTAAATGTCTACAAGATTAAATCAACTTAAAATTAACCATTACTATCCCTTTAAGAGGCATTTGATGTTGTTAAACATACTCGAAAGCCCGCAGTCTTAGAATAACCCCTTAGTGACAGACGACTTACCTGGTAAGTCCAGGAAGTCATTCGTTATAATGGAAAAAAAAAAAAAAAACAACCCTGTCATTAAGGGGATAAATCTTTGTCTCCCTCTTTAGTGGGTAGACAGTTGTATGACCCAGAACTGCTGGTTATCAGTCATGGCACTGGTGGTGTCAGCCCTGTCGTACTCTGATAAAAAGAGGAGAGTGGAACCTAAGGAGCAGGACAAGGAAACCCTAACCCTAGCACTAAACTAGACTGAGAGGGGAACCCTAACACTAGCGCACAGGAACTACTACTAGATGAGGGAAAACAGGCCTAGCAGAAGTGCACAGATACATATATATAAAGAACACTATATATATATATATATATGTGTGAGACACAAAAAAAATCTTATACATGTAAAAAATATAGAGAAGAGGGAAAACGATACCAGACGCCTGGAAGCTGGGTGCACCGGACTGGAAACTCCGCAGCTTGCTAGAAGATCAGGCAGCCACAGAAGCTAGGGAGCGTAGCAGGTCAAAGGTCCCGACAGCAGGAAGCCTAAGGACTGGACAGGCTGAAGAGGCACAGCGGTCAGGAGGTAGCCGAGGTCAGGGCAACTGGAGAGGCACAGTGGTCAGGAGGTAGCCAAGGTCTGGGCAACTGGAGAGGCACAGTGGTCAGGAGGTAGCCAAGGTCAGGGCAACTGGAGAGGCACAGTGGTCAGGAGGTAGCCAAGGTCAGGATCAGGAGAATCAGACCAGAACCGAGGGAGCACAAAACTAAACTAACGGGAGTGAACTCTATAACTGAGCGCTGAATCCCAGAAGCGCGCTCCTTAAATAGCAGAGCCGGCATTGGAAGCGAGGCTGGGAGGACGTTGCGCACGCCGAGATGCTGGGCGTGCATCGGGACGCCTGTGCAGAAGTGCCGACGAAGCCAGAAGTGGATGTCGCGTCCTCCCCGTCGGCCGACGGGACCCAGCGAGGTACCGACAGAGCCCCCCCCTCACGGACGTCCTCCAGACGGAAGCAGGCCCCGGACGAGTCGGGTGCCGATGATGATAGGAACGAAGACATGCAGGGGCATGGACATGACGTGCAGGCTCCCATGACCGCTCTTCTGGGCCATAACCCTTCCAGTGGATCAAGTACTCCAACCTCCCCCGTCTCAGCCGAGAGTCCAGCACCTCTTCGACCTCATACTCCTCAGAGTCATCAACCAGTAACGGAGGAGGACGAACAGGATCACGATGAGGGAAGGGTGAAGCAGTCCACGGTCTGAGCTGAGAGACATGGAACGTAGGATGGATCTCATAGGAACGTGGCAACATCAGCCGGTAGGCCACTGCATTGATCCGTTTTGTTACCTTAAAAGGACCCAGAAAGCGTGGACCTAATTTTTTGGTAGGACAAGCCAGTTTAATGTGTGCGGTAGACAGCCAGACCTTGTCACCTACTGCATAGTCGGGTTCAGGTGAACGATGCTTGTCGGCTTGTGTTTTGTAGCCGTGCTGGGTTCTGGCCAATGTAAGGCGGAGGAGACGGTGGCACTGGTGTAGCAGTTTGAGACGCTGAGAGACTTGTGGTACGCCCTCCTGACTTGGCATACCTGGGAGCATCAAAGGATGGTATCCATAAGTGAGGAAGAACGGAGTGGAGTGAGAGGAGCGATGGAGATGATTATTGTACGTGAACTCTGCTATCGGGAGAAGAGCAGACCAATTATCTTGTAGATAAGTGGAGTAGCAGCGCAGGTACTGTTCCAAGGTCTGGTTGACTCTTTCAGTCTGCCCATTTGTGTGTGGATGATAACCAGATGACAGATTGCGTTGAATGTGCAAAGCGTGGCATAGAGATTTCCAGAATCTTGAGGTGAACTGCGAACCTCGGTCTGTGGATATGGAGGATGGGAGACCATGAAGTCGGAAGACGCCTTGGATGAACAGGTCGGCAGTTTGGGCTGCCGAAGGAAGCCCGGAAGTGGCGATAAAATGAGACATCTTAGAGAACCGATCCACTACAACAAGGATTGTGGTATTGGAGTTGGATGATGGTAAGTCAGTGATGAAGTCCATTGTTATCTCTCTCCAGGGTATGGAAGGAATGGCCAGTGGGCGTAAAAGGCCTGTTGGTTTGGCATGCCTGGCTTTAGATTGGATGCAAGTGTTACAGGTGGCTACGTAGGCCTGAACATCCTGAACCATCTTGGGCCACCAGAAGTGTCGTTTGACCAGTTCTATGGTTTGAGGTACTCCTCCGTGACCAGCTGCTGGAACGTCATGAGAAAGGTGCAATACTTCTTGACGGAAGGGTAGAGGCACATATATACTACTCTGATGATACAGAAGTCCGTCTTCGATCTGAAGAGAATGACGGTGTGTGAAGGCAGGGTTAGGGGCTGGATAGTGCTGGATCCTGTCCAATAGAGGCCTAGCAAGGAGCAAGAACTGGCTTGGTTGAAGGATGGTGTCAACTGAATCTCGGGGTTGTTGTGCAGGTGGATGTATACGAGATAGAGCATCTGCCTTTGTGTTCTGTGACCCGGCCCTATAGGTGATGTGCAGATGAAACCGAGAAAAGTACAAAGCCCACCTAGCCTGACGGGAGCACAATCGTTGAGCCCCCCTGAGGTATTCCAGATTCTGATGATCCGTAAACACCATAACTGGATGTTCTGCTCCTTCCAACAAGTGACGCCATTCTTCCAGGGCCTTCTTTATGGCTAGGAGTTCCTTATCCCCCACTGTATAGTTCCGTTCTGACGGAGACAAGGATTTCGAGAAGAATGCCACAGGATGAAGTGGATCTCGTGGCCCCGAGCGCTGAGAAAGAACAGCCCCGGTGGCCGTGTCGGAAGCGTCGGTCTCAAGGATGAAGGGCCTACGGATACGGATGTCTGGTTGAATCAAAATGGGTGCCTGAGTGAATAGGGTTTTCAGACGTGTAAAAGCCTGTTGAGCGGCTGGTGACCACAAAAAAGACACATTGAGTTTGGTTAAATGCGTCAGAGGTGCAATGACCTTGGAGAAGTCCCAAATAAATCTTCTGTAAAAATTCGCAAACCCTATGAACCTCTGGATATGCTTCCTTGAGGTAGGAGTAGGCCAGTTTAAAACAGAGGTGACTTTTCGAGGATCCATCCGGATGCTGTTAGAGGAGATGAGGAACCCTAAAAACTCCACTTCCTTGACCTCGAACAGGCATTTTTCAAGTTTGGCATATAGGCTGTGTAGGCGCAGGCGGCTTAGGACCTCTCGAACATGGATACGATGTTCAGCCAAAGAGGGTGAGTAAATGAGTATGTCATCCAGGTATACCACCACATACTGGTCAAGTAAGTCAGAGAATATGTTATTAACAAATCGTTGAAAGACTGCGGGGGCATTGCATAGCCCAAATGGCATGACCAGATACTCGTAGTGACCGTAACAAGTCCAGAACGCGGTCTTCCACTCATCTCCTGGCTTGATGCGTATCAAATGGTAAGCCTCCCTTAAATCAAGTTTGGTAAATACGGAGGCTGTAGAAAGACGTTCTAAGAGCTCGGGTATAAGAGGAAGGGGATAGCGGTCTTTTATGGTTATATTATTTAATTCCCTGTAGTCAACACATGGTCTTAAACCCCCATCTTTCTTCTCAATAAAGAATATACCAGCCCCAGCTGGAGACGTGGATGGCCGAATGAAACCCTTTCTTTGGTATTCCAGATAGGCCTTCATATGTTGCAACTCAGGTCCAGAGAGAGGGAAGAGGCGGCCGTATGGAATGGGAGCGCCTGCGTGCAGTTCTATGAAGCAATCAGAGAGGCGATGAGGAGGTAAGTGGTCCACTCCTTTCTTGTCAAAGACGTCCGAGTATTCCTGGTAAGCCTCTGGGAGCACGACAGCAGGCGTGGACGGGGATGACATCAATATTAGATGATCTGGAGGTGTGGATTCGGGGAAGGACACTACGTTATGTGCCCAGTCTATACAGGGATTGTTCCTCCTGAGCCAAGGAAGACCCAGTATTAGCGGGTACAAAGGTGAGGAGATGACGTCAAACTTGATCGTTTCACGATGGACTGGTTCAATCACCATACGAAGAGGCAAGGTTTCTGAGGAAACAGGACCACACTGATGATTCCTACCGTCGGCCATTTGTAGTTGTAAAGGAGTGGTCTTGGGTTGGATGGGTACTCCTAGCTTAGTAGCTGTTGCTAGATCTATAAAACAGCCACTAGCCCCGGAGTCGATGATGGCAGGAACAGAGTGAGTGACATCAGCCCACTGTAAAAGAAGCAGAAGAGAAAGGTGAGTAGAGACAAACGAGGAGGAACCCAATATGCCTACCGCTGACTTATCCTCACCTCTGGGTTTCTGAGGTCTTCTAGGGCAGGCCCGAAGGAGGTGGCCACTGTCCCCACAGTACAGGCAAAGATTCAGGCGTCTTCTCCGGTCCTTTTCAGTTGCAGACAAGGGTCCGCGTACCGCTCCTAACTGCATGGGTTCTTCCGAAGAGGATAGCCAAGGGGTCACAGACTCAAAAGGGATGGTGGTGTGTGAAGATGGTAAGGCGTGGGTGGTGGCACGCTCTCTGCGTCTTTCCCGTAATCTACGGACGATCTGAATGACCAAGAGGATAAGATCCTCCAATGAGGATGGAACACCAGTTCTGGCCAGTTCATCTTTCAGTGTTTCCGACAAACCCAATCGGAATTGATCCAGGAGAGCTGGTTCGTTCCACTGTGTTTCAGTGGTCAGGCGACGAAACTCTGATACATATTCTTCAACGGGACGTCGCCCTTGGGACAAGGCTCTGATGGCCGATTGAGCGGACGCCAAACTCAGAGGGTCTTCATACAAGGTGTCCATGGCATGACGAAAAGCAGGCCAAGACATCAGGACAGGGTTGTTTTCCTGTAGAAGATGGTGGGCCCAGGCCTGGGGCTCACCTGACAAAAGCGTGATGGCCGTTCGTACCTTCACGAAGTCTGATGCATATGTTCTGGGATTGACTGCGAAGAGTAACTCACAGGCTGTCATGAAGGTTTTATACGATCTTCTGTCGCCACTGAATTTGTCTGGAAGTGGTACTCTAGGTTCTGGGGCTGTGGCACCCCTAGAGTCAGGGACCGCTGGTAGAGCTGCTTGGTCTGGAGGGGGTTGCATTTCCTGTATCTGATGCTGCAGGACCACTTGATTTTTCTGTAGTTCCTGTACAGATTTAGCCAGGGATGAAATTTGACTGCTCAGGGCGGATAGGGCGTCCATGAGCCCTGCAGGCTCCATCACTGGCTCATTTATACTGTCAGCCCTGTCGTACTCAGATAGAAGAGAGTGGAACCTAAGGAGCAGGACAAGTAAACCCTAACCCTAGCGCTAAACTACACTGAGAGGGGAACCCTAACACTAGCGCACAGGAACTACTACTAGATGAGGGAAAACAGGCCTAGCAGAAGTGCACAGATACATATATATAAAGAAGAACACTATATATATATATATATATATATATATATATATATAAAATATGTGTGTGTGAGACACAAAAAAAAATCTTGTACATGTAAAAAATAAGAGGGAAAACGATACCAGACGTCTGGAAGCTGGGTGCACCGGACTGGAAACTCCGCAGCTTGCTAGAAGATCAGGCAGCCACAGAAGCTAGGGAGCATAGCAGGTCAAAGGTCCCGACAGCAGGAAGCAGAAGGACTGGACAGGCTGAAGAGGCACAGCGGTCAGGAGGTAGCCGAGGTCAGGGCAACTGGAGAGGCACAGTGGTCAGGAGGTAGCCAAGGTCTGGGCAACTGGAGAGGCACAGTGGTCAGGAGGTAGCCACGGTCAGGGCAACTGGAGAGGCACAGTGGTCAGGAGGTAGCCAAGGTCAGGATCAGGAGAATCAGACCAGAACCGAGGGAGCACAAAACTAAACTAACGGGAGTGAACTCTATAACTGAGCGCTGAATCCCGGAAGCGCGCTCCTTAAATAGCAGAGCCGGCATTGGAAGCGAGGCTGGGAGGACGTTGTGCACGCAGAGATGCTGGGCGTGCGTCGGGACGCCTGCACCTGTGCAGAAGTGCCGACGAAGCCAGAAGTGGATGTCGCGTCCTCCCCATCGGCCGACGGGACCCAGCGAGGTACCGACAGGTGGCAAGAGCACTTTTTGCCTCAGATTATTCCTAAATGTTCCATTTTCCATGAAAGCTGCATGGTTTGTTACCCCCCTCATCAGTATGAGTATGCTCCTAGGGCACAGATTCCCTCTACTACCAAGATGCGTTCCACCCCAAAGCCCAAGTCGGCCTGGATGAGACAAAAAGCCTGTTCAGAAGCACAAGGCTGACCAGCATGGCCGAATTTACATCTCAGATGCCTCTAGGCATGCTCTCTGATTCTCAGTTTAACTTTACAAAGTTGAACTCCAGCAATAAGCCAATCATTGCTTAGCCACTGGCTCACAAGTAGTGCCTCTTCTAATTTGTTTTGCACAGTTTCTTTAAGTCACTTCCTGTTCACCGTTTCCCTTCATCAAGTGCTGTGGAATATGCTTGAGTCTTACCCTGGGAAATATTTGGGAAACACTGTTAGATATGTAAATCCTCCTAGATCTCTCATTAGAAAACTACAGTAGTGCCATGTACAAGAGAAGACTGAGGTAGCCATAACTCCCTGAACGCTAATCAAAGTACATTTTCAGGGTCTCTACCTAATTCACTTGGTCTAGTAGGGTATGGTAACAGTGCAAAGAAACTTGACCTTGAAAGTGTTCTGTAGCCTCTGTAATACTCCTTTTTGATGTGGTTTCCAAAGGTAAAAATAACATGTAAAATCACCTTCTCTATGTCTGACACTACAAAGCTATGTAAAATGCAATGTCATGCTAGAGTGTAGCTATGATAAGACACAGGGTCACAGTTCCTTTAGAACACTAATTGTATCTCCAGCAAATTTCTACCCTCATGAACCTAGCAACCTGGCTTTAGTTTCCAAAATATCCATGGGGAAAGCACTTTTTTTTTCCTTCTAATCTTAATTTATCAGTTTTCTGATGAAACTGCATGGATTTGTTGCTGTTGATAGTTCTATGTGAAAGAAACCCTAGTTCACGGCTGTCTGAAATATCAATGGCAAGATTGTGGAAAAACAATGATTCAGGACCATATCCTACTAAGTATCACAGCATTAATTACATGCATACTATGGGACACTAAATTAGTGACTACATACACCACTGTATGCAATCCATGGTTAGCCAAACATACTACCTTATGTTTTGCTACATAAACTTACATACCCAGCATTAACTGACTGCTTTATTGCCTGTCCGATACTACCACATTTAGTGATTGATTTATTGGGGGGGGGGGATTGTATGCACAAAAGGTGAGACCAGCAAATCAACTGCATCATAAGGGACAAATACACTTTCACATTGATTTTAAATGATGGTTTTAACCCCATGAATGCTGGGAAGTTCTTCAACGCATTGCTTTACAACGAGTAAGATTTTTATAGCATTCAAGGGAGCAAAGAGCCCCATTTACAGTGCAGGTATTTTAGAAGTTTTCATTTCTTTACTATGATGCAATTGGTGCTCACCAGAATTTCTCCTTATGACCTTGCATAAAGCCCAGAGGGTCCCACATATATTCTGATGAACACAATGTAAGGCACACCAGTAATAAGGACACAAGCCATTTCCTTTCGGCAAAAGAGAGCAGCAGGAGCTTTGGCGGCGGTATATCTGAATGACTTGTCTATGGGGTCTGTTTTATTGTTGCCACTTTTATTCTTGGCCTATATTATTAAAGTGGAACTTTCACTTGTCACAAACCCAGTACTATATTAGTGCTGTGTAATTGTTTCTAGATTGCCGGGTTGTTTTTATTTAAGTCCATAGGTAATGAGAAATTTGCTTTCAAAATTACATTCTTGGTACTAATTTCTGCATTCTGCAGCACAATCCTTCCTAGTCCTGAAATTCTCCTCCCAGCTGTCCCAGGGAGAGCATTCACGATTCCCTTTGTAGTGGTGTGCGTCATGTCCATCTTAAAAAAAAAAAAAAAAAAAAAAAAAAAAAAAAAGTCCTCAAAAGTACCTTGTTAATGTGATAAACCTGACATTGTATATGAAAACTAAAATAAATAGATTCAACCAGAGCTGGAGCTCAAACTGTTAGTTCAGAAGCCCATGGGGAATTAGAATGCTGGTCCTCCCACTACTGATAGTTCTGATTAAAATCCTTGAATATACAGATCATGAATTGGGAATCCACAATCTGACAAGACTACGAATCTAATTTCTTGTTATGCAGCTAACAGCCAACAAATCGATCTATCTAATCCATATCTCTATACATAGTAATCCCCAACTTGTTTCACAATCATCAGATCATTTTTTTTTCCCAGAGGCTAGCAAGAGTATTCATTGAATATCAAACACTTAAATGTTGTCAATTAAACAATTAGATCATGGCTTCTCTGATTTGCGGTAAGTAAAATTCAAATCAATCCAATCAATGATCAAATATATTAACCCCTAAAACGTAATCACATAGATTTATAATCTACCAAAAATAAAAAAATACACCATACAAAATTGTTTATAATACTGTCTGTGTGATTATAAAAAATTACTTAGTATGATAATTGTCTAGTTATTATTTAAGGATAAGGAAAGAGTTAGCTCTATAAAACCATTTGAATGTAATTACTGTCAGTATTTCATCATTTAATCCTTTGAGTACTAGAGGGGTATGCAATAGTTTGCTTCGCAATGTGTTACATAGCTTCTGGCACAAAGTTAATGTTTGGATTTGGCTAATTGAGTTCAACACAGTAATCCCCACTTGTCTCATGATCATCAGATCATTTTTTTCCAGAGACTATCAGTAGTAGTATTTAAACATCAATCTCTTAAATGCATACAATGTTGTCAATAAAACAATTAGATCATGGCTTCCCTAATTAGCTGTAAAATTCAAGATGATCTAATCAACTACCATCAGATAAATCCACCTTTTAAAACATATTTTTTAAATCAAATTACCCCAAATAATTAATCCTATATAATCACTAAAACATGTGTAACAACGCAGTCATGCGCAGTAGAGACTGCCTGCTTCGTGGCTGATAAGAGAGCTGGATGCTCCGAAGGAAACTGCTGGGCTCCTACTGTTGGCTACAAGGGGAGTAGCTGGAGAAAGCAGGCTGGTACCCTGTAACACTGGAACCCAATCTGAAAACATCCACTGCAACTGCTGGAAACACAAGGTAGAAACAGAGGAGCTAGTAAGAGTATGTAGCCCTTTAAATTCATTGAGATTTGTTGTTGCAGTGGCAACCACCTGGTCATCAGGACCAGAAGAGACACTATGCTGCCCCACTATAGTCTCGGGGGGGGATATTTCCACTCAGTAGAGTCTCTGACATTCATACCTGCAAACTCTCCGGATATGCCCCGGAGACTGGTTTTTGCAATGAATTACCGAGTATCCTGGGACAGAGGCTGATACTCCGGTGGTGGGGAGTTTCTTATGAAATTCTGCTCCGTCCCAGCCTGTTCCACCCATTTCCTGCCCACTTCTCCTCCTACCCCACCCTTTTCTGCTCACTTTCCACCCATTTTATTACATAACCTGTTAAGATCTGCCCCCACCCACAACTAAGCTCCACCTCTTTGTGACAGGAATCACGTCATTTTTATTCTCCTGTTAGCAAAATGCAATCAACACTCTTGTCGCACAGTCAATGAAGAGACCAGATCGGAGGAGTAGCAAGCAGGAATATTCTTTAGTCGAATAATGAAGAACAAGCATATATTTCGTCAAGCTGTTCTGAATTTCTAGACAAAGGATTACAGTTTATATACTTGGAGTATGACTTGGAACATAAAGCACTGTGGGAAATAAACAAAAAGCATTATGATCTGAAATAAGATGCAGAGGAAAGTTGTGCATTTGTAGTGCAATAACAACTTACAACATCAAGTCTTATCCAGTAGTATTATAGTACTTTGTTCGTGCTTACCTTAAAGGGGAACTACCACCCCGCAAAAACTTTACATTAATTAAGTCTTCATCTGGCGACTAGCTGCTTAGTAGTGCTAGTCACCAGAAATATTACCTGGTTTCAAAGATTTTCAAGTTTTTCGGAGGCTCACAGTAGCAGGAAGCACCGACATCTTGTCATTGTGACATCCGTGCACCTGCGCTGTAAGTCTCTGAAACCAGGTAATATTTCTGGCGACTAGTGCTACTAAGCAGATAGTCGCCAGATGAAGACTTAATTAATGTAACGTTTTTGAGGGGTGGTACTTCCCCTTTAAGACTCCTTTTGCCCAGCCTCCTCATCCCTGCACATGCTTCATGGCAAAAGCTCAAAAAATGTGAAAAACAAGTTAACGAGTTATGAGCAAAAACACATCTTATCTTGCACGAACACAGTTAAACACTTAACTTCTATATCAATTCCCCCCCTGGACATTGGGCTATACTAAAGTAGAGCCCATATGTCCATCTAAATGATAGTACCAGACTTGAGGGAACGGGAGGGGAGAAAGCAGTTATTGAGGGCGGGAAGGCATTGAATACAACAGCAAACAGAAATCAACAGAACAATAAAACATACAATACCCATGAGTAGTTATCTTAACCATCCAACTGCATGATATGTGTCTGGTTCAACATATTCCTAATTGGGGGTAGGAGACTAAGCTTACTAAGTGCACGTGGTCCCCCTGTAATATTACCTGGGACATACGAATAGGAGATATTCCTACAAGACGGAAACCAATATGGGGGTAATTTTAAATAAGGATAGAAAGAGGAAACATGCACAGTGGCATTACAAAACATGTTTTTAGATACAGGAAGGCATGATTTCACATTAGTATCTGTAGTACAGTTAACAAAAGAGAAACATCATTCAGCATTGGCAACAGCAATAGTACAAACAGTGGTAATATTGGGCCATAGTGTGTAGGTGCGAGGGCTATGTGACCTGAACATGAGGGATGCGAGTTCTGTCAGGGAAATAGCTATCAGCTGGGCCTGTACATTGGATGTGGTCCAGTTTACACTAGAAAGGTGGCCCTTGAGTCTTTTGACTGGGGTAGGTAAACTAATAAGACAGGTGGTCAGGATGTCAGAAGCACTGATCATACGGGACAGGTTGATAATGTTCATTACGTGACTGGCCAAGTAGACCCACACATTCTGACCAGTATGTTTAGATGAAACGAAGTGGACGGGTCTCTTTTCAGTTCAGTCATTTCATGTCCCAATGTAACCTTCAGGAGCCTACACGTGACATATTGGGGTGAGTTGGGGGCATACAGGATCCCCAGGACTATAAGTGCGACCAGAAGGAGACCCACTTGCACCTTTTTACTAATCTTAAAGGGAATGGTAGGGGCACCCTGTGGGGCAGGAACATGGGGCTTGTTGGACAGGTAGATCTTCATGATGTTTTCATTCAAAGTAGGCAGGTGAGGCAATAAACCTGCTTGATGATCTCACAGTGGCAGGCAGTGCAATAAGCCTGCTTGCTGATCTACGGTGGTAGGTGGTCAGGGAGTATTATGCCCATCAAAACACCTACTTGTTGATATTCTGGAACAACAGCTTCAAGCCTTCACCCTGTTCTACCTCCCACTGGGGTTCTGCTGGACACTGGGAGGGTACAGGGCCTTTATCCTGCTTGGGCTCCAGTGCAGCTTTAATTCTGGTGTGGTGTATCCAGGTTTTTCCTATATGCAGTTTGACTGCGCTGTGACTTGTCAACAGAATCTGGAACAGAACTTTCCATGTTGGCACAAGCTTGTCTGTTTTCCAGGACTTGACATACACCCACTGCTCTGGTTGGAAGGCATGCACCAGCATAGGCTGTTGGAGGATGGAGTATCTGTGAAGAGAAGAAATGGTAGTTACATAGTCCCTGATCCGTTGATTATCAGACTCTAAGGTGGGCCCCTAGCTTATTACTATACTGCTCCAAGGCCTACAAAAGAGGTTTTCATAAGGGCTTAGCTTTAGTGTGTTTGATGGGATTACTCTGATGCAAGTCAGGGCAATAGGGAGTGCCTCTGGCCATTTCAGTTTAGGTTCAGTACAAATTTTGGTCAAAGAGCTCTTAAGAGTCTGATTCATTCTTTCCACTTGTCCAGAGGGCTGGGGGTCTCCAGGGGGGTGTGGTATTTCCACTCCACCCCTAGAGTTGCACAAACAGTCTTAACAATGTCCACAATGTTTACCTTTATCCAATTCAATAATTCTAGGCAAGACAAACCTGGGAATTACCTCCTTCATCAGCAGTGGCCCATTTTGTTGGGAAGGCCTCAGGTCACTTGGACAGTTGGTCAGTAATTACCAGTAAATATTTATAACCTTGGGCTGGGGGTAACTTAGTGTAGTCAATTTGAAGTCTCCCAAAAGGGACATAGGCCCAGACCTGGAGATCATGATTAAGCGTAATATACGCAAAACGCGTGGATCTATTCAGTGCGCTGTTTAACATCTAGCTGTTGATTTACCTTCTTCAAGTCTCTCATCATTTCTGTGTATGGTCTGAAGATACAGGTACACTTTTAATGCCAAAATAAAGAGTATTGCTTTTATTTTTTGAGTTCTTTGTTCTCATGATGGTAGTGCGTGAGTTCCTATGTTTCGTTAGTCTTAATCAACACCTTGCTCCCAAGGGTCAATATCTGTGCATTGGTCATCAGCATGGCCACTGCCGCTAATGATTTGAGACACTCAGGTCAGCCCCTACCTACCAGATCCAATTGCTTAGCCTACAGGGATGTTGGTGCCCCCACAGTCTTGGGTAAGTACCCCCATGGCCATCCCACTCTTCTCATGGGTGAAGAGGATAAAGGGCTTTTCTGGGTTTGGTGAAGCCAAAACAGGAGAGGATATCGGCACCTGTTTGAGTTTTATCAGAGTAACTTTGTCCCACTCTATCTTGTCAGGGGAGTCATAGGTTAATTTCTCAAACAGTTCCTTTGTCAAGACACTGTAATCTGGTATCCACATCCTGCAAAACCTGTCATTCCCAGGAAGCTCCTGAGCTGTTTCTTGTTAGAGGGCAAGGGTACCTGACACTGCCTCAATTCTATCTGGAGCCAATTTATGATATATTTGGCCAAAATATGTCCCAGGTATTCTACCTGCTTTCTGGCAATGTGGGCCTTATTTTTGGACACTTTATACCCTTTCCTATTCAGATGCATTAGGAGGGAAATTCACTGGTCAATGTTCTCTTCTCTGGTCTTTCTGGCTAGTAGTAGGTCATCTACATTCTGTAATAGCAAGGTGGACTGTGAGTGAGTCCAGGTGGACAGATCCTTGCCCAGCTGAACCCCAAAAAGCCCAGATGACTCTCTGAACCTCTGGGGCAAATGGATCCAAGTCAGTTGTTTCAATCCAGTGTCTGGGTCCACCCACTCAAATGCAAAAAGCAACTGGCTGGTTAGATCCAGAGGGATACAAAAGAAGACGTCTTTAAGGTCAAGGGGTAGTGAAGTAAACGTAGGCATCACCTATTTCAGTCTGTAATGTATGTGCAGTTATATACATTTCGGTTCCCATTTTCAAGGGACTCCACAGCATGCTTCCTACCAGTCTCAATAATCCAATCCCTCTCCTCTTGGGAGAACAGAATGCGTAGTAGGACATCCACATCAATCCAAGCAGAGAGATGTGTCATAAACAAGGATTTACACAGACTATACACGTGTTCTGGATCTTCAGAGAATTTAGGATTATTGTTTTTCCAATTTATCAGGGAGGTAGTGAAGGGGACATAGACAAAATGGGAATCAAAACCTCCTCCTGCCCCAGGGACCATGGTCTCACGAAGGGGGACCATATGTGAAATGGGGGGAGCTAGCATCTGTGACCTCATGGATCTAGTCTTTCTTGGGGAATCAGGGGGTATAGCAGCATGATCCCCCAATGTAGGTTTCAGCAGTGTGTAATGGGGATATATATTAGGTACATCTGACATTGCTTGTGCATATAGTGGGGGGGGCAGATGCTTTAGCATCCAGTGCTCCTGACTGAGCACTACTGAAGGGGGCTGAGGTAAGTTCGGAAGAGTCTGTCATAGTATTGCTTCCTATGTCTTTGTCAGATTTAGCACTTGAACCCTGGTCTCCTCCCCCTGCCTCTAACAGTGCAGCCGGCCGAGAGAAGACAGCATGTAAGTCAAAACTTATCTCCTCATTGTCACCCCAAGACAATTCCTTACAATCACTCTTTTTCATTAACATTGACATTTTCTAACTTTTAACACATTTGTCAACCAATCCTTTGTTTTGACTAGCTTGTAACCAAAGATCTGAATACACAAAATCGGGATCCCATTTACCCAACAACTGCAGTTTTTACCTCAGACTAATCACCATGCCCTTTATTATTATTATTATTATTCTTTATTTATATAGCGCCAACTAATTCCGCAGCGCTGTACAATTGGGAATAGACATACAGAGGTATTAAATAGTACAATCAGATGTGGAGAACAGGAGGGTCAGAGGGCCCTGCTCGTGAGAGCTTACAGTCTAGAGGAAGGTAGGTTTGATACAGAAGGAGTAAGTGCTATTGCGTTTAAGTGCCTCCTGCCACATGAACTGCCAGTCAGTGGGTGGGAGTGAGAAGTGCTGTTGAGTGCAGTAGTCCGTGCAAGGGGTGAATCTTGGTGATGATGCTTATGGAGGCAGTTGATAGGCCTCCCTGAAGAGGTGAGTCTTCAGGGATCGTCTGAAGATTTGAAGGCTGGGGGAGAGTCTGATGGGGCGGGGGAGGGAATTCCACAGCTCAGGTGCAGCACGGGAGAAGTCTTGTAGGCGGGAGTGGGAGGATGTGATAAGAGCTGTGGAGAGCAGAAGGTCATGTGCAGAGCGAAGATGGCGGGCGGGAGTATATTTGGAAATGAGAGATGAGATATAGGGGGGTGCAGTGTTAGTGAGGGCTCTATAAGTTAGCACCAGAGTTTTGAATTTTACTCTGTATGCTAACGGGAGCCAGTGTAGGGACTGACAGAGGGGTGTGGTGTTACAGAAGCGATGAGTGAGGTAGATTAGTCTTGCAGCAGAGTTCATTATGGACTGTAGCGGGGTTAGTCGGGTGAGAGGCAGGCCAATTAGTAAAGAGTTACAGTAGTCAAGACGGGACATGATGAGTGTTTGGATTAGAATTTTGGTAGTGTCTTCTGTGAGAAAGGGTCGAATTCTAGAGATGTTGCGGAGGTGGAGGCGGCATGAGTTGGAGATTGACTGGATGTGAGGAATGAAGGATAGGGCGGAGTCAAATGTGACCCCCAGGCAGCGTGCTGTAGGGGTTGGTGTGATGGAAGTGTTGTTAACGGTGAGGGAAATATGTGGGATAAGTCTGGTTGTAGATGGAGGGAAGAGAATTAGTTCAGTTTTGCCAAGGTTAAGTTTGAGTTGATGGGAGGACATCCAGGAAGACACAGCAGACAGACAGTCAGACACTCGGGACAGGAGGGAAGGGGAGAGGTCTGGGGAGGAAAGATATATTTGGGTGTCATCGGCATAGAGATGATGGTGAAACCCAAAGGAGTTTATTAGTTTTCCAAGGGAAGCAGTGTAGATTGAGAAGAACAAGGGTCCCAGTACTGATCCTTGAGGCACACCAACAGACAGTGGGAGGGGTGGGGAAGTGGAGCCGGAGTAGGAAACACTGAAGGAGCGGTTGCAGAGATAAGATGAAAACCAGGAGATTGCAGTGTCGCAGAGACCTAGGGAGTGGAGGGCTTGGAGGAGGAGTGGGTGATCAACTGTGTCAAAGGCAGCTGACAGGTCCAAAAGAATGAGTAGGGAGTAGTGGCCTTTTGACTTGGCTGAGAGCAAGTCATTGGCCACTTTAGTGAGGGCAGTCTCAGTGGAGTGATGAGGGCGGAATCCAGATTGCAAGGGATCTAGCAGGGAATGGGAGCAGAGGAATTTAGTGAGCCGGTTATATGCAAGGCGCTCGAGAAGCTTGGAGGCGAACGGGAGTAGGGAAATTGGCCGGTAATTTGACAGTGAGTTTGGGTCCAGGGAGGGTTTTTTTAGGATGGGAGTGATTAGTGCGTGTTTGAAAGAGGATGGGAAGGTGCCGGTTGACAAAGAGAGGTTGAATAAGTGAGTAAGGATTGGAGTTAGTAGAGGGGAGAGTTCTTGGGTGAGCTGAGATGGGATTGGGTCGAGAAGGCATGTTGTTAGGTTTGAGCGAGTGAGGAGAAGGGAGACTTCATCCTCAGTGACAGGTGGGAAGGAGCTTAGTGTGTATGTGGGAGAGGCGACAGGGCTGGGCTGGCTGGGTGGGGGTGGTAGTGATGAAATGTCATGTCTGATAGATTCAATCTTGTTCTTGAAGTGGTTGGCGAGATCTTGGGCAGAGAAGTCAGTGGAAGGTGTATGTGTTGGTGGGTTTAGAAGAGATGTGAAGGTTGAGAAAAGGCGTTTGGGGTTGGAGGAAAGATTAGAAATTAGAGAGGAGAAGAATGACTGTTTAGCCAGGGAGAGGGCAGAGCTATACGAACGGAGAATGAATTTGTAGTGTGTGAAGTCAGCTGTGGAGCGCGATTTCCTCCAGTGCCTTTCAGCAGTGCGTGAGCACCTTTGGAGGTATCGCGTTAGTCTTGTATGCCAGGGTTGTAGTGGGGTTGTGCGTGGGTGGCGTGGAGTTGCAGGTGCAGCGATGTCAAGGGCTGAAGTGAGAGTGCTGTTGTAGAGAGCAGTAGTTTTGTCTGGGCAAGTAAGTGTGAGGATGGGGTTGAGAAGAGGCTGCAGGGAGGTGGAAAATTGTTGCTTGTCAAGAGTATGCAGATTTCTCCGCATGCGCTTGATTGTGGCGGGGGTGATGGGTTTGCGTGGTATGATGAGGTTACCGGTGAGGAGGTGGTGGTCAGAGAGGGGAAAGGGGACATTAGAGAAGTTGGAGACCGAGCAGAGGTTAGTGAAGATCAAGTCGAGGGAGTGACCATCACTGTGTGTGGGAGAGCTGGTCCACTGCGATAAGCCTAAGGAGGTTGTTAAGGAGAGGAGTTTGAGGGCAGGGGGGGTGTTGTGATTATCTATAGTGATGTTGAAGTCACCCATGATGAGAGTAGGGACATCAGAGGACATGAAGTGAGGGAGCCAGGAGGTGAAGTGATCAAGGAATTGTGCAGTGGGACCAGGTGGCCTGTATATGACAGCGACACGCAGGGGGAAGGGAGAGAAGAGGCGAAGTGTGTGAGCTTCAAATGTAGGGAAGGAGAGAGAGGGAACAGTGGGGAGTACCTGAAATATATGGTTAGGGGGCAGCAGGATGCCTACTCCCCCTCCATGTCTGTTGCCAGGCCTTGGTGTGTGTGTGAATTGAAGGCCTCCATATGAGAGTGCGGCAGTGGAGGCAGTGTCTGATGATGTGAGCCATCATCTTATGTATGTATGTATGTATGTATGTATGTATGTATATGTATGTATGTATGTATGTATGTATGTATATGTATCTTTATTTATATAGCTAAAAGCAAATACACAAAATATTGGTGCACATCCAAATTTTCATCACCATTAACCCTTTACTCTGCGGCATTGTGCCTGCATATCACTACTATATTAAAGATGAGGATTTAGTCACATTATATGGCCATAGAATACTAAGCTTTCCACCAACGCCAAGGTACCTCATTTTTGGCAATCTTATTTGACAATCTAATTAGAATTCATGAAATACAGAGACAGTAAGAGGATGATTATAAGTGCAAGTGCACGGTGTGGTGATGGAAGTGCAGAAGGATTCTGATGTGACTACAGGTGTCCAAGAGGAGGATATTGCTACTGAGATGCCTCCTTGAGCAGGTGGGTTTTGAGGAGATGCTTGAAAGTGATGAGTGTGGATGATTGGTGAATGGTGATAGGGAGGGCATTCCAAAGTCGAGGGGCAGACAGTAAAAAAGATTGTAGCCAAGAAATGGCTCGACTTGTGTAGGGAAAGGACAGGAAGAACCCTTGAAGACCATAGGGGACGGGAAGGGGTGTAGCAGGAAATGTAAGAGGGGCTGAAGAACAGAGAGACTTACAGGAGAGGAGGAGAATATTGCAAGAAACACAATACTTTATAGGTAGCCAATTGAGGGATTTCACGAGGAGATGAGAGGGAAGGCATCTGGGAGCAAATGTGGTAATTCTTGTGGCTGAATTGATAAAATATTGAAGTAGAGAAAGATGAGAAGCAGGAAGACCAGAGAGTAGAATGTTGCAGTAGTCAAGTCTAGAGAGAATGAGTACCTGAGAGAGAGTTTTTGAAGAGGAAAGGATGTATTTTGGCAATATTTTTTAAGAAGAAGTGACATGTTCTAGTGACAGCTTTGATATGGGAGAAAAGTTAGTTTAGAGTCAAATATGACCCCAAGACATTGTGCTTTGAATTCTGAATGTATGGCAGAGTTGTCTATTGTGATGGAGAAGGGGGTGGTGAATGGGTTTTAGGAGGGAACAAAACCAGCTCTGCCTTAGCCATATAAGTTTAAGATGGCAGTGGGCTATCCATGATGAAATAGCTGAGAGACACTGAATGACTCGAGAATGCACAGCTGGAGTGAGGTCAGGGAAAGAGAGATAGATAAGTGTATCATCTGCATACGGATGGTATTTAAATTCAAGAGATGAGATGAAGTCACCAAGTGAGTGTCACGGAGTGACTATGGAATTACGACACTGACAAGTACAGATACAGTAAAATCAATATCTTTATTAAAATAAGAACATAAATAATATGGAAAGCACTTCCCCAACCCTCACAGGACCAGGTGTGGAGACAGTACACATGCACTTCCCCAACTCTCGCTAGCCAGGTATGGAGACAGCGCACGATCCACTGACTGAAGAGAGGATGACCCCAATCTGACTACAGAATGTAATAGTAGCAAGGATAGCAGTAGCTACTAGTGCGGGTGAAGCGGAAAAGCACAAGCAAAATGAGAGAAACTCCCCTACAATGCTAGGGTAAACCTACAGGCAACGGTGACTAAAGCTACCCTAGAATGCTAGGGTAGTGATAGGCAATGGTGACTCGAATCTCTAGTACTCTAGGGAATACCCAAAGGCACTAAACGTTGGTAACAAGTAGAATGGAATAGCCAGAGACCATGTCCGGCGCAGTGGGAGGAACGCAGCTTGTATCAGAAGGATCAGCTAGAGCATGGTCTAGCAAGAGAGTGGAGTCAGTCAGGCCAAGAGTCATAAACACAGAGTAGTAAGTCAGCCAAGTCAAGGTCAGTACCGATCGGATACTCAGCCGGAGCCGGGGTCAGCACAGAGTGGGTAGTCAGACGGAGCCGATGGTCAGACTGGAGAGGAAGGAAACAAGTCAGGAATCAAAACGTAGCCAGAGTCAAACGTAGCCAGAGGTCATACATGGATCAGAGCATAGGAATATCAAGAGCTAGCGCAAAGGTACACCACGAAAGGGCAAGGGAGTACTGGCAGACTGAGGCCTATAAGGCCTAGTAAGTAGAAGAATAGTGAATGCGCATAAGCGCGACACTCAGGAAGTGATAGACAATGTTGCCCGCACACTGCAACAGCACTATCAATGGCAATCACGTGCACCGTGATAGTACCCCCCCTCAACTATTTCTCACTGTAACTGTTTTCAAGACACTCAGACCAGCTGGTAAAATAAAACACAGTTTTATTAAATAAAAGGAATGACAAAGAACGCCCTCTACAGGCGTTAACAGGAATAGCGAGCAATAGTTATAACAGTAAATTTGAGAACAGACAAGAACAGTACTTTGCAAATAGAAAATAGTAGTCAGGCTACTCAAGGGTTAATACTACACAGTCCGTCTCGATTGAGGAGTTTGGCACGCCCAAGGTGGTGATATCTCTGCAGATGGTAATGCTCAGGAGGCTGATGACTGCACAATCCGTACTGCCTAGATGATATTGGCGCATAGCCCCCACGGGCGTACCGCTACCGCCCACAATAGGAGGTAGTGCTAGAGTTGGTAGCCCCCACGGCCGTCCCAAATGAAGACTGCGGCGTATACCGGAGGAACCTGACCGAGCTTAAGACAAAAGCCCCCACGCGCGTAATATCGAGACTGCTGTATAGTAGGAGATGGCCAATAGCCCCCACGGGTGTTTACCGGAGGCCACTCGGTGCAGCACAGGAGGTGAACCAATAGCCCCCACGGGCGTAAACCTGAGACAACTCTGAAGCCTCTAGCGCCTCACCGGACGCAACGATCAATACCGACTACTCTGCTAGACAGAGGAATAGCTGCCGACTAAATAGGAGCACAAGTGGCCAGCTCGACAGTAGTAGTGGTAACCAGGAGTAGGCTCAGTATGAAGTGGAATAGTTCACAAGAAGTATGCCAGCACTGATCGGGTTAAGCAGCTCGTTTAAATCTAGCTTAAATCGGAAAGAGTAATGCTCTGCAAGTATCGAGTAGGCACAAATCGGAGGCACAGTTCAGCAGTCGGTAACCGAGACTCAGCACAGGATGCTACATTGGAGGAGAACAGTAGCGAGGTACACAGTCCGGTGAACAGCCTCAGCGGAAGTCAGAATGTCGCCACGGCGACAGTGGTGCAGGAAGCAGTATACACAGGACTTGGGAACAAGCCTGTTCAACCGGACCGGATCGGTACACGGAGATGGTTCGCAGACTAGCCGGGTCAATCACAAGCAGGAACTTCAGCAGGGCCGGATCGGTACACGGAGATTCGCAGACAAGCGGGATCAATCACAAGCAGGAACGTCAGCCGGGCCGTATCGGACACCAAACAGGAACACAGGAGCGTAGTCAGGACAGGCCAAGTTGGTACACAGAATCAGGATTCAAAGAGAACAGCAACACTGGCTCAGGAACACCACGAAAGGGCAAGTGACAGGTGTCAATGGCTGGTATAAAAAGGTCACCGGGGGCGGGCCAAACCTCCTCAGGCAATAGGATAGCAACACAAGAGATACTGACAGAAAAGGGATCACGGGTACCGTGATAGTACCCCCCTCTCAAAGACCCCCTCTCCATGCAAGAGGTCTTGGTTTCTGGGATATTTAGAGTGGAAGTTGCGCAACAGCCTAGGTGCATGGAGGTCCTTCTGATCCACCCAAGAGAGCTCCTCCGGGCCATAACCTTTCCAATGGACCAAATATTGCAACTTCTCCCTAAATCTCCTAGAGTCAATGATACTCTGGACTTCGTACTCCTCCTGGCCTTGAACGTCCACTGGCCCAGGAATCACAGGAGTGGTAGTGTAGCGGTTGCAAACCAAGGGTTTCAAGAGAGATGCATGGAACACATTATGGATAAGCATAGAAGCTGGGAGTTCCAATGAGTATGAGACAGGATTGACCCTCCGGATAACTTTAAATGGACCAATGAACCGGGGAGCCAACTTATTGGAGGGCACCTGCAAATTGAGGTTTCTGGAGGAGAGCCATTACCCTATCCCCTACCTGAAATGAGACCGCTGGTAGCCATCTGCGATTAGCGTGCCGCTGATGCCGCTGAAATGACTGAGGGACCTCTGAACCTGTGCCCATGGGGAACGAAGTTGCACCATATGCTCATCCAGGGCAGGAATCTGTTGTGACTGAAATGAGTCCGGGAGCAGGCAAGGCTGGAACCCATAATTAATGAGAAATGGGGAGCTCCCGGACAATGAATTAACCGCACAATTCCTGGCAAACTCTGCCCATGGCAACAGGTCGGCCCAATTATCATGATGATCGGTAACAAAGCAACGCAGGAACTGCTCCAGTCCCTGATTGGCACGCTCAGTGGCCCCATTGGTCTAGGGATGGTAGGCGGAGGAAAAGGACAACTGGATGCCCATCTGGCCACAAAATTCCCTCCAAAACTTGGGACACAAACTGGCTCCCACGATCTGAGACCACCACTCTGGGTACCCCATGCAAGCGAAACATTTCTTTGGCAAAAATCATAGCCAATTCCTGGGCAGATGGAAGGCCAGCGAGAGGCACGAAATGAGCCATTTTAGAGAACCTATCCACCACCATTAGGATAAATGTGTACCTCCTGGATACAGGCAGCTCTCCCAGAAAGTCAATTGATATGTGGGACCATGGACGTTCGCCATTAGGTACAGGCTGGAGTAGGCCCACTGGGAGATGCCTGGGAGTCTTAGCACGGGCACAGGTGGCGCATGCTGCGGTGAAAGCGGAGCAATCAGCTCTGAGGGAGGGCCACCAAAATAACTGAGACAGAGACCATATTAGTTGATCCCTCCCAATATGCCCAGCAGCCTTAGAGGCATGGTATGTCTCCAACAATCGGTTTCGAAATGGCTCGTCCACAAAACACTTGCCCATTGGGGTTTCTGGGGGGCCCTAACTTGAGAGGCCAAAATCTCTCACCCCCAGTGGTGAAGTGATGCTAGTACGCACCGTTGCTAGGGATACGGTCAGGCTGAATAATGGGTACCGGGTCTTCATCCCTCTCAATGTCCGAATCGAACTGTCTGGACAGGGCATCTGCCCTAACATTCTTTGAGCCTGGTAGGTAGGACACTACAAAACTGAACCGAGACAAAAAAAGTGCCCACCTAGCCTGTCGAGAGGACAGCCATTTAGCCTCCGAGAGAGAAGTCAGATTTTTGTGGTCAGTTAGGATTAACACCGGGATTTTTGGTACCTTCCAATAGGTGACGCCACTATTTGAGAGCCAGAATAATAGCCATAAGCTCTCTGTCACCAATCTCATAGTGGCTTTGGGCAGTAGAGAGTTTTTTAGAAAAGAACCCACAGGGTCTCAGAGCGTCACCTCCCACAGGACATTGGGACAGCACTGCCCCAACCCCGACTTCAGAGGCATCCACCTCCAAGGTGAATGGCAGGGTGGGATTGGTGTGGGACAGCACTGGAGCAGAAGCAAAGGCAGATTTCAGAGTCTCAAAAGCAGATTCAGCTGCCTCGGACCATTGAGAGGGATCAGCACCCTTATGTGTCAAGTCAGATAGGGGTTTCACAATGGTATAGAAGTTTTGGATGAACTTTCTGTAATAGTTTGCAAAGCCCAAAAAATGCTGGATGGCCTTTAACCCCTTGGGCCGGGGCCACTGCAAGACAGCTGCCAATTTTTCCTGGTCCATAGCAATGCCATTTTTGGAGATTACGAACCCAAGGAATGGTACTTGGGACCTATGAAATTTGCACTTCTCTAGTTTACAGAACAGTTTATTCTTGCGCAACCGCAGCAAGACCTCGGAGACATCCCTGATATGCTGGGTGAGGTTGGCAGAGTGAATTAATATATCGTCTAGATATACCACCACACATGACTGGAGCATATCACGCAAGATATAATAAATTCTTGGAATACTGCGGGAGCATTGCATAGACCAAATGGCATCACCAGATATTCATAATGCCCGTTTCTGGTATTAAAGGCCGTCTTCCATTCATCACCGGCCTTAATTCTGATCTGGTTATATGCTGCCCGCAAATCCAGCTTAGTAAAAATGGAGGAACCCTTTAATCTGACAAACAACTCCCTAATAAGAGGAATAGGATAAGCAGTCTTAGGCAACAGTTTGTTTAAACCCTGGTAATCGATACATGGTCTGAGTTCCCCATTTTTCTTTTTCACAAAAAAGAACCCAGCCCCAGCTGGAGAGGTAGACTTGCGTATGATCCCCCCTCCTTAGGGCGTCCTCAATGTATTCCTCCATAGCCCTGTTTTCCTCACACGACAGTGGGTAGGTGCAACCCCTAGGAGGTACCACACCCGAGGGCAGATCAATGGCGCAGTCATAGGGTCTGTGCTGGGGCAATGCGCTAGCCTCCCCCTTGCTAAACATGTCACTGAACTCTTGGTATTCAGCTGGCACAGTAGGGGAGGTACAGAGAATCTTAACAGGATGCGATAGACAGTTCCTGGTACAATACTCAGACCAAGATTTCACTTCACATTTCTGCCAGTCAAACTGGGGATTATGAGAGAGTAACCATGGAAACCCCAGGATGACCGCATGATGAGGAGATCGAATAATCTGAAACCGTACCTCCTCCTTATGTAGAGCCCCAATGGACATAGTAATAAGAGTAGTCTCCCTGGTAATAAATGCTGGTTCCAGTGGTCTGCCATCAATGGCCTCAATACCCAGGGGAGACTCTCTATTGAGTAGTGGAATTTTGTGTGACTCGGCAAAGGACTGATCCATAAAGTACCCGGCAGCGCCTGAGTCCACCAATGCCCTGGTCTCTACGGACTGGTTAGCCCAGGAAAATGCCACCTGGATGGTGGGTTTCAGTGAACTTGTGTCTAGGGACTGTTGTACACCACCTAGGGCCTGTCCCCCAAGGTACCCTAGGTGCGTCCGTTTCCTGGCCTTACCGGACAAGTACGTAATAAGTGCCCAGCCTTGCCACAATACAAGCAAAGGCCCTGTTTTTTACGGTATGCCCTCTCTTCCTTAGTAAGTCTAGTAAACCCAAGCTGCATAGGTTCCCCAGCCTCCGGTAACCGTTCAGGAGGAAAGGGAGGTGAGGGTGGGTTTGAAAGACTACCATGCCCATAGTAACCTTGCCCTTTTTGCCAACCGTCTCTCACGGATGCGGGAGTCAATAAGCATGACATAATCAATGTACTCATCCAGATCACTAGGTACATCTCAGGCAGCTATTTCATCCTTAATGGGTTCGGACAGACCCTGAGCAAAGGCTGCCACTAACGCCTCATTGTTCCATCCCGCCTCAGCTGCCAAGGGCCGAAATTCTATGACATAATTGCCCAAGGTACGATCGCCCTGCTGTATCTCCATTAACCTTTTGGCAGCTGAGGCAGCTCTACCAGGAACCTCAAAAACTCTGCGGAACTGCCTTAAAAATTCATGAAAATTAGGAGTACAGGGTTTATCATTCTCCCACAGGGGGGGTTAGCCCATGCCAGTGCTTTGCCCGTCAATAGGGATATCATAAATCCGACCTTGCTTCTGTCATTAGGAAATGCTTGGGGCGTGAGTTCCAGGAAAATCTTCAACTGATTAATAAAGCCCCTGCAATGGTTTGGCTCACCATCATATCTCAATGGTAACGGTGCCGCCAACGTAAGACCTCTCGAATGTGTAGTGGGTACTACAGACAAATGATCCGGTGTCGAACCTGGGGGGACCACCAGATTCTGGTTAGGTTTGTCAAGGTGTACCATACGCTCAAGTAACGTTTGCAAAGCCAGTGCCAATTGATCTAGGCGCTGCTCATGGACATCCATTCTCCAGTGGATGTTCTGTGTGTTACCTTCACCCTTGCTGTCTGAGGTCATGGCCCTTTCATACTGTAACGGTTTTCAAGGCACTCAGACCAGCCGGTAAAATAAAACACAGTTTTATTAAATAAAAGGAATGACAAAGAAGGCCCTCTACAGGAGTTAACAGGAATAGCGAGCAATAGTAATAACAGTAAACTTGAGAACAGACAAGAACAGTACTTTGATAATAGAAAATAGTAGTCAGGCTACTCAAGGGTTAATACTACACAGTCCGTCTCAATTGAGTAGTTTGGCACGCCCAAGGTGGTGATATCTCTGCAGATGGTAATGCTCAGGAGGCTGATGACTGCACAATCAGTACTGCCTAGATGATATTGGCGCATAGCACCCACTGGCGTAGCGCTACCGGCCACAATAGGAGTTAGTGCTAGAGTCAGTAGCCCCCACGGGCATCCCAAATGAAGACTGCTAGGATGCGAGAACTGGCCAATAGCCCCCACAGGTGTATACTGGAGGAACCTGACCGAGCTTAAGCCAAAAGCCCCCACGGGCGTAATTATCACGGTGCCCGTGATTGGCTGCAGTTACTTGTCTGTCACCAGTAGGGGGCTTCTATTGGCTGTCTGCAGATAGCCCGCCTCTTATTGACTATTTAAACCTGGATTGGGCACCCTTTGAGTGCCCTTTCGTGTTGTTTCTGACCTTCTTGCTATCACTATGCTAGTGATAGCTGGGCCTCTGTTCCAGTGTTCCTGAGTTCCTGATCTCATGTGTTCCTGAGTTCCTGATCTCTACTGTTCCAGTGTTTCCTGCATGCTGAAGTACTTCCAGTCCTGGTTCCGGCCTAGTCTCTGGTGTTGCAGTTCCTGCTGAACTTCTCTGCTGTTTTCTGACCTGACTGATCGTTGCTGGTTCCTGTCATCTCATCACCTGTCTTCAGTATCCTGGCGACCTTCTGCCTGGTCGCGTTGGTGACATTGCTACAATTCCGTGTTGGTCCCAGCGTGCGGACGCTGGTTTGCTCCCAAGCCTTGCGGCTATACAAACTCGCTTGTTACACCAGTGTGCGGTCACTGGTTTGCTCCAAAGCCTATCAGCTATACTAATCTGTGTTGGTCCCAGCGTGCGGACGCTGGTTTGCTCCTAAGCCTTGCGGCTATACAAACTCACTTGTTACACCAGTGTGCGGTCACTGGTTTGCTCCAAAGCCTTTCAGCTATACAAATCTGTGTTGGTCCCAGCGTGCGGACGCTGGTTTGCTCCTAGCCTTGCGGCTATACAAACTCACTTGTTACACCAGTGTGCGGTCACTGGTTTGCTCCAAAGCCTTTCAGCTATACAAATCTGTGTTGGTCCCAGCGTGCGGACGCTGGTTTGCTCCTAAGCCTTGCGGCTATACAAACTCGCTTGTTACACCAGTGTGCGGTCACTGGTTTGCTCCAAAGCCTATCAGCTATACAAATCTGTGTTGGTCCCAGCGTGCGGACGCTGGTTTGCTCCTAAGCCTTGCGGCTATACTACTCGCTTGTTACTCCAGTGTGCGGTCACTGGTTTGCTCGCTAAGCCTAACGGCTATACTATTCAGTGTTGTTTCCAGCGTGCGGACGCTGGTTTGCTCCAAAGCCTTGCTGCTTAACGATTCTGCTAATTTGCCAGTTCCATCTGACTGCTGCTATTATCTCTGGGCTGCCCTGCCCGGTATTGGTAAGGCCGGTAGAACCTTTTGCCACATTCCATCTGAGGTTGCCTTACCCGGTATTGGCAGGGCCGGTAGAGCCTACATTATGTATCTATTGAGGCTGCCTTGCCCGGTAATTTGGTAAGGCCGGTAAACCGTTATGCTATTCCATCTGCAGGTTGCCTTACCCGGTATTGGCAAGGCCGGTAGAGCCTAAAGACTGTCCTGTCCGGTATATTGACAGGACCGGTAGAGTCTGCCTTCTGTCTGTGCTATATTCTGTATATATATATTATGTATGTTATTGCCATCCTAAGTTATCATTTATTATTTCAATAAAATTGATTTTTTTTTACCTAAAACTTGTGTCTGAGAGTCATAATAAACCGTGACAGTAATATCGAGACTGCTGTATAGTAGGAGATGGCCAATAGCCCCCACGGGTGTTTACAGGAGGCAACTCGGTGCTGCACAGGAGGTGAACCAATAGCCCCCACGGGCGTAAACCGGAGACAACTCTGAAGCCTCTAGCGCCTCACCGGACGCAACGATCAATACCGACTACTCTGCTAGACAGAGGAATAGCTGCCGACTAAATAGGAGCACAAGCGGCCAGCTCGACAGTAGTAGTGGTAACCAGGAGTAGGCTCAGTATGAAGTGGAATGGTTCACAAGAAGTATGCCAGCACTGATCGGGTTAAGCAGCTCGTTTAAATCTAGCTTAAATCGGAAAGAGTAATGCTCTGCAAGTATCGAGTAGGCACAAATTGGAGGCACAGTTCGGCAGTCGGTAACCGAGACTCAGCACGGAATGCTACACTGGAGGAGAACAGTGGCGAGGTACACAGTCCGGTGAACAGCCTCAGCGGAAGTCAGAATGTCGCCACGGCGACAGTGGTGCAGGAAGCAGTATACACAGGACTCAGGAACAAGCCTGTTCAACCGGACCGGATCGGTACACGGAGATGATTCGCAGACTAGCCGGGTCAATCACAAGCAGGAACGTCAGCCAGGCCGGGTCAGTACACGGAGGAGATTCACAGACAAGCCGGGTCAATCACAAGCAGGAACATCAGCAGGGCCGGATCGGTAGACGGAGGAGATTCGCAGACAAGCCGGATCAATCACAAGCAGGAACGTCAGCCAGGCCGGATTGGACACCAAACAGGAACACAGGAGTGTAGTCAGGACAGGCCAAGTCGGTACATGGAATCAGGATTCAAAGAGAACAGCAACACTGGCTCAGGAACACCATAAAAGGGAAAGTGACAGGTGTCAATGGCTGGTATAAAAAGGTCACCGGGGGCGGGCCAAACCTCCTCAGCCAATAGGATAGCAACACAAGAGATACTGACAGAAAAGGGATCACGGGCACCGTGATACTCACCCGCGGAAGAGGCCCAACTTTATTCGGGAATTTAGCATGAAATCTGCACAACAGAACAGGAGCGTGAATATCAGACAAATCTACCCAGGAACGTTCTTCAGGGCCATAGCCTTTCCAATGAACTAAAAAATTTAATGTGCCCACAGACTCTGCAGCAGTCCAGAATGCTTTGAATCTCATACTCCTCATTGTCTTGAATGCGCACAGGTCCTGGTACCATTGGAGTAGAAGTGTAGCGGTTATAGACCAAAGGCTTCAACAAAGATACATGGAAGACATTGTGACTGCACATACCCACAGGAAGGTCCAAGGCACAAGTAACAGGGTTCACTCTGCGAAGTACACGGAATGGACCTACAAAATGTGGAGCCAGCTTATTACAAGGTACTTGAAGGTTCAGGTTCCTGGAAGACAGCTACACTCTATAACCAACCTGGAAAACAGGAGCAGGACACATCCTGTGGTCTGCATGTGAGGACGTTCATAAGGCATTCTGAACCTGTGCCCCTGTGGAGCAGAGCTGCCTAATATGCTCGTCCAGAGCCAGAATGTCTTGAGCCCGAAAGGAGTCTGGGAGCAGGGATGGTTGGAACCCATAGTTGATCAGGAAGGGAGAGCTCCCGGACGAAGAGTTTATGGCAAAATTCCTGGCAAACTCAGCCCATGGCAACAGGTCAGCCCAATTATCATAATGGTCAGAGATAAAACAGTGCAAATATTGTTCCAACCCCTGGTTGGATCTCTCAGCAGCACCATTAGTCTGGGGATGGTAGGCAGAAGAAAACGACAATTGGATACCCTGTAAAAGATATTCAAGGGTTAACAGGAGAACCAATTAGGTTGGATATCTTCACATAAATAGATAAAATTAAATTAGAGAACTTTACACTATATTAGGTATTGACACGCTACTTCACAGTAACACATTGATTAATATAATCAATCCCGCATAGTTGTGCAAAAATATATCTAATTTATTTAAGTAAAATATAATATATATAGAGTGTAAATAACAATAATATAAATGAATGACCAGCAATTACAATAGATATATAGTAACTCAAACCACAATTATCATCATTAGCATTACCAGCAATTTAAGGGTTAATCACACATAGGTATATTCAAAGGTATTAGATAACAATACTTGAACTCAGCAGCATAGAAAAGGATAATTGATCCTTACAATTAATTAAAATAAAGTTGACGGCAGCATATATGAATACCTCTGCCCCAGAAACCCTATAAACTATGCTAACTGAGGTTTAAGGTATATTGTCAGGTGAGTCAGCTTTAATATTAAGCCAGATCCTCTGACACTTTCTTTATACCATATATAATAACCAAATTTAGAGAAACTAACTGGAATAAAATCCCAGTTTTAGATCACTATAAATTAATTAATTATCTACTGATTTCAAATATTGCATACCTTCTGAATAAAACATATCAATTGCATTTAATATAGTCCATAATAGATTATACCAAGAATATACTCAGAATCAATCTAATAATATATGTATAGACAGCATACCAGACTTCATGCAACATATATCATTCACATGACCATAGCAATCCTAAGTAAAACCTGCATGGTACTTTAAGGGTTAATCCACTTAGAAATATATGATGCCACACCCAAGATGGTGACTTCTTTTATCTAGTATGAGGTTTAAATAAACTTCTCACTTTACAAAAATTTATACCCAAAACAAACACAAAGAAATCCAAAGAAACACCTCAAATTAAATAGACAAATAGCAGTTGAAGGGTTAATAACCAAATTCAAAGAATTCCCCCAGATCAAATGTTAGCTATAATAACCTTTCTAGAAACACAATATATTCTAGAAATATCAATGAGTATATTAACTAATTTATAAACAAGGATAAATAGATCTCACTGCTATCCTATTTTACATTTATCCGGCAAAATATAACCATTTACCAATTAATTAATGAATTCTCCTTAATTCAGAATTACTAGAGCCAATATAGCTTATTATAATTGGTCACAATTGGGTGGCCAGTCCGATTAAGAAAAATTATAAGAAAAATCATTTTTCGTCAAATATAGAAGAAATATATATTTGATTCTGAATTTTGCAGAATTAAAATAAGGAAAGATATAGTTACCAGTCCAATAAGTGTTTCTTAGTATCTCTTTACCAGCCAGCCCAGAACACTTTTCAGGAAATCAGAGCAGGAATTGAAGAGCCAGGAACTTAGAGGAAAGAGCCCCTTCTCTCTCAAAACTTACACATTTATAATGTAAAATTACCCTTATCAGAATCTTCTCTGATTGGATAGAGATCCATCTCATTATGCAGTGACATCACGCATATTATTATGGAAAAAATCCCAAAGCATCAGTAATAACGCAATGTAGCCTGGAGATGTCGCTTTTACTCCACATTAAAATTTTACATATGATACCTTTATCTGTCTTATAACAACAGATAAGAATGGCCACGAGGTCATTGGACTTGACATAAATATGTCACCCTACTAAACTTTCCCACATGGTAGAATCCCTTATCAGGCCTGCTGTCTCCAGGATAATCATATTTAATCGTAAAATTCACTCAACTATTTTTACTCCCGTCTAGGTAAAGAGAGGCCCCTTTTGTCTCTAAAATGGAGGTCATTGTTATAACATAAGATCATTACAAACATCTTAAAAACAGACTTTCAGAGAATTTGGTTTAAAAGAAAAATTAACCATTTCCTCCCCATCATGGCAATGTCTCTGACAACCCATCTGGTAGCAAAAGGCTCTCCAGAACCGTGACACGAACTGACTTCCACGATCAGAGACCAAAACCGTGGAGTCAGAACACCTCTCTAGCAAACACCTCAGCCTATTCCTTGGAGGAAGGCAGTCCCTGGAGAGGGACAAAATGAGCCATCTTGGAAAAATGGTCCACTATCATCAATATGACCGTACACCCTTTGGATACTGGTAACTCCACCATAAAATCTATGGACCCATGTGACCATGGGCGCTCACCATTAGGAACCGTCTGGAGCAATCCCAGTGGAAGATGTCTCGGGATCTTAGCACGAGCACAAATAGAACAGGCCTCCACAAATGCTGCACAATCTGCTCTTAAGCTAGGCCACCAAAAGAGCTGAGAGACTGACCAAATCAGTTGGTTACAACCAATGTGTCCAGATGCCCTCGGAGTGGTATGTTTCCAGTAATCTAATACGGATAGGTTCAGGCTACGAAACATTTACCACTAGGTGTCTGTTGGATCATTGTCCTGGGAAGCCAAAATCTCTTTGCCCAGTGGAGACTTGGAGAATTTCTCTGTATCCATAGCAATACCTTTAGCAGAGATTACATAACCCAGAAATGGCACTCGATCTTTATGGAATTCGCACTTTTCTAATTTACAATACAATTTGTTTTCTCTCAATTTTTGCAGCATGGTAGCGACATCTCTCTGATGTGCCTCAATATTAGGAGAGTGCATCAGGATATCGTTCAAGTAAACTACTACACAGGATTGTGGCAGGTCTCTCAGTACATCATTAATAATTTCTTGGAACACTGCTGGAGCATTGCACAGCCCAAAGGGCATGACCAGGTAGTCGTAATGGCCACTATGAGTATTAAATGCAGATTTCCACTCATCGCCTTCCTTGATTCAAATCAGATTGTAGGCTGTCCGCAAATCAAGCTTTGTGAAAACTGAGGAGCCCTTCAAGCAGTCGAATAAGTCCGTTATCAATGGAATGGGGTACGCATTTTTAACCATCAGCTTGTTTAGACCTCTGTAGTCAATACAAGGTCTAAGCTCCCCATCCTTTTTTTGTTTTACAAAAAAAGATTCTGCCCACGCGGGAGAGGAAGACTTCCTGATAATTCCTCTAGCCAGGGCATCAGTAATGTACTCCTCCGTGCCCCGGTTCTCTTCTTCCAACAGAGGGTAGATGTGACCCTTAGGAGGTATCATGTCTGGCGTCAAATCAATAGCACAGTCGTATGCCCTATGCTGCAGCAGAAAGCTAGCCTCCCCCTTACTGAATACCTCACTGAACGACTGGTACTCTGAGGGTATAGAGGGGGAGGTACACAATATCTTAGTGGGCTGCTGTAGACAAGACTTCTTAAAATAATCAGACCAAGATATGATGTCACAGGTTTTCCAGTTGTCACAGTACCTAGTTTCCGGCGCGAGATTCCAGTCAGCGTTGCACCCAGACCCGGTGAGCAAAGGGTGCTGGCCCATTATGCGCATCCCGTGGGAAGCCCAGGTGGACTATGCCCGGAGATCTGCGGCGTCCATGTCCTCGAGAAGGGCTGCGATAGATTGGTGCGACGCAGTGCATGGGTACTGGCATTCTGTTCACGCTATGTGTATGTCGCCTAGGGTTGATTTATACCGACCGAGTTAACTCCGCCCTGCTGCTTCCTGTGACCTGGGGTTTTTAAGTCTGCCTTACCTCTTCCCACTCGCCCTTGCATTGGTGTCAGTTTGGTGCTCAGTGTATGACCCGATATTGGCTACAAACCCGCTCTGTGTATGTCCCGATACTGGCTACGAACACGCATTGTGTAATACCCGATACTGGCTATGAACCCGCTCTGTGTATGACCCGATACTGACTGCGAACCCGCTCTGTGTATGACCTGATACTGGCTACGAACCCGCTCTGTGTATGACCCGATATTGGCTACGAACCCGCTCTGTGTATGACCCGTTGTGGCTAAACTGTCCATGTCAACCCTGCGCTAGGCTAGATATCTTGGTACCAGTCTCTGCTCTACTGACTCTCTGCTGCCTGTTCCAAGAACTTATCTTGCTACTGGGACTTCAGTCCCTGTCATTCCTCCTTCGCTATTCTGACTGGGTACTGACATTGCCTAAGGGCTCTGACATTTGTCCGCAGACCGAGCAGAGGGTTCTGGTTGCGTTCCTATTAAGCCAAGAGTCTTTTGCTTGACTCTGGAGAGGGTCAGAGGGTTCTGTGTTGCGCTCCTTCCCTAGTCAACGGGGTCTAGTCTTTGCCTCTGTATCAGAGGGTTCTGTGTTGCGCTCCTTCCCTAGCCAAAGGGGTCTAGTATTTGCCTCTGTATCAGAGGGTTCTGTGTTGCGCTCCTTCCCTAGCCAAAGGGGTCTAGTCTCTGCCAGTGGTATCAGAAGGTCCTGGTTGCGCTTCAGTATAGCCATTAAGGGTCTGTCTGACCACTTGTGAGTCAGAGGGTTCTGTGTTACTAGCTGCTGTTCCTGTGTTCATGCCTTACCTCTTCGGATCAAGAGTTGCTGCTCCAGTTCCTGATACTCACTGCTTGTGAGGAGACTGCCAGTGGTCTTTTGCCCAGTCTCCAGCAGCCAGGTTCATAGTTCAGCCTATTATTTCTGGTAATAGGGCCTGCTATCTTTTCCTGCTGCTATCCTCTCTGTATATATATTGTTATCTTCAATAAACTACTCTCACTTTACCGAACTGTCTCTGAGCATTCCTAGCAACCATGACACAAGTCCATTATGGGGTTGTGTGTCTGAATCCAAGGAAACCCCAGAATGACTGCGTAGTGTGGAGACTGAATGACCTGAAACTGTAGGGTCTCCAAATGGAGAGCTCCTACTCTAAGAGACAATGGACAGGTCTCATGTGTGGCATGGGATGGTTCTAACGGTCCACTACCAATCGCTTCAATAGCGAATGAAGAAACACAAGGCAATATTGTGCTGCTTAGTGAATTCGCCATCAATGAAGTAACCTGCGGCTCCTGAATCAATCAGGGCTGGTGTCACAACAGAGGAGGCTGCCCAAGATATTGCCACCTGTAAAATGGGCTTGTTTTGCTCTTGGTCTGGAGACTGGCTTATGCCACCTAGGATCTGTCCCCTCAGAGACCCTAGGTGCGTGCATTTCCCGGATGTACAGAACAAGCTTGTAACATATGTCCAGCCTTACCACAGTACAGGCATAGACCTTCTTTCAGACGGAAGGAGCGCTCCTCCCTGGACAGGCATGTAAAACCGACTTGCATAGGCTCAGCCCTACTGACCTCTGCACTAGGAGGCTTGGGAGGCGAGGGAGGCATGGGTGGGAGCCCCCAGTTGGGTGACAGTCGAGACTTAAGCCTTGGCTTATAGCCTTTAAAAAGGTATCTTTCCCTGATGCGGGTATCAATCAGTATAACAAAGGAAAGAAACTGATCTAGATCCTCAGGCAGCTCACAGGCTGCCGTCGCAGCCTTGATAATATCATTAAGCCTTTGTGAGAAGGCTACCACCAGAGTTCCAGCCTAATGTACGAAATTCAATTGCATATTCTGCTACTGAACGGGTGCCCTGGAGAATAGTCATAAGTTTTTGTGCAGCAGAGGTTGTTCGGACTGGAACATCAACTACTATACAAAAGGCATTCACAAATTCTGTGAAGTTGGAAGTTATGGGTTTAGCCGTCTCCCATAACGAATTGGCCCATGCCACTGCTTTGCCAGTCAACAAAGAAATCATAAAACCCACTTTACTTCTTTCACTCTTGAATGCATTAGGTACCAGTTCCAAAAAAATTGCTGGTCCAGCAGGTAAGTAGAACAGTTCCTCTATCGATTGGAGTCCTGCCGCGGTCGCCAGTTTTGTTAGCAAAATGCAATCAACACTCTTGTCACACAGTCAATGAAGAGACAAGATCAGAGGAGTAACAAGCAGGAATATTCTTTATTCGAATAAAGGAGAACAAGCATATATTTTGTCAAGCTGTTCTGAATTCTAGGCAATGGATTACAGTTTATATACCTGGACTATGCCTTGGAACATAAAGCATTGTGGGAAATAAACATAAAGTATTATGGTCTGAAATAAGTTGTGGAGGAAAGTTGTGCATTTGTAGTCCAATAACAACTTACAACGTCAATTTCTTATCCAATAGTATTATAGTACCTTTTACCTGTTTACCTTAAGACCCCCTTTGCCCAGCCTTCCAGCCACCTCATGCCTCCACCTGCTACAAGGCAAAAGCGCAAAAAAAGTGAAAAACAAGTTAACGAGTTCTGAGCAAAAACACATCTTATCTTTACTGCGTCTCCCCCGTGTCATCCTCTATCTGCAAAGAGTAAGGGGGGGGTCAGCAGGTGTGGGCTGCAAGACATATTTTGTAGGCATAGCTGTTACACTGCACAAACACAGTTAACCCCTTGGCTTCTATATAATTCCCAACGGCACCACCTGAGTCCCCTCCAAGGACTCTAGTAGAAAAAGTTCCCAGGTATGCTGACATTCATTGATGAAGTATTTGCTAACAAAGTTTCAGATGACGCAAAATTTTCAGGCGTAGGAACTAATGTTCTGGTTCCTCGTTTCCCACTGGGCATTAATTCTGAAGGACCCAACTCAGAAATCAACATCTCTGAACTAGAACAACAATCTATTCTCAGTACAGGTTTTATGGAACTGTCCAGGAAATGTAGTCCCTGTATCTGTAGTCTGAGGCAAATGGTACAGTGAACAGTTCCTTGCTTAGAGGTAATACAGCTAAACCTGCTAGTGTGCATCCTGCTGAATGGTCACTCTGAATGGCCCAGTGCATTGCACAGCATCCACTGTGCTTTCAGGGCAGTGTACACAGTTCACAGTCTATCCATCACATTGCACAGCATGCATCGTTCTTGCAGCACACTCCTCAGCATACACAGTAAACCTTGCTGTGAGTCAACACAGGTAAACCTGCAACAGTGCATTCTTTTGAGTAATCACTCGGAATGTCCACACCAATGCATGCAAAGCATCAACAGTGCTTCTAGAGAACTGTACAGCATCCACATTCTTTCCTCCCATTGCAAAGCATTTACAGTTCCTTCAACAGCCCTAGGCTGGCCAGAAGCAGACTCCATGGAAGTCTTATCCTCAGCAGGCATACATATAGCCCCTGCAACAGGAGGAAAGCTAAAAGAATCATGGGAGAAGATCTAGAAGCAGTTACCAGGTACCTTTTCTTTCTGTTCTTTTTCTTGGCCTTTTTGTTAAAGAGAGTAGAAGCAGTAGCCATATTTTCGCACACTGGATTTCTGTTTCACCACTATCTGATGTTAATTCCAAATTTATAATGCACTCAAAATATCCATATTCCTCTTTTCTGCACAGAAAGAATCCCAAGTTGTTTTTAGGTAGGCCCTCAACATATTCCTCCAAGATAGGCCAAAAAGCCAGGGCTTCATGCAAGGCAGCATATTGTATCAGCCATAGTAGTATTAGAGTAGGAGCAGCTACATAAACCTCTCTTTCTCTTCTGGTTGGAGTGATTCTGGAGCAAACCAACTGGATTGGATAACCCTATGCGATCCAAAGGATTAGGTTCCTTGTGTATTCACAGCTTTTGTTATTATTTTGCTGTTTCCTTCAGCTGTGAATGAGGCTGCCCTTTTGGGTCTTTCGAATGAGTTAAACGTAGATGGACAAAAATACTGAGCTATGTATGAATGATATCTGCTCTAAAACCAGTACTAAGAGCTGTTTTTGTGATACTCAAGTAAACTGGTTATTTGGGCAGTGATGCATCACTGAAGAGTTGTCCCTGCATTACCATTATCATTCCAACCCTCTAAAGAGGTGTGGTGGATGTATGACTGATAGGCTGTCTACATGGCTGTCAGCCGTATACCTCTGGCTAACACCCACATGGGTGGGCCATTCATTGGATGTTGAGCTATGAATCTCAACATCCACATCGGCAGTATGTGGATGATCTGTACAACAGCCCGTAACAGCCATTTTGCAGGTCTGTTCTGCTGTAATTCACAAAAACAGTCCTTTGTACTGGTTTTAGAACACATATTGATTCATACTTACCCTCAGTGTTTTTATCCATCTATGTTTACCTCATTTGAAAGGCCCAAATGGGAAAGCTCATTCAAAGCTCCTATTTGAAAGGATTGCCCCCAAACATGACAGTGCAAACCCAATCTATCAATACCCACCTTAAGAACATGAGAAAATTGATAAGCTGTGAGCTAAAGCGCGACTGATGAACCAAGAATGGGCTGTCCAACTGAGGATGGAAAGAAAAAAAGGAAAGCAATAAGGAAACTGGGCAGAACTCTAAACCTGGGACCAGATAAAGGTTATCCAACATATTTGCCAAAAACATCAGTTTTGGAATAAGATTTCTTAGGACTTGCAATAATAAGATAAAATTACATACTCCTTCAACGTCCTTTACTTTTATTAACTAGCTCGCTAATTTGCATGGCTCTGATGACTGCAAGCCTAAAAGACAGACCAAATAGGCTAACCTTGTACAAGGAAGACCAGACTTGAGGCAGAACTTCTATCAGTCTTTGCAAGAGCTCAAAAGACAATGGCACCCTCTGGCCTTGTCCAGCCATGCCCCACCTGATACCTCTAAGGGCCATGCAAACAACAAATCCCACCATCCAGAAAGGTTTATACCAGAAAGCCAGCCCTGCCACTTTATTATTCAAGCCTGACAGAGATAACACTTTATCACTCAAGGACCAAATCGACAAAAAGGAATCCATGCAACCTGCTAATATCCTGAAGTCCCCTGGGCTAGCTGACAAGACTGAGCCATTCCCACCACACTCCAATCCAACCATGTTCTTTGCATTCTTCATAAAGTCATATTAGTAAGTTGAATTCAATCTATCCTGCCTTTACGTGAACACAATGCCCAGGTTTATTTGGGGTTTCCCTCTCCTTGTCTTGGGACAACCCATACAAGACAGGATTTTTTTTTATAGTAAGCGCAGTAAAGTAATGGAATTCTTTGTCTCTGTGTGTTGTGCTTGCAGATACTGTAAATGCTTAAAAAAAGGAATGGATACCTATCTAGCACAGAATATTTTTGAGAATTATGAAAGCTGGCTTCAAATCAGATAGGATGCTGATCCAGGGAAATCTTACTGCCATTTGGAGTCAGGAAGGAATTGTTTTACCCACTTGGGGCTTAATTGGAAATGATTTCAATGTTTTTTCCCCTCTGGATCAAAAGGGATGTCTGGACTTTTTCAGCCTCATCAACTATGTTACTATGAGTTGAGTATGCTGCTTTATTGGTGAAAACCCATGGGGAAATGTGGATGAAACAGTGATTTGTTCATGCCACTCGGTTGATTTTTATATCATGCACTTACAGTGTCCACTTTTATTGGAGGCAGTGGACGCATCTTGCATGAAGCCCAGAGCCCATAAAAAGGAGATCATGACATTTTTGGGAGAGATTGTCATCAATCCATGCATTAAAATCTAGGATAACTCATCTGTGGTGGTCTAAAACTGTGAATTATTGAAGAAATAACTTCCCGTTACCAGAATAATGATAGATTGGAAGGACTCGGAAACACTGAATAATTTGCAGAAATAGAGAATTTTATAATAGGTCCTGCATTTTCATCTAGCCATATTTCTGTGATATAATCCAGATCTGAGGATTTAATAAGATCAGCTAAAATAGGCATTTTGTTCCTTGGTGAACTTGACTTAAACAAGAATGTTCTGATACAGTAGATCAGGGGACCTGTGTGTTTGGTCTGCACCTTCACTATGGTGCAAAGAATACCTCTGCATCAATGGCTGCTATGGGGATAAAAGGAGAGAAAATCATGGTGTGGCATCCATCCTCCCCTGACCTCAATCCTATTGAGAACCTTTGGAGCATCCTCAAGCAAAAGATCTATGAGGGTGGGAGGCAGTTTACATCCAAACAGCAGCTCTGGGAGGCTATTCTGACATCTTGCAAACAAATTCAAGCAGAAACTGTCCAAAAACTCACAAGTTCAATGGATGCAAGACTTGTGAAGCTGCTATCAAATAAGGGGTCCTGTGTTGAAATGTAACGTGACCTGTTAAAATGTTTAAAAAGTTAAAATGTTAAAATTTTGATTGAAATAGTTTTTGATTTCAGTAAATATGCTGCAAACACAACAAATGACAATTTTCAGTTCTTTACAACCTATAAATTGTTTTGAAACTTACTGTGCGTAATTATTTGGAACAGTACATTGTAAGTTTTTTATGTTTAAAAAAATACTGTTATCATTAGGAGGTTTGTTCAATAAAATTTGAATTGTACTCTTAATAGTTGAAAACATGAGAATTATGCTGACTGTTATTTACATCAATTATTTAGGTAAATGGGGAAAAATATCATTTGCATAATAATTTGGAACAGGGTGTATGTATAACAGGAAGACTTACCTAGGTAGGAGTTCAACATACAGCAGTCAGGTATATCTATATAATTACTGGTATAACAGAAGGACTTACCTACATAATACAACAGTCAGGTATATCTATATAATTACTGTGTGTAACAGAAGGACTTACCTAGGTAGCAGTCCATCATACAGCAGCCAGGTATATCTATATAATTACTGTGTGAATCATAAGGACTTACCTCGGTAGGAGTCCATCATACAGCAGTCAGGTATATCTATATAATTACTGTGTGTAACAGAAGGACTTACCCTGTAGGAGTCTATCATACAGCAGTCAGGTATATCTGTATACTTACTGTGTGTAACAGAAGGACTTACCTAGGTAGCAGTTCATCATACAGAAGTCAGGTATATCTATATAATTACTGTGTGAATCAGAAGGACTTGCCTAGATATGAGTCCATCATACAGCAGTCAGGTATATCTATATAATTACTGTGTGTAACAGAAGTACTTACCTAGGTAGGAGTCCAACATACAGCAGTCAGACATATCTATATAATTACTGTGTGTAACAGAAGGATTTACCTAGGTGGATAGCCATCATACACACACATTAATTATATAGAAATACATGACTGCTATATGATGGATACCTACCTAGGTACTGCGTCAAGTACAATGGGTTAGAACAAAAATGGCAAGAGATGAACATAAAATGGCTTAGTGCTTCTTTCTTTGCACTGCATTAGAATTAATTTAGTAAAAATGAAGTTAGATTGTTTGAGGAAACCCCACTTCTCACTGTTATTGTCACTTCTGCGAGCAGAGGGTGCGCTTCTTAATTTTGACATGGGCTCTAGCCCCAGATCTTTTTGGAACCTAGCAACGACCCTGCCCATACAGAAAAAAAAAACAACACACAAACACACACAAATAAAAAATCCCATATGCCCCGTGTATACAAATAGACATAGATACCTCCAAATTAAACACCTTCTACCCTTGGATCAAAACATTGCCAAATGTCACCCTGTATTTTATTTCATACTTATAGAAAGAGATTTATGTAACTATTGCTATCCTCCAAACACATTCGCTAACTTGGGAGGTGAGATGTTTTTGAGCCGTTGCGCATGTCTGATTAGCTAGCAGACACTGCCAGGCAACTGAATCACATGATTCTCAACCATGCTTGTGTGATTCAACGTTCCATGCCTCAGAGCACCAATACCTTTGTCTTCACTACCCTTGATATGCTATGTAATGAGGACAGAAGAGCTTGTGTCTGTTAACCCTTTGAGTGCCAGATGGGTGCACAAAACACTGCTTTGCATATCATTCTGGAATTCAAAGGGTTAATTGATAGCAGCTGAAAAGCCACTTCTTTCCTCATGGGCTTCCTCCCTTACCATTTGGCATTTAAAAACACCTCCCTCATCCTAAATTGTAATCTGTGGAGGTAGGGGTTCAACAATGTCATAGAATTACATTGTCATAGAAAAAATGCTGCCTACTTAGTTCCATTGCCTAGGATGATGTACATGTGTGTTTGCAGCAGATGTGAGAGAGGCGAATTATTATTTTGATTATATTATTATAGTACCTGTTCTCAGCTGTACCTTACAAGAGCCAATGAGCTTCTTTGTAAGTGTACATGGAGTTGTGACTCCTCTACTGGAGCTAGGTCTGGCATTGCACAATTTCAAACATCATATCTATGTAAACAACCTGCGTTTGTTATGCAGTCTACTGTGAGCAGCTGTCAGCTCCCTGCAGAAGTGCAGATAGCTCCTTTCCTGTCCCTAACAAGCAAGTCTTCTATCTCCCAACATGATTTAAGCAGCCAGCACAAACTATATGTGAGGCATAGCACATGACTGCTGATATGTCATGCCACCTGCCCTATGCCTCAGCAGGATGTTGAATGCTACTACTCTGCAACATGGCAGGTGAGACTAGAGTCTCACTCTCTGTCCAGGGACAAGAGCCAATTGTTTTATTACTTTAATCACCACAGATCACCTCCAGATTATCTGCAGAATACCTCCTTCTGCACATGGCAATTGCTGCTCTGCCCTGATAGGTTTAAAGAGGCAGGGAATTTATTAAGCTCTGGAACGGTCATCACCTAATTTAGATTATGGCCTAATGCAGTGGTTCTCAACTCCTGCCCTCAGGACCCACTAACAGGCCAGGACTTAGGGATTTCTCTGCTAGAGCACAGGTATGGTGATCAGAGGATTATTCACATTGATTAACTCACCTGTGCTCTAACAAGGAAATCATCAAATCCTGGCCTGTTAGTGGGTCCTGAGGACAGGAGTTGAGAAACACTGTCTTAATGAGTCAATTAAGTTCTGACACCTTACAAAAAATAAAATTAGCAGATCAACTGGAAGGGTACCCTAACTTTTGCAAGTAACATTTTCTGTTTTATTTTTTTCTTTTTCAATTTGTTAAGTTCAGCAGCTAAATAGTAACTGACCTTTGCAATTTGCAAAAAGGTGTCAAGTTTGAGTTTGTTCTCTGCAGTGGTTCTGTTAACTTTTTTTTGGCCAGGGGTGCCCAAAATTTTGCATACAATCCTGGGATCTTCATTAAGAATCCAGATCACAGCGGAGATTGTAATATTGACTGTAGTACTAAAATGCAGTGTGTATTAAGTATGAAGAAGTCCTGAGAGTTCTGATTTTGCACTATTTTATTATCTTTAATCAATGTAGCACCAAGATCTGTATATCATCAGTTGTGTGCGACATTATCTGGCTGGGCATATAGATATGTATTTGCATTGAAACATTTGACAGTAACAGTCCAATATCTGAAAATGCTTCTGTGTCTGTGCAGAACCTGCATAGTGCTTAATTTTTTGTTTTATTTCATTCAGACTGTGGTAACAGGTTCAAAATAATTGCAGACCAGAGATGGAGATCAGTAGACACATACAACTGGAGACACTGTGTAATTTTTTTCTCATTGGATTGCTGTACAAAGAGCACCTTCCCGAGTAAGTATTTCACCTACCTGAGAAAGTCGTTCACTTAAGCATAGAAAAATAGAATTTGATGCCTGCTCAGAGCAAATTGCCCCATCACCCTTTCTGTAATTTTTTTTAAGCTTTATTTCAGTATCAATGAGTAACAAATGGTATAACATTCAAAAGGTTATACAGTGCCAGAAATGTAATAGCGTAATTGGCAAAAGTTATATTCAGAAAAATCACTATTAGAGAGTCAATATCAAATCTAGAGTGCTCAAAACCATGTCACATAAATAGAAAAGGTGAGGAGAGAGAGAAACCGAGTATCAATAGGAGAGCATCTACAGTACCAGAGGGGGCAGGAGAGGAAGGCTATGAAGAGGGAGCAGTAGAGAAGAGGAGAGGTAGTGAATAGGGGAAGGACAAGCAGACCTGCCAGGATTCACAAGAGCGGAGACCCAAACAAGACGAGGAGGATGTATAGTAAGATGGAGGCAGAGAATGGGTCGAGGGTAGAGGCGGAGGGAAGGATGAAAGGTTAGGGGGTGGGGATCCAGATGTACAGGAGAGCTGAGTTTACCAAGCAATCCTCTGTTCCAGTAAGCAGGGGAACCATCAACACGAGGGGTTCAAATGGGAGAAAATCAGGGATTCAGAGAATCACAATTGAAGGTTCAAAGTAAGACAAGGAGACCACAGTGGCGTAAAGGATGCTAGCGTGTTCGTAGAAAGTTTGTGCTACTGCTCCATTTCACAGTAAGGATGTTCCTTATTCTTCCAATGGGGAAGAGAGGGAGAAGAAGTTGATTTCCAGGCCACTGAAATCAGAATACGTTCAGCCATAAGCATAAATCGGCCTACAGATAAGGAGACAGTGGACAATGAATGTGACCGACCCGGGAGGAGGTCAAACAAGCATACTAAGGGTTCTGTGGGTAGAGATAGACCAGTGACTGTGCAAAACTCCTTAAATACTTTGGTCCAGAAGGGCTGAATCAGGGGACACTTCCACCAAATATATCCCATCAAGCCCACCTCAATATCACACCACCAGCAGGAGGATGAGCAATCGGGAAAGGTGGTATCCTACTGAATTGTCACCCTCTATTGGGCAAACCACACAAATGCGCATTCAAAACTTGTTGCTTTGAAAACAGTGATATCAGAATGCTGCCCACATGATAAGAGCGGCATTCTGATATTGCAGCCATCAGAATGTTGAATCCTCATACCCCGTCCCTCCCATCCACAGTCATAACTTGTTCCTGCTATCTTGTATCTTGCTATCTTTCACCCTTGCATTGCTCATGTACATTTCACCCTTTAATGTATCAGTCAGTAGTAAGGAAATAGCTGTCTTTCCAACAACAGCTAATTGCACACACCTCCCTTTCACCACATGTGCCAGCCCTCCACCTCACTGCATGCGCAAATGACAACCCTGCTTCTGGCCCCTTATACCTCAACAACCCCTGCACCCTCTGTGTTACCCGACTGGATCCCCATCACATTGCATCTGCCTCCTCATACTGCATTATACACCCTGCGTACTCATAACCACAACCTTAACAGAGGCAGATGCCCAAAGGAATGGCAAGGCCGAATGTAAAGCCTGAACCTGTCATGGTGGTAAAGTCAGATTCAAGATCTTGAACTTCCCATAATTAATCTGAGCCAGAGAGACATGGTAATATAGATCAGGCAGCAAGATCAGGGAGGGTAGAGAAGTAGAGGGGTGGGATATAAAAAAAGAGTATATCAAGTTCGAATTGGAGAGAGCCAATGGTTAGACCTTGGATGTCCGAGACCTGACGAACCAAACAAAGCAACGGTTCCAGGGTGAAAATAAAAATCAGGGGAGAAAGGGGATATCCCTGTCTTGTGCCATTTGCAATGAGAAAGGGGTCAGACAAAAAGCTGTTGATCTTAACTTTTTCAGAGGGGGAGAAGTATAGGGCCGCTTGGTGGGTATAATAATACATGTAACAAACAAAGTATTATAAATGCCAGTAATCCATGGAAGGGACCTCAAGGCCTAGGGGCTGAGTGTCAAGAGACAGTCTTAACTAATACTGGTAGGGGATGAGATCTTGTGACAGACAGATAAAATAGAGAGACAGGAAGGGCAAAGGGGGGGGGGAGCAAAAAAAAAAGGGGAGGGGTGGATCAAAATCTCAGTGGTAAAGAGTGTAAGTTGCATAAGTAAATCATACATACAGAACAAACATAATGCATAATGCTGCCCCCAGGATCCTGGTCACACAGAATCACCAGAATTGATCGGTGTTGAATACATGTAAGCTTGAGTGGCAGCTGGTAGATAAAGAAAAATTGGGAGGGGGACATATACGAAAAGTATAATCAGGGCACATCTAAGTATAGGGGGTGGGAGCCAGAGGCACCTCAAGCATAGTCTTCCTGTGAAAGGCCAAGACACCATAAACAGGGCAAATGGCAGAGAATAAGGAAAATTGCAAAGTGACCCTGTGTGGTCAACAGAGGATTGGCAGCTGCTGAGCCTGAGCAGTGAGGCAAAACGGCCCCCCTGCATACATATTATAGTAAGAACCAAAGATGCTGGGCAGTCGAAGACGAAGACTGACAAAGACGAGGGCCCCTACAAACAGAATATCCCAAGAAACATAATGTACGGGAAAGAGGGTATATCCATGCATGGCACACAAAGCTCAGGAAAGGCAAGGTAGAGAAGATCACCCATGAAGAAGGGGGCATCCTGGGCCATCTTGGGAGCCGCTAACCGCAGCCTGTAGACCCCCTATGTTCATACAAAGTAGAAAAACAGGCATAGAACAAAACCTGAAGTCCTGAACAACGTTGGGAGAAGGGGTTGAAAAAAACATAAAAGGGCAGTAAAGACTGGGTCTCCCTAAACTGTCAGTAGGCACAATAGTCTCATCTGGTGTCAGTCAGGGTCCAGCATCATTGGGAGCCAGAATATAGGAGAGGACAAACCCAAAGTATATCAGGCCTGTCTGGAAACAGAGGAAATAAGTTCAAAAGGCACAAGGCACACATAATGTATTGTTGGGGGCATTTTTTTTATTCATACCTGATGTCCCTTCATCGAGATCTGAAACTAGACAATTAGGAATAAAAAAAAACACTTTGTGTGGCACAGGGTGAGTTCAACATGCTCCCCCCCCATGTCACACACACAACTGTGTTTTTTTTTTCATTATTTTGCTTCCAGACCTAGTTGGGAGGGTACCAGGAGGCCCCTCCCACAATGAGGCATGATTAAAAAATAAAAAATTAACCATTTGTGTGCCACATAGGGCATAGGGTCAAATGCATTGGACATCTCTGTTGCACACAAAGTATTATTTTTCTTCATCATTATTTTATTCAGACCTCATTGGGGGGACTCATTGGGGGACATCAGGAGGAGTCCTTATGTGACCCAATTAGGTTTAAATGAAAAAAACCTGTATGTGCCACTGCATTGGACCCCCACCCCCAGTGGCACACACACACAGTTTTTTTTTATTATTACTATTTTTTATTCAGACCTTGTTTGTTGGGGACATCAGAAGGGATTCTGATGCCCCCCCAAGATATGATTGTGCCACAGGGGGGTGGCACACAAAAGCTTTTCATTATTTTCATTGCAGACAAGTAGAGTTAAAAATAATCTGGTAAAAAGTAAATACGAGTGTGTTTGGGTGTTTATTAAGGGTTAAAAAGACATTCATTTTATTCATTGTGTGTAGGTATTTCAAAGGTTAAAGGGATAGTAATACTTCGTTTTATCTTTATTTTATTTTGTAGGCATTAAAAAAACATGAAGAACGATATAAGTCTTATCTCTCAAACCTTTATGGTTTGAGAAATATTCGCAAGCAAAGTTTCCCCTCCCGCCCCTTTTACCTAGAGTAAGCCATCTCTTCTCAGATGTGGAATCCAGTCCATAGACCAGACAGATAACAGAAGGGGACAATCTTCTTCCTCTGAGAGCAATGAAGGCCCTGCCCCCCTTGACAAGTTTTTCAGGTTTTTTCCCTTATCTTAATTGAATATTGTCCCTCTCTGCAGTCTACCTGGGCACCTCCCTTCTGCTCTGGCCAAACAGTGTTACATCAGTAAAAGGGGCAGGAGAGGGATACTTTGTCATTGAATTACTCTTGAACTATAACTCTGACAGAATTGAAATAACACTCTCCAAAGACCAAATACTATGATGATTAATTAGCTGCTTTTATTATGAAACATTACTATCCCTTTAAAAATCTCATTACTGTTTTCTTTCTTCTCTCCGGAATGATTAAGGGTTTGCAAATGGGATACACCTGGCACTAGGCTCTTTCTTGAGCTTGCTGTTGGGTGGCTTGCATTCAAGTGAGGTTGAAAGAATCTGGTAAAAAGTACATGCGAGTGTGTGTGGGTATTTCAAGGGTTAAAAAGCTCATTATTGTTGTTACTGTTTCCTTTCTTCTCTGCCTTAAAAACAGCAGCAGTTTTTTCTAGGTACACTTGCACAAAGGCAGGGATTTTGTAGACATGTAGGTCTCGATGTAAATGTTGGAGACAGCTGTTTTTTCTGCCGACGGCATTTTATTAAGCACAGTAAGCTATTCAAATGCCTGTGCTGTGAATACCAGTAAAAAAATAGCCGTCGTGTGATAAAGTTAAGAGGTGTTCTCACCCATAGCAAATGATGAAAACACCGTAATTTGGAATTCAAATGTTGCGTTAGATATGAAGAACCAATATGGGACTCAAGTTATTGCAGGAAAGTTAAGACTTTTTCTGTGACTTGAGTCCCTTATCGGACCTTCAAATAGCCAACACAGAACCTGAAAGTAAAAGAGAAATTTTAAAAAAACTTAAGTCCCCAGTGGATGTAAGCCCCATATCAATACATCCAAAGTATGAAAAATGTGTCAAAAGTTAGTAGAACTGACCCTATGCAAAGCAATGCGTTGTGGACCTCTCTGGGGCTCAAAGAGTTAAGCAATGTATTAGTGCCCGGGTTCACAGAAATATGCCGCCATTATTTTTTGAAGAAATAAGCCATTATAGTAAAGTTGCTCCAATATAATATGTCCAAAAATCATAATAATAATACACTTGGCTTAATAATGTCTCCGCCGATGTGTGTGGCCGCAGAGGAGGTGGCAGCGGAGATAGTGCTCTGCAGCTACAGGTGCCCCCTTCTTCTGCCTCATGGGCCAATGCCCATTCAGCAATGAAGGAATTTGAGCAGAGACTGCCTTTATATATGGGCAGTCTCTGATCCAATTCCCTCACAGCCATTGGCTGAGATGTGGGTACGCACATCCCAGCTAATCTGCTTAAAGCACAGTCCGTCAAATCTGATTGGCTGGGATGTGCTTAAGCACATCTTAGCCAATGGCTGTGAGGGAATTGGATCAGAGATTGCCCATATATAAAGGCAGTCTCTGCTCAAATTTCCTCATTGCGGAACGGGCATCAGGCCGTGAGGAAGAAGAAGAGGGGGACCTGTGGCACACAGCACTGTCTCAGTGCCCCCGCACACAGCGGCGGAGACATTATTAAGCTAAGTGTATTATCATTATGTTTTTTGGACATATTATATTGGCTGCACTGGGTTGGAGCGAGGGAGGGATGAGACAGACTTGGCTAATATCGCAGGGCTAACCCTGCAATGAGTGGGGATCTAGGGAGTGATGAGACAGACTTGGCCAATATTGCAGGGCTAAACCTGCACTGAGTGGGGGCTAGGGAGGGATGAGACAGACTTGGCTAATATTGCAGGGCTAACAATGCACTGAGTGGGAGCTAGGGAGGGATGAGACAGACTTGGCCAAAATTGCAAGGCTAACCCTACATTGAGTGCGAGTTAGGGAGGGATGAGGGATGAGACAGTCATGGCCAATACTGCAAGGCTAACCCTGCACTGAGTGGGAGATAGAGAGGGATGAGACAGACTTGGCTAATATCACAAGGCTAACCCTGCACTGAGTAGGAGCTAGGGAGGGATGAGACAGACTTGGCCAATATTGCAGGGCTAAACCTGCACTGAGTTGGAGCTAGGGAGGTATGAGACAGACTTGGCTAATATTGAAGGGCTAACCCTTCACTGAGTGGGAGCTAGAGAGGGATCAGACAGGCTTGGTCAATATTGCAGGGCTAACCCTGCAATGAGTGGTAGATAGAGAGGGATGAGACAGAACTGGCCAATATTGTAGGGCTAACAATGCACTGAGTGGGAGCTAGGAAGGGATGAGACAAGCTTGGCTAATATTGCATGGATAACCCTGCAATGTGTAGGAGCTAGAGAGGGATGAGACAGACATGGCTAGTATCGCAGGGCTAACATTGCACTGAGTGGGGAGCTAGGGAGAGATGAGATATAGCCATTATTGCCCTGGGTAAGCAAATCATTTAGGGCCATTCAAGAAGAGATTCTCTGATCTCCCCAACTGGCGTATGACTGTATGGCCCACTGGGTGATACCCAATCCCTCAATAGGATGATCTGCCCTTGGTTTATTCTTGCAGTCCTCCAGTTGCCAGTTTCTTCAATTAGGACCACTATCAGAAATCATAGGGCCTGGCACAAATGCAAGTGGCAGGCTCCCCACAATAGGTACACTGTCCCCTTTATTTAAATGGGGTGTTTAACCACTTGAATGCTAAAGGGGTTGCAATGCTTTTTGTAGCTAAGTGTTGGAGACCTTGCTAGCATTTTAGGGGTTAAACACCTTATTTAAATAAGTGTGTATTTTGGATTTTTGTATTTTCCCTATTGCAGTTGGTTTTCCCAGTGGGCCTTGTGTATAAAGAAAAAAGTGAATCAATTACAGGTAAAACTAACTGCACAACAGGAGAAAAATAAAAATACCTCTCTAACATTCTAGAAGTTAAAGGCCCAATTTAAATAAATGTGAATTTTGGAAATACTAATTTTCCCCCACAGTGCACATGGTTTGCTCCAGAATTGCACAACTTTGATTTGAACCCTTTGAGTGCCAGAAGGGAGCAAAACACATTGTTTTGCAAATCATTCTGGTACTCAAAGGGCCATCCAGGGCGACATCTGTCAATTGCCTCTCTCCCAGCCACTAAGTGTATTGAAAGCAGTAATAGAAATCAGCCTGTCGAGTAGAGGGTAGGGTGACGATGAAAGGTTCCTACAGGGTGATGAAATGGGCGGCCAGTACCTCCTTATCAGAAAGGGCCAGTGTGCAGTGCAGTCTGGTGAAATGAAAAAGTTTAAACGTCCACTGTCGGAGAAGGGGAGGGCTAGGAGACAAGAATGTACTTCAGAGCCACCATGATCGCGAAGTCTACCAGCCGAACCTGACGGGCTGTCAGATGGGAGGGGGAATCATAAATACCCAAAAGCAAAATAGGGGAGATAGTGTCAATCAGAATTCAAATTTTTGTTGTGATATAAGAAAGGGCTTTGGACCAGAAGGAAAAAACATTGGGATAAGAGTATAACATATGAAGCAGAGTCACAGAGGGTTCTAGGACATGTCGAAGTTGCAGTAAGACTTATGCAATGGGCAACCTGAGGGGTCACATAGGTCCTATGTAATAGTCTATAAGAGAGATCATAAATAAGGCTTTTAAACCCTAAAATGCTAGAGAGGTATTTTAATCCACTTTGCTTTTATACGCAACAATGACATGATCATAAGGGAGAAGCAAGGGCACAATGGGAAAAAAGGGAGCAAAGATGGACAACAAAGTGGTATATGGGGCAATTGCTTGGCAAAACAGGAGAAACAGAGACACAAAAAGGACAATGGGAGATCAGAGAGTTAAATGTGGGGCAAAAGAAAGTTACCAGAGAAGCTCTGCAGGACATCCCCTATTCAGAAAATCACCTCCCTCCCCAGCTCTCCAGCAATATCCGTGTAGCCTAATGGGTCCATGGGCTGGTAGAGAGCACAATTCTGTGTTCAGATATACCAATGTGTGTGTGTGTCACGCCATATAGACTCCACCCACCTGATGTGCTTTGTAAGTACCACTTTACTTCTTCATTGGTGATTATGGAAACCATTCAGAGGTATGTCTAACTTCTAAATGTACCTACAGGATAGCTCTTGGTGGATATAAGAGAGTGAGCAGCAGCTTCTGATTCATACAAGTTTTCATTTATGCCCACTCATAGACAGAAGGCCTTGTGGTGTATGTAAAAAGACAAAATTGGAGCAATTCTGGGGCAAACCAACAGCACCCAGGGAATAAATAAATATGCGAAGGACACCTCTCTAATATTCAAGGAGTTTAAAAAAAATAAATGAATAAGAATATTAATGTATTCCTTATAGTGCAGCTGGTTTTCCCCAGAACTGCTCCACATTTTCTTCATGCATTACACCCCTTTTATTAAATTTGTTTCATTATTATTTTTTATATATTGGGCTCTATCATATAAAGCTACACTGTGTATTGGGTTGACAAAAAATATCTCTTTCATGTAGATCCCATGTTCCATGATACACTTTCAGTAACATACTAGTATTGGATCCCCAGCAGTACATGAGTGAGAAGCTCCTTATATTTTGCTAGTTTGTTAGTTCCTTCTGGTGAAACAATTTATGGGCAGTGCTATTCTTCATCTGTCCAGCAGAGGTCTACACATGCTAAGTCTAGCAGCTTGAACTAATGCTTTATTAGCAACTAGTTTTAAAGCCCATGTACTCCAGCCACAATGCCACCCAGCAACCTTGGCTGGTGGCCGGAGCCTCTGTTCTCAGTGGGAGCTCTGAAGTCATGTGCAGTACTGACTGCCCAAACGCGGTGCAACTGATACGGAGTGGGACGCTTCTGAATTTGGAGCTCCCCACTCCGTATCAGCTGTGGCGCATTCGGGCAGTCAGTACTGCGTATGACTGCAGAGCAGGCAGTCTGTACTGCGCATGATGGCTTCTGACAGACATCCTAGCGGATTACATTGGCTCCTATTAATAAAAGCAAACTGGAGTTATTCTGGAGTAAACCAACTAGACAACAGGGGACAAATAAAAATGTATGTTAAATTAAATTGGGCTTTTAACCCTTTGAATGCTAGAGAGGTGTATTCAGTTGCATGGGAATTAAGCAATTTGTATTTGTCACCTGTGGTGGAGTCGGGTTAATCCAGAATTATTCCAGTTTGCTTTTATAAATATGGACGATTGACACCAGATGTTTTCTATTTTTTTTTTTTTTTATTAAAACCATATTGTTCTCCTTTTTTATTTATTTGGTAAGGTAACTTTCAATGTATTTTATTAAAATTTGAAACCCAGTTTTAGAACCAGAACTTCCACAATCTGTGTGTGTGTGTGTATATTATATATATATATAAATATATATATATATTAGCAAAAAGGGCACGGTGTTGCCTGTACAAAAAGAGGCAGGGAGAAAGTAGACATTTTAGTGTGAAATATGTACTGTAATTATATTCCAGGCCCACAGCATTGGCTGTTGGTAGCGGCTTGGCTAAATACAATTTTATCTGTTATATGTATGTATGTAGAGGTATGTATTTATGTATAGTAATATGAGGGTAGAGTACAGGAAGAATGCATGGATGTAAAATAGCATGAAAGGAGGGATGTGGAAAAAAGGTGGAGGAATGGAAATGGCAGGGGCAATAAAATGAGAGAATGGGGGTACGTAGGAGAGGATGAGGTATACACATGGTTTATAGAGGTCAGTGAGTTCCTGTAGCCAACACACACACATACACTCTCTCTCTCTCTCTCTGGAGGCAAATATAGTTGTTGATACCTTTATTGGCTAACTAAGCAGATTTAAAATGCAAGCTTTCAAGACCTTAGGGGCTTGATTCTATTACCAGCGCTAAAAATAAAACAGGAGTTATTTTTTTTTAAGTCAGTTTTTGCTATCCTATTACCCGACTTGTGAAAGCAAAATCAGCGGTAATTATACTTATTGCCAGTCTAAAAAAATCCCGTAGGAAACAACTAAAAACAACGTGCATTTAGTATCCTATTACCCACGCTCAGTATTACCGCCTGTTTTGTGGTTACATTTTGCGCCTCAGAGGTTGAGGCGTAGAAGCCATAACGACAGTTTCAAAACCATCGTTGTTCGAACAAAAGCAGTGTATAATACAGTATACAGCATAGAAATCGGACATAAGGTGCCCCCCCTCGACATATTAACCCCCCCCCCCCCTTTTAAATGTCGACTTGCAGTGCTTTCTTCCACCACATTAATCCGGCAAATATTGTTCATAGTAGACAATTAACCCTTCCCCTTCCAAATCCGACTTGCAGTGCTTTCTTACACCACATTAATCCAACAAATATTGTTCGTAGTCGATAATTAACCCTTCCCCTTCCAAATCCGACTTACAGTGCTTTCTTTCACCATATTAATTCAACGAATATTGAACATTTTAACCCTCCCCCTTGAAAAGTCGACTATAGTGCTCCCATGGCCTTCTTTCACCAATTTTATCCTACATTTTTATTTATTATATTCAACATACCCTCATATTTTTATTGCAAGATTAACCCTATGAGTACCAGAGAGGTATTGTAATGTGCTTGTTACCCCTCTGGTACTCATAGGGTTAATAGGCAACCTGTATATGTATAATAAAATGTTTGTTTTTATTATATATGTAATTTTTGTTTCACGTAGGTTATATGCTCTTTAATTAATAAAGGGGGCAATTGTCGACCCCATGCTAGGGGGGTGTCATGAGGGGTCATGATACCCCTCTTGAGGTCTGAAGTACTTTTTTAATGGAAATTACATATATAATGTAAAAAAAGAAAATCATTGTTACATATAAATTAAATATTTAATTACATTTTCACACAAATTACATATATAATAAAAACAAACACCTTTTTATACATATACAGGTTGCCTATTAACCCTATGAGTACCAGAGGGGTAGCAAACACATTACAATACCTCTCTGGTACTCATAGGGTTAATCTTGCAATACAAAATATGAGGGCATGTCAAATATAATAGGAGCAGAAAAATGTGGGATAAAAATGGTGAAAGAAAGTTATGGGAGCACTGTAGTCAACTTTTCAATGGGGAGGGGGGTTAAAATATCGAATGTACAATATTCGTTGAATTAACATGGTGAAAGAAAGCACTGTAAGTTGGATTTGGAAGGGGATGGGTTAATTGTAGACTATGGACAATATTTGTCGGATTAATGTGGTGAAAGAAAGCACTGTAAGTCGACTTTTAAAAGGGGGGGTTAATATGTTGAGGGGGGACACTGTCAGATTTTGTTATGTGGAGAACACATCTAACACTGAACTTGATCTTTCTGTCGTCAAATGTACTCCTATTTCATTGGACTTTGACATTTTGCATGTTTTTTGTAGGTGGTAGTCAGAAAAAAGCAGATAGCGCCAGTTTTGTTTCTACTCTGAAAAGTGCTGTCTATGCCAGTTTTGTTTTACTGTGGTTCTGCAATAGAATACCGACATAACACGTTTGCAAAATTTGCACTACTTGTTCTTCTTGTAATGCCGGTTTTATCGCAGGTAATAGAATCAAGCCCCTAGGTCTCTTCCTCAGGCATGTTATATATAAGTGAAATGTTTTCATATTTATCCGTATAAGTACACATTGCATTGTTTAGGATGGAAATCAGATAAGAAAACACAGTTCAGATCCAGATACTATGATCAGTCAGTGGTAAATTGCATTCTTCTTCTGAGGCTTTAGAGGTATTTACGATCCCATTTAGGGCTGTTGGAAAGGTCAGTCTACAATGTGATAATGTGACAAGAACTCTCTCTTTATTCAAACCATTATGAATAGCATTAAACTTCAATATTGACTTAATCTCCCATACTTTTCTGTCCCTCTGAGTGCGGAACAGTCCCACCAGTACAGTTAATCTAATGTCCCTGACACTGTCCATTTTGGCAAAAATGGTCTCCCACTGGTGTCTCTGTCTTTTTGTTGTTGACACTGGATCTGTGGGAATTAAATCTTTTATGTAGTGCTTGTCCGGTTTCACCCACATAAAGACCTGTTGGGCTTTTTGCACACATAATGAGGTATATTACAATGGGTGATTTGCAGGTGAAGGTACCATTGATCTTATGGTGTAACTGGGTGTTTGGTATGGGTACCTTGTCTGTGGTGTACATGTGTGCACAGATTTCCCACCTCTTTGTAGGCAGAGAGATGTGCCTGAATCAGTTGTTTTAAATGTGGAGGCTGTCTGAAGGAGAGTAAGGGAGGCTGTGGGAATATGTTCTTAAGTATTTCATCATCCATATATAATGTTGTTTGAAGTTCTCTTGATATTTTGCGTAGAACTTCAACCTGGGGGTGCTAAGTGACCACCAGTGGCACCCGGTTTCCCTTATGTTGTTCTTTGTAGCTCAATAGATTTTTTTTTGGTATTTGGGTAGCCTTCTGTATCTGACTGTCAATCCTTGCACTGTAACCCTGTTTTATAAAAGTCTCCTCTGAGTTTCTGGAGGTGCTTGTCACGGTCCGTCATGTCACAACAGATGTGGTTGTATCTGATGGTCTGGCTGTATATGATGGCGTTCTTTGTGTGTTTTGGGTGGAAGCTATTGTTTTTCAGGTAGGTTGGTCTATCCGTTGGTTTGCGGTACAGGGATGTGTGGATGGAGTTGTTCTGAAAACTGATATTTGTGTCTAGGAAGTTAATGTTTGTGTGTGTGTGTGTGTGTGTGTGTGTGTGTGTGTGTGTGTGTGTGAGACTGAATGTTAGGTTAATATTCGTTTGGAATGTATTGTAGTTATCATGGAATCTGATAGGTTCCTCTTGACTGGCGGTCCAGATGATAAGAATATCATCTATGTAGCCGAGATAGACCAGGGTTTTTATCTGGCAGGTGGACAGGAAGTCCTCTTCCAATTTTGCCATAAACAAGTTGGCATTTTGTGGTGCCATTCGAGTACCAATCGCAGTCCCCATTTTCTGAAGGTATCGGTCTTGTCCAAACTTGAAGTAATTGTGGGTTCCATGGGTGTGTTGTTTTGTTCCATATATCCTTGGCATACTACTATGCCATCTGTGTGTGGAATGTTGGTGTAGAGGGATTCTACATCCATAGTGGCCAGGATGGTGCTCTCTAGAATGGGGCCCAAGTCAGCTAATTTGTTTAAGAGATCGGTGGTGTCCTGAAGGAAGCTGGGTATTTGTTTTTCCAGGGGTTTCAGGATATTTTCTACCCAGCCAGAGATATTCTCTGTGAGTGTACCAATTCCTGAAATTATGGGTCTTCCTGGGTTTCCTTCTTTGTGTATTTTTGGTAGCATGTAGAAGGTATCAACAACTATATTTGCCTCCTGTATTTCTATGGCTAACATGGTACCAACTCTCATCTCTCTCTCTCACACATGGATTGCCTAACTTTCTAATAGGAATCTGATCTCCCTGTGTATATCAGCGGGAGAAATGTGTGAGTTTGAGCTTCCCTGGCAGAAGGGGGTTGAAAAAGAAGGAGGTGAGAGGTTATTGTGGCTGTTTAAATGGTTGAACGAGCAGTGTGTCTGGAGAAGAAGGTGGCACTGATAGTGTTAACAAACTTTTACTGTATTAAGGGGCTGAGAGAATTAGTGGGGATGGTGTTTCCCTGCTCCATGCATAGGAGGATGGACGTACTGAACTGAATGGGGGTGGGGCTTAACGGACATCAAAAATTGGTAGTGGAAAATTGATGGGAAAAATGGCAACCTGGCGTCATAATAATAACCCAGTGCACAGTAAGATTAACCATTTGAGTGCCAGATGTGTAGTCAGCCCATTGCTTTGCAAAGTGTTCTGTACCCCTCTGGCACTGAAAGGGTTCAAATTAAAATAAAAAAAAATCTGTCACATCTCCGGGGCAGACTTTGCTGCATAAGATCAGGCAGGGGAGAGGCTTCTGTGGGGAGGATGTGAGGCTAATGGGATGTACTATCCAGAGATGCCTGTTGCAATCCATCAATGGCTTTGTTTTAGTTGATGGGCCACGTCGGCCATGATTTTAGTTCTTGGAAGAGGGGATAGTGAGGGGTTTGCCAACCCCTTGCAAAGATTTTGACAAGAGAGGCTCCTGTCAAAACCACGTCCCCCTATATCTCCAGGATAGGCAGTATGGAGAAGATAGGAGTATGGAGGCAGCCAAAATCCCTAATTATGCTCTCCTCTCATATCTTAACTTCCACTAGAGGCCTCATTGCCAAACACTGGGTGATAAAGAGGAGATATCTTCTAAAGTGAGACCAATTTTCCAATTCCTGTGTTATTCTATGTAGGCTATGAACTAAGATTTATTAAGTAGGAGAGATATCAGTGCATATGCTTCATAGAATAAAATAGGAACTAGAAAAGTGTGATCACTAGGTAATTTATCTCCTCTTTATCACCAGTTTATGAAACCTTAGTGCATAACTCCCAGGGACATATTTTATTGAACTCTGTGACACATTTGTCAAGGAAGCTTTTTTCATGTATGCAACATGATGGGAGAGTCACTAATAACAGTCCTCTATAGATTGTGATACTAACAATGGCAGGTTGGAATCACTTCCTGATAGTCTGAACAGTTCTAACTTTTGAATAAACTAACTGCCAGCAGTGGGGATGTTGTATCTAAAGTTCTATATCTCTATATAAAGCACAATGTTTACGATTCAGCTACTTTAACCAATATTTATTAAGGTACCAAACACAGCAGTTCACAAGTCCAGAGTACAATCTTCATTTTAACTATACCAGGCAACAATTTCCCTTTTAACCCACTATGGCTAACACGGTACCACACTTTACCTGTTTTACCTAGTAGTGAAAGGTTCAGAACACTTAGGCGATCCCAGCCTCAGGGAAAACACACAAAGCAGTGAGGGTAGGCAGGAAATAGGCGAGGGGTAGGGACACGCAGTAAGGAAACTGAGTCACCAACACCAGAGAGAGATGAACAGTAACAGAGAGAAACTACTTGTACTGTATTTTTTTATACCTACTTCTGACCCTACTTTCCTTCCTTTGCATTGGCTAAAGGCATCTGACATTGTAAATACATGCCCCATCACAATACCTGTCCCCTTCCTACCATGTGCAAAGTCGTCACATGGGGTACCATTGTTTTTCTTGAAACCGTTACAGTGCCCTATCTCTATCTACCGAATATTTTCATTCAGAATTATTTTTCATCCTCTGCCTGGCACACTGACTGACTGACTTGGCAATGAGGCATACCTTAAGGGCAGAGAAGGAACACTAGACACTGACCTGAGAACCAGGGGACTGAGTTCCGAACAAGCAAGATACTGAGCTCAAGCTTGAGAGCATAGAAGTGGCAATAGCTTACTAGACTGGAGGACAGACACAGGAATAAAATTAGAGCAGGCAGGTAAATAGCCACTTACTTGCTAGCTTGTAGGATAATACAAGACAAGGTGAAGAAAAGAGACCCTAAAGTGTGTAGAGAGCACCAAATTAGTACAATTTAACCTTTACTGAAAAAAAAAACATCACCAGAAATACTTTCACCTTGGGCTGTAGGTTCTGGAGGAATTATGGGGCAAACCAGCTTCACTAAAGGGGTAAACTGTATCATCCCATTGATATAAATGGCACTTTTAATTCCTTCAGTGCTGGCAAAGTCTCCAACGCATTGTGAAGTAATGCACTGGAGACCTTTCTGCCATTCAAGGATTCAAAGTTTCCATTTAATCAATGGGAATTTCTAGTTCTCACCTATAATACAGTTGGTTTTCTTCTGAACATTTAGTCCTTAGCCTGAGAAAAGAAAGAATGTTATAGATCGTGTTTTAAAATGGGCCTTCAGTATTTTGAGACAATTATCTGTAATTCTGATAGGTTTAATTAAATATTATCAGACATACAGGGGTTGGACTGAGTGGTTGGGCACTTGGTTGCAGACTGGGGGCCCACGACTGAGAGGGGGCCCTTTTCTCTGGAGAGGCCCACTGCCATAGAGAGGCTGAAGGACAAGTTGTGCCACAGTACCCTTCAAAGCTTCTATTCACTGAGTCTCTGACAGACTCAATGAAGCGAAGAAGTCCTGTACTGCTGCACATAATTATGTGACCTTCTTTTCTGCGCAGCATGCCCATTGATATCATCATAGCCTGCAGGGGTGCCTGATGATGACTAGACCGCATTGACAGGTCCAGAGCAAAGTGGGCTGACCATCAAGCTAGACAGTCAGAGTCCTGCCCAGAGAGCAGCCCGGCAAGCCAGCCAACCCTGCCAGCAACCCTAGACACCCCCAAGCAAGCTAGCCAGTCCTCAGGCTAGCCAGTCAGCCACCCAGGCCAACTAGCAGACCCCTGGCCAACTGACAGCCTCCAGGCCAGCCAACCATCCCTCAGGCTGGCCCGACAACCAGTATTCAAGCCAACCAACCAGCCCTCAGGACAGCCATCCAGCCCCCAGGCCAGCCAGCAGCAAAGTCAAGCATGCTGTCTGCACTGGAGGTACAGAGACAGAAAGGAGGGGGTGGAGGGGCAGTGTGGAATATCAAAGAGCTTACAATTGTATTTGAACTATATAAGTGATACCACAGAACCTGCCATATAAATCGGGCTTCATAAGTGCTACAACAGAGCTTGCAATTGAAATGAAGCAACATAAGTGAAACAACAGAGCTTACAATTGAAATGGAGCTACACAAGTAATACCACATAGCATACAACTGAAATGGAGTTACACTACTTTTACAGCTACATATCAATTGTAAGCTATGTGGTATCTCTAGTGTAGCTCCATTTTAAAGGAATAGTAATGTAAATGTAAGTTTATTTAATATTGTAGGCATTAAAAAAATAAGTACAACGATGTAAGTGTTATCTCTCAAATCTTTATGGATGCTAAAGTTCCCCCCTCCAGGCTGTTTCAGACAAGTCTGCCATCTAGTGGACAGCAGTAGAGGCCGGTCCCAGGACCAGCCAACAGCTCTTTAGCAGATCCAATATTGTGCTATTTAGACAAAAATACTTAACTGAAAAGGTCTACAAAGTGTGCTTGCAAACCAAGCACACTTTGTAGACCATTCCAATGAAGTATTTATTTCTAAATAGCGCGACTTTGGCACTGCTGAAGAGCCGCTGTCTGGTCAAATGACCAGACTCTGCTACTGTCCCATTGAGTGCAGAAACAGCCTGAAGGGGGGAATGTTAGCCAGTTCTATCTCTCAAACTATAAAGGTTTGTTGTACTTCTTAACGCCTACAATATTAAATAAACGTAAATTTAAACATTACTATCCCTTTAATTGTATACTCTGTAGCAGTGGTTCTCAACCTTTTTTCATTCAAGGCACCCCTACACACTGTTCGGAATTCCCGGGGCACCCCTAACTTCTCAAAAGTTGTATAAGAGTGTGTAATGAAGAAGATATGTATAAGAGTAGTTACTTTTACCTCCCAAATTCAGAATAACATAATGGAGCATAGCAAATATTAGTTATATATTGGGGATAAGTATAACAAAAAACTCCTATTGATTTAAATTGGGGTTTTTAACACTTGAATGCTAAACAGGTCTCCAAAGCATTGCAAAGCAATGCTTTGAAACATCTTAGCATTCAAGGGGTTAAAAGCCCAGTTAAATTAACTGCAAGTTTGGGAATTTGTATTTGCCCCCAGTGCTGCAGTTGGTTTGCCCTAGATTAGATTTTTTCCAGTTTTTCTAGTATCAGAGCGAGTGAGACAGAGAGCAGGAGCAGTAATGACCAGTTCATTGTTACTTTTTTATCGATTCTTTTTTTTTAATACTACATTTCATAAGTCCATGTGGTTCATGATGAAGGGCACTATATGAGACAGACTGTGCCCCACTGATGTCCATGAGTGGCACATTGGTAACCCACTGACTCCATCTGTAACTGATATCCCAGAGGTGTACACTGGGGCATCAGATGAGCCACTCTGGTGTCCTCTGGCCCTCCAGAAAATGGTAAGGTGGGAGAGTAAATGTGTACGCTGGATGGGCTCATCTGATGCCTCAATGTACACCTCTTGGGCATTATAGGGAAACTGGGCTACTAATATGTTTTTTAAGGGCAACAGTGGGGCACAGTTAATATCGTTAACTGGCCATTTGAGTGAGAGGGAGACAAAGGGCAACTAAAAGAAGAGAGGAGTATTAAAATGTAAAACTATTCACCCTACCAGTTTAAAGCAGGATGCTTGCTGTCTGTGGTCTTCTTGTAGCTGCAGCTGTTGAGCAGAAACCACACTGTCCCCCGATGCTGTGTGTGTCACTCTGTCTCTGACGACAGGGACTTGCCACCAGTACAAAAAAAAGAGGCGAGAATGTGATAAGCAATCACAGCTGTCCCGCCTCCATCCAACAGCCCAATCAGGATGCGCCTCCAGCAATGGGCTGTCTTCCTTGCCGGTTTCTACCCTACACAGTTGCCTCGATGGACGCACCGTTGATTCAAAGCATCGGCGGTGCTTCAACATAAAATGCTGCACCCTAACTACATCTGCAATAGCGAGGTGTAGTTAACGCTATTAGGGCTGCAACTAACGATTATTTTGATAATCGATTAGTTGGCCGATTATTTTTTCGATTAATCGGATAAAAAACCCAATATGCTAATTTTTCATTTTTTAAAATGATTTAATGAACAAACTGAGTGTTAAAAACAAACAGCAGAATAAAAAACTTTACACATTTAACATGCGTCATTGTTATTACTTTACTATGGGGTCTATGCACCTCTATTTCTCACCCCTTGTACTTCTTTCTCCCCCTTGTGCCTCTCTTTCTCCCCCATGTACTTCTTTCTCCCCCATGTACTTCTTTCTCCCCCATGTGCCTCTCTTTCTCCCCCAGGTACTTCTTTCTCCCCCATGTACTCCTTTCTCCCCCTTGTGCCTCTCTTTCTCCCCCCTTGTACTTCTTTCTCCCCCTTGTGCCTCTCTTTCTCCCCCTTGTACTTCTTTCTCCCCTGTACTTCTTTCTCCCCCTTGTACTTCTTTCTCCCCCATGTGCCTCTCTTTCTCCCCCTTATACTTCTTTCTCCCCCTTATACTTCTTTCTCTCTCTTGTACTTCTTTCTCCCCCATGTACTTCTTTCTCCCCCTTGTGCCTCTCTTTCTCCCCCTTGTGCCTCTCTTTCTCCCCCTTGTACTTCTTTCTCCCCCATGTACTTCTTTCTCCCCCTTGTGCCTCTCTTTCTCCCCCTTGTACTTCTTTCTCCCCCTTGTGCCTCTCCTTCTCCCCCTTGTGCCTCTCCTTCTCCCCCATGTACTTCTTTCTCCCCCATGTGCCTCTCTTTCTCCCCCTTGTACTTCTTTCTCCCCCTTGTACTTCTTTCTCCCCCATGTGCCTCTCTTTCTCCCCCTTATACTTCTTTCTCCCCCATGTACTTCTTTCTCTCTCTTGTACTTCTTTCTCCCCCATGTACTTCTTTCTCCCCCTTGTGCCTCTCTTTCTCCCCCTTGTGCCTCTCTTTCTCCCCCTTGTACTTCTTTCTCCCCCATGTACTTCTTTCTCCCCCTTGTGCCTCTTTCTCCCCCTTGTACTTCTTTCTCCCCCTTGTGCCTCTCCTTCTCCCCCTTGTGCCTCTCCTTCTCCCCCATGTACTTCTTTCTCCCCCATGTGCCTCTCTTTCTCCCCCTTGTACTTCTTTCTCCCCCTTGTACTTCTTTCTCCCCCATGTACTTCTTTCTCCCCCATGTACTTCTTTCTCCCCCTTGTGCCTCTCTTTCTCCCCCTTGTACTTCTTTCTCCCCCTTGTACTTCTTTCTCCCCCTTGTACTTCTTTCTCCCCCTTGTACTTCTTTCTCCCCCATGTACTTCTTTCTCCCCCTTGTGCCTCTCTTTCTCCCCCTTGTACTTCTTTCTCCCCCTTGTGCCTCTCCTTCTCCCCCTTGTACTTCTTTCTCCCCCATGTACTTCTTTCTCCCCCTTGTACTTCTTTCTCCCCCTTGTACTTCTTTCTCCCCCCATGTACTTCTTTCTCCCCCCATGTGCCTCTTTCTCCCCCATGTGCCTCTCTTTCTCCCCCTTGTACTTCTTTCTTTCTCCCCCTTGTGCCTCTTTCTCTCCCTTGTGCCTCTCTTTCTCCCCCATGTACTTCTTTCTCTCCCTTGTGCCTCTCTTTCTCCCACTTGTGCCTCTCTTTCTCCCCCATGTACTTCTTTCTACCCCATGTGCTTCTTTCTCCCCCTTGTACTTCTTTCTCCCACTTGTGCCTCTCTTTCTACCCCATGTACTTTCTCCCCCTTGTGCATCTTTCTCCCCCATGTATTTTCTCCCCCATGTGTCTCTTTCTCCTCCCTTGTACTTCTTTCTCCCCCCTTTCACCTCTCTTTCTCCCCTTTGTACCTCTCTTCCTGCACTGCTGCACTTGCTGCCGGTCCCCTGTGGCTGGCTGTCTCTGAGTTCCCTCCTGCCCGCCCGCATCATCAAGCGCCCCTGCGGGCCGTGATGACATACAGACAGAGAAGAGGAAGAGGGCAGAGGCTCCGGAAGAGAAGCGCTTGCTGCCAGCAGACTGATCGTTACTGTCTGGCTGCAAGTGCTTCTCTTCCGGCGCCTCTACCCTCCTCTCTGTCTGTATGTCATCACGGCCCGCAGCCCTAAACGCTATACATTCCGCGGCACACCGGTTGAGAAATAGGGTGACCACGGGTCCCGGAACGTCCGGGACTGTCCCTTATTTCAGGGCTATGTCCCGCGTCCTGGGTCATCTTCAACCGGGACAATGAAGTGTCCCGGAATGAAGCCAAGCCGCCCTGGATGTCAGCCTGCAAGCTGTGTGTCACATCATGGATGCCGCGAGGGAGCGCTTGGTAGCATAAACCAGCGCTCCCTCGCGGCATCCATGATATGACACACCGCTTGCAGGCTGACATCCAGGGCGGCAATGCAGCTTACCTGATCTGGAGGCAAGCGCTCTAGTAATACAGAGCGCTGGGAGATGACATCATCTCCCAGCGCTCTGCATTACTGAGCACAGCGCGCGGGAGCTTCAGCTCTGTGCCGGAGGAGGCACAGAGCACTTTCCACGCCGCTAGACCACCAGGGACTCAAGGTAGGGCATGAAGGGGCAACTAGGGTGACCACGTCCCGGAATGGCAGAAGGGAAATGTGGTCACCCTATTGAGAAACACTGCTCTGTAGTATCACTTGTGTTGCTCCACTTCAAATGTATGCTTTGTGGTATTTCTAGTATAGCTACATGTAAATTGTAAGCTATCCTCTCCACTTTGCTGGAGGTGCAAAGCAGAGGTAGGGTGTATGGCGAATCTTTGGTGGGTTTGTGGATATATTGCGCCCTTTCGGGAGAAGATTCAAAAGGACATTGGCAGTGTTCTTTCTGTGACACTTCCACAAGAGCCTGCTCTTTTCCTCTTCTTTAAATTCGACCCAAACCTAACTGTATCATCCCACAAATGCTGATTTCTTCATTTTATGCTTAATAATGCAAAATCCCTTACCACATCCCACTGGAAAGACTCCCCACCCCAGTCGCGGAGTGGCAAATTTGGATACAGTTAATGGCAGCTCTGGAAAAAATCTATGCATTGTCTACTGGTACCTTGCCAATCTTCTCCTTTGTTTACTTTTTATGTACAATCTTTGGGGTAAGTCCTGTGGCTGATGCTTTGAAGTTTTCCTTGGTCTGGTCCCTTTGCAGTTCATTGGGTCCTACCGGCTGGGCCGTTGACTTTGATGGCTCATGGAGACCAATCTTGGTCCTTCCTTCTGCTCCCTGTTCCCCTCTCCTGTATTCCCCTTACCCTCTCTCCTCTATCGTCTTCACTTCCTTTTTTCTCCCTCTCTCTTTTTCTCTCTTGCTTCCTTGCATTTATAACTTCATGTGTATAAGCTGAGACTATGTTTAGACCTGGCTGTTATTTACTGATTTTATTGTTAATTGATGTGCATATGCACTGATTGTATCAATACGGGATTGATACTTCCATCCACATTTGCAGAGAATTTTTACTTCGGAAGTTTTGCTGCTTACTCTAAACTTAATTTCAATAAAGGTATTATTTAAAAAACTAAATACATTGTAAGCTATGTCATACCACTTTTTTGCTCCATTTTAATTGTAAGCTCTATGGTGCCACTTGCGTTGCTCCATTTCAATTGTAAGCTCTGTGGTATCACTATTGTACCAAAAATTCTATTGTACGCTCTGTGGTATCACTGTGAGATCTATGAATCACTAATGTATATCAACTTCAGTTGTAATATCTGTGGAATCAATAGTGAGTAATGTGATTTTTTTTTTTTTTTTTTTTTTTTTTTTTTTTTTGCTGTGGAGCAATGTTATACACTTATACCACACAGTCTGATCTAAAAAGAGGATGAGGGACTGATCCTCCTAAAGGGGACACTTGGGAGGAATGTTAAAATACCAAAACTTCTTTTTTTTTTAGCTTGTTCTCTAGCTAAATGGTCATTGTAGAATTATTGGCATAAAATTAACTTTCTGTACCACAGGTATATTATATTTACAGCTGTTTGAATGTAATAATTTATTTCAAATTCTCATTTACCATTAATGTCACTGTGTATTTGATCTTTCACCACTAGATGGAGATATTGCCCTTTTCAAGTGACTGTATGTACTTGAAGTTACTGTTTCAAAAAAATCAAACACCCAAACAAATATAAATTCAGAGAATGGAGAACATTATATTAGCACTGGGTGCCCTGGTTTCCAGTTACTTACCAACATATAGTGTAGATTCAACCATGTGTATTTCTACTACATGTGCTTTACATCAAATGTAATTTTCAGTGAATTTCATGTATTTGTATTATTTAAGTGGAGACTATTCCTATTTCTATAGAACAGCAAGTGATACAATTCTGGGGAAAACTAAATGCACTGTAGGGGGCAAATAAAAAAGCCCCTTATTTAAATGGAACATTTAACCCCTCAAATGCCTTTGATACCGCTCTAGCATTCAATGGGTTAAATATACCATTTAAATAAGGGGGATTTATATTTGTCCCCTATGGGGCAAGTAGTTTGCCCCAGAATTGCATCAGTTTTCTATAGACCATACAGAATGCATTATTCTGTATTGTATATATATTGTTTAATAGTGGACTGTAGATATTAAAAAAAAAAGATATTAAATCGGCAGCTCTTCAACAGAGCCGAAATAGCGCTGTCTAGACAGAAATGGTGATCCATAAATGGTCATCCCAAGATACTGATCAGGTCAGGATTTGAACTTTAATTTTCTGGGACACAGCTATATGACAGGAGGTCAAGGAGATATGGAATAGAAGGTGACAAAAGGTCTGTTTTTTTCACATGACACCAAAAGTAGAACCTGTTTTAAGTCAAATTTGTATGATCTGGATGTGCTTTCCTTCCTAGACTGAAGAAGCAAGTCAATGACTGCAGGGCAAATACCTTGTTTTTATAGGGTCTGTCAATCAGGAACTATGCTGTTTGATTAAACGTGAACGCCTACTGATACAAAACTGACCTTTGATGTAGAAGGCATTTTTCCTGCAGCAGGAACGGATCCCTCACTTCAAGTAACATCAGGGTGGAAAATCATAGTCTTCTTGGCCAGCCTTGACAATGAGGATGAGAGTAGCTCAGTCCTGTATTATCTTCCTCTGGGCTCTATAGCATGCCGGAGGAAAAGACCTAAGTAATCCTGAAAGCTTGCAAGCTAAACCTACTCGGTAATCCACATTTACTCTATCAGTCTCCAACTTCAGTACAATCATCTTTTGTAGTCTGCAATAAAATCCACCTTTCAGTATGAGGCGTGGCCAAGTGGTTCAACAGTGCTCTTCCTTTTGATGTGTTAATTGTTTCAATATTATTCAGTGTGTTTTTATTGGAGTTTGTCATTTTCAAGCAATAATGACCAAGTGTATTGAATTTGTGGGTAAAATATGTTTATTGTGTGGAATAATGTGGCATAAATCCCCTGTGGAGGTTCAGGCCACAGTTCAGAATGTTAAACTTGGTTATCAGCTTGTACTCCCAGATCTCTGTGTCTCTATGTGTCTGAAAGTCCCATTAGTAAAGTGGCCTTGAGATTTTTATTATTGATATCAAATTTGTCAAAAAAGTTAACACAGAACCTATTCAATTTCATCTGTTTTCTTAGTTTGTCTCACTTACATAAAATCATGTGTTGAGACATTTCACACACATGATGATGTATACAGCAATAGATGATCATCAAAAGAATTTGTCATTGATGTTGCGGGTGTGGCATGAACATGGTAGCATTTAAATTCAGAAAGCCACCAATTTACCCAGACAAAATCTCATGGAATACAAACAATCACAGAAAGGGAACAGGGTGCAATTAATAGTCACCTACAACTCCCAACAAGTTCTCAAAGGAGCATCAAACCATACTACACACAGATAACAGATTAAAACATTCCCAAAACCTCCACTTCTCTCCTATCAAAAGCCTCCCCCCAGCCTAATACAACTATTGATAAGGAACTCTCTAAACAGTGCAACAAAAATGGCACCTCTTCATGCCTACAAATTAGATGTAGCACAGTAATATAGTTGATGAGGCTCAAGCCATATGAACCTTGTTGATCCAAAAGAAGGCAAAAATAACTTTTTGAAATAATTTTCAGTTAAGCCCTAAGTGGGTAAAAATGACTTCCTGATATTTATTTTGATCAATATCCTATCTGCTTTGAAATCAATATCAATATTTTTCTGAGCTAGATAGGTATCCATTACTTTTTTAAGGCCACGATGGTACCTGTAAACAGCATACCCCAACTTTACTGTCCTTACTGTAAAACAATCCCTGCCATTGTTTTATGGATAAAATCTTGTTATTGATCAGGTTTTGGAGTAAATAGTTCCTCAGAGAGTTTATTGCGTACCCCACTGGCACTCATAGGGATAATTTACAGTCACAACACTAGATGGATACCCTTTTGTTACTCTAAGCCACAACCACACAAGACAGATGTAAGAGATGGCTGTACTGTCGTGAAGCTTTTCAGCTAGAAGACTAGAGGGTAAGAGGAGTCATATTATTATTATATTCTCTTCTCAAGTCTATTGCTTTAAGCTAATGACCACTCAACAGCTCCATTAACACTTTGAGTGCAAGAGTGGTCCGTATCGCATTGTGCACTCAAAGGGTTAATGGAGCTCTTGAGCTCTCTAGGCTGAAAGCAATAGACTGCCATGACCACCAAGGTATACACCCAAAGGTATTTAAGGAACTTAGTTCAGTAATATCAAGACCATTATACTTAATATTTATTGATTCACTTTCATCAGACATAGTGCCCTGTGATTGGAGGAAAGCTGATGTAGTTCCATTGTTTAAAAAGGGAGCAAGATCCAAACCAGGAAATTATAGACCTGTGAGCTTGACTTCCACAGTGCGTAAGATACTAGAAGGGGTACTAATTGACACTATTCAGAACTATGTGAAGATAAACAATATTATTAGTAGGAATCAGCATGGTTTCATGAAGAATAGATCATATCAGACTAATTTACTTGTATTTTATGAAAGAACAAGTAGTAATTTGGACAGGGGAATTGCTGTAGATGTAGTATACTTGGATTTTGCAAAAGCATTTTTATACAGTGCCTCACAACAGGTTATTGCATAAATTAAAAGGCTTCATTTTGGGTGGTGTTATCTGTACATGGATTGAGAACTGGTTAAATGATAGATGGCAGAGAGTTGTTGTAAAAATAACTTTTTCAAACTGGTCTGAAGTTATAAGTGGGGTTCTTCAGGGTTCAGTCCTGGGCCCAATGCTTTTTCATTTGTTTATTAATGATATAGAAGTGGGAATTGAAAGTAGCATCTCAATCTTTGCTGATGACACTAAGCTGTTTAAGCAAATACATACAGAGCTGGATGTTTTTTCTCTGTAGAAGGGTTTAGATAAACTGAGTGAATGGGCAGAAAAGTGGCAGATGACATTTAATGTAGATAAACGTAAGGTTATGCATTTGGGCTGTAGAAACAAACTTGCTACATATACACTAAATGGGAAACAATTTGGGGAATCCTTATTAGAGAAAGATTTATGAGTGCTGATAGACGGTCACTCAGCTGCTGCAAGAGCAAATAGGGTACTAGCCTGCATAAAAAGAGGTGTAGATGCAAGGGATGCTAATATTATCCTACCTCTGTATAAATCCTTGGTTAGGCCTCATCTAGAATATGGAGTACAATTTTGGGCGCCAGTTCTTAAAAAAGACATTGTTGAACTGGAAAAGGTGCAGAGATGTGCAACAAAACTGATAAAGGGATTGGAGGATCGGAGTTATAAAGAGAGACTAGCCAAACTGGGTTTGTTTACATTAGAGAAGAGACGTCTAAGGGGTGATATGATTACCATTTACAAATACATTCAAGGTCAATACAAAGAACTAGCCAATTTAATTATTTACACAAAGAGCGGTGCTAAGAACAAGAGGTCATCCATTGAGACTAGATCAAAGGCGCTTTCGAATAAAGCAAAGGCAGGGATTCTTTACAGTAAGGGTGGTAAGGCTATGGAATTCTTTGCCTCGGTATGTTGTACTTGCAGATAATGAAACTGCTTTCAAAAAATCAATGAATGCCTATCTAGCACAGAAAAATATTGAAAAGTATGACAGATGGCTTCAAAGCAGATAGAATGTTGATCCAGGGAAATATCTAAATGCCATTTGGAGTCAGGAAGGAATTTTTTTACCCACTTGAGGCTAAATGAGAAATTGCTCCAGAGGGTTTTTTGCCTTCCTCTGGATCAGCAGGGGTGTTTTTGGCATGGGCTGGACTTGATGGACACATGTCTTTTTTCAGCCTCATCAACTATGTTACTTTGTTAGAAGCGTGAGCACACTTCACTAGAGAAGGGGCAGTCTTAAAAGCCTTATTGACTGGGATTAGGGTAGAGGAGAGCTGTCCTTTATGTAATACGTATCCAAGATGGCTGCACTCTCCCTCATCTGAGTTTAAAAGTAAAGGTGTGTTTTAGCCAACAGTAACATTTTATATGTTTTGAATTAATAAACATATTTGTAAATAATTGGGGGGGGGGCTATGGTTGGTGAAAGTTACTCTTTAATGCCATCATTAAAGATTGAGACACTACTTTCAATACCCACTTCTAGATTATTATTATTATTATACAAACGTAAAAGAACTGGGCTGTGGACCGAACCCTGTTGCACCCCAGTTACATTAGACTAACTTGAAAAGGTCCCATCAAAAGCTATTTTGCAAAATCAAAGTATATTACATCAACAGCAATAAAATTTGCCCATGTTACTACTTACCCTTTTGTAGAATGCAAGTAAATTAATTTGAAACTATCTATTTTTCATACAACCATACTGGCTCCTATTAATAATGTTGTTGGTCGTCCTATAGTCCTGAATATTTCAGTCAGCAATAATTCTAATATCTTATCCACATTGTATGCTCACAGGCCTATACTTTTCTGGTTTAGATCTTGCTCCCTTTTTGAATAATGGTACTTCATCTGCTTCCTTCCAATCACAGATCACTCTGCCTGATGATAGTGAATAAATAAATATTAAGTATAAGTAATTAAGTATTAAGTCTTGCTATTACTGAACTGAGTACGTTAAGTACTTTTAGTTGCATGCCATCAGGTCCAGCTGCTTTATTCATCATAACCTATTCCAGTTTTTTTTTTACTTTGTCCTCAGTAATCCATATACAAGATGGAGAAAATTCTCTGATTCTCCCTGTTTGCCCATAGCCTGCCATTGTTGCTGCCTTTGTATATATGGGATAAAGTAATATGTTTAAAGAGTCAGCCGTTGCTTTATCTTCACTGATTAATTCCCTTGTCACAGATTTAAGGGAACAAATATTAACCGTAATCGCTCTGCCATATATATGCTTGTAGAATTGTTTAGCATTTTTCTTTCTCTCTTTTACAATACTTTTCTAATTTTCAGTTTTAGGTAGAGTAATTTCTTCTTTGCAGATTCTATTACATTATTTATATTTTTTAAATTAGGTGTCTGATCTTTCTGACTCAAACAGTTTAAAAGCCTGCTTTTTATTCCTCATTTCCATGCAAACCTTTTTGTTAAATCTCTTTGAGGAACCTGTGTGCACATATGTGAGTCAATGTCACATAGACCTTGAAACACAGGTGGTAGCCAGTGATCTGAAAGAAATAGCTGCAGACTTGTAGAACTTTCAAAGTGCTATTTCATTATTTTTGACCATGGACTCCTTAAAGTCCAAGTCAGTGCAGATAGTGGTTTTCTGTGCTAACTTTGCCACAGACAAAAAGAATGTACCTATAAGGTCAAAAGAAACAATCCCTTAAGCTTCTTGGGGAAAAACTGTCTTTTTCCTAAACAGCTTATTCCTGCTTAATCAGAGTGGAAACTACCCTGTGCACCAGGAATGTTAATGAGACTCTTTTTATGCCAGGTATAATTCTTCCACAAGGGATCTGGGCTTGTATTTGTCCTTGACATGTACTGAAGCACTGATTATGCTTAATCAAGACATCATTACACAGGGATGGACTTCCCAGTAGACAGAGTAGGCCACTGCCTAGAGCTCTAAATTGGGAGGAGAGCCTTAGTCTTGCTGGAGGCGTCCACATTCTGAATTGTGGGTGTGGCCAGAGCCAATGTCCTTGTACCAGTTTTAGAGACAATTATTTAACACCTTAATGACAGAGAGATCTCCAACATGTTTGGATGTGTTGGACATTTATGCAGGGCCGGATTTTTGCCACCCTAGGCAAAACCTAATTTTGCTGCTCCCTTGGCTCCGCCCCTTGTGCTGGCCGCTTTATGCCCCACCCCTGTATGTGTATAAGTGTTGGTGTGTTTGTGTATTACCTATATGTATATAAGTGCGTGTGTGTTCCCTATATGTGTTAAATTTCCAATGTGTATGTTCCTTACATGAGTATAAATGTGTCAGTGTGTGTAACCTATATGTGTATAAGTGTGTTAATGTGTGTGAGTCTCTGTAGGGGTATCAGTGTGTAAGTGTGTGTGCTTCTCTATCTGTACATCAGTGTGCCAATTTGAATGCTTGTGTGTGTGTGTACTTATCTCTGTGTATCAGTGTGTGTGTGTGTGTGTGTGTGTGTGTGTGTGTGTGTGTGTGTGTGTGTGTGTGTGTGTGTGTGTGTGTATGTTGAGCAACGTTGAGTAATACATCACTCTAATTTTTAATTCTAAAAGTGATTTTTATTTTAATATGCGCACACCTCTAAAATAGATAAAAAAAAAAAAAAAAATCCATCCATTAAAAGGCAGTAGGTACCCAACGTACCCTCTGGCACTCAAAGGGTTAAAATGTGAGCCGAGTATTACTACACTGCTGAGTGCTGATACAGCAGGGCTATCATATCATATATACAATTCATAAGTGCCAAAGAGAGATTGTGTTGCAATGTGTTGGATACCTGTCTGGCACTTCAAGGGTTAAATGGTGTTTTAACCCCTAGAGAGCTAGAAAGGTTTCCAACAGATTGAGACACCTATGTAGCATCCAAGGGGTTAAAACTCCATTGTAATCTTTGGGGATTTGTATTTACCCCTGTGGTGCGGTTTGTTTAACCTTTTGAGTGCCAGTGGGTAGGCTATGTAATGCTAAGCAGTGTTCTGGCACTCAAGGGGTTAATACAGCTGTCCCTAGTACATCAGCCTTTGTCTCTATCCATAGGGGCCATTGTGCTGTGCAGGTATTTGTACACCAGGGAGCCTGAGCAGACCAGGAGATCACACCCACTGCCAGGGAGCCTCTCACCTGAGCCCAGCGCTCCCCGGACATCCTGCTCCTCCCCGGGGTTCGTCCTGTACCGGCTAAGCGTCCTCCCAGCAGTCCAAGAACAAACAGCCACGCCGCTTGCACTGACTCAGGCTTATGCTCCCTGGGCTGTGCTGTCTGGCTGGATCTGGCGTCAGGGGCTGTTGTTCTATGTTGTCACTAGTCTGGCGCAACAATACTCCGCTCCCACTCATGTAACTGCTGCACTCGGGCGCGAGGGAGTGCTTGGTAGCATAAATCAGCTCTCCCTCACGGCAGATATATATTTAAAATAAATGGAAAAAAACATTTGCAGCTCCGTTTCGGCGCCTCTCCTCTGCGGTGCCCTAAGGCGGCTGCCTAAGCTGCCTTTTGGTAGCACCGGCCCTGCATTTATGTAGCAAGCAAGGGATTAAAGCTTTTTTGTCCTTGTTTGTTATAGGCCATAGGTATTTTCAGTGCCAGGAAAGAGTAGGTTGGACTGAGAGAAGGGCGATGTGAGGAATGGCAATGGGTGGAGCTAAGGGCTTCTAGAGTTCCTTGCCTAGTGGTCGTGGCACCTGGGATGTAAATCAGGTCCTGTCAATACGGTAAGATGGAAAGATGTAGGTCTCTTTATTATTACCTTCCTCAGATAATTCCTCTTCTACAGACTCATTAATCTTGATCTGCTTCCTGCATGGATAGTAGAAAGAGGGAGGACCAGCTATGCTCTGTTCTTCAACGCTAAGGCTCCTCAAGGTTACCTTGACAACAGACCGGAACAGAGACATCATGGGCAGATGGCATAGTCAATTCCAAGATGCACTTCAGGCATATATTCTACTGGAAGTTGCTTCAAAGCTTGCAGAATAGGTATAGGGCTGCCACAGATGCAAACATCTGGAAAAGAAAGCACAAACTAGTTCACAAAACCCCACATCAGCCAAATCAGAAACAGAAAGAGGATGTTCACTTACAGGGTCCCCCAAATGATCTACTGAAGGCAGAAAGGCTGAATGTGGATATGTTATAGTGGAGGCTGCAGCCTAGCCCCTATGAAGCTAACCTATGCACCTAGAGACTGCAAAATCGCTCCCAATAGCAGGAAAAAGGGAAGTCAGGTGTGCTGTATGCACCTAGCTGTCACACACATCTCTCTGTGATGGCAAACAGCCAGGATAACAGGTGTGGGAACCACAATCCTATTGCAGCCAAAAAAACTGAATGCAGTGGGATTCAATGCATGACAAGGGAGTGGCTTAGAGCACAATCCTCCTCTGGCATGGCTCATAATGGGAACAAGTCCAGATCACCAGAGGGATTCTGAGATGGGATCCCAATCAAGAAAACAAATGGTGAGATGATAAGGGAACAAACATCCTATTCCTACCTGGATGCGCCAGAAAAACAGTGAGGATGGTGGAGTGAATAGTCTCTTTTGAAGCTTTCTGTTCTACCTAAGTGGGGAGACCCTCTCACGTAATTTCTGGAGAACCTGAGGGAAATAAACATCCCCAAAATTCCCGTGTAATAATGGAGGAGGAGTGAACTGGTGCCTGAAGCCCAGTAAGGGTCAGGAAGCCTGACACCCTGTCCCCCCTGCATGTGGTGCCTGATTTCCATGGAGGAGGAGGGAGCACTGGACAACAGTGGAAGGGGCTTTCTCTCCCCCACATCCCTCTGGGAGAGGGAGGAATGGGGCTGGGTCTTAGGTATAAAGGAGCTTACCTGGAAACCGGTAAGTAGAAAAGTTTTAGCATTTTTAAGCTGCAACCACTGGAAGAGCAGAAGAATGGAAGAGCAGAGGATCAAAGGTCATAAAATTTCAAGACTGAAGAAAGGAGTTAGCTGGAGTGGAAGAAGAAAAGCCTCTGTCAAAGAAAGAAGAATAATGGAGTTAGGTTCCAGCCACTCATCATGCATCTGAAGGAGATTGGCGAGATGCGAGCAGTCCCCGCTGGAGGAGCAGTGCACAGGGCCTAGGTGGCCTCAGAGAAGTATTACATTTGCCCTGGGTGGGAGGGAGAGAGGGAAGGAAGTGGCTGCTGACAGCAAGAGTTCTTAGGAAGTCTCGCAAGAACTCAGGCTCTCACAAGTCTAGGCTTCGGTAGGGTCCCTAAGAGAACCTAGGAGTCAGGCTGCCCAAGGCGCCTGCAAGGTTATTTGGAAAGCAAGCCCGCCATAATGGGAAGGAGGCACACAAAAATCTGGGGGGGCTAGGCGTCAAGGGGTTGGGATGACACCGTTAGGGATGGAAATGGAGGCAGGGGTCATGAGGGACTGGGGAGGTCAATGAAGAGGAAGGCTTGGGTGGAGCAAGATATGGGTCGAATGGAGGAAGTAAATCTTTGGATCTGATTCATAATTTACAGGAACAGGCATTACAGCTACTGCAGACATGGATTGGGGTAAAGCTAGTGTGGTCCAATAACATCCACAGAATGGTGTGGCAAGGTGCTTATCCCATTAAAACCATTTAAAAAGGGAGGAAGAAGGTTTAACAGAGCAATGGAAAGGTTCAAGGCTTCCCGTGGTGGGGATGTAATCGAGCACATGCAACTGCATCCCAGTTGCCGCTGCTTTTACAGAGGTGCACTTATCGGACATAGGTCTTGACATATTTAATAGCTCACTGTAGGATTGTTTGGAATGTTGGGCCCAGGTGTTAGGTTAGGTGGCAGTCAAAAAAATGGGGGGAAGTGGGGGGACTGTTTTTTCTGGTGATGATAATGGGTATAAACACCCAGTAGGATCCAATTTGGGTCCCAGTCGGGTCTGGTTACCGGCAAAGTTGGTGCGTTTGGAGCCTAGTCAGACATTGACTGTGTGGTCAGCCTGTCGAGTGGTTATGGTTGACAATAGTGGCCACTGACTGTGTGGTCGGGCTGCTTGAGGGAAGAGATCGGTGGCTAGATGTCTCAGCCTGCCTTCTTTGCCTAGGGACAGAAGGGTGCCTGCTGAGGAGGAGCTGACAGATTCAGGAGACGTTTGGCCACTGCATGATGCTGAGTGCAGGCATGGCTCAGCAGACCCTCTGGGGGAAGCCAATGCCACATTAGTAGTGGGAGGGAGTTCCATGTTGATTAGTCTGCATACTTAGGGAATAAAATTGCTTACTTTTTGCCAAAGAATCTATCTGTATTTTATTTGTTCATTGAAGGGGGAACTGTTGAGCATAAGCACTGAGGGGGACTGAGGGGGACGAGTGCCATTAAGGTGCTTTGCTCCCAAGGACTCCCATGACGGCATCTGGGGTGGCCCAGAATGCAGCTGGGGGTTAGGTGCCTATTGGGCCACCCCAGGTGGCAGAAAAATTGAGGGAGGGTCAAAGGGCTTAGGCCCTTTAAAAGGTCAACCAGCTTTTGCTGACTGGCAGAACTAACTAACCTTGGTCAGACACTAACTGTGTGGTCGGATCTGGTCATGGCCAAAGTTGGTTTCTCAGGCCTACTCAGGAATTGACCGTGTGGTCAGTTCTGGAGATGGCCAAGGTTGGCACAGGTCTAGCCCGCTGGGTGGTTACAGTTGACAATGGAGGCCACTGACTGTGTGGTCAGGGGGCACTTCACATTGGCGGCAAGAAACATCTTGGCTATGCCCTAGCGGCCTTCTCACAATGCCAGCTGAGTGGGGTGGCTCATCAGGTACGTGGGGGGAGTGGAAGGCTGGGAGATGTTCTACCCTGCCTCCTCTGCCCAAGGATAGCAGGGTGCCTGCTGAGGAAGAGTGGCTAGATGCAGGAGAGGTCTGGTTGCTAAATGGGCTGACACAGGCATGGCTCAGCAGCCACCCTCTGATGGAAGAGAATCCCATGTTAGTAGTGGTGGTGGGTAAAGTTCCATGTTGATTAGTCTGTAAACTCAGGGAATAGAAAGACTTCCTTTTTGCCCCCCCCCCCTTTTTCCTGTATTGTATTTGTTCATTGAAGAGGGGAACTGTGGATCATAAGCACTTTAATGTACATCTCTGTCATCTAGGAAGGTTTTTTCCTGACAATGAGGCTGAGCCAGCTCTCATGTGTAGTGCGTCTCTATTTTTATATCCAACTTGGGCAGATTGCCAAGCTGAGAGCTGCACATGAAATGGAAGTATGATGACAACAGGGACAAGGCAGTAGGATGGAAGACTTTGCTTCCTGAAATACACATTGTTTGGTATGGTAGAAGGCAATATTTACTAAATGGTGCTTATAATTACTGCAACATTTACTGTTGCAGGAATTGATGAAGAGTTCAGATGAGTTAAATATTTCCTGAAACATTCAACACAAGAGCAAACAGTGATACTACACCAGACCACATACCAATGTGGCCAACTGGTGCTGAAACGTGCACCCTCCCTGTCAGACCCTCACACTCAGTGGGGAATGGCCTTCAGTTTGACAACCACTGCTGTAGACTTTTACACTAAAGTACTCTGCTGATCCTTATGTCATGTACAAATGTCTGGGCTTTTAGCCCCCAACCTGTAGACTGGAATGGACTGTCTCATGAAATTCTGTGTCTCATGAAATTCTGTGTCTCCTGCAAGTGCAGAGAGCCACAGGTCAGCTCCCTGCAATTATTGTTAAAGGGATAGTAATACTTCGTTTTAACTTTATTTTATTTTGTAGGCATTAAAAAAACATGAAGAATGATATAAGTCTCATCTCTCAAACCTTTATGGTTTATGAGATATTCACAAGCAAAGTTTCCCCCTCCCGCCCCTTTTACCTACTGTAAACAATCTCTTCTCAGATGTGGAATGCAGTCCATAGACTGGACAGATAACAGAAGGGGACACTCTTATTCCTATGAAAACAATGAAATCCCTGCCCCCCTTGACAAGCTTTTCAGGTTTTTCCCTTATCTTAATTGAAGATTGTTCCTCTCTGCAGTCTACCTGGGCACCTCCCTTCTGCCCTGGCTGAGAAGTGTTACATCAGTAAAAGGGGCGGGAGGGGGACACTTTGCTTGTGAATATCTCTTAAACCATAAAGGTTTGAGAGATGAGACTTATATCATTATTCATGTTTTTTTAATGCCTACAAAATAAAATAAAGTTAAAACGAAGTATTACTATCCCTTTAAAGTTAACCCATTGTAATCTAGAGAATTGCAAAAGGCAACCACATGGAGTGCTGTCAGCTGTGACAGCGTGCACCAGTGCATATGACCTGGAAAGGGACCATGCTAAAAGTGACAGCATGGTCCCCCTTCTGTTTACTGCAAACTGATTTATTTTTCTTTTTTTATATCTATCTATCTATCTATCTATCTATCTATCTATCTATCTATCTAATATGCAAAGTAACTGAGTCTTGGCACTGGAATGTGAACAAAACCAACCCCAATATATCTAAAGTTGACAATATGAGGCACAGTTTGCTATATAGCCCCTAATCTGATAGTGGACAGATTAAAAAAGGACAAGGTAAAAGAATAAAGGCTAATCGCTCCATGTCTCAATACCAATATAATATTTAATCTAATACAGAATACGAGATATATATTATATGTATATTGTGTATATTAAAAGACACAAAAAATTACTACGATATATTTTATATATTTTAGCAGAACTGTATAAATGACATCATAAAAAGTCCATAGAAAGTATAAGCAAGTGTTCCTGTAGATTCAATATAATACCCAGTGCATTAGTAATGGATCACAAACACAAACACTCACAACACAAACACACGCAAACACACAACACACACCAACAACACACAAATGTAATGCACTACAACACACACAAAATACATTACAACACATGTGCAAAACACACATGCAATACACATGCACAATACAAATGCAATACACACGTACAACACACATGCAATTCACACACAAAATATACACACAACGCATTCAACACATTCACAAAAAACACACACTCAACATACTCACAAAAACACACACAAACACATACACACACAAATACAGCACTACACACACTCACAATAAGCACATGCATAATACACACACCCACAACACATGCAATATACACACAATACACACACACATATGAACAACACGCACACACACACACACACGCAGCACACGTCACAAACATACACCATACAACACACATGCAATGCACACAAGTGCACAACATACACACGCACAACACACACAATACACGAGCACAATGCACAAACACATGCACAACACACACAAAACAATCACACTTGCAACACGCGCACACATACAATACACACAAAAAACACACACACAGCACACAATACACACTCCCAACATACACACACAACACACATACATGCATTCAATACAAACACATGCACAATACACACACACAACACACATGTAAGACACATACATGCACAATACACACTAGCACAACGCACAAACACATGCACAACACATGCAAAACAAATACACATACACACATATACAATACACACAAAACACACATGCAATACACATGTACAACACACATAACACACACAATACACACACAATCACAATACACATGCACACAATACACACACACATGCACAATACACACACAATACAAACACATGCACACAATACAAACACACAACATACATGTAAGACACATACACGCACAACACACATACACACACACAATACACATACATGCACAACACACACAAAAACACAATATGCACAGTCAATACACACACACAAATATGCACACTCAATACACACACCACACACATAATCAATATGCATATACACACAAGCATTCAACACATCCACAAAAAACACACACTCAACATACCCACAAAAAACACACACTCAACATACTCACAAAAACACACACAAACATACAAATACACACACAAATACAGCACAACACACACTCACAAAATGCACATGCATTATACACACACCCACAACACATGCAATATACACACACACACGAACAACACACACACACACGCAGTAGACGTCACAAACACACACCATAACACACATGCAATACACACAAGTGCACAACATACACATGCACAAAACACACAATACATGAGCACAACGCACAGATGCACACAAAACAGACAAAACAATGACACATGCAACACACACATGCACGCACATACAATACACACACAGCACACAATACACATGCCCAACACACACACACACAATACACACGCCCAATACATACAACACACAATACACATACATGCATACAATAAATACACATGTACAATACACATGCACACAATACAAACACATGCACAATACACACACATACAACATACACATAAGACACATAAATGCACAATACACACACTAGCACAACGCATGCAAAACACACATACACACATATAATACACACACACAACACACACGATACACACACTCACAATACATGTGCACACAATACATACACACGCACTGCACACAATACACACAAATGCACAATACACACAACACAAACACATGCACACAATACAACAAATGCACACAATACAAACACATGTATAATACACACACAACAGACACACAATACACATACATGCACAACACACACAAAAACGCAATATGCACACTAAATACACACGCACACCATACACACAATCAATACACATACACACACACACACAAGCATTCAACACACACACACAAGCATTCAAAACACACACATGCACACAATATACACATGCACTACACAAGCACACAATACACACTCAACACACACAGACACATGCCCACAAAACAGACACACATTACACATGCAATACACACACATGCACAACACACCACAACACAATACATTACAACACACACATGTAAACACACATAGACATGCATTAAACTACAACACATATCCACAAACACAAACACAAACACACACGCACCCCACAAACACACGCACCTCACAAATGCACACACAGACACACACAACACACTATAACACACAAGCACAACACACACACGCACAACAGACTTCAACACACGTGCACAACACACCAACAAATATAATGCACGACAACACACACACAAAATACATTACAACACACGTGCAAGACACAAGCAATACCCATGCAATGCACACACATACAACACACATGCAATACATACACAAAATACACACACAACACGTTTAACACACACAAAAAAAAACACACACTCATAAAAAAACACACACAAACATACAAATACACACACAAATACAGCACAACACACACTCACAATATACAATACACACACAAAGCATGCAATATACACACACACAATACACACATACATGAACAACATGGCACAAACACACACCATACAACACACAAGTGATACACTCAAGAACACAACACACACACACACATGAGCACAAAACACAAACACATGCACAAAACAAACACACATGCAATACACACACAAAACACATGCACAACACATAATACACATGCACAACACACACACAACATACAATACACACACATGCACACAATACATATACACGCAGAAGACACACACACACACACACAATACAGTTGCACACAATACACACATGCACAATATACAAAATGCACATACTGCACACAATAGACACATGCACAAAACACAATGCACATGCACAATACACAATGCAAACACATGCACACAATACAAACACATGCACAATACACACACAACATACACCAACATACATGTAAGACACATACACACAACACACACACACACACAATACACAACACACACAAAAACACAATATGCACTCAATACACATATACACACACGCATTCAGTTCACATACTCGCAAAACACACACGCACAAAATATACACATGCACAACACCCACAATACAAACACACACATGCACAACAAGCACAATACACACAACCAACACACACACAACACATACAAATACATACACAGACAACCAACACACACACACATAGAGCACATACAAATACACACACACAAACACAATATACACAAACGCAATAGACATACACACAATACATACAAAACATGCAGAGAAAACACTCAACAGATACAATACACACAAAAACACACATAATGTACACAAAACACACACACACACATTATGTAAAACTCTATGTGCAGAATGCTGTATCCCAAATGCAAGATGCTATATGCAGTACTCTATACGGAAGACGCAATAGGCAGAACTCTGTACGCAAAAAACAATAAGCAAAATGCAGTACTCAAAATGATCTATGCAACATGCTGTACGTAATGCACAAAATGCTTTATGTGAAACGCAATATTATATAAGCAATATTCTATATGAAAAACACTATACGCAGCACACTATATGCAAAATAATATATGCAAAATGCGGTTCACTAATCAAAAGGTTGCTCTCAGTTTGGCGACCAACCCAGGGGCGCATTAAATATTTGGCCAGGTTGAAAATGGCAGCATAAGACTCTCGCCCACATGACAAGGGCGACATGCCTAAGAAAGAGTCATTGTGATTTCCCAGTGACGTGTTTGCAGGAACAGGGATGCGGCACTCAAAGGGTTAAATGATGGAATGGCACTGCTACGTTCTCCCTACACTGATCCTACTCACACACAGGTCCTGCAATCACAGTCACGCTTGCTCCTGGGACTTTTTTATTTTATTTGGGAGGGGAGGGGTATTTATTTTATTAATTGCACGGGCAAAGCTGTGCCAATATTGCTAGTTTGTGTATATATATATATATATATATATATATATATATATATATATATATATATACAAGTTGAAGTCCTGACTAAATTTTCACTCGCCATTTTTTGAGCCCTATATATATATATATATATATATATCCTTTTAAAATATTGTAAGATAGTTTAACCCTTTAAGGACCAGAGTGGTTTGTAGCACCTTGTGAAGCAAAGCATTGACCCCCATGATCCTTAAAGGGTTAAAGAAACCTGATGCTTTTTTCAGTCAAACAAGGTAAAACAAGAACAAATGTGTTTACTCTCCAATTAATTAATTTCTTCTCCTTGTGCATCTCTGACACTTAAAATGTGATTACTATGCTTTACTCTAAACCTTAATGATTCATGTAATAACCTTACAGCAGAGAGAATAAAAATGTCTACAGAAGTGGTTCCTAAACTGGAGCGCATACCCCTGGGAGGGAGTGATCCTTAAAGTCAATGGTTGATAGATCATTCTGGACAGATTGCCCCTGACCATGCCAGGTACTGTTCTTATGCTATCTCTTTGTTACGTTGCCAAACACTAACATTGTACTGTACTGTAGCATTTTTGTTTCATGCTTGGGGAATGTAAAGTCCTTGCATTCCTTATAAAATTTGAGCCATACTTTTGTATCTCCTTATGAATACAAATGTAAAAAATTATCTGTTCTTCATGTTCTAAAAGGGACATACAAACTAGCATGTCAAGGCTTTTCCAAAAGTAAAAATCACATATTTCCCTAGTTTGATGTAAATCAATCTCCTGTAGTTCCGAAATAGTCCAGCACCCGTTTTTATTACAAAGCTTTTCTCCAGTTAGCTGCGAGCTGAGCACAGTGTGTCATTTATTTGCATGATAGAGCTCATTATGCAGGCTTGTAATGACTATCAGATGTGCTCAGGTATCATTTACAAAGAACATTTGTTTTCTGGTTCATAGACAAAACATTAAAAATCAAGGCCACAACACGTACTCATGTTCCTTCCAAGTAATGTTGTCATAGTTACACAGTGTACAGATTACTGCATTGTGTGTACTTGCGCCATCAACGCATACACTTGACAATTAACTTCTTCACAGCCAAAGTGTCCTGCCTACTATTATAGAAAACTAGCAATGCATGAGAGAGGCATCCTTGTCTAGAGTAGAGCTCCCACCACATTCATGTTAGAAAGTGAGATTAATATACATGACAATTGTCTCAGATTTCCAGGGACAGTCCCTGGTTTTATGCTCCCAGGATCCTGCTTACCCCTGATTTTAAGCTTGAATTTTAAGCCAATACCATACATGCACTGTTAACGGGAATTAACCAAAGTCAGAGCCGGATTAACACTCCACGGGGCCCTAGGAAAGGTACCAATTTGTGTCCCTCCTCCCCCAAGATAGTAGGACAAAAATAAAACCTTTTAATATATACTTTATATATAAGTGGCAGCATCTGTGACAGTAATTAATTATGGACAAGAGAAAGAGAATAGGATACGCTCATCAAGTGCTAGATTATGGTCATTCAACACTGTTGATCACCCAAGTAGACCCGTTCAGTCACCAAGCCCTAAATGTACTAGTCAGAGAGCAAATTTAATATTTAACTTTCAATAGAAAGTTATTTTAAAAAGGTATACAGTAGTCTGCTGGATTTATTTAAAACAGTGTTTTAAAAACATATTAACAGTAACAAGCTTTCGATTATCTGCCGCATTGAAGGAGTTAAAATGTTTACTGTTAAGCCACAACTCTAAAATCACCTTCCTTACTAATGAAATAAATGAAAATGGTAGCGATCTAAAGTGATTTCACATGCAGACACACACCATCTCACACACACCATCTCACATACACCATCTCACACACCATCTCACATACACCATCTCACACATACACACCATCTCACACACACCATCTCACACATACACACCATCTCACACATACACACCATCTCACACATACACACCATCTCACACACACACCATCTCACACATACACACCATCTCACACATACACACCATCTCACACATACACACCATCTCACACATACACACCATCTCACACACACACCATCTCACACATACACACCATCTCACACACACATACACACCATCTCACACACACATACACACCATCTCACACATACACACCATCTCACACACACATACACACCATCTCAGACACACACAATCTCACACACATGCTAAGTGAAGATATCTGTCTCTGTATCATTGTTATTCATTTGAGATTTAATAATGTGAAAATGTCTCTCCTGTTTATCTTAATCCCCCCATATCTTCCCTAACTCTTCACTGACTCTGTCAACTCGTATAAACCGTGGGCTGGAAATTAGATTTTTTTTCTTACATTGCCTGAGAAAAGAAGAGTCTGGCCCCTACCTTGTGCGCGTGCGGCCGGCTGCGTCAATGCCGATCCATGATGCCAGTGTGGGTGCCAACCAGAAAAGTCGCCTCCAAATAGAGCAAGCAGGCTGGAGCTCTTCTATTTAATAGCTCCGCCGCCGCGTGACCAGTGCTGTGCATCCCTCCCCATATGCGCATGTGCCAGGAGAATAGGAAGTCCTGACACATACACACAATTTTGAGCCACATTGTAGGCGAGCGCGGCCGGAGTACAGTTGGGGGGGCAGGGAGGAGGTTTCTACTGGGCCCCCTCATTTGACTGGGCCCTAGGCAGGCGCCTTGTGCGCCTTGCCTGTAATCCGGCTCTGACCAAAGTCTAGGCTGGGACCTGATGTATAAAGCTAAATTCTGTGGAAAACCATGTCGACTATAGGGTACATATAGAAATTTCCATTGCTTTAAACAAAGCTATTAAAACTGCTCTAGTATTCCAGGGACTAAAAGCCCATTTTAAATCAATGATGATTTGGAGAATTTTATTTTCCCCTACAGGTATCTTACTTCAGAATTGCTACACTTTTGCCATTATAAATAATGCCTATTGACACTGAGGAAGGTTGATTCTCCAGGCATGTGGTGTTCACATACCTGCTATGCCAAAGTACAGAGGTACCATCAGTGCCTTGGGAAGTATGCATACATTATGGTACAGGGCTTGCTGCTCCTTCTCTGGATACATTGAATGTCCTGCTGTTACTAAAAAAGATGCAGGTGCTCAGTCAGTGCCGGCCCAAGACATTGTTCTGCCTGGGTCCAAGGATGAAATGCTGCCCTCCAAACCACGTCCACCAAAACACACCCACATCCATTATGTGATATTTTAGAATTGTCCCATGCTTGTATAGTTATTTCTGCCCTCTCTGTGCGTGCATACTTGTACCAACTATACAAGAGGTAGTTAACTACCTGACGCCCAGCTATTGGGGATTACAGCCTTGGGGTTGTTATCCCAGTAGCTGGTGGCCAGAAACGGAATAGCCTTGTTGTATGCCATCTGATAGATCCCTTATGCCTTACAGTCTTCCTCACTACCCATGCAGCTGCTCAGTGACTTTCCATGCATCTCTGCCCTCCATAATTTCTGTGCCTATTACAATACGTTATCTCACTTTTGCTTTTCTTCCACCGACACCCTGTTAGATGGCAAGCATGTCCAAGGACAGCTCCCCGTTCCCCCCTGCGATCCCCCCATTGCTGCTGCACGTAGCCAGGGCCATCCTGGCAGCTCCATCACGGGGCTGCTCAGCCCCAGCACCAAGGGCTGCTATCTATCACAGTCCGGTGGAGGGGCTGGGGCACCGCCTCCTTGTACCCCTCCTACCGGCTCAGTGTCATCACTGTGTGAGGAGGAGGGGTAAAAGATATACAAGGAGCATAGGGCCGGAGGAGCATGAAATAAACATGCCTTGGGGTGGCAATTTGCCACTCCTGTCAAAGTTCCGCCTGGGTCCATGGACCCACCGGGACCCATGTAAGGGCTGGCCCTGTGCTCGGTGTATATGTTCCTTGTGGGGAGGGTTCAGTCAGGTGTAACCCGAAGGGTACTGGTTATTGCCTGACCCTCAAATGAGCCACCTCTTAAAGGACCCTCCCACCCCTAGCACTGTGCCAATTTAGCCCATCTGCTGCCATCTATAATTGTGATGCATTGAAAATCATGCACTGCAGTAACATTGGCAATGGAAGAGTTAGAATTCAATATTTAATGCACTGACCACCCTCAAAAACTGTTCAGAAACAAAGCAAAACAATCCACCCTGAGCAGGTAGCCAAAACAAACCGAGATGGAGATTTATAAAAATTGTTCTTCAGACTGTTTAAAGACCTGTCCTTAAAGCTTGGCAAGTGAAGATAAAGTTAGGTCTGATTTATAAATGTTTTAAACAAGTTTTTATAAATATGGCGTTACTATGAATATTTTATTGCCTGAAATGCTTAAGAACAACCTACACATGGAGTTAAAAGTCTAGTGATAATATTGTCGTAAATCTATCTCAAACTGTAACAATTCTTTATAAATTCGCTGCGCCAATATTTTCCTTCTCCCTAACGCCAATTTTTCTCAACCTCAACTAGTTGGTGTTACATGCAACAAAGCTGACGTTACACAGTTTATAAATCACGAAATCCATATAACTCCATTTTAAAGACAATTTACATGGTAACTCCATTTTTACAGATCTCCCCCCGAGTTCCTTGGCCTCAGCGGAGGAGTTTAAAAGTTTCTCCTGCTGATTTTAGTGAAAGCTAATTAAAGGGATAGTAACACTTCGTTTTAACTTTATTTTATTTTGTAGGCATTAAAAAAACATGAAGAATGATATAAGTCTTATCGCTCAAACCTTTATGGTTTATGAGATATTCACAAGCAAAGTTCCCCTCCCCGCCCCTTTTACCTAGTGTAAACAATCTCTTCTCAGATGTGAGTCTGGTTGTATGACAGTACAGATAACAGAAGGGGACAATTTTCTTTGTATGAAAACAATGAAAGCCCTTCCCCCCTTGATAAGTTTTTCAGCTTTTTCCATTATCTTAATTGAAGATTGTCCCTCTCTGCAGTCTACCTGGGCATCTCCCTTCTGATTTGGTTGAACAGGGGGGGGATACTTTGTTTGTGAATATCTCTTAAACCATAAAGGTTTCAGAGATAAGACTTATATCATTCTTCATGTTTTTTTAATGCCTACAAAATAAAATAAAGTTAAAATGAAGTATTACTATCCCTTTAAGCTGTAACTGGCTGTCCTTTAGCCAATAACAGCTGAGCAAATCCCCAGCCAATCCCTGGTACAGATTTTAGGAATACATAACTGTCATTGAATTATGAGTTTACTTCTACTTTGAGCCAAAGATTGTGGGTTGTGGAAACATTTTAAATCCATAACAGGACTTTTTTTTTCTTTGGATCCCCAGCCAGAGCACTTTCATTATGGCTAAAATGGCCAGACTTCCTGTTTAGAAGGAACAATATGGAAATCACACAGTATAGAACTGTACTTTTCATAAGTGTTCAAGGGGAGGTTTGGACTGTTTAGTTATGGACCCTGTGGATATCAATATGCTGAAGGCTCTGATGATACTATTATTTTATTATTTGAAGATAATATTTATCACCCACAAATTAATCTATTTCTAATTGAGGTTTTATTGCACAGTTTGTCGAAAATATGTTTAAGCTTGCCTGCCACACCAAGCACCCCATTTTAGGCAAGCCCTCCTAGCTAATACATTTTATCATAACATATAGTTCACAAACTGCTTTATATTAATCATTCAAACTAATGCCCCCATGGCTTAACTGACCTAACTTTAGAGGGAATCACAAGCAGTGAGTGGGTCTGGAAATAAAAAACGGGATGTTTCAACAGTTAATGTTTAAAGAGGTCTGTCCCACTTGTGTGTCTATTAACTAGATACTGTCTGTGAGCCATATTTTATGGTAAAATGTAACAAATAGCACTTGCCTAAAACAGGATGCCTTGGCATGGCAGAAAAGATTTATAAAATGGAACTATGGATACATCCCAGCTTTTGATGTATGCAGATGCCTAAAATGGAGTACTTTGCATGGCAAGCAAGATCAAATTTTTTTTGGACATACAATGCAACAAAACCCCAGCTTGACATAACTGAGTTAATATGTGAGTAATAGCAGATTCTATACACATGGTTAACATTTAATCCTTTGAGTACCAGAACACAGTGCGTTGGATACCCCTCTGGTACCCAAATGGTTAAAAGGAGCAGTAAACTTTTTTTTTATGAAAAAACATATATTGTAGGGCTTTTCCTGCCGAGTAAAATAAGGATGCTCTCACTGCTGAGAGATGCATATTTACAGCATTATTGCAGTTTAAACCCATGTTTTTTTCATTAGCAATGCCCTCTAATGGTCAAATTCCAAATTCTGTTACACTCTAATGGAGACAAGAGTCAGTGACTTATAGTTCTCCATAGAATGTGGTAGAAACTGCTGAGTCATGCTGTCAGTTAGAACTTCCAGGAAGTAAACATAAAGTAAATTCACTTCCTGATTATTTGAACTGTTATAAATGTTAAATAAAACAACTAACAGCAGTGGGAGTGACCTTGTTTTACTCAGCAGAAAAGGCTCTATAACAAATGTTTTCATAAAAAAGTTTACTGCTCCTTTAAGTCATTTATATAAAGTAGCACCAGATTGTCTTCTTTTGTTTTTGTTACTGAGTTGGGAACTGTGGAGGGTCCCCTCATTTCTTATACTTTATATTTTGTGTGATTATGTTCCATATTTGTAAATTATGGTATTCTAGAGAGAGGGATAAACAAATATACCTGAATAAACAGATTAAGGGACGAGCACTATAGTCAGTAATAATCAAACATATAAACTATAAAAATAATACATTTATTGGACCATACAAAGAATATTAATAATGCAAGAAGATACCTTCTATTAATAATAAAAACAATCTGTAAATAGTAAAGTAAATACTGATGACGATCCTATATATATATATATATATATATATATATATATATATATATATATATATATATTTACTTATACCACAATATTTACTTATACCATCATCAGTATTTACTTATACTACAGTTTTTATCATGATTTTATAACACTGTGTTCAGATTGTTTTTATTATTAATAGAAGGTACCTTCTTGCATATCATTAATATTCTTTGTATGGGCCAATAAATGTATTATTTTTATAGTTTATATGTTTGATTATTACTGACTATAGTGCTCTTCCCCTAACCTGTTTATTCAGGTGTATTTGTTTATTCCTCTCTATAGAGTTAGGGTTGCCACCTTTTCTTCATAAAAATACCGGACAAGGCATTCCCTCCATAGACTTAACATTGGAAAGAAGCCAATTGTTTACCGGCCCGCTGGTAAAATACCGGCTGGGTGGCAACCCTATATAGAGTACTAGTGATTTACGCACACTCACAATAAGTGAATGGTAGCATTTTAGTCTGCATGTATAGAGTCTACTCATAGTTAGGAGTTAGCGCAGTCCCCTTGTATATTTTATGGTATTCTAGAGTTGTGAGGTTTTTTTCTCTAATACATTTCATACTTCTCATTCCAGCAGCTTTTTCACCAAAATGTAGTACATTTCACTGCTACAGATGACAGTGATGGCATAAATACAGTGCACAAAAAATAGTAACATAGTAAATTAGGTTGAAAAAAGACACACGTTCATCAACATATTTTAAATACACACAAAATCATAATTCATTGAATTATTTAAAGGGATAGTAATACTTAAAATATAAAAAAAAATATTGTAGGGTTTATCCCCCTGAGTAAAACAAGGGAACTCCCACTGCTGAAAGGTGTTTTATTCATAAGTTATTGCAGCTCAAAGTTGAATTTTTTAGGTGCAATATCACAGTGGCCTGAAATTGTACAGTGGTGCTGTTGCTACACCATCCTATGGAGATTTATGGTCTACGGAACAGAGCTGTCCATAAGATGGTGTAACAACAGTGCCACTGTGCAGTTTCAGGTCACTGTGATATTGCACCTAAAAAATTCAACTTTGAGCTTTACTAACTTGAATAAAACACCTTTCAGCATTGAGAATATCCTTTTTTTTGCTCAGGGGGATAAACACTACAATATATATTTTACATATTAAATATTACTATCCCTTTAACCCTTTAAGTGCCAGAGCGGTACACAACACATTGCTTTGCAATGTGTTGCATATCACTCTGGCACTCAAAGGGTTAATGAGCTTTTATTTCCCATGTTAACCAGTCCAAGTCACCTGAGTAAATGAAAATAAAGGACTCAGTTGCTTGATAAATATTTCCCTGTTGCTCCCTCACAGCAGGGCATTTTTCAACCATTGTAGGGCTATAGGCCAAGCAAAAAGTAGTGGGCCCCTTAAAAGAAAAGTTACCTCTCCTAATAATAATTACTAATGTATATTACTATGACAAAAAATCCTAATGGCCCCTAAGAATTTTACAGTTGTGCCTTTGTTCAAGGGATAACATCAGTCCTGGATGTCACATCTGTGGAGGTGGATATGACCAGCAGCATAACCACAGAACCTCAGATTCTGCCTTCTGCCCATGGCAATCTTAAACCTTTAAGGAAACGAGGAGTGCATTGCTGTAGGATGTCCGCCCACTCCGCTATGAACAATGATAAAGTATCAATCAGATCAATGTGAAATAGCAGACATTAGCCATTGCTCTATAATAAGAAAACATGTCATCTCTGTGCATAGAGGCTTTGAGAAGCACTGTTTTAAGAGCTATAATATTATAACTTTGTGCTGGTTATTATGCATCTTTATGTAAAGTAGAGTACTGGCTTTCTGGCAAATCTTGGGCTCAATTCAATTTGAGCCAGTAAAACAAACGGTATGGCAAAAATAAGTTCTGGTCAGTACACACACATACAGTTGTACCGTTAGAATTTAATTACCTTACCAACATGAACTACAGTGAATGTTGGCCGCTAGAACATGGCTTGCGGCCCATCGTTCATCCTAGCTGTTTGTTCCCACAATGCATGCTAAATAGCATGGAAAATGGGAACATCAAAGGAAACTAGCTAATGCTCAATGTCTGACACAGTGTCAAATATTGAGAGTGAGTTAACAAGAGTGACGCTCCCCCCACCTCCCAAACATTAACTCTACCCCTGGCCCTACACTACACCTAACATTAACAATAAAGTTGAAAATATTTACCCTAATACTATCCCATCACCCATACCCCATAGCTGTAACACTTACCTGTAAGTCTGAGGTCCATCAGGGTCTTCTGCACTCTGGTCTTCCGCTTTAATTGGTCTTCTGTAAGCTTCTTTCTTTTTATTCTTCTTTACTATTCTTCTTTCTTCTTCTTTAAAGTGCCCCTATAAAAGAAGACTAATCAGTAAATCTAACGACCCCTTCATGTTTTGCCGCTGCCACAGGTGATTGTTGCTCAATCCAAACTGTGGGAAAGTTGAACAGAGACTGACTTTTACATAAGTGCATTTGAAAGAGAAAGAGAAAGAAAGAAAGAAAGAAGAAGAGGAAAGAAGAAGGAAAATAAGAAAGCAGATTACAGAAGACTAATTAAAGAGGAAGACCAGGATACAGAAGACCCCTCTGGACCTCAGACTTACATGTCAGTGTTTAATGTTAATGGGTTGGTGTTAGTTTTGGGACGTTAATCCTTTGACTGACAGGGGGATATGCAACGTTCTGCAATGCGTTGCATACCCCACTAGCATTCAATGGGTTAATTTTTTTCCATTTCACTCATGTTTTTGCTACCTTGGAAGAAGAACAATGAAGAGGAGCACAGATGAAGAAGACAGATAAAGATAGAGATGATAGATGAAGATAACAGATGAAGAAGAATAATAAAGAAGAGGATGAAAGATGACGAAGAAGATGATAGAAGCTTCTGCACCCTGGTTTTCTTCTTCTGTAAGCTCCTAAGCCTAGGACTTAGGGCCCTATATCAATACATACATGGGTGCATGTGTTTTTTTTTACAGAGTTCAATTACGTCAGTGATTATGAACATGCGTTAGGGACTCGCAAGAATCAAAGAAAAACGGCTAACGCTCAGTGTTTGACACAGTGTCAAACACCGAGCTTGAGCTGCAAACACGGCGACCCTTATAAACATTAACCCTCCCCTTGGCCCTATACTACCCCTAACATGAACAATAGAGTGTACTCATATTAGCCCTAATACTATCCTATCATCCTTATCTGGAACACTTACCTGTAATCCTGATATCCAGAGTAAGTCACCTGTAATCCTGACTTCCAGCAGAAGATGAAGAGGATAGAAGCTTACAGAAGAAGAACACCAGGGTGCAGAAGACCCTGGTCTTCTTGTGTAAGCTTCTATCATCTTCTTCTTCATCTTTCATCCTCTTCTTTATTCTTCTTCTTCATCTGTTATCTTCATCTATCATCTCCGTCTTTATCTGTCTTCTTCATCTCTGCTTCTCTTCATTGTTCTTCTTTTAATGTAGAACCTGTAAAGAAAAAATACAGTTCATAAAATGAATCTATCATTAAAGTTATACTGCTGCAATGCATTGCTTTGCAATGCATTGTGTACTCCTTTGGCACTGAAAGGGTTGAACTTTGTATGTATTGATATGGGACTTAGGGCACCATATCAATAGATTCGCGGGTCACTTGTGTAGGGATCACTACTTTTTTCCTATATTTTTTTGACACTTCACTTACACATCTGTGGTTAGGCACATGCATTAAGGGACTCATCACCAACTTTTTTTGCCAGTAATATTTGGAGATAAAAGCGAGTCCCTTAAAGTGTGTTACTTGCCACCAACTGTAATTGAATCTCAAATTCAACTACTTTGACATTGTTCCTATGGGTGCAAGTTTAGTGACAGTGGTGCATTTTTTCCATTCGTTAGTGAGTCACAGTGCAGGTTATTGCATACCTGACTGTGACTTATAACTACCGACAATGCTTTTTTTTTTAATAGCTGCTAATTGGATGTAGCCCATAGTTTGCTAGGCAATAATTTAACACAAAAAAGAGAGAGTCGTTAACGTGTATTACTATTCACCGCATTTAATGGAGTAGCAAATTCATCGGCTTTGTTATTGTTCTCAATGGGAGCTAATTTAGTGCCCTTTGTGCTTTTTTTACCATTTGGTAGTTGGCCACAGCGCAGGTAATAGACTACCAAACCGTGACCTAAAACACCCAATGGTAGTTTGATTTGCATAACGGAGGTAATTGAACTGAGCCCCCTACATGGCATCTGGAGTGGGGGCACTTGCCCCCCCCCCCAATTACCCCTCCATATAAACAAAGGGGCTGGATGGGCTGGCCTGGAGGTCATATTATGGCTTTGCCCCCTCCCCCGGAGAAATGTCTACGGACACCCCTGGCACCCTAGTTGTTGGGTTAAAACATTTGAAAAGGATTTGCAAAAGCCCATAATTAACTGAATAGTAACACCTATAAGCTTCCCTTGTGTAACTTAGAGGATAAATCATATGCTACTCGTTCATCAATAAGTTCCCCTTGCTCCTTTGTCAAGCAAGTTTCTCCTTAATGATTTTATTTGTGCTATTTGAAATGAGAGACAAGTGTTAAAGGGATAGTAATGTTTCATAATAAAAGCAGCTCTAATTAATCATCATAGTTTTTGGACTTTGGAGAGTGTTATTTCAATACTGTCAGAGTTATAGTTCAAGAGTAATTCAATGACAAAGTATCCCTCTCCCGCCCCTTTTACTGATGTAACACTGATTAGCCAGATCAGAAAGGAGGTGCCCAGGTAGATTGCAGAGAGGGACAATCTTCAATTAAGATAAGGGAAAAATCTGAAAAGCTTGTCAAGGGGGGCAGGGTTTTCATTGTTCTGATAGGAAGAAGATTGTCCCCTTCTGTTATCTGTCTGGTCTATAGACTGCATTCCACATCTGAGAAGAGATGGCTTACACTAGGTAAAAGGGGCAGGAGGGGAACTTTGCTTGTGAATATCTCTCAAACCATAAAGATTTACGAGATATATTGTTCTTCATGTTTTTTTAATGCCTACAAAATAAAATAAAGCTAAAACAAAGTATTACTATCCTTTTAAGGCAGTTAATTTATTGAGATTACTATTCCCCTTTCTTGTATTCAGAAAAGCTGTAACCTTTTCTCAGGCTGAGACACACTATCAAGATAGCTAAATTAATGGGAGTGAAAAGTGAAGGAGCCATGGAAAAGACAGATATACGTGCCCCACTAAGTATAAGCAATACTAGATTTTAGGCTTCAGAAAAGAAAGTTCAAGTGTTAGTATTCCATTAATATAATTAAAAATGACTATATATTATCAGGCTACATCTTAAAAAAAAAAAAAAAAGAACTAAAGAAAGAAAGGAAGAAAAAGATAGTTTGCTATTTAGTTATCATTGCCCCGGCTCGCCTTGCTGGCATCTGTCCTGTGCAGCAAAGGATGCTGGAAGTGAAACAACTGCTCCTGTGGTTTGTGGTAACCAAATCGCAGTGAGATGCAGTGTCAGACATTCTGCACTCTCCTGTGTATACTGTATGAGATATTTATACTGCTTGCATAAATACACCGGCCAGTGTGAATATTTCTTAATTTAGGAGGAGTATAACAGGAAGATCTTACTTAGGCTAATAATGGACTAAAGCAGAAGGCAGAATATTAAATCATTTAGAGGATGACAACTAAGGGCCGTATGTTCAAAGGGATAGCGACACAAAATTGTCGTATGAAAGACAAAAATAAGTCATTGTTTGCATGAACGACATATTTTCTATAGAGCATACGACAAAAAACTAGTAATGTCCATTGTGTACGACACAACTCCTGAATTGACTGGCATAGGGGCGGGGAAAGGGCATGGCTAAACTATTCTCCGGTGTCGTATAGACGAAAAGAAAATTTGTCGTAAATAACGACAAAAAAAGTCTTTCAAAAGACAACATTTGTATGTTAAGAAAAAAGTGGAGGGAATGTGTTCTGAATGTGAGAATTTTTGTCGTTAGTTAAGACATTTTTTAAGACCTTTTTGTCATTAGTTAAGACTTTTTTTGTCGTTAAATACGACAAACGACATATTTCTGATCAAAACCGACACTCTCTGAAAATATTAATGATCCCAACGACACTGTACTTTGAAAAGTCGTTACAAACGACAAAAGCTCTTTGGCTACTTCTTTAAACATATGGCCGTAAGTCATGTTAATAGGCAGCATCAGCTACTGAGGGCCATGTTGTGTAAGCAGTTCTAAGTTAGAATATACTTTTATTGCTCTTCAGGAGATTACATGAGGAAAAACTCTGGGACTGCCTGGTAAACATCCACTGGTTAGATTAAACCTTTGAAAGCCAGATGGATGTGCTACCCATTGTAGTTCAATATACTGTACACCACTCTGGAACACAAAGGCACCTTATGTTAACCCTTTGAGTGCCAGAGGGGTACACAACACATTGCTTTGCAATGCGTTGCATAGTCCTCTGGCACTCAAAGCATTAAAGTGGATTAATTTGGAGGAATATAACTGCTTTGTAGGCAAGAATTACAAATTCACAAACATTTAAATTGAGCCTTTTACCCTTTAAATACCATAGATGTGGCCAGTATATTGTAAAGCAATGCTTTGGAAACCCCAATAAGAATCCAGCCCCTGGTCTGCCCATTTTCCTACTGTAAAAACCTCAAACCTTATTTGGTCCTTGGTCTTTTCTTATGTTAAAGACAGCCTTATGCCTATCCCATGCATGCTTAAATTCTGTCACTTTATTTACTTCTACCACTTCTGCTGGTAGACTATTCCACTTATTTACTACCCTCTTGGTGATGCTGCACCCCTGATGTTACATCCCCGAATACAGTCTTCGTGGAGGATGCCAGTTTGCTGATCCTGTCTGAAAAGTGCTGTAAAACAAGATAAAGCATGTCATCTTATGCTAGACGTACCACGCAGCCCCTATGTGTCCTGAATCGACAAGAGACTATGAATGACTGCTTTTCACATCTTATCAGTTGCCCATTGTGTCTGCACAGCTGTGCTGGCTACCAAATAAGCTTCTTGTGAAAGAACTGACGCAGTCTGACATAAAAGCTACTATCCTGTTAGTGACTTTATCTGGGAATATGAGGCAGTATGTATAAAAGCAAACTGAAGCAATTCTCAGGACAAATCAATGTCAGACATATGGAGGTTTACTAATTTGTACACATTAATTAAATTATGATTTTTGTTTACAGTGTTTGGGGTACTTGTAATTGTGAAGTCTGGGAAACACTGCTTTAGCATTCATGCAGATAAAAGTCCAATTTAAATCACTTGCCCCTTCTCTCCCCCTTTCCTCTGATGAAATTTAGCTACACTGGTGATACCACTGAGCTTTCAATTCTATAACTACCAAAGCTTTCAATTCTATGACTAACCACTGGTAGTCATACAATTCTAAACTCTGCGGTATCATTAATGTAGCTCAGTTTCAGTTGTAAGCTCAGTGGTATCACTAGTGTAGCTTTATTTCAATTGTAGGCTCTTCAGTATCACTGATGTACCTTCTTTTCAGTTGTACGCTCCATGATATCATTAATGTAGCTCCATTAAAATGTTAAGCTCTGTGGTAACACTACTGTAGCTCCATTACATTTGTTAGCTATGTGGTATCACTAGTGTAGCTCCATTTCTACTGTATACTCCGTGGTATAACTAGTGTAGCTCCATTTCGATGATAAACTCTATGGTATCATTTCAATGTTAAGCTCTGTGGTATCACTAATGTAGCACCATTACAATGTTAAGCTCTGTGATATAACTAACGTAGCACCATTTCAATGTTAAGCTCTGTGGTATAACTAATGTAGCACCATTACAATATTAAGCTCTGTGATATAACTAACGTAGCACCATTTCAATGTTAAGCTCTGTGGTATAACTAATGTAGCACCATTACAATATTAAGCTCTGTGATATAACTAACGTAGCACCATTTCAATGTTAAAGTATTAGTAATGTCTAAAAAAACTTTTTTGCATTTAGAAGAGCTTAAAAAGCTGATCTTAATGCAAAAAAACGTATCTCTCAAACCGCTATGGTTTAAGAGATACGGGCGTTTAAAGTTTGATTTCTCCTACTGACAGCTGTAAAGCTGTCAGCAGGAGATCCGTGTCGGTCGACACGGAGGCGCTTGAGAAGTGCCGAGATCTCGTTACTTGCAAGGAATCCCTTCATTGGAATGGTTTAAAACGTGTACCTGAACACCAGGCACACATTTTAGACCATTCCAATGAAGGGATTCCATGTAAGTAACGAGATATCGGCACTTATCAAGCGCCTCTGTGTCGACTGACACGGATCTCCTGCTGACAGCTTTACAGCTGTCAGTAGGAGAAATCAAACTTTAAACGCCCGTATCTCTTAAACCAGTGGTTCTCAATCTTTTTTTGTTCGGGGCACCCCTAACATGTAATCTAGAACATTCAGGGCACCCCTGACATATTTAATGTACTTTATCAAGGGCATAAAAAGGGTACAATACATAAATATACAGTTATTATCAGATCTTATAATCATAATAACAAAACTAAACATATTGTGCATATCAATTTCTATAAATCTTTATTTAAAAGTCCATTATTGTTAGTCTTCATAGAAAATATGGGGCACCCTAAGTTGATGTCTGTGGCACACCAAAGTGTCACGGCACCCTGGTTGAGAATCACTGTCTTAAACCATAGCGGTTTGAGAGATACTTTTTTTGCATTTAGATCAGCTTTTTAAGCTCTTCTAAATGCAAATAAGTTTTTTTAGACATTACTAACACTTTAAGCTCTGTGGTATCACTAAAAAACACCATTTAAATGTTAAGTTCTGTGGTATCACTAACTAGCACCATTTAAACATTAATCTCTGTGGTATCACTAACGTAGCACCATTTTAAATGTAAACTATGTGGTATTACTAATACAGCACCATTTCAGTTCTAAGTTTTGTGGTATCACTTGCCTTCACAACATTAATGCCAGTTCTAAAAAGATTTTATTCTTAGAAAAAAAAAATACAGTTTACATCTGATAACATAAACGTTAGGGAAAACACTATTATATATAGCTGTCATTTTGCATATGTATTCACAAAAACCCCTCTTTTCCATTGTACATTTTCAGTGTTGGCACTTTGCATATCTCCAACCTTGTCTCCCTGCTGCAATTTGATCACTTGGGCCCAAAAACATTTTCGCCATCCCTGGTCTATAGCATACAGAGAACTAAGGGCTGCATGGTTAGTGCTACATTGTTTCACTGCCCTGCTTTCATGGTTGACTGGTCAGAAAGCACTGGGTATACAGAAATAAAGGGAGCAAACTGTCAGGAATATAACACTATAAAACATATATAATTAGTATAGACAATTTTATTTTACATATTATGCACTTGCAGAATATATAGAGTGGAAAAAGTCACTATCCTTTTAAAGGTATTGATATGTAACCCTTTTAGTGCAAGGAAGGTAGTCATGGCATTGCTATGCAATGCCTTTGCTACCTCACTGGCACTCAAAGGGTTAATAATTTAGCCCCACCCCCTCATGATGCTAAAACTTTTCTCTATCTGTCACTGTAAGAAAAGCAGCTTATTTACATGACATTCTAGGCAAATAGAGGAAGAGACCTAAAAAGTGAGACCAGGGCCTAGATGCACTAAAGGTCGAAGAGGGCTACGAATGTCGATGTTCTGTCGGAGTAGTGTCGTAGGCACCTCTGCAGTATTCACAGAGTGTCTACGACATCACTTCACCAGAACTCTGGAAAAATTTACCTACATCGACATCAATCCGACATGCCTTCACCATGTCTACGAATTCGTATTTTTCAAATCGACAATTGCTCATTTTCATATGGAAATGACGCATAATCAGATACATTCATATGCAAGGGGGTGTGTTCATATTATAATGTGACACTTCGACTCATTCAGTAAATCCCGATAGCAGCCTCTGCTGTCAGAGTTCACTGTCTCCACTTCACCTAACTCAGGCTGTCATAGTTGGGAGCTCCCCTGTACTCTCCTATGGAGTAACAGCAGGGAGAGCTACGACAATTCTGAACAGCATTCTCTACCCAGCCAGTAGGGGGAATACAGAGAAGGCTTTCAGGACCATGGACAGCTTTGAATGCCACAGGGATGTGCATTGCTCACGCCTTTGGCACCCAAAGGGCCAACAAACAGTGGAAATCAACAGACAAATGGAAGCTGTGATTTTGCTAGAACCTTAGCATAGGTCTTTTTTGTTTGCTTTTTTTTTTAAATAATAAAGATTTAAAGGGGAACTACCACCCCAACATAATTATGTCTTTAGTAATGTATCTTCCCTTTCTTAGAAGCACTGTGTAGTTTGTTTTTTTAAAAAGAATAAACTGTAAATTACTTTAGTACATGGTAGCTTCTGTCCCAATGGAATCCTTACTGTGCATGTTTCTAATGAAGGCTAATGACTCCCTTGTTCCTCCCACTGTGTGAAAGATCCATCGTGCGTCGCACAGCTCTACCACATGACCCGGTGTGCTCCTTGCTGGATGCGCATCCAGGTCTTCTCAGCATAGTGCGAGCGCGTTCCTGTGAAGCGCTTGCACTATATAAAGAAGAAGACAGCTCTGGGCTGGGACTTCCCTCTTGAGTGACAGGCGCCCCGCCACATGAAGCATGCACAGTGGTCATTTTTCTGCAAGATGGCGGCGGCCTGATTGAGCTTACTACAAGAATAACGGGTCAGATTAAAACAAAACTAAATACTTTTGAGATGATTGCCTAACGTTTTCTTGTTACCTGGTGGGGTATCTTAAAGAGTTCCACTTTAAGAAAGATTTCCTACAGTTATACTGCATATTAATTACATTTCTACATCATTACCTTCTTTTCAGCACTTCCGATGCCCTTAAAGAAGTACATTACATCTATTACATGCTTTCAATCCATTAAAAATATTTTAGTTTTAATTCAATTGAAATGCGGTAATACTAGCTCTGTTTTTATTTCTTGAATTCAAGCTTTAGTAAAATTAGTTCTTATTTAGTTATCATTCACATAGTGCAAGGAATTTACTATAGAAGACTGAAGAGCATCTTCAGGCTGCTGCAAGCCACACTGAGACAATTACTGGATGTCTCCCCTGGGTCTTCCACTCGCACGTTGACCTCAGCCACTTGTTCAGGTCGGCTTTCTCCTCTTCTTCTGAAGGTGTACATGCAGTAGCCAATGAACCACAAATGGCCATACAATTGCTAATGCCAGGGTGCCAGGAGGAATGTCAAAGGACCACCAGGATGGTTTCGTATCCACAGGCTTAGGCTTAGAATGAAGCAGCAAGGTCTTTCCCTGTGAGGCAGTCAGCTTCAGGATTACAAAGGTTGGAGATGATGTGGGGCCACAGCCTAGGCAGCGGGTACATTACACGGAGAGGTCTATTTTACTATAAGCGGAGGAGATGCTGTTCCCCTCAATCACACGGAGCAGGGTCAGTGCCAAGGATCTTGGAGGGGAGAGAGGCATCTGAAGAAGAGGGTGGCAAGCTTGTATTTGCCACCTGCTTCCTCCGATACCTCTCTCCCCTCCAAGATCATCGACATTGTCCCCTGCATGGAGTCGCACACTGAACGACTTCATCCCTTGTCACTCATACACCTCTGTACTGACAATGTTGCTACAGAGATGTATGAGGGAGGAGGGAGGAAGTCATTCAGTGTGTGACTCCATGCAGGGGACAATGTTTGTTGGCCCTTTGGGTGTCAGAGGGGTGAGCAATGCACATCCCTATGGCATTCAATGCTGTCCATGGTGCTGAAAGCCATAACTGTATTTCCCTACACTGTCATAGTGTTGCTGATGTGTGAGGGGAGGAGATCCCTTCCAAACTGACAGAACTTCGAATATCCTGTATGCTAATAGGGACCCCCTCCAACCCTCCCTTTCCATCCAACAATTTTTGTGAATATGTCGATGTGTGTGCAGATTGAATTGTCGGAGTGATTCGAACACATCGACAATATCATACCAACACCACATCGACATTTAGTGCATCTAGGTCCAGGAATCAAAACAAATACATTATGCATAGTATATACAACTAACTGACACAAGCATTACACCTCAGAAATTACCCTTATGGTATCCTCTGGCATATTTATAAGGCCACCTCCATCCCATAACTTACATTTATTGTCTTCTACACTACTGATGCTACAGGAAGTGACTGAACAACTATGTACAATGAGAGCACACAGAGCACATTTATGTCCAGAGCAGAATTATCTTCCATCTTAAAGGTGGTAGATAAGTATTCCACTTACCAATGCAATGTACAAAGGAGAAGCAGCTGCTTTGTGTGTAGCAGATTTTGAGCATGGATGTTTTAACCCTTTTGAGTGCCAAAATGCAAAGCGTTGGTTACCTCAAAGGGTTAAGAGCACTGCATTTTTCAAAGAGACACTGCTTATTGTGCATACTGGCCTATGCGTGCAGTAGGTTGGATCACCCAAATTGGTCATATAAGATGACAATATTGTACTCACATTTATGAGCTACTATGAAATATTAGTAGTGAGAATCGCACGTGGAGGATACTATACTGCCTCCACACAGGTTTTTCACATGAGCTGCTCAATCCTCCAAATCAAAACAAAGAAAAAGAAAACAACTAGGAGATTGCTAATATTCTGTACTCAGTATAAATTATGCTTGTGGCTCAGTTCACTTACTTGAAAGGTTTTAAATCGGTGACTGTTTGCGATCTACCAGTTTTAGAGCTTAGACAATTAATATTGTTTGTTTAATATTGGTATATACTAGTTTTATTACATACATTTACAGTACAGCGTTTTTGTAACAGTTTCATCATCATTTGCGGCCTGTCTTAGTATACAAACACAAGAAGAAGACGTTGGACCAGAGATTCTTTGGTCCGAGTGGGAGGATCTTGATAATATTCCCCCACGAGCTATAAGACTGGTAGACCGCAGTCACTGGTCCAAAACCATTCAAGTAAGTAAAACTGATTGTGTATTGTAAGTCATATGCCACAAGCATAATTTATATTGAGTACAGAATATTAGGTCTCTCCTGGTTGTTTTTTGTTTATTCCATGAAGTTATTTCTTTTTATTAGTAGTAAAAGATTAATCCTGTTTTAATTAATAGATATTTTTGCACATATGTGTGACTGCATAATATCTGCCTTATTCCCATCCAAGAAGCATCATTTACATGTTGGTAAGCCCAGTGATTGTTAGAGGGCTGTTCAACACATCACATTCCTAGGTTTAAAGGGATAGTAACACTTCGTTTTAACTTTATTTTATTTTGTAGGCATTAAAAAAACATGAAGAATGATATAAGTCTTATCTCTCAAACCTTTATGGTTTATGAGATATTCACAAGCAAAGTTCCCCTCCCCGCCCCTTTTACCTAGTGTAAGCCATCTCTTCTCAGATGTGAGTCTGGTTGTATGACAGTACAGATAACAGAAGGGGACAATTTTCTTTGTATGAAAACAATGAAAGCCCTTCCCCCCTTGACAAGTTTATCAGCTTTTTCCATTATCTTAATTGAAGATTGTCCCTCTCTGCAGTCTACCTGGGCATCTCCCTTCTGATATGCTTGAACAGGGGGGGGATACTTTGTTTGTGAATATCTCTTAAACCATAAAGGTTTCAGAGATAAGACTTATATCATTCTTCATGTTTTTTTAATGCCTACAAAATAAAATAAAGTTAAAATGAAGTATTACTATCCCTTTAAGTATGGTTTTGTTTAGCCATTTTATTGAGTGTTGTATGCCCCCTACAAATTGTTGCTGCCCACTGCTATAATCCAATCATTTCTTACCAGCTTGCTCACACAAGGAATAGAAGGATCACTGTAGGATATTACAGTAAATCTGTTACTGAACCATTTTTATTTTCCCCAAACATTCTACTGACAGTTCTGATTTTCCAAGCATTGAACAGAAGGGAATTCAGAAAATCACTGAAGTGGAAACCAGTTACTAGCAGCTTGTGCGGTCTTAAATTACCTTCTAACAGATATGTCAGAGTGAGATGGCTGGTGTTCAAACACAGAAATGCTTAATTCCACTGTCAGATCATTCTCTACTTTCCCACTCATACATAGAGGCTTTGGACATTAAAGGAGAAATAACCCCTTTTTTTAAAAGCATGTGTTATGCTCCATGGAGCCCTGAAATAATTGAGCAGAATGCCACAGTAAGTGCCTTCCGCAGATATCTAGGGTACCGTTAGGGCATTATGCTCTAAGAGCAAGCTAGGTGGAAGGTTTCATGATTTTTCCCCTTGCATCAATGATGCAGTGTGAGTGAGCATTGAGCATACTCCTGTACAAAAGTGGAGAATGCTGAAGACCTAGGGAGGCTTAGTCTCCCCAAAACATATTGTTGGTGCCTACCTCCATTCAATCTATTTATTGATTTACACGGATTTTCACTTGCTCTGATTCCCTTGCTCTCTGCATGTCTTCTATTTGCAGAGGATATGTTTGATTAAATTCGATACCTTGCTTCCATTTCCAGGCGTCAGAAGTGATTAAAGCATGCCTCAAAAAACAGAAGATGTGCATTGAGCAGGGGAATCAGCACAAAAATATGTACAAGTGGCCCATCTGCACAGACTGCTTATAGAGAAGTGAAATGGCAAGGGTATGAAGAACCCGACCCATGAATATATTATCCAAAAGAACCTTATAAATGAAAAATATATCAATGTAACGCCCTAAAAAAGTGGCTAGTGGAACTATATATAATAGTACAACAGCTAGGATACAAATAACCCAATCCACAGCATAAAGAAAAAAACAAACAAAATAACAAATATTACACTATTATCATCTAAATGAATCTCCAGGGATAACATGGGTCAGGTTGTTCGTAAGCTTGCCATTTCACTTGTAGGATTTTTTTGGATTGCATATTCATGGTTTGGGTTGTTTGTACCCTTGCCATCTCTTTTATATACATTATATATTTTTATTTTGGGGTAACTAGGAGGAATATATATATATATATTTTTAATATTGCATATTAGAGATTATTTTATCTAGGGTCGGGAGACCTTTATCACCAGCACATGATTTTTTGTTTACTTTGATATTCACATATAGACTTATATGTATGTAATTCTACACATGCACATTTTTTCAGGATTATATATATATATATATATATATATATATATATATATATATATATAATTCTATGAGATACTATTTTGCACTCTATATCTATGCATTGGAGTATGTGATATCTAGATAATTTGTTTTATGCTGTTGGATGACTCTGCTCTTTCTTATTTAAAATAAATACAAGGCTTCCATAAGCACTTAGATTTGTGTTTTTTTCTTGGTATTTTTATCCTTATAGATTAGTATTTTCTATCAGAGCAGCTGTGGAACCTTGTTTATTTATTTATATACAGTGGAAAGGGAGGTGGCTCCATATAGTCCTCTCCTTTTTCTCCTATTCCTATGTTTTTGGCATAAATAGCGAAACCGTTAAAGCGGAACTACCACCCAATATAAAGTCACCCCCCAATAATTAGGTATATGGTGACATGCTTCTTAATAGTGTTATCTGCAACAAGTACCATGATCTGAAGTAATTCTGTTTCTTCAGAGACTGACGACCATGCTTGCACGCAGACATCTTAGCTTAGAGATGTCTGTGCGCCTTTGCTGTCCGTCCTGGTCTCCTCTAGGAGGCATTGCATGGAGCCGAAAGGCACCGGATGGGACTGAACCCTGGCCATCAGTTTCTGAAGAAAAAGGATTACTTCCGATCGTGGTACTTGTGGCAAATAATAATAATCGCCATATGCCTAATTATTGGGGGGCAACTTTATATTAGTTGGTAGTTCCGATTTAAAGTGGACCTTACAGAAATGAGATGGGTGAGTTGATTTCAATATTTGCAGATTACACTAAATTATGAAGGTAATAAATTCAGAACAGGATGTTTCTTCTCTACAAAGGGATTTAATTAAAATGGCAGCTTGGGCAAACAAATGGAATATGAACTTTAATGTGGGAAAGTCTAAAGTTATGCATTTGGGAAGAAAAAATCCCAGTGCTACTTATGAACTTAATGGAGTCATTTAAGAGACTCGATTTTAGAGAGAGGCCTGGGAATCCTTGTGAACTAGAAATGATCTCAGCGCACCTCAGGGCACGCTGTCATCATGCCAGGGCAGAGCAGACCAGAGCAGTCGGTTTCAGCCTTTCCCCAGTGTCTCGGTACATGTGCTTGCTGCTACAGCGATCACATGTGCCGGTTGAGTCAAAGACAAAGGCAATCTCAGTATTCTCTGCCTCTCTATTCCTCACAGTAGTCCCAACAGGGGAAGTGGCCACAGTGGGTGGCAGAAATAGAGGTAGAACTGTTTTGATCACTTGATAACCTACTGCCACCTCATTGTGTCACTGAATAAATGATTTAGTGCAAGATCAAAGTTTCTATTTACACAGCCTAATTTATAAACATATATACTGAAGTTTAAACAAACATTAATGTGAGTTTTATTACTGTGGAGCCATGTGATATATATATATGTGTGTGTATATATATATATATATATATATATATATATATATATATATATATATATATATATATATATATATATATACAATCCAGATGTTGGAAGCACTCACTCTTAATATATAAAGCCCAGGTGCACAATCCTCCAAGAATGAAATACAAATAAATTAAGAAAGAAGGCAGCCCCAATGGGACTTGTTTGATTGAATTTTAATGAGAAAGGTCCTGATGTAGGACTGAAACGTTGACCATATTTTTGATATTTTGCCTCATTAAAATTCAATCAAACAAGTCCCACTGGTGCTGCCTTCTTTCTTAATTATATATATACCACACAGTGTGATCATCTAAAAGAGGGACACCATGGTGGGAAAGGGGGGGGTATAGAGATTTTCTCCTCAAAGGCACAGTACCCCCTAAAAAGGGATATTTGAGAGGTATGAATTCCTATTTTTTGTCCAGTTCCCGTTAAAAATGTACTTGTCAAGCACAAATTATGACAGAAAAGCCTATAAAAAACTGTGTTTTTAAATGTTTTCCCATATTTCTTTTAATTTTTAATCAAATGTAATGGAGGGATAGCCATATAAATGTGGTATCAAAATAAAGCCCTCCTCATGCATAAAGAATGGTATATAGTTTGTGCGGGTTTACTAAATGCATTAGAGATAAAATACGATTGAACAAAGAATACTAAAGAAGCCAAAATTGCTCTGGTCCTCTAGTGTAAAGGACTCTACTATAGGGAGAAGTGCTGTAACAAGAACTGACTCCTAGCACTGTTCTATTAGAAAAACAACTACAATAGGTCTATGAACATGTACACACAGATACTGCTCTCTTCTGTATTCAACTCAGTCGAAGCCTATGTTGAGGAATCTGCAGCAAGTGTACGCACTCAGCACTGATTTCCCTCAGCCTTGCAGAGGGCAATGGAGGAGTTTAGAACTACGGGAACTCCTCTCACAAAAGCGCTTGGGATAAAGCCTAGCATTTAAAAGGGTCCTGTATAGACTCTATTCTTCCACTTTAATGAGACTTATACTGGAAGAAAGCAGCACTGCAGATCTAGTTTTGGTGTCAGGAAATAGGGATCAGTTCTCCCTCTAGTGGCTAGAACCCTGTCTCTTAGCACTTAAGGTGTCTGGTGTTATGTACAATACTGTGCAAAAGTCTTAGGCAGGTGTGAAGAAATGCTGTAAAGTAAGAATGCTTTCAAAAATAGACATGTTAATAGTTTATTTTTATCAATGAACAAAATGCAAATTGAGTGAACAGATGAAAAATCTCAATATCAAATCAATATTTGGTGTCACCATCCTTTGTCTTCAAAACAGCATAAATTCTTCTAGGTACACTTGCACAGTTTTTTTAAGGAACTCGCCAGGTAGGTTGTTCCAAACATCTTGGAGAACTAACCACAGTTCTTCTGTGGATTTAAGCAGACTCAGTTGCTTCTCTCTCTTCATGTAATCCCAGGCAGACTCAATGTTGCGATCAGGGCTCTGTGGGGGCCATACCATCAGTTCCAGAACTCCTTGTTCTTCTTTACGCTGATGTTAGTTCTTAATGACTTTGGCTGTATGTTTGGGGTTGTTGTCATGCTACAGAATAAATTTGGGGCCAATCAGATGCCTCCCTGATGGTATTGCATGATGGGTAAGTATCTGCCTGTACTTCTCAGCATTGAGGCGACCATTCATATTGACCAAATGCCCAACTCCATTTGAAGAAATGCAGCCCCAAACTTGCAAGGAACCTCCACTATGCTTCACTGTTGCCTGCAGACACTCATTCTTGTACCGCTCTCCAGCCATTCGGGAACAAACTGCCTTCTGCTACAGCCAAATATTTAAAATTTTGACTTATCAGTCCAGAGCACCTGCTGCCATTTTTCTGCACCCTGGTTCCTGTGTTTTCGTGCATAGTTGAGTAGCTTGGCCTTGTTTCCACGCTGGAGGTATGGCTTTTTGGCTGCAAGTCTTCCATGAGGACCACTTCTAACCAGACTTCTCCGGACAGTAGATGGGCTTACCAGGGTCCCACTGTTTTCTGCAAATTCTGAGCTGATGGCACTGCTGGACATCTTCCGATTGTGAAGGGAAGTAAGCATGATGTGTCTTTCATCTGCAGCACTAAGTTTCCTTGGCCGACCACTGCGACTTTGCTCCTCAACATTGCCTGTTTGTTTGTGCTCCTTCAAAAGAGCTTGGACAGCACATCTGAAAATTCCTGTGTGCCTTGAAATGTCTGCCTGGGAGAGACCTTTCTGATGCAGTATAACTACCTTGTGTCTTGTTGCTGTGCTCAGTCTTGCCATGGTGTATGACTTTTAACATTAAACTGTCTTCAGCAACCTCACCTTGTAAGCTGATTTTGACTGTTACTCCGTTTCATTCCTCCTACACAACTGTTTCTGTTTCAGTTAATGATTGTGTTTCAACCTACATGTTAAATTGATGATCATTAGAGACTTTGGTATAATTGTTTTATCATACACCTGACTATATGCCTACAAAATCCCTGACTTGATGCTTTTTTGAAGGCAAAGGATGGTCACACAAAATATTAATTTGATTTAGATTTTTCTTCTGTTCACTCACTATGCATTTTGTTAATTGATACAAATAAACTATTAACATGACATAACATTTTTTCACACCTGCCTAAAACTTTTGCACAGTACTGTATGTTCCCAGGTATACATATACTGGAAATTATCATACCTCCCAAGTGTCCCTCTTTAGGAGGAACAGTCCCTCTTTGAGACCTAAATCCCTTTGACCCTCTTTCCCACCATGTTGTCCCTCTTTTTAGCAGATCAGACTGTGTAGTGTGTACATACGTGTATCACATTGCTCCAGAGTAATAAAACTCACATTACTGTTTGTTTTTACAGTATATGTGTTTATAAGCAAAATACTTTGGTCTTGCTCTAAATCATTTATTCAGTTACACAAAGATGTGTCAATGGGTCATAAATTAACCTAAAAATTCTTGGTAATGCCCCACCCACCAGCCATGCCTCCAGCAACACCATATAAAACAAACGTGTCCCTCTTTGGCCATTTGAACTGTTGGGAGGTATGAATTATGGAGGACAAATTCTGGGGAAAACCAACTGCATCATATGGGAAAAAATATTCTCAGTGATCTAAATGGGGATTGAACCTCCCTTATATGCTAGAAAGCTATCCAACACATTTCCGATCCATGCATTGGCAAACTCTCTGGCATTCAAGGAGTTAAATGTTCCATTTAACTCAGTGGAACTTTGAGGATGTTTATTTGTCCCTTAAGGTACAGCTGGTTTGCTGTAGCATTTCTCATCTTTAGCTTCCTGAATCTGGACTATTGTGACAGCCCTGCACTGCAGACTACTGTACTGTTTCTGTGTGACAATTTTTCGCACTAGCTTGTATCATGAATTCTTTGTTTAGAAGGAGAAACAGACAAATCGGCTGACCTTCACTTTTTGTAGACAAAAGGATGGCTGGATTCCAAAATCCAAGCAGTTTTACGTGAATAAATAAATGTTAAGAAGTGCTGATTCACCCACTTCAGTTAAAGAGATAGCAATACTTAAAATGTAAAAAAAATATCTGTTGTAGGGTTTAACCCCTTGAGTAAAACAAGGGTATTCCCACTGCTGAAAGGTGTTTTATTCAATAGTTATTACAGTTCAAACTTTACATTTTTAGGTATAGTATCACAAAGGCCTGAAATTGCTACATCATCAGATGGAAATTTATGGTCAACTGACCAGATCTGTCCATAGTATGGTGTAGCAACAGCGCCACTGTACAAGTTCAGGCCACAGTGATACTGCACCTAAAAAATTCAAGTTTGAACTGTAATAACTGTTGAATAAAACTCCTTTCAGCAGTGGGAGTACCCTTGTATGACTCAGGGGGATAAACCCTACAAAATATATTTTTTTACATTTTAAGTATTACTATCCCTTTAACCCCCAGTTTAATTGCCACAGACCAAAATGGTCTTATTGTTCAAAATAAGTGCAGGAATTCTGGGGCAAACCAGAACTGCACCAGAAGTGACAAGTAAACATTGCCCAAAGTTAAAAACCTTGAATGCTTGTCACATTTGGTGTTAGCCATGTTAAGTGCCATATTCTGTAAGCTGATGGAGTGTAATTTGGGAGAAAATCAACTGCATCACAGGGAACAAATACAATTTAACCCTCTGAGTGCCAGAGGGGTTAACGGGATAAATTACATTTTAACCCCTTAAATGCTTAATAATTGCTTCACAATGCATTGGAGACTTCTCTGTCATTGGGGATTTTCATTTCTGCTAATTGGGTGCATTTGGCTTGGTTTGGAATTGCTATTGTTTAGACTATGACTCATTGGGTCTTCTGTAAAATACAAAAGAGAAGCAGTTCTGGGTCATAGATAATCATATGTATCCATTATCAACTTAATCTGCCAACCAATGTGTGATCTCTCACTTCTAGGAAAATAAAGTGGTCATTACACTACTAACATTATTGACTTCTAGGGTTAGTCCAATGAGAGGAAATCCTGATCCCTTGTAAGAATTTAAACTTGGATATATCTGATAACACTAATGTTTCTATTTTTATTAATCTTGCACAGCCTTGTTCATTACTGATCAGTCAGCAGTGACTATTGGTGTGGTAATACACAGAGAAATACACCCACTCTCAAATGCACAAACAGCTGGATTTACATTTCAGGTTCCAGTAGTCAAGGCACCCTAGGTTTGGCTAGCCCACTCATGACCACACTACACCATACATTGCACTGTCCCAAGCCAATACATTTTGCCTGACCACTGAAAATGCCCTTAGCCAATAACTTTCACACATTAAAAAAAAATGTTATTTACCCTTTGGATGAGAGAAAAGTCTCCAACATATTGTTTTGCTATCTCTGCCAACTAAGATGTTAAATAATAGCCATTACAGGTTTGTATAAGCTAATTAATAAACTACCACCACAAAACAGATTCTTTTGTCTGTTGTGAGTGCAGTGGAATTTCTCTGGCTATGCCACTACTCTGAATGTGAATTAGAAAAGCACAGCTGAGGTGCTCATAAAATGCTGTGCTCTAGGACAGAGGTGGACAACAAGATTCCCTCCAGCTCTGGAGGACTACATCTCCGATCCTTACCAGCCAGTTGCCAGCTGGAAAGTCTCAAGTTGCCCACCCCTGCTCTAGGCAGTGGCCTACTCTGCCTAATAAGAAATCCAGTCCTACACAAGCTCTCGCTCATTACCTCTTTATCCAGAGTAATTGCAGACAGGACCATGGAGTCATCATCTACACTTTTTAGCAAGTACTAGATCAGGCTTGTCAGATATGCAACCCATTAGTTTATAAACTATGGCCTGCTGCAGGGTTACTTATGTTAAATATTGTGATGCCCTTCTGGTGCAAATTTCATTGTAGATCAACTTGGTTTGCTGTCACCTTCTACGAGGGGGTGCTGATAAGTACTGAGCCTTACCCAGAAAAAATTGAGTTAGTAAGCTATAAATTGCAGGGTGTACTGGCCAATTTGTCTATATTCAGTGGTGCAAAAATCAACTACCTATGATTTTAACTTATCTTTATTTGTAAGGTCCAGTGAACATGGCAGCACTTCCAGAAAAGTTCAATGTGGAAGAGCATAGGACCATAATCAAGTTCCTGTTTCTCCAAGGGAAAAGTGCGAAGAAATGTCACAAACTTTGGGTGACAGTGGCCCTTCATATGCAACAGTTAAACGTTGGGTTGTAATTTCAAAACTGGCCATTTCTGTGTTAAAGTGAGAAACCCAGTGGAAGGCCTGTTTCTGTCTCTGTGCCTGCAAATGTGAAAGCCATCCATGACATGGAGGACTGCCGAATATCAGCCAAACATATTGCTACATATCTGAGAATATCATGTGAGAGAGTTGGTGCCATTATCCACAACAACTTCGAAATGAGAAAGCTTGCAGCAAAGTGGATCCCAAAACTTTTGACAACCGAACAAAAGAGGAGATGTGTGGAGACATCGGTGGCTGTTTTGGAACATTTTGCAAGAAATGAGTCAGATTTCCTGGACAGACTGGTAACTGGTGATGAGACCTGGATCTACTGTTATGAACCTGAGACAAAGGAACAGTGTAAGGAATGGAGGCACAGTGGTTCCCCCAGGCCAAAAAAGTTCTGTGTGCAAAGGTTAGTGCAGAAGCAAATGGCAAAAGTTTTTTGGGATAAGAAGGAAGTTCTGCTGGTGGACTACCTCCAAAAGTGTTCAACCATCAATGCAACATATTACTGTGCTTTATTGACGAAGTTGAGGCAAAACATCAAGGAAAAACGTAGAGGAAAACTCTCCAAAGGTGTCATCCTGTTTCATGACAACGTCTCATCACACACTGCAGGTGACACAACAGAAAAAATTACCTCCTTAGGCTTTCAAGTGATGCCCCATCCACCCTATTCACCCGACCTGGCTCCTTCTGACTATCATCTGTTCCCCAATCTCAAAAAACACCTAAAGGGACAACGATTTGGTAGTGTTCCAGAAGCAACTAATGCTACAAATGAGTGGTTACACCAGCAGTCGGAAGAATTTTATTTGCATGGACTTATGAAGCTGCAGAACAGATGTCGCAAGTGCATTGACTTCCTGGGGGGATATGTAGAATAGTGTGGGAGTTACAGCTTTCTAGCTCAATTTTTTCTGGGAAAGGCTCAATACTTATCAGCACCCCCTCGTAGAACAGGAAAAAGCAACGTCTGGCTATCTAACTTTTGGCTTTTTGGAATGGATGGGCTGGACACACCCAACACAGCCACAGCAGAGCAGCAAATTATTTACAATATATCTTTCTCCAGACCTTCCCAACAAAATAATAGTGCAGAAATCAGCTTGTTTCAGCACTTCTTAGAGGTACTTATTGAGTATGCAGCTCTTGAATTTGACATGCCTGAACTAAAGCCTCGTACTGGCACCAAAACTGAAGATGAGAAACAGGCAGCAGCCCTGTTACTTGCGGTACTGAGATGCCATGTGACACCCGCTGGACAGCACTGTAGTATATGTCCGCACTTTATAAATAAATAAATATAAATAAGCTCATTATACATGGGTATGCCTGCTGCATATGGGAATTCTACAGCATATTAGTCAGTGAGAGAATTAATTAGGTATGTAAAGCCATTGAAATGAAACCTGTAATGTGACTTGTTATTTTGTGGAAAATGAGAATTCATGAACCCTTTGTATGCTAAAGAGGTCTGAAGCACATTGTAAAGCAATGCTTTGGCAACTTCAACATGCAGTGGGTTAATATAGCTTAATAGATATGCAACAAGG